>JAMJFZ010003970.1:1780000-2980000 GCA_026225945.1 Cricetomys ansorgei
TACCTTCATCCGAAGTAGAGCTGAGACACTGATGGGTTCAGTCAGGTTGTGATGCAGCCTGAGACCGAGGCTGGAGTAACCAGTCTTCACGCCAGGTGTTTCTCTCCTCCGACAGTTAATGTCAGTTTCTGAGCGTTTTTAAAGGTCAGAAACGCCAAGATAGGCGGAATACCATGGGGGGCGGTTTCATGATGCTTTCCCGCCTTTAGCTAGAAATTGGTGTGCTGTGAGTCCCAACAGCAAAAACAAAAATGTTACCTTATGGCAGCATTTGATTCTGAAATTGAGCCCAGCAGGATTGAAACAAACATGTTATCCTGAATTTGCAAGTATCTGATAGAGCTAAATAATGGAAAATACTCAAAAGTTAGCAGCAATCCACCAGTCTTAAAGGCAATGGTATAAGATGACCAAAATGTCCCTTGGAGTTTAAATCTGAAGACATTTGATGTAGCTGGCGGCATATTTTTTTGACGCATCTGGTAGAACTTGATGCAAAAATCCATTTCCTCGGTCAACAGAGAAATTGAAAGGTTGTAAGAGGAGCCGGCTCACAGTGCCAAGGTAGAACACTGAGGACTGGGTATCTTGAAATCACAGATTTCTTGGTTCTCTGGGGTTTGGAAGTCTGAGATCTGAATCCTAGTACAGTGAGGCTCTCCGGTGGGTTCTCTTTCTGGCTTGTAGACAGCTCGCCAGCTCGGCTTCAGATAGAAGAGAAAGAAGACTATGTTCCCAGTGTCTCTTCTGAAGAGTGTTAGCACAGGCAAAGCCCCTATTCTTACGGTTACCTAGCCCTAATAGCCTTAATGTCTAGACATTCATCATGCTGGGTGGGGGTAGAGTTTCAACGTGTGAGTTTGGGGGTGGGGAGACACCATTTCCTCCACAGCAACGAGCTACGGTCTTGTATAAAAATTGTTTTCCTTCCCTCTCCTTCTCCTTCCTATCTTTTTGTTACTGTTTTTTTTCTCTCCCTCTTTCACCCCTTTCTCTCGCCTTTGTTCCCTATCTTCCTCCCTCAGCGTTCCTTGTCCCAACATTCTTTGGGGCACGGGCCTGTTCTAGTTGAATTACATTGGTAGATAGGTTTCGGTCAGCTGGAAATGTTCCAAGGAAAAGCATCACTGAAGCTTGAACTTATACAAGGGTAAAACTTAAAGAGCAGATCCCTGTCCACCTTTCAGGAGAGACAGTACCATGCAGCACAGCTCTGACCTATGCGACTTTTGCTGATCCCTAATCCCTTAAGTCAAAATGGTTCTAACCTGTACCATGAAGAGCTGTGAATGTTGGATGAATCCCTTCGCATAAAGTCTCTAAAGGTGTGCCTGGCACTTAGAGGGTCCCATCTGACTGACCCTCGAGTTCCCCCATGAAAATATCGGGCTGGAGCTTTCCCAACATTTCTGTTCTGCATAAGTACACATTTTGTCTACACACACACACACAGACACACACACACCCCAATACACACATGTATTCACAAATACACAAAACAAGCACAGAAATCGACATACATATATGCTCCCACATACATATATACACACAAACACACAGACATAAACACGCATGCATACATACAAACACCCATATACATTTCTGCCTGGCATCTGTGGACATTTGTTTGTAGTCCTAAATTCTATAAGTATTTGGTTGTTTTCCCCTTGATTTAGGAAGGAACTTTAATTGCAGACAAATGGAACATGGTAAAAAAGGGCCAGTTTTGGAATAAGACCTTGACCTTGGATTCTGCTCCCAGCACACTGGAAAGTGTGAACACAGTAAGCATCTGCGCCCATGGGGTCCCTACCCCCACTCTATCCCTTGTGCCCTCCCTCTCCTCCCTCTTCCTCTCTCTTTCTCTCAGTGGTGCCAATGGTCAAACTCAGGGCCCCATTTCTATCTTCTCACATATGAAAGCATAAAACAGTCCACATTTTTTGTCTTTCTCCCTAGATTTAAAAAAGACAAACAACTAAGCCTAGAATTTGTTTTTTTTAATTAGTTTTTAGGCTTACAGTAAAATTGAAGGCACAGGCGTGGCACCCGTGTCTCGGCACCTATTAGCATCTCCAGCAGATGGTACATTAGCTGCAGCCGGTGAGCGTACTGCCGATGTATCATAATCATCTAAAGCCTTAGGTTCATATCAGGGCTCGTTCTTGTTGCGAATTCTATTAATTTGGATGCATGACACTGATAGGCAGCTATCATCCCACCAGTGGCTTACAGAGTGGTTGCAGTGCTCTAAGCCATTGCTGGATTTTTACAGTTTCCGTTTAGAGCTTGCATAAACTTAAACTTTAAAATATATAAATACGGCACATACAGGGAGGAAAATATAGCTGGGTTCTAAAATACCAAGCAGCTGGCCACCACTGCTGTGATTTCACCGTCTCCGTGGTGCACAGCCGGGTCAGTCTGGTAAAACTGCCCTGCAGGTTATCTTAACAGTCCGCAGAGCACTTGTCTGGAGCTGCTTTTCTGTGAATCTAGATTATCTTAACTGGGGAGATGCTGGGACACTTGAGGGAGCGGTGGGAGCTCTGGTCATCTGAATAGTGACTTTCAGGATTGTTGTCTTTGAGGGACACTTATGATGTCGACAGTCTCCTCCTTCGAGCGAGAAGGTGGCCCAGGAGCTGCCCTAGAGGCAGGACCTTAAGATGAGTGGGTAGAAATGGCTTTCAAAGGTATTTCCAACTTCCCCACTTTACACGATTTATGATCTCAGGAAATGTGACTTGTCCAGATCGACAAGTAACTAATAGAAAAGCCAAGAACGGTGCTGGGGTGGCTCAGCGCTCTAACACATGCCACACATGCAGAAGCTGAAATTTAAACACATGTCCAGAATGACACAGATGGGAAGTTCTGGTTCAGCTTCCAGCACTGAGGACATTTTAGCAACGTCAGAACAGAATGCAACTTTTGACCAACAAGCTGATGACCCTGCTTTATTGCTCAGAGCAGAACGTGGGTATGTATGCTTCTTGTCATCATGTGGACTGTGTCTGTGATTCCAGGAACTCTACATGTGAAATTGTAGTGAGTCTGTGGGGCACTTAGAAGGAATGAGAGAAGATGCCCACAGTCCTTGGTCAGACATGATCAGAGTTCCCTTTTCTCTCTCTCTATGTGTGTGTGTGTGTGTGTGTGTGTGTGTGTGTGTGTGTGTGTGTGTGTGTGTGTGTGTGTTTCTCTCTCTTGCTTTCTCTCTCCTTGTCTCCTCCCTCCCCATCTCTCTCTCCCCTCTCTGTCTGTCTGTATATCTGTCTGTCTCCAGCTCCCTCTGGGTTGTCCTTTCTTGCCTAGAAAACCGTCACACAATGAGTCTGGACAGGTCAAGAATTCTTGTACCCACTTGTGTGTGCACCGCCTAGACCCTGCACCATGAGCTCATTTTCTTTCACGCTCTCACTTAATGACAGCGATCCCAACTTGGGTCGGTTAGGGCTTCCTCCGAAGTCCTTTAGATGGAGGCTGGTGGTGTGTGAAGAATCATTATGTCACATCAAGTTTCATTTGAAAGTCTATAAGTATACATTTAAAAAATGAAAACAAACCACTTCACCGTCCTAGGGACATAAATCATGTGTTTTCATTACCTCAAAAGACCACGAGAAGATGAACTCTAATATTTCAAAGAAGACAAGCAATTTATATGAATGAATCACAATTCATGCTCCATTCTACTGGAGCCAAAATATACAGCAGCAAGGTTTCAGAAGCTTCACAACGGTGGCTAATAGTATAAATACCCAGGCCACTGTGCCAATTTCTAATTCACCAGAGACTTTAATAGTTGTAAGTAACTGATGTGAAAGCCGTATGAAGAAACAGGTTCCTGGTGGTGGCAGGATGCACCTGCCTGACCATGAGCCTTGGATCCTGGAGCCTAAAGGGTGAAGATGTTAGGATTTGATTTAAAAGAGCCAAAGAAACTGGTGTTCTGTGTGGCACTGCTGTTTCAGGGGAGAGTGACACCAGAATAGTTGTCATGGGTGGTGTGGACAATGGACACAGATTTGGAGTGCTGTCTGTCCCCTTTACACGTCATAGGGTCAGCAGGCACACATACGTCATGGGGCTGAAATTCAAGTAAGTGTCAGAACTGTGTTCTGAGTTGAATCACTTGTGTCCAAATCCATCCGGGTTTTAATGCTGAGTGATTTTGCTCTTTGGGTAAGAGCTGTCATCTCTGAGCCTCAGTTTACTTATTGTGACATGTGGTGCCTACTCGCTAGAGTGGTCAAGTAGGTAAGTGGGGTGTTGAGATGCTGCACATGGGGTGCTGAGCATGGTGTGTTCTATGTACAAATGACAGACATTTGTTGTTCACCAGCGGTGGGGCTGGTCCTTGTCTCCACAGATGTGTGCTGCGTAGCCTCCAGCATGAGCAACTGTCACTGCTCTCTTGACTCTCAGCAGATGTCACGTTAACTATGGTTCTGCTCAGGGTGTGTCCAAGACAACTCAAGGTCCCCACTCAGACTTAGCCTTTCCTTGCTTTCTGGCTTTGTGGTGAACATTGCTTTGAGGGAGACGGCCACTTCAGAATGTTGTTTTCAGGTTTCTGACCTTGGCAAGCTCGGATAGCACTCCCCATCCTGTTTGGGATCCATTCATGGTCTCCCTGAATATTGGCTCATTCATTTGACCAGTATCTTATGGGTTTTTTTCCTCCTCTTTTCTAATTATTCACTACCTTTTATAACCCTTTTCTCTGTGAACAAAATACAGTGTTTGTCCTAGGCTCACTTTAAAAATCTCAGCGTGGTAGGAAAAGTTTGAAAATAAGAATCTCAGCTATTTCTGGAGATTGTTTTCTCCGGGTATCCCAGCTCTTTGAAGATGTTAATTCTGCTTTGATTCTCTTTTTAATCAGATTTTCTTTCTGAAGCACTCTTGAGTCCTGCTGGAACTGTATGCTGTTAAGCCTTTCCCTGAGGGTGCAGAGGGGCAGTCTTTGTCTTGGCACCCCCAACCTGACACTGCAGAAGTTGCCACCTCTTCCCACTCTTCCAGGGACTCAGTGGGGGAGGGGCCCCCTCCATTTTCTTCTCCCTCCCCTCCCTGTGTATCACAGTGTGCCTCTTATATGTGTTGGTTGCATGAAAGCTGAACCACAAAGATAAGGTTCTGGCAGTTTGAATTTCTAGTACTTTTTTTTTTTCATCTTTATTTTGGTGCTCTCTCTCTCTCTAAGCTGGGATCATGGAATTTTTAGACATACAGGAGCCGAAATTACAGGCATGAGCTAAAAACAAAGTCTCTAAGACACTTCAGTAGAGCAGGTGAGATGCCGGACTGTGTGTGTGGAATGACTTAGAGAGAGCACGGGTTTGATTAAATCCCTGTGAGAAATTGTCTCTAGGGTATCCTGACCGGCTCCTTTTCCATTGTTTTGAAAGGATTATTTATTTATTCAAGGCCTTCTTAGACGCCTATGAAGTAAGGCGCTGGCTTGGTCTGTTTGAATCAAAGTAAACATGCCACAGCCAAATGAGTCCTTCCAATCCCGGTGAGGGGTGACCTCACAGCAGTCATGCGTGAGTCAGGGAAGGAGTTGACAGGTATCCACGACAGGCATCCACTCAGGACAGTCAGCGGCCTGCTTGTCAGCTGTGGCCGTGGGTGAAGATTGAATCGCCTCGAAGGCAGGTCCTGACCAGTTTCTCATCTTGACGAATGCTCAGGCATCCCAGCGGAGTGAGATGGACTTCGTGTGGCTGTGGCTGGGAGCAGAACACCAGTGTGGTTTAGCCCTCAGCTTGGCCTGCTCCAATCAATTCTCTTTCCCTACAGCCGGGGTGATACTTTAAAAACAGAAATTGGATCATGTCACCGCCCTGATTAAAGTCCAAGCTCCTTCATGTGGGCCGAGAGGTCTGGTGGGGGCTTGCCTCAGCTTCTAGCTCTCTCCAGTGCCATTTCCAGTAGGCAACGCCTCCTCTAACGGTCTCCTGGAGCACCCTCTCCCATGGGGTGTATCATTTCTCCCCTCTCTGTTTCACTTCTACTTCAAGTGTCAGATGAAATGGTACCTCCACAGAAGGTCCTTTTGCACAGAGCCGCCTCCTGTGACACTCCCAGAGTGTGTAAAATTCTTCCGTAAAAAAGGTTTGATATCTTTGATCAAAATTAGTAAAAGTTTTGTAGGCTGTGAGGTCCAAGATGGCAGTTAGCTCATTAGTCTTCTGTGGGGCTCAGTAAAAACTAATTAATGTTTGCTTTTAAACTATTTAAATCCTTTTGAAAAATTGTGTGTGTATGTGGGGGGTGGCATGTGTACACATGACCAAAGCCATCTGTGGAGGCCAGAGACGGTATAGGATCCATTGAGGCTGGAGGTACGGTGGTTATAAAACACCACATTTGTGTGCTGGACACTCAGCTCTGGTTCTTTATGAGACAAGTATTATTTCGTCACCTTTGACCCACTCTCTCCAGCTTCCAAAGGTGTAGCTCACACTGGCTCCGAACTCACGACCCTCCTGTCCTCACCTCTTTGGGATATACTGTCATCATGCGCCACCATGGCTGGCTAATTGGGCTTCTTAAGTCATGGTTCAATGATTCTCCCTCTTTTTAACTCCACACAGGCTTAATGGTTTCTGCTCTAGTTCCCCCTCTGGATACCCACCCCATTCCGTACCTAATTAATTCCAGGCTGGCCTCAAACTTTAGAGATCTGGCTGCCTCTACCTCCCAAGTCCTGAGATTAAAGGTGTACGCCACCACCGCCTGCTGCGATTCATCTTTTAAGATGCACTTTAAAAATCTCCTTCTCAGAGGTAACTCTTTGTCCTAGTCAGAGAAGGTTCAAGCACGTATCTCAGTAAGGTCATATTTCTACATCATGCGATGCTTTAATAAGGCCTGCCTGATGACCTGCTTGGAACTCAGTGGCCCACGTAAACATCCGTGTATGTGTTTCCATGGTTTCTAAGGCCACAGCAAGCAGATGTAGAGACAGATGCTCGCTCTGATGCACAGAGTAAGGCAGATCCTGGCTAACCATACATTTCCACCCACAAGGGTATTCTTCCACCCAGATTTCATGTGCAGTCATGTAGCCATGCTTAAATGGGACGTGGAAGGGGAAGGGTGACCCCATCGTGTCCAGAAACAGGAAAACTTTTATGAACAATGTCGGCACCACAGGACTCCTGTTATGTTTACAGCCTTTTACGTCCAGGAGTTTATCCAGCATGCTTCTGTAGTCATACCAAAGGCTTGTGATGAACAGTGACTACGCTGCCTTCTGTGCTGGCTAGTTTTATGTCAACTTGACATAACCTGTAGTCATGTGAGAGGAGGAGGGATCCTCAATTGAGAAAATGCTTCCAGAAGATCCAGCTGCAGGGCACTTAATTAGTGCTCCATGGGGGAGGAGCCAGCCCATAGTGCCACCCCGAGGTTGGTGATCCTGGATTCTACAAGAAAGCAGACTGAGCAAGCCATGGGGAGCAAGCCAGTAAGCAGCACACCCTCCACAACCTCTGCATCAGCTCCTGCCTCCAAGTTGCTTTAGTCACAGGGTTTCATCACAGCAGAGGTAACCATGACCAGGACACTTTCAAAACACTGTATCAGTCTCTCTCTCTCTGACTCGAGTTGCCCATGCATGCATGCATGAAAGTGTTGGGGTGCTGGTGCCAAGATGCTTTCCCTCTCTCAGGACTTCTGCCGCCAGTGGGGTTCCCTGGAACATTCCCTTGTGACACAGACTGGCACACAGCAAGTTATTAGCGTCTTGAGTCCTTTCATTAATTTTTGGTGCTTTGTTCTCATACCAAGGTTATGGGAATCTTGTTAACTGTGGGTCTCTCTTCCTCAGACCTCAATTACCCAGCAGTAACTCTTTATTTATAGTTTGACAGCTCTTTCGGACTGAGAAGAGTCTAATGTTTATTCCACTGTGGTTTTATTGGGAGATAAATCAAACCAAACCACTTTTCTTTTAAAAATAAACACATAAACGAGTTTTTTTAGCGACTTGGTATAGCCATTTTCTCTCTCTTCTCGATATTAGGATGCCAATAATTATCATATTGAAAACACTGAATTTGACCGTCTTCAACTTTAAGGTGCTTCCAGCTGACCTCATAGATAACGAGAGGCTTATGAGTTAAAACCCCATGCGCAGCATGTTAAGTGAGGTGACTCTGGGAGGTGATTTAACTTCTCTGACCTCCATTTCCTAGACTTTGAAACAGAGGTGATGTATGCACTTTGATCATGGCATTCAATTAGACTCAAGCTAGCTTTTGCCTCACAAGGTGCAAAGCGCTAGGTTCAGAACTGCCCCCGAGGCAGGCTGAGGAGCGCATAAAGGTTCAGAGTATCAAAGTCAAGTCTCAAAGGTAGATCTCCATTAGTAACTATCGGACTTGGAGCTCGACCTCACGTTTTCTGTCTTGGATTCCTGTGCTGCCTTAACAACCCCATCCACAATTACAAAATGAGCAGTAATCAAACTTTGAAAACGTAATCCCAAGCAAAGACTGGATCTGTGTTTATGGTTGTAAAGTGTTTTAATCTTCGTCAAGAACTACTTCCAGAAAGCAGGTGATGCTCTGACATCCATCCCAAAGAGAATACTGTCTTTTGTTGTGTCAGCCCAGTGTCCGATCAGCCCATGTGTAACGCACACATCCCTAGGTCAAAACATGAGAGGTGATGATTTTGCATCCAAAAGCAGTTGCTGTCTTAAATCTAGGGTACAGTGTAGAAGAAATGGCTGCCCATCATTGGTAACATGTGTCACATAGCAGAGAGAGACGTGATTCCTTGATGTCTCTGATGAAAGTCTGCCCAGTACATATTAATAGGTCTCAGTTTGGTGGATACAGAGATCCTTGAGTTGGGACATTTAAATAGAGTTATTTCCTTGGTGAGAAATGACCAATTGATTTTGTCTTCACCCTTCTTGGGTTCTCAGCTGTGGTACCCCACTCTGCATCTTCCTAGAATACTTTCAGCCCAGGATGGGGTCCAGTACACCCAGCTGGATTTGCGCCGCAGCGTTTGAATTTAATGCATATTGCTTTTACTCCTGACGTCAGTGGGTATTCACCTTTCACAATTTGATTACGTGGTAATTATGCTCTGGCCTGACTGCTTTAACAAAACTGTTTCTTCTTTTTTTTTTTAGATATCGATGAGTGTGCAGCTAAGATGCATTACTGCCACGCCAACACAGTGTGTGTCAACCTGCCGGGGTTATATCGCTGTGACTGCGTCCCGGGATACATCCGAGTGGATGACTTCTCGTGCACGGGTGAGCGTTAAGACTCAACAGTGGCTTTGCTAAGTCACCCTTGCTCTGCACCCTCCCCGCACCATCGCCATCATCTCCTCGCGCAGAGTCCTGCAATCTATCTCTCCGCAGCGTTCTTTCCCCGCCTTACTTCAGTATCGTCTCTAAAGAAAAAGAATAATCATGAAAGCAATTTTATCTGCATAATTGATTTCCACAGCCAGTCTTTCTGCCAGTGAGTGTGAGCGTTCATAAATGGGCGTGTGGGTTGAAAGTGAAATTGAAGGTCCCAGTTGCCTATGGTAACACCGAGGGACTGAGAGATAGTAGTTCTAAAAATAGAACATGTCGTGCTATTCTTCTGCTGTCAGAATGAAATGGGTAGTTTTTTTTTTTTTTTTTGCATATAAGAAAGTGTCAAGAAAGATAATCATTAGGTTGAGAAGGGTGGTAAGTTCGTTTAGTGGCCAGTGACTGGACATTTAGGGACCCGTCAAGGAGTACTTGGTTAATGTTTACTGACTGTCAGTTTCTCATCTCTTCTCTCTTTGCTAAGCACTAGCCTGCAGCTTCATGGTCAGGGGTCTCTACCTCACCAGAGGTGCTGGCTTCTCATCTACCTAGTTTGTATTTCTCTCTGTCTCCCCCCCCTTACCCCCTCTCTCTCTGTGTATACACGTGTGTACACCTTATCAACTTTATGACTATAGCGTTGTCTCAAATGCAGTATCTTTTACTTTCTGTGCCGAGCTCCTATGTTTCTCCTGAGCTTCTGAATCATATGTTCCACCTGGCGTCCAAGTCTATAAGAAGTCAGGTCCTGTATGTTATGTATGTCATGCACACATAACGTGTATGCAACAGAACTCTTAATTTCTTTCCATTTATGTAATGGTTTTTAACTCAGAAATAACTGTATCATCTGCCTAGTGTTTAAGGGTAAAAAATTGAGGTTTGTGCCTACTCTTTGGGAGCTGTGGTTAGTTGAGTCTGATGGTTGACCAGAGAACTATGCTTCGCCTTGCTTTGGGGTTCAAGCTAATGGAATAGTCACTGTGATGAAAACTGTACTCAAGAGAACCAAGATACCCCCTGGTATACCTCAGAAGGGGATGCTGATCATGGCTCTCTGATGAGCTAGAACTGGAACTTCTGGCCATAACGGGAAGAGGAAGTTCAGCTCTGTAGTGTCTTCTGGTGGAGAATCAGACATATTTGGTACCTGTGCTAACGGACACTATAAACTGATACTTGATTCTCAACATACTTTCTCTTGACACCCTAAGCTCTCTGTTCATCTTTTTGCTGCAGCAGTCGATGGTGTAATAGAGAAAACGATCTCAAAATGTAACTAGGGCAGAGGATGCAGCTCGGTAGTGGGAAGGTTGCCTAGCACGTGAGGCCATACATTCAATCTTCAGAACAGCAAAATAAGCCACGAATGAAAATTCAAAATGAGGCTCACTGCATTATGTATTCTGAAGGAGGTACCAGGAAATAGTCCTAGGAAAAGGGCCCTTCATTTTCAAGAGAGACTACTCATTATTTTTAGTGTTTTAAGGCAGAGGGAGCTACTGGAATTAACTGAGACATGTTCACATATGGTGACTGTATTAGCTTAGAGTTTTGCAGTGAGGAATTTGGATGGGAAATGGAGAGAGGAGAGATGGCTCTTCTGATTTCTATTTCTTCACTAGTCTAATTTGGGGGGGGGTCTCTGACGAACACTTTCAGAGTAAATTGAGTCCCTGGTACTCTGGCATACCTTGCATAATAGGCTGAATACATTCTTTATTCCTCAAGTTGGATCATGTCTGTATCCAATATTTGACATTTACTTATTGATGAAGACTTTTTCCCCTTAAGTAATAATTTGCTTTTGTAACAGACAAGATAGGTGATAGATTTCTGCCAGTTTATGATGTGCTATATATAAATTCACTTTATGAGGTTTATATATGTATATATTTACTCTATGATATGAATATATATACACACTCACATATACACATATACTTATGTGTATATATATATTCAGATGTCTCATTTCCAGATGAAAATTTACTGGAGAAATTGCCAGACTTAAGAATGTGTCTGTTGCTATCCTGAGAGTTTTGTATAACATCTTTGTTATTGACATTCCATCCTGGATCCGTTACCTACTGTTGCTCCTTTCTGTTGGTTTTCGAGTGTGTCACAGTTGTATCTGCTTTTCTTTCTTTCCTGTGTATTCCATGTAGAACTCATCAGCCATTGGGTATTAAGCTTTTTCTTAAGATCAAATGGAGATGTCAGTAGACATACTGAAAAGTTTCATGCAACTAATAATTAGCAAGTCTAAAGTTATTATACATATAATATATTTAATGTATATTAATATATAATATTATATATTTTGGTGGTTTGTTCAACTGGTTGATTCATACATTCATCACCTAACACAGTCAGTATCTGTGTCTGCCATGAGTATTAGGAAATACAGTCACTTAGATTAGGGGAAAGTGACCCTTGTGCCCACAGAGTTCATGGCTAACGAGGGACCAACTTCACATGGAGAAAGTCCTTATTTATTCACCACCAGAAATGCTCTATTTGTCAAACCAACCGTTCTTCAGTGGCTAGGAGGGGGAAGATAATTACTGGATGTTAAATTACTCTGTGGTTTTTACTCGTCAGCAAGTATAATAATAGAAGATTCTTACAGGACCTGTCTAAAATGTCTTCTGTTAACAGTCCTCTCAGAAGCCTGTACCTGAAACAAGAGATACCAAACTGGTCCTGGAGAAGAGAGGTCAAGCAGGAAACAGATACACAAATAGAATTCGTTCACTTTTACTTGGTTATTTCTTTTTTTCTTGTTAAAATTTGAAAAAGAAAAAGGAGCTGGGGCTCTGTTAGCAGAGTGTGCTTCTCTGACATGCAAAAAACACGGGGCTCTGTCCCAAGCGCTGTGTACAAGCAGGTGCGGTGATGCACTCTTCTGATCTCAGCACTCAGGGAGGGAAGCTGGAGGCAGGAGGATCAGAAGTTCAAGGTCATCCTTGACTAGCTAGGTAGTGAGTTTGAAGCCAGACTGGGCTAACCTTATCTTAGTACACGCACACTCATACACAAGCATGCACGCTCAGATGCACACTCACGTACATGCACACATACACACACACATGCAGACACACATGCTCACGTACACACACACGCACAGACACACATGCACAACCCTACCTATGGGGCAACAGCACTTCTAGAATTTCACATTGGAAAAAGTCATTTGGAACTTGAAAGTGTAACTCAATCATGACTCCTGGAGACTCAGGGCCGTCTCACAGGACTATGTATTATACATAAGTCTCTTTAAATAATTTCCCCTGGGGCCTTTGAAGAGTGAACCCTTAACACATTTGGCTTTTGACATCGGAGGAGTTGTTTGCCTTGCGAGTTGTCAGTCTGGAGCATTTTCTCTCCTCTGTGAGGTTCCTTAGTGACTCCTTTATGAATTTTGAAAGGGTGACAGGCAGCACATAGCTTTGCATGTCACGGAGAGACTTTTCTGAATACTGTCTTAATTTCTGAAATGGCCGACAGGCTTGATTTATTGGCTTCTGACTTTCATTTCTCCTCAGCTAAACTCCCCATACTGTGGCTGTTTGCTGAGATGTTATCATTAGAGACGCAGGCAGGTTTAAAGAGATTCCCGTGATTTACAGCAAAAGCATGTGACAGCAGGACAGGTGCTTGACAGTAATGGCTAAGCATTCATTTTTATGCCCCAAAACTTCGCACGCAGGTAGGATATAAAGAGAAAAAGCGAGGTAGCGAACACCCCACGTGCTTTCCCATTACCTCACTAAAAAGGTCTTTATTTTGTTAGTATCGGTGCGGAAGAAACCTTGAAGGAGGCACATGTTGGAAATAGAGAAAGATTAGTTAAAGAGCCAGGCATAAAAGTCTTTCAACGTAATGATCTGAATTAAGCACCTAAAACTGAAGAGCAAGCCTTAGGCAAGCCCTTACAGGAAAAGCTCCGTGAGGAACAGTTCGCTGTTAGGAATGTTGGGGTGGCTTTCCGGGACATATTTGCAGTACAAGGTTGATGAGAGACACACAATTTCCAAATATCTGATGGTCGGTATTCTCCCATTGTATGTGCTGTGTGGAGTGGAGAGAACATTCTTCAGCTTGGTAGGATGATGATGTAAATGATTCTTTTCAATACATATCAGGTGCCTGCTTCAGGATGCTCTTTTTTTTTTTAACTTTTGTATTTTCTTTTTTTTTTTGTTGTTTGTATTTTGAACTGTCGTCAGCATCAGGGGACAGGTTATTGAAGTAATTACTTGATTTTGGTTTCAGAAGAGGTGATAAAATTGTAGTAATGAAATGAGTCAGAAACCTAGAGACCGCGTTTCGTTTTAAAAAACACTATCACTGATTAGACATAGTCAGTCACAAAGATTAGGAAGAGGACAAGAAGTGAACGGGAAGGGATTTGGAAAGAGTAGAAGGGAGAGCGGGCATGGTAAGAATGTGTTCCAAACGTGTATGAAAAGTTTCAAAGAATTCATGAACCTTTAAACCTGAAATTCCTATGCCAACTGTTTGAGAGAGTATAGAGTTTGGCTATTCCAGATACGAGGAATCATTTATCAATGTATTGAATAAGCATAGTCAAACCAAGACACCCGTCATTGGGTGTCTAAATAGAAAGTCTGATTATTTTAAAGAGATATTTGCCTTTTGTTTTGACTTGTTAGTTTGGTATTTGCCTCTCTTTTTCCTCCCCTCATTTAAACAGATAAGGGGACTCTATTGTCCACCACCACCTTCCAAAGCAGGGATGTGACTGTACCAAAGTAGCACCCACAAGTCTTAATCATTTAGGGCAGAACAGAGATTGCCAGTCTTCGCCTCGGGCAGACATACCTGAAACATTTTTAAGAGAGTTAATTCTCTCCTTTGAGATTTTGATTTCTCTCAGGTGAAGGTTGAGAAGGGACCTTTGTACTTCTGTCGAAACATCCACACGTGCAGTCAAGGTTGGACATCACTGTTTCAGCTAAGAACAGAGGAAGCTGGCCTATGGGAAGAAACAAGAGAAGACAGAATTGTCTTCTATGTTGTAGTCATCTTTAAATGGCGGTAGAGCTGGAGTTGGGAACGCAGTGAAAACAAAAACTCAAACAGTTCCTAGAGGAAGGCCCTCCCTCCAAGGCTGCACTCTGAAACGGGTGAGACACTGGGAAGAAAAGAGTGGTGACATGTCTCTGTGCATGGGAGCGATCCAGAAGCTTAAGCTGTGCCTCGCATGTCCTGGTGTAGGACAAGCTGGGCGTCTCCAAGGTGACATCTGTGTTGCGTGAATCAGATCGAACCTTCCGATACCTTGGCTATTTGGAGCCCTAAAGAGCTGACGTAGTCTGGAAGAAGTTTAGAGTGCTCTCAGCGAGCATGGAATTGTCACGGAACACTCGGGTCTCAGAAACATTCCAGGGGAAATGCAGAATTATACAACCCTGCATTACTTACATACCTTTGGACTGGACATCTCCACTCAGCACAAGTGAACAAAGTCAAAGTCAAAATAGGAGCGAAGAATATCAGAGTCTCTCTTAGGACAGATTGCGTGGGGGAGGAAATTACTGCAAAGTCTAGTAACTTGGGTTATTTTAGTTTTCCATATGTAATAGTGGAAAATTCAATGTTAATATCATGCTGAGATGAGTTCAGTCTGGAAAACGCATGTTGGGGAGGCCATCAGAGAGTGTTTGGCCTGAATGTTTATGCTAGAAGTCACTCTGAAGGACATGGCCAGTGTTGGGCTTCTTTGTTGCTTTAAGTGGAGTTCTTTTTTAATCCCAGTCTGTGTCGTGAAAGAACTGAATCACGTGGGCCACTGTAGAGCAACAAGGACAAATGATGGAGCTCACCCCTGGGGCTTTTGTGCACAAACCTATTAAGTACCACACTGCCCTTGACCCAAATTCATCATCAAAGCTTGTGAATATTTCTGTACGTGCTGTAGTTGGAGGTGTTCTTTCAGAATGACAATTAAGCCTCACACAAAGGGGTTCGATTAAGGGTGCGTCAGCAGTTAGGAGCTGTGTAGTGTGGGTTAGAAACCCACCACATCTCCGTCTGGGTCATGGAATGAGTAGATGTTTCTAACCACCTAGCTTCCTATCTTATATTCTTTATTTCTGTCCTGAAGATATAGCACATGTGTGTGCTTGTACACAGGTATGTATATATGTGTTTGCATTATCTGTCTATTTCTCTAGAGAGAGAGAGGGCACACACACCCTTAAGGTTGTACTTGGACACAAGTAAGATACTGGAGAAAAAAGAATTGTGATTTTATATATACACACACATACACACATACGTATGTATATATATTTGTGTATGTATGCATATATCAAGATACATATATATACATATACACATATATATCTTGATATGTGTGTGTGTGTATCAAGAGAGAGACAGAAAAATAGAGACACAGAAACAGAAAGACAGACTGAGACAGACAGAGCCAGACACAAAGCCAGTTGTTCTCATCCATTTTATGAAGTATAATGACGTATCTTTTTTTTATGTTGTAAGAATCACTGAAAATACCCACTTAATCCAGTTGAGTAGGGAAGTTTTCACTGGCACCGAGCTTTATGTCACTTACGTACCGTGGGAAGGCGTTTAAATTCTCTCCTCCTTCGGTGTCCACATTTCATCATCAAGTAATTGAAAGTATGCTGGTACCTTGGGGTGTGTGTGTGTGAGAAAGAGAGCTCACGTGGCTTTAACCGAAACAAATAGAAAAATGCAGAAGAGCAGCTGCAGTGACTCGGCTGTCTGGCAAGGCAAGCTCATTCTCACATGGCTCACAATTCAGACAGGGCCTTCTCAGTTAGTTCAGCTGCTCCGTTTCATCGCCATATACCAGTTCTTCCAGACTTTTACTCTATTTTTCCATCACGATAGTTTGGAACATGATCAAGTTTTTCTCATAGTCTCAAAGTTAACACAACCTTCCAAGTATGAGAACTGAATTTAAGACCAGTGCCTTCCTGTCGTTTTTTTTTTATTTTTTTTGGGGGGGGGATGGGGAGGATGCAGATTGTCTTTGTACGAAGCACCGTGCCTGCAGATTTACTTCGGTGCCTTGCTGACAAAAAGGAGTTTGGTGTGCCCTTCCATAATACATCTCTCGAAGAGTTGGGGAGAGTTGCCTCGAATTCCATTTTGTCTTCTCTGAGCCGAGGGCGTGGAGCAACTTCTTCCATACGTTTGGTCAACTTCCAAACAACAACGTATGTTGCGCTGTTAAGGAAGGAGAGAATTTGTATGTGGGTAGCATGCTTGTGAGAGAGTACGTGTGAATGTTCATGCGTGTTTCTTTGTAGATATGAGTATGGACTCATAACTGTGCAGGCAAGTGACAGAACGTATTACAGCATACTCAAACTATGAGTAAAAATTTCAATAGTTATTCCTAATTTCATTAGGAAGAATGAAAATGGCAATTTTCTTGAAACGGTGTGTGACTATCTGTAGACGGACGTACAGAGGGATGTCGATAATCACATAGATGCCAATAAATAGGCAGTCTCACGTATTGCTTCATGTAATGTGTGCAGGGGATGTAAATTGCTGCAACCTGTCTTGCGGGTCATTTGATGAGTATATATCAGAAGCAACTTATTTCTAGCAGCGCGCCTCCATGAGCCCACCTGTCACAAGTATTTGCATAAGATGTTCATCGTGCTCACTTGTTTCATGAATTGTTTACAAGAAAAAAGACGAGACTGGAAACCTTATAAGGAGTCAGCAGGAGAGATTTTGATTAGTTTACGTTACATGCGTACAGTGGGATGCAATATATAATAAGTCACATTGAAAGGGCAGATCGTTGTCCACAGAGGATTTGTCCTATGTAGGTGATGAGATTTAAGGTGGGCATATTGTTTCCTAATTAGAATAACAAGCAGAAGTCACGGTTGCTCACACTCAGGCATGCATTTGCACGGGTAATGCAAACACAGGTGGGAATGCCTGTAAGCAGATAATACAGATACAGATAATGCAGAGGGGCTGACATTATTTCTTCACTTCTACAGATTTTTGAATATTTCCACGGACAGCAGTGTAAGGTGTATCTGTGTTTCACTATCAGAAAACGTGCAGTTAAAATATTAGAAAGCAAAAAGGCCCGTGAAGGTGACACTGAGCATTTCCCCCTCAAAATCTCTGAAGTGTTACCGGATTAATTTTTTTCCTTTTAAAAAACTGTTTTTAGCTCCGTAGGGTTAGTTACTTCCACCTTCAGTCACACGTCTTATGGACCTATGCTAAAGAAATGACAGGCTGCAGTGTGCTTTATCAAATTCTCGGAGTATTTGGTGACTGGCAGACGCCTCTGTGTGCACTTTGGACTCATGGTGCTCTTAGTTTGTTCATTAACTCAGTGGTTTGTGAGCCACAGAAATGGACGTCTCACCGTCCCAGCTGGAAATTCCAGATCAAAGCAACTGCAGATTTTATGCCTCCCGAGGGCCTGTTTCTCGCTTGGTCTTCGCATGGTGCGAGGTGTGAGGGACTTCCTTGGGATCCCTTGTAGAATGACACAGATGATCCAGTCACATCCCCAGAGGCTTCACCTCCAACATGAGTTCCAGGATGGAGCAAACGTCCAACTCACTACAGATGCTTTGTCCTTTGGTGCCTGGTACCTGACATCAGGCTCTGCCACTTTGTATGATACAAGCTCTTAAGGCATAGTTTGAAGGAGCTAAAGGTTTGCCCAGGTTTTTCTACAACAGGGTTAAGACAAAGAGGGACACTGAGGGGAGGCACAGAAGACCGAGGGCTTCCTCAGTAAAGTAGCTTTTAAATCAGAACAGGAAGCAAAGCCTCTTTCTTGTAGTCCAGCCAGTAGTTCGCCAGATGAATTGTGCTAAGGCAATATATATTTTGTTCTTTTCTCCTTTGGACCTTGGAAGATTAAAGTTTCAATCAGAGGGCTCCGGATTACAAATTAGTTTTCTTCTGGAAAGAGTTTAGCCTCTTTTTAAAAAAAGAGAGAGAGAGAGGGGGGATTATACAAACTATTACTTTTCTAATTCTGCGGTTCTGTAAGATTTGGTTCCTGACCCCTAGGAGATTATGGTCTCTTTGGGAGACATAAAATTTACATTTAAGGAGAATAACTTTATAGGGCATATAACTGGCTGCTAAATGGTGAGATACAGGCAATAAATGCAAGAGAACATGGATACTGGGAGGAAGAAGGAATTAATTACTCAGAAAGAGGGAGCATGCGCTTCCAACCCTCCCACAGCTCCAAACCCTGACCCGTTCGAGTTTGATATTAGGTGAGAGCAATGAGAAATAACGGGGTGCAGGGGCCTTGAAATAGGTCCCTCTGTTGGCCAGTCTACAGTGAGATCTGGAGATGACTTACAAAGAAATGAAAAGAGAGGGCTGAAGAAATGGCTCGGCCATTAAAAGCATTTGCTGCTCTTCCAGAGGACCTGAGGTTGGTTTCCAGCACCCACCACTGGCACCTCGCACCTACATCTCCAGCTGCAGGGCATCTAACAGCCTCTTCTGACATCCATGGGTACCTACGATACGGAGCGGGGGGGGGGGGGTTGGGGGGAAAGAGGAGGGAGAGGAGAGGGAGAGAGAGAGAATGTCAAAGATAAAAAAAAGTAGTGGTGTAGATTCCTGCCCCGACTTCAACACTCATCAGCCAGCATCAGCAGGAGCTGATTTCAGGAAGGCAGAATCTAGAATCTTTCTAGAATTCTAGAAATTTCTAGAATCTAGAATCTTTCTAGAATTCTAGAAATTTCTAGAATCTAGAGTCTTTCAGGGAACAAGCCAGAGAATATTTGCAAGGTGCTTGGAAGAACACCCACCGGAGCTGTGAAATGCTAATGTGACATAGTTCTTCATCTGTTTAGCTAATAGTAGTCATTCTTAGAATAAAGGATCAAACCTACAAGCCTGGCATCTTGGGCCTGGTCCCAGAGTGCTCGTGCCTCAGTTTGTCACCAGAAGAAAAGTTAGGTTTTAAGGTTTACACATGATAGAGACAGTCTAAGGCTGACTCACAGTAGATGTTCAACTGAAGCCCTGGGGTGTGCTTCTCCCATTCCCTTCCCCTCCACATACAGCTCTTGGAGTACTTAGAAAGCATCTTCTTCAGCAAGTCTGTCTCCAGAGTGTTTGAGAACACAAGCCTGCAGCAGGCTGCTTTGGGTAATGGGTTAAGAAGGAGACCAGTGTGAAGTGGGCTTGATGAAGGCCTTTGTAACTGCACAGAACACATTCCTTCATTTAAAGGAAAGCCTTGTCTTCTAGAGCCCTGAGTCTGTAGGTTGTTGTGGAGAGAACATTGAAAAAAATGTTCTGTTTAAAAATTCAAGTTTGGTCCTCAGAAGGGAAGCCCCTGGAACTCTAAGCAACTTCAGTATCTGCCGGCTTTCTTGGGTAGCATCTAGTTAGTCCTCAGGGGTTAGCCCTGGGACAAATTGAGTTCAAAAGATGGAAGAAAGGCTGTGAATTTGATGGGAGTCAAACAGCAGGATTGGTTTAAACAGAGGGGTTGGTTTGGGGGCAATGTCCTTAGAGGGACTGAAAGCACATCGACAAGTATGTACAGAAAGTAGAAATTAGTAAAGTCAAAAAAGACTTTTCTTACTCACGACAGTAATGTATGAATACTGTAGTCATGTTAAGCTAAGGAGAAGGAGGGGCAGAGACGGGTGGAGCTCTGTGAGTTGGGAAAAAAAAAAAAAAAGAAAAGAAACTAAGAAAAATAAGAAAATGAAAAGCATCAATAACTGACCCAGTGCAGACACCTCTAACATTCTGAGTATTTCCTTCTTAGTAGGTTTTAAACAGTTGGGGAAAAATCACACTGTAGCTGCTGTTAGTATTTTTTAAGCCTAACTTATTTCGTAAGCATTTCCTAAATTGGCCACGTTCTCATAAGAATATTTATGGTTGAAAATATTCTCCCTCGTGGTACGTGCATCGCCTCAGCCTCTCTCACACCAGAGAAGGCCTGACGTCTGTCCCCTCCCCGTCTTCCTCTGGTTCCACGGGACAGCCACAAGCCCTGTTTTTCCCTCTGCTATGGTACTCCTTGTTCCCCCTCCATTTAGATGAAGAGCGAGTCGCAGACAGAGCTGAGCCTCACCAGGGCAGGAAATACATACGCTTAACCCGTGGGTGATGGACAGAGGGGACGGCAGCTTCCCTGGTGGTGCTGACTTAGACACATCTTAAAGAAGGGTAACAGGTTAAATACCTAAACACCTGTGGAATCTCTGTGTGGATGAGCTTGCCTTTGTATGCACATATGGAGACTTCACAGACAGTACCCCCAAAATTAAAATTAGAATAAAAATAATTATCTGATATGCCGATGTAACCCTGGATGTGCCCCCAAACAATCAAAAATAGTGTCTTGAGGACGTACCTTTACACCAGTATCGGCCACAGAAGTATTCATGAGAGATGCCACAGCCAGGGACCCCCAGAAGATGAACAGATACACAAACTGTGTCCTACAGATGTGATTGCTCATACAAACAGATACACACAGATGTGGCCAGACTGTTATCTTAAGGGAGGGGGTTCCGAAGCACACTCCAGCATGGACGAAACCTCAGGACAGTGTGTTGTAAGACGTAAACCAACTCCTGACGACAAGCACTGTGATTCCAGCTGTGGGAAGCAGCCCGAGCAGTCAAAGCACCAGAGGCAGAAAGTAAAAGGGCCGCTAACGGCTGGCAGACAAGGTAAGTAAGCGCGATACCATCAAGTGGCACGCGAGAAAATGGTGAACACGTTAAATTCTGTTGGGTGGATTTTAGCACTATAGCAATTAGAATAAAAATGTCTGCAGGGAAAGATTCCTTCCTAAATGCCTAGAGACCAGACTTAACATTGCTTTCCTTGTGTCTCCAGCACATGTTGGTTATTGACTTCTCAGATTATAGCTTACCAATTCGTGGCATTATTTATTCATCTATTAAATATCTATCGAGAATGTTCTATGAGGTACAATTATGGAGGTCGGGGTACGCAGGTGAATGAAGGAGATAAGACAGCAGCATTTCGTAGCGCTATTTTCTAGCTGGGGGTGGCAAACCAGGAGACACTAAATGTCCTGCTGGAAGATGACAGGCACTGTGCAGAAGGATATGCTCAGGGAGGGAGATCAGTTGTAGGGAGGTGTAGCGGGGCCATTTTACTTGGAATGGTCTGGAACAATCTTACCAGTGATGCATGGAAGAACTGAAAGAGCAGGACCCAATGCTGTATGGAATGTGGTGTGCCCTCTGCAGGAGCCACACAGTGTGTGGTGACCTCTGTAGGAGCCACACAGTGTGTGCTGCAAGTGGAAATCATACAGTGTGTGCTGCCTTCTGTAGGAGCCACACAGTGTGTGCTTCTCTCTGTAGGAGTCACACAGTGTGTGCTGCCTTCTATAGGAGCCACACAGTGTGTGCTGCTCTCTGTGGAACTCACACAGTGTGTGCTGCACTGTAGAAATCACACCATGTGGAAATCACAGTGTATGCTACACCGTGGAAATGACACTCTGCGTGTTGCACAGTGGTAATTGCACAGTGTGTGCTGCACACAGTGCAGTGTATGCTTTACTGTTGATGTCACAGTGTATGCTACACTGTAGAAATCGCACACTGCGTGCTGCTCTGTGAAGACTGCATATGTCACAGGATTTAGAGTCCTTGTATCTGGTACTGGTCCGTCTCAGGCTAATCATTTCACCTTAGTGAACCTTGATGCCATCATCCATAAAACATAGAAGATGATACTTCCTCCTATGTTGTGGGAAACTGATCAGAAAGCACATTTGCAAAAATGAAAAATAGCAAAGACCCATTATTCTCCATATGCGCACACATATGTGCACCTGCACATCTGTGCACCTGCACACATACACACCTAAACATGTACTCACCTGCACACATGTGCACCTACACAAATGCACCTGCACACACTTATATCTGCATGCATGTGCACTTACAGACATGTAAACTTACACAGATGTGTCCCTTCATACATGTGCACCTGCACACACATATGGTGGGTGTGCATCCACACACGTGCACACATGCACACACACAAAGGGTCTGCCAGACACAGTCTCCAAGATAATTTCAAGTATCTGCCTTTGAATTTAATTTTCCAAGTTTATAGAATAGGATTTTAAATAATCATCTCCTTGGTGACTCAGGATTAAATTCGGGGACTTGTTAAATCAATAAACTGCGATCAGCCCCTCTCTAGCCCATGGGCGTCTGTGTTTCTCTCTGATGGACTAAATCATGTGAGATCCAAGGCCTGGGAAAGTGACACATTCTGGGTCAGTTCTGACTTCTAGGGCTTGTAGATGACAGAAGCCAGCCACTGGGTAAATGGGGCACCACTGTATTTTTCTTCTAAATTGAAAGCAAGGCTTCAGTGGCCCTAGCCATTACCAGACAATATCCCTTTTAGAAGAGGAATGGAGTTCAGGAAGGGGTATTTCGTACTCAGCGTGTATGAAATTCAGTTCCAAAGTCTTATTACTGTTAATGAGGCCTTCACATTTAATCCTACAGAGCATCTATGTCAGGTCCAGAGCCTAGGCCAGAAAAATCTCTAAGCAACCAGACGGCTGAAAAATTCCCACTTCGCCCCACCCTGTAATTTGTCTGTCATTTTCCGTTTTCTTTGCTGTTGATAAATAATTCAGAAAAGAAAAGAATGCTAGAGTCTTGACTTGTTAACCTAGAGGACACATCCATTAGGAGATTGGTCCCCAGACACATGCAGGGGCTTGCAAGTTCGGTGTTTCAGGGTCCTTTGGGGCTTTGCAATCAATTGACTTTGTTTTTGTGGCTAAACAGGAAGTTAGGGCTCTGTGTTTGAAATTCACAGAGGGTGTGTCTGCGGCTTTCTAATGGGTGCTCCACAACAGGTCTTAGATTGACAGGCATGGCAGGGGCACTGATTATCGAGGCTCAGAAAGAGAGAACAGCAGAGAGTGTTTAATGACGTCAGCACACTGTCTTGGAACCCAGGAGGACATGGCTAAGGGCTTCACACTGGTCACATGGGAGCCAGCTTTGCACCAGCTGGCATCAGAGGTGAGGTGGCAGGAAGATTCACGGTGGAATCATCCCAGGCTTATATAACTTGGTCTCCGTTCATCTATTCACTTCTGAGAATCATCTCTAGTAGAAAGGATATACCAAGAAAATATGATTAATAGCACATGCACATTATAAAGAAGTAAATGCAGAAATAAACTTCAATATAAGTATTTGGATTATGCATGTAGAAGCAATGCTCGTGTAAATATATTAAGCAAATAATCAGAGTTACCAGTTGTGCTGGCTAGCATTAACCGGGAACTTGACACAACCGAGAATCCCCTGGGAAGAGAGAATTAAGGAGGTGCTACCTAGATCAGGATGGTCTGTGGGCATGTCTGTGAGGGGTTATCTTGATTGGTAAGTGGTAGAGCAAGACCCAGCCCGTTGTGGGCTGCCCCAGTCCGTGGGCAGGGGATCCTAGACTGTAAGAGACACGAGAAAGCTAACTGAGCAAAAGGTACCAAGCACGCAAGGAGCCGGGTATGTATTCTCTCACTTCTTGACTGCGTCTGTGATGTTCTAAGTTTCTGCCTTGACTTCCCCACGACAATAGACGGAAACCTGGAGTTACTTGGCTCATGAACCATTTCTTTCCTAAGCTGCCTTGCCCCACCCCCAGGATATATCACAGCAACCAAAGTGAAAACTAGGACACCAGGCATGGTGAATGCTGGGTGTCCGCAAAGCTAACAAACCAGAGAAGAAAGAATTTGACATTGCTCACAAGACCTACTGTGATCCAGACTCCACAACATTGAGTGAGTGGTTTCACCCTTCGGGTTTCAGTTTCATCACCTGTTGGAGAATATTAGATTATAGATGGACTTTCAGAAGTTTCAGGAAACTCTCACCTTTTAAAATCCCACGTAGCTTTCATCGCTTCATCCGTGGTGTTGGTGCTATTAAGAAATACTTGGTGTTCTTTTGTCTTTTGTTTTGACTTAAATATAAATCCATAATCATTTGGGGCTTTAAACTTTGGTTTAATCGACTTTAATTTAAAGGCTTTTTCAGTCTTACGTATAAAGCTTGTAAGCAGGCATTTTAAAGGAACCCAAGTCCGCCAACCTGGCAGTGCTCATTATCTGGTAGTTTTTGTCCTCCTTAATATTCTCTGGGACTTCTGCATATTGGCTCAGGCTGTAATGACGACAGGCACTTGTCGCACAAGTGATCAATGGAACCTCCTTTGTAGCTTGAGGGGGTAGACTCTGTGATGGAGTACTGGAGACTCAGACTAGCAGGAATGCTATTCCTACCACTGGGAATCGTGATGCTTGTAAGCATGTGTTATCATCATCCTTGCTGTCTGGTTACTTTGATACCCACAGAATGGCTATGTACCTGCTGCTGCTGCTGCTGCTGCTGCTACTGATTCTGGTACCAACCATCAAGATTGGCCTATGTAAGGAGAGGTTGGGAAGCAATGGAGACTATTGCAAAATGCAGTAAATATTGGAAGGTCTGCCTTCTAGGCTCAGATTGACATTGCTTTGGACAAAATGCTTCACTTGCTTTTATTCTTTGGTATATGGTGAATGGATTTGTGCTTAGAGTTTCTGAAGTCTGTGTCTAAGTTCATGAATGACCAAGATCAGAGAGAAGGCAGCTCCTCACCAGGAGAGCTAGGGAAGCATCTTTGAGTAGAAAGATACTCAAAGGGAACTATGAAGTGGGGTCTTGTTGTTTGGGTGGTGAATTGTGAATTTAGGCCTCAGTTCAGGACTAAGTAGAACCTAAGCATAAGGAAGAAAAGCTTAAGGGGCTGTTGAGACATGTTCTACTAGCCATTCTGACTTTTCATCTTCTGCAGAGGAGTCCTTCAAAGGTGGAGCACCCTTGAAATCCATCTGTGAACCTTCAGCTCCTTCGCTTTCAAGTCCCTAATTCTGGCAATTCTCATAATCACGTATCCAACACACATACTTATTGAGTGTCAGCTGTATTCCAGATCTTTCTTTGCACCTAGGATATGATGGTGAGAGAGACAGGCTACCCCCCTCATGTGAGACACTCTGTAGAGGCATCTGCTATCTGTGCTTAGCTCAGACATCCTGACTGTGGAGCTGGCCTTGGTAGAAGCAGCATCCTAGCACAGGCTTACATACGCTTGGAGAAGGATGTTTGTAGGTGATAGCAGGCTGTTGCATAGACCATGCTTTGAGATGCAGGGTCCAGATCCTCCAACATCACAGGCCTGAACAGAATCAATTGGCTAGAACAATTGATGTGGAAGACCTAATGCCAAGCATAGGTATGTGCACAATACGTCAGCATATATACTTTTGTTAAAATCCCTGCATTCATTCTAAACTTAACAGTGAACACGGGACGACAGCTGCTTTTTATAAAGAAAAGAAAATGCATGATCACCCCTATTGCTCTCTTCGAAATCCGTAGAGTACCTTGATTGGTAGCTTCTTTGAGCGGTAGGAAAAAAAAAAGTCATTTCTGTCCTCATTGGTGCAATGGTGATTGTGCATTTTAGGACTGATGTGTCCAGTGGGGGTTGAGTTGTGAAGAGCTGAGGCCAAGAAGTGTGTCGTTGTCTGGTGTGATTCAGAAACCCAAAGAGCAGACGAGGCATTCTGTTGACAGGACCAGAGGTACCAAGTGGGTAGATCTGTGTGAAGCAGAGCTGAGCCCCGGGCTTTGGATTCAGAAAGACCAGACTTTGTGTCTCTGTTTCAAAGTTGTGTTACCTGCAGCAAATAACCGGTCTGAGGCATTTATTTATTGGCGAAATTAGAATGATGACAATAGATGTCTTTTATATTGTGGCCCAGCTTGGAAGTTCTGAGTTAGTAAGTATAAAACCTGCAGTGGCAATATGACATATGAAACCTGGGGTGGCATTTCCAAGCGTTACAGCAATCAACAGCATAGCAGTCACTTAATGAACAATGGAGTTCTACTTTTCCTCCGTAACTACCTTATATACTCTCACCTGTGTGTGTGTGTGTGTGTGTGTGTGTGTGTGTGTGTGTGTGTGTTGGGAAAGAGAGAGGAAGGAAGTGTACATGTTGTATACATGCATGTATATGTGGTATACGTGGGTGGGTACCCATGTACACTCATTGAGGTCAGAAGATGCTGTCCGGTGTCCTGTTCAGTCATTCTCCACCTCATTCATTGAAACAGTCTCTCTCACTCATTGGAGCTAGGCTGGCAGCCAGCGAGCCCTGCACAGTGCTGAGTTTATAGGCCTGCATATGGCCGTGTTACATGCTGGCCTGTGTATCCAGTTCTCATGCTTGCTCAGCCAGTGCCCTTACTCACTGAGACGTTCCTCCAACCGTTGTCTTCTAAACTTTAACAGGGTGACATGGGTTTGGAATGAAATACTTGAGCAATGACTTTTGCATTTTGACAGTGTGTGTTAGATGTCTTTGTTTCTAAACTTTGTTTCTTTTTTCTTACTGTATATTCATGAGCGATGCGGTACACTTCCTAGTGGCATGCGATTCAGGTATATTCTCTATTTGGACCATACTCTCCTTCTGCCCTTTTACCCTTTTGTCCTGTTCACCCCTATCTTGCTGGCACCATAACGTCTTTCAATTAGTGCCCCTTCCTCTCCTGTTGCCCTTTCCCCATCCACTGGACAATGTGATGTTTGCCTTTGTGCATCTGCTTAACACAGTGAATGTCCTATTTCATCCGTTCCCCTGCAAGGGATAGAACTCCCTGACAGACACTACAGACCATGACTAGGGTGAGATGTATGTGCTAACTGCCATACTGCCCCACTCTCAACACACATACACACATGCACACATATGTATGTGTGTATATATACATGTATATATATACATATATACATGTATATATATACCTATATACACATATATACACATGCATATATACACGTGTGTGTATGTATACATATATATATATATATATATATATTTATGTATACACACACACACGTATACGCACACACACATGTGTATGTGTGTTGAGAGTGGGGCACTATAGCAGTTAGCTACAATCTTTTTCCCTTAATTTAGAGAAAGAGAAAGGGAAGATAGAAAGAAATCTTCACCTCTCTTTCAGGTAGCCTAGATAGAAAGAGAAAGAGAAAGAGCGAAAGAGAAAGAGAAAGGAAGAGATCTTCACAGTCCTTTTAGGCTGTCCTAAGCTTGGAAAGCAGGAGCTGACAGTGAGCCAGACCATTGTCTCAGTTCAGTATCCTTGAACCCGCTTTCTCCAGCTGATTTTCTTCTAAGCCATAACCAATGAACCAACCAACCAACAACCAATCAACCAGTCCTGATCACGGGGGCTTCAGCCCTTACATACTCTAGGCAAAAGTTCCCAGAAATCTAAGACGCATGTAATCCTAAGAATAAGCTATACAAGTCAAAACAGCTGCATGTCATCAAATACAGCCACTGCAACGAGATTTCCAAATCAAACTCATGATCACCCACCATACCTGGCGTGGTAACAGAAGAATAGTCCAAGCATTATTTTGTGTTGTTAAAGAAATCAAAGTAACAAAACTTCTTCCAAGGGTCCCGCTGTAGACAGAGTTTGTGGGATGTTTCTGGATTCAGAACATGACTAAATAATATCATCATTTGGGTTAGTGTTCATTTTCTGTACCAAAGCTACTTGGGCACACTTTCATTTAATCATAAATTTAAATGGAGATAATTTCTTCCAGTCCAAATGATATCATCAACTCTTCTTTAGGGACCAGAAGTCCATCTCTCCCCAGTATGGATGTAAAGAGAAGACGCAAGCTGACTGGACCTCCCGTCAAGCATAATAATCGGCCTGCCAATTACCTTGCTACAGAATAAAAATTAGATTTTATCTTCATCTGATTGGTCCCGGGCATAGACCTGGGAATGAATGAAGGCGTGGAGAGCTCCTGCCCCTTCTAAGAGTCTGTGTGGATGGGAATTCTGAACTGAAATAAGAGTGAGAGCTGGATATTTAACAGTGAGACGGGACTGAGCCATCTCAGTTCAGAGGTGTGAATAAAGAAAAGACAGGTAAAGGGTGGAGACACCCATGTCAGGTCCAGAAAGAAGTTAAAAGCAACAGAAAAGGTGGTGATAAAATTTGGAGATTATTCAGAAATAAAAGGCCAAAAGCTTGGCGGTTGACAGTGTTGTTATGGGCCGTATAGAGGCTCAGGAGGCAAAGCCATAAAATTCCATTCCATTTGGCAAGAAGAGCCATTGGCAGCATTCCAAAGAGCAGAAGCATCGTTGGTTCCAATAACAGGATTTTCAAAGAGAGATTTTGATAGAACGTTGGACAGAAGGTAGGGTTTGGAGGCTTTGGCCATTAAAGGATTAGGAGGAACTGGAAAAGAAACCCGAAGCAGACAGCCAGGTCAAGTGACAGATATTTGGCACTCATTGATCTGACTCCTCAAGTGAAGACTGAAAGGCCAGGCAGGAGAAGGGGGAGCAAGGGTGTTTAAGGTAAGCTTCATGGCAGGCCACAGGGAGACGAGCCGCCTTTGTGAAAGAGCATGGAGGCCTTTCCTTCCAGGTTCCAGAGGGAGTGTCAGAGGGATAGAACCAGGGAGAAGAGTCTGTCAGGGAGGCCGAGTCTGTGGTGCATTTTGTCCGGCATGTT
Source organism: Cricetomys ansorgei (assembly GCA_026225945.1). Lineage (NCBI taxonomy): Eukaryota > Metazoa > Chordata > Mammalia > Rodentia > Nesomyidae > Cricetomys > Cricetomys ansorgei. The sequence goes on from JAMJFZ010003970.1 coordinate 1,809,041, forward strand.
TCCCTGCTTCAGAACTGTGAAGGCCAGGTCTGCCTCTCAGCAAATAGAAATGTCAGCGTTTCCCCCTGGAGGAAGCTTTGAAACACCATTGTCTGTTTTGGCAAGGTGTTTCATCCTCTGAGGAGCAGGGGAAAGCTGTTAGTTTCGTGAAGTGACACATCTGGGGTTGCAAGCTCTGCATGAATGATGTTAGTCCTTACTCCCTTGAAACTTGGGGGGAAAATAGCATAATTTCTCTCTTAGTCACCAGATCTTCAAATAGGTATAAACTGCCCTTCTCCTCTATAGGCACAAGGGGATTACTGAGTTAATGTTTCCTAAGTCACTGGAAGGTTTGCAATGTGGAGTACTGTCATTACCCAACTAAGAGACACCGTGGTGCTCCTAATGATGTATTTATGACCCCATGTCCATTTTCACGGTGATGAACTGCATTCTTGTAAAGAGATGTTGTGTCTTCTGCCAGATCAAAATCAGAGGCAGATTGTCTGTCACCCAGAAACACATCAGCACATAGCACGAACGGAATATATGGTTTGTTTTGACCTAAATATTGTTTGGGATAAAGAGGTTATTGTAAAACTTTTTTTTTTTCTTGAAAATAATGTCTGTATCCTACTTTGCTGGTAAAATATTTAAAATGAACTGAGACCTGAAGGCTTTGATGGGCATACTGGGCTTGAGATGTCTATACACGAAACTTGAAATCTTTCTGTGAGTAGGTGTGTGGCAGTAGCTACAGTCTTTTACCCTCAATTGAGGAAAAGAGAATGGAAGGACAGAAAGAAATCTTCACAGATTTTACAAGTGTCCTTGATACAGAATGAGAGAAAGGTAGAAATCTTCACAGCCTCTTTTAAGCTGTCCTTAGCTTGAAGAGAACCAGCTGACAGTGAGATCAGACTAGCAACTCAGCTCTCGGTGTGTAAACTCAAACCCTCCAACCTTTGTTCTTTTAAGAATTAACACCCTAAGGTTGACAACCCAACCAACAAACCACCAGCCAACACCCACCCTGACTCCCGGGGCTTCAGACAATTTATACCTTAAGTCAAAAGTTCCCATAAACCCATACAGCACACAATCCCCAAAACAAACTACACGTGCCAGAATGACTGCAAATAACCAAATGATAGCCACTTGCATCAAACATTCAAGATCCAACTCATAAACAACTATGTGACAGCTGGCGTGGAAACACAAACCTAATCCAAACTCCATTTTGCATTTTTAAAGAAACCCAAATAACAAAAGCTTCTTCCAAGTGTTCCACGAGGCATGCTTTATTGATGAGTGGTCAGCAAATTTGGAAAGTATCTTTAAACAGCCATGTTACCCATTGCATTGTGGATTTGAATTAGGAAGAAATGATCGCTTCCATCTTAAGTGTGGCTGGTGCAGGGCCCCTCCTGCTTGCAGTGCTCTTATCTTGGAGTGGTCTCGTGTAGGAGCTCTTGGATTCAATAATCTGGCAGCAGGAGGCACTCTGGTAAATGCTTGACCCTGCTCAGTTACTCCCTTTAATGCAGACTACGTATGTCACACAGAGCCCAGTTTGAAGGCTTGGCTTGACACCAGAGTGTAGGGAGGTCGCTAGGGACCTGTCCCCTTTGCTTTATGTTGATCTTTGACTCCATAGAAAGCCAGGGGATATAATTCATTTCAACATGAGTAGCTACGGCAGCCCCCCAGCCTCACCCCTTTTCGTATCTGGTGAGACAGAGAAGATAGTCTCTGAGAAACTGGACCCCAGGAACCTGAGCTGGCTTCAATACCATCCAGAGAATATGAGCTCTGTGCATAGGTACCCTCATGAATATTTATAGTAGGAAATGCAAATAATCCATGAAGCATCAACTCTAAGACCCCTCTAAAACAGACAGGATCCCAAGCCTCTCAAAGCCTAAGTTTGGTTTACCTAAGGAAATGACATACATAAATTAGATTTATGGACTCTGAGTGATGAGGTAGGAAAGCAGATGTGAGAATTCACTGAGGTCATAGGTCACTTACTTGGTACACACTGGAACTTAATAACAGCAGTTACAGTTACTCTATGGGAGATGAGGGAGATGCCTCAGTGGGTAGCAAAGCTTTGTGTACAAGCATGGGAACTGAGTTCATATCCCCAGAACCCACATAAAGCTAAGTGTGGTCACCCATACTTTGTAACTCAAGTTCTAGGAGGGTGGGAAGAGACCAGGGCTTGCTGAACAGCCAGCCTACCTGAAACCCAGCAAGCTCCAGGTTCAGTAAGAGATCCTATCTCAAGCGAGTAAGACAGAGAGTCATAGAGGAAGATCCCATTGTCCTCTAGCTCCTGTGTGGCGTGTGTGTGTATGGACATACAGAAATATACATATACATATGAGTACTCACACGCATATACACGCATGTTACTTTTTTCGTTATTCCAATCACAAAAGATTTGGACGTGTTTTCAAGAGATAGTCCTCTCTCTTGGCCGTTACCAGCTTTGGATCCGATGAGCCACAGTGCTGATAATCTTGATCTCCCTTAAGATAGTGGTCTCACCTCATATAGCTCTCACTTGGTAAAACCCATCCAGCTTACCTCATGTGCAGGTCATTATATGTAAGGGCAAATGAGGATTGCTTCAGTTCGGATCTTTGATGTATTGCTAATTCTTCACTGATACTCTTCTCATCTGGTAATGCAAGCTTTGTACTGGAGACTGTAAGTTCACGAGGAGATTAGTGGCCAGCTAACTGCATTTCCCTTGTTTTATTAAAGTAAAATCATTTTTTTTTGCAGAGATGTAGGTTTTACATGGGTCAATAATGGCCAAAGTGGAATTTAAAGCTGGATTGTCACACAAGGGGATATATGAGAATTCTCCCCATTGTTAAGGTTGGAGAAAATACATGGGTGACTATTTTATAGGCCTCATGAAGGAGTCTACCTATATCCCAAGAGAACTGAAAATGAACTGCCTTAGAAGATTTCATTTTCACAGATAAAAAGCAGTCAATTTTATTATTTGAGAAACCAGAGGCTCAATTTTATTTCATCTTTTACAATATATGCATGAATTGTATTCAAGATATTCACAGATGAAAAAAAAAATCTTGCTTTACTAAACTAACTGATCTCGAAAATCAAATTTGAGATCTCAAAGCTCTAAAGAAATAAACCATAAAGAAAGATCTCGGTAGAAAGCTTCAAGCCCTTGTTATGCAGTGAATTGTCCCTTCAGGACACAGTCTGATGCGAGCAGCTTCCCTTTCCTCATTGTGGGTTTTCTCTTTATCCTCCGAGCTTCAGGGTTTCGTGGGGGAACACTAGTCATTTACTATGGATTCTGATTTCATGTTGGTATTTTATCCTTCAGTCTCATTGTGTAACCTTGGGTGAGCCAGTTGACCTCCCCGAGCCCCAGAAAATAAAAGCCGGTCCCTCCCTACTGCGCAGAGATGTAGTGGAGATAAATCATGCTTCTGTGAATTTTAAATAAGAAACCTGTGAAGATAAATGGTTGACAGTGCTTAAGGCTTATGAATCCAAGGAGACCGGAAGGGAGGTGATTAAGCCAATAGCGGTAGCTTTGAGAAGAGGGCGGACTTCAAGCATGTAGCAATCGGAGACCGATGGTGTTGCCATTTCATGTTCTCTTCTCTCTCCCTTTTTATTTCTCTCTCTCCCACCACTCCTTAATAGAGCCACGGCTCACAGGTCAAATGTGTTGTAGCACATGCATTTGTGTAACAAATACAGTCCTATCTCCATTTTCCATTCCTTCTGAATTTTACCAGCAAGCGTATCTACTGCTTGTCAGATCTTCTGTTAGGAGGAAGCTTTTATTCCTCTTAAAAAAAAATGAGTGGCAGTTAACTACCCAGAGCATACCTTGGGGTTGGCTCATCCAACACCCATTTCAACCCCTGTCGCCATGCTCTCTTTTGCATAGAGTCTGGCATGGTAGAAAAATACTTTTCAGGTTCTCTATCTCAGTCACCAACTATGACTTAAGGTCTTCAAAATAGATTCAGCTAGGTGGCTTTTTCAGGATCCAATTAGTATTGAACAAGAGTAAGTGGTTTCCATTCTCCCAGCTTCAAGCATGATGCAACTTCACTGCTTGATCCGTAGGGTTTTGTACAGAGCAATCTTCTAGACGGTGGCAGAGATGAGAGGTTCGGAACCGGAGCAGCCTTCTAGTTCTGCAGTCTCCTGGTTGTTGTAGCCATATTGCCTTGCGGTTACAATTCTATGATGTGGTTCTGGAAGCCCAGCCCCCCCCCCTCCCTTTTACCCCCTTCTCCTCAACAGTAGGCTATAGTGACAAAGGTTGAGCCACAAGCTCGGATGTTGTAGCAACTTACAAGATGGCGTCTACCCACTAATATGCGGTAAGGGCACGTAGGGTTAGCAGACCATTGTCGAAAGATCTGCCTTCCCAGTGGTTTTGAGTGAGAGAGAAGAGTAGAATTCAATTCTAAGCCCTAGGGCTCACGTCATTTGTTCCTGTTGTTGAGAATAAGTCTCAGAGATGTGGAGGCTTCATGGAAAAGGGACCCAACCTGGCACAAGTAAAGCTGCTCCTGGGGTACCTGGGAGCCTGGGGGAGCGCCTCTGAGGCCTAAGTTATATACAGGTGAAGTAAGGCTGAAGCACATGCAATCCTCTGAGAGGGGCAGCCTGAATGAGGTGTAGGAAGTGACATGCCCCTAACAGAGCATTTGTGCAATGACTGTGCCACTTGGGCTTCCAGATACTGATGATTTGTCTTGTCTTTACTAACGTCGTCTTCTGGAACCTGTATTCCCATCAAGAGAGAGACTGAGAACTTACTTTGCCCTCATTTAACTGGAGCACAGGGTTAGCTTTGCTGAACTTTGCATGGTGAGAAAACGTGTGTTATCTGGATAACTGGCAAGAGAAGGATCCGTGGAAGTGTGTCTTTAAAAAGGAAGACAATAATGACAAGATGGCTAGAACTGAAAGAATGGGAAACATAGATGCTCTACCACAGCTATGAGTACGAACTTGCGGGAGGTGGAGGAGAAAAGAGAGGGGTGGGAAGAGTGGCCAGAGAGATGGTACGGAGTTGGGACAAGATACGGAGTGGAATGCTCATGAACGGTCCTTGGTACCATGACCGGAGGCTTTCGACAGGGGTGTTCAGAATGTTAGATTGGCATAGCTAGGGTATAAGGCTTTCCTCTTCAAAACTAGATATATCTACCAAATAAAAGCTCATATTATATGGCTACCTTCATTTATTATTTCATGTATTCTTAAGTCAAAGAAGAGGCCGAGTTTCACATGGAAATTTATTTCACAGGAAGCAAATCAGCAGATCTCAGAGAGTACGACTCTCCTAGGGCTTTAGTGCATGTGGGCCAAGTATGTGCCTCACCCCCAAACCATCGGAATTCATGAACGCCTCCCCAGGTGCCTTGGGCTTCCATGGCCGCGCTGTAGCGGGGTCTATAGCAATCTGAGAGGCCAGAGAATCCCAGGCTGGCAAGTGAGTTACTTTTCTTTCCAAAGAAACTCCTGATTTTATGTAGGTTCTATGTCACAAAGACACAGTGAAATGAAGCCTCCACCCACACCTTAGCATAGAGTGGAGTGCAAGTCTTGGAGTAGTGAAAGACATATCGTGTTGATTAGGTGGAAGCCGTCGGGGTCAGGACTGGTGCAAGGACAGGGAATGAGGGGGTGAACCGGGCGTGGGGGACCCAGGTAACAGAAACTGTGAAAAGAGAAAGCTAAAGCGTCATCTCAAGAAAACGGGAATGAATGAAGGAAAAAGTCTAACTTGAAAGGAAGAAAATAGGAAAAAAACCTTAAAATAAGTGAGGTACAGAGTAACCTTGGGGCATGTTGGGTAGATAATGCATGAGCGTAAGGAATTTGAACTGTTCTCACAGGAACAGCAGTACAGATGTTTGCTGGGACGCACCGTGAGCTCCGTGAAGGGCTGTGTGTGTGTGTGTGTGTGTGTGTGTGTGTGAGTGAGTGTGTGAGAGAGAGATGAAGACAGAAGCTGGAGCAAGCTCTTGCCACATGGAAGTTAGGAGGAAACCAAGAGCTGTCTTACATATTTACCTCTGGGAAAATTATACTCGAACTGATTCAAGTGATTTGAGACCCTGAAATACGTATGCACCCTCACATCGATGCGCTTTATTTTTCTATGTTGGAGGCTGTAAATGCATAGGTAAGCTCTTACAAAGCAATGTGGTGAGGTTCGGTGTTTTCAAATATGTCAGTAATAGAGGAAGGAAGAGACTGGAAGAATGCTGGTTTATATGACAACATGAGTACCCCGTCTCTGACGGTGAGGTATGCGTTCCTGCTCTGTCCCTGGGACCTCATCCCAGTGGAAGATGTTGGGAATGTGTCTTGGTGACCCAGCGTCTGCTGCTTTTTTTTTTTTTATTGTGACTGACAAAGGGGCATGATGGGTAATGAAGTAGTCACAGCAGGTGAAAAGCTGCGATGTACATCGCAAGAACTAAATTTTCCTTACGGGCTCAGAGAAAGTCACCGAAGAATTGATCTGAACAGAATGCTAAGTGGGGGAATGGTCATTCCAGCAGCAGACACACTGTAAGTGGAGGTCCTGAATTCCGAGATGAAGGGGTTCGCTCAGGACACACTATACCCCTGTGCTCCCTCTCCAGCTCTGAAAGCTCACTTTGCTGGATCTTGCCATGCGCCTTGGTGCAAATCCCTTCATCCTCTCTGAGCCTCAGTATCCTCAGCCACAAACGTTAAAGGATAATAATAGTACCTCTCATAAAGGATTGTTAAAATAATGGAGCTAGGACCTATAAAGCAGACCCTGGAGCAGTGCCAGGCACACAGCGAGTGTTGTGTAGCTATGTGTGTTTATTAATATTACTATTATCATTTTATGTGCTGAGCACAGAACAGTATTTTAAACCAGTAGACGTTTATTATTGCCTTCTTTTGTAAAATGGAAAAAAAAAAAGAGCCTTAGAAAGGTCGAGCTACTTGTCCGACTAATAAGCGACTAGAAATCCAAATAATCAATTATAGAAACCAGCTCTCGGCCACAGAAAGCAGTCAGGTGCCTGACACAGAAGAGTGGATCAGCAAATGGTAACTTGGAGCGTGGTCATTTGAAACAGAGCAGTGGGGATATAAGATGAGGGTGTGCAATCTTCAATAGAGTCAGATGCAGAAGTAGAATGATAACATCCATGTTCAGGCTGTGGGAGACAGACGCTGTAGCCATCTAAGCATGGAGAACGCAAAGACTGCCAGTGCGCTATTTCTTGATCTTCCAGCTGTAGAAAGCTACAGTGCAAGTGCCGAATAAGCTGGGTTTGGACCACGTGTATTAGTTATGTTGAATAGTATAAAGCTAGGAAAATATCCCTCCATTGGTAGCGAACCTTGTCCTAGATAATGCATTTCTCGGAGCAAGGCCAGGAGCCTCATGAATGTACAGTCTAATGATTCTGTATGAATTTCAAAAGGGAATGAATTTCCTTTTACCACAGTGGGGGGGGGGTCTGACTCAGTTTCTCCTCTAGTCCTTTTCTGTTTCTTCTCTACTCTGTCACCAGGATTTAGTTCAGGGTCTTAGAAAGAGGTTCACAGAAAGTACCAATCTGTTCACAGACTGAATGCCTTCTGACTGAGTCTGTATCTACCTCTTTGGGACAACGGAAGCTAAGAGAATCTTTGTTAAGCTCCTTAGCTTTGTTCAGGTGGATAAGAATACTGATCAACAAAGGTTGTTGCTAGCATCAAATTATCTGGCACATGGATGCAATCATCCTGTCTAATACCTGGAACCCAGAAGACAGTGATGGATCATGGCTTTCTTCTCTACTCCATCAGAGTTAGACTGAAGGGAGAGAAAGAATTTATTCCCAAATAGTTCAAATAGATCTGTGGTGGAGCTACTTCTAGGAGGCAGAAGGATCTGAAACAAGGAAATCAGACAGTACTAGCATTGCTAGGAATCCCTCATCACTCTCAAATCCGAAGGATAAAGAGAAACCAGAAGACAGAGCGCTGGGAGCGCTGGGTCTGTAAGCTGTGGCAGCCTGATTAGAGCTACTGTAAAGCTGTTACCATTGCTTTGCTCACCTCCTGCCCTCTAGCCGGAAGCCAGACAGCAGAAAGCTTCCAAGGAGTCAAAGCTCAGGGCCCAGAAGGAGAGGAATAGATCCAAAATGGAACGGGTGTAGCGGACGACCACCAGTGCCCATTCTGAACAGTAGGGAACAGTGTTGGAGGCAAAACGTGACTCTCCCTGAGCATCCAGTTGTGGCTCGTCTTCCCAGCTTCATGGGAGGCAGATCATGCAATGGGCTTCCAGAAATGACACTGAATGCGTTGACTAAAACACCACTCCATATGAGCACTGATATTTTTGTGGAGTTATAACAACGCTTATTGGAAAAAAATGGCCTTGGTACTTACGGCTATGGGAGTCGCTACGGTGAATACAATTGGATTTACTAAAGGTTTTCTTAGTGTTTTTGCTAAGGAGCATTTTGAATATCTCTATGGGAGAGTATTGTATATGGCACCCCATAAATCAGTTTTCTTGGAGTATTTCATGGCTAATTTCTCTGTGCAATATACTGAAGGAGATTCTCAGCTCGGGATAATGGTACAAGGGTCATCCATGACTGTCTTAGCTCTGGCTGTAAGATGCAAACTGGAGTTCTCACAGGGTCTTTAGCATTTAGCACCAAATGCCTGTGTGCTAGGATACCCTCCAATTTCTCCAACACCGTAGGAAAGGAATTGCTTTGGATTGGTTTGGCATTAGCAGTCATAATGTACTGGAGAGTTAAGCTGTACAAATAGGCATCTTCAAGCTAAGACCTAAGTGACAGGCATTTATCCCTCTTGTGCCTCCTCTGAGAAAGCTGGCTCTGATAACATTCTTGATGCCATTTGACAAGAACCCTGAGTGTATAGGACACTCAGAAATACAGGAGTTGACTCTGTCTTTGTCCTAAAGGAAGTTGAAAGGTTTTTGTGAATGGATATACACAAATAAATCACTTGGAGGAAAGTCAGGATAGCTTCAGTCAAATTCTAAAACCAGTTGTTCAATTGATGTGTTACGGTTAGCTTTAATCGTTACCTGCCACAGCCTTGAGCCATCTAAGAAGAGAGTCTCTATTGAGAGAGTGCTCATATCAGATTGGCCTGTAGGCATGTCTGCGGGGGACCGTCTTGACTTTGAAATGATACAGAAAGGCCAGGACCACTTTAGTTTGCACCATTCCCTGAGCAAGGGTTCCGGAGCTAGATAAGAAAGCCAGCTAAGCGAGAGTCTGCAAGTAAGACAGCAAGTAGACTTCCTCCAAGATTTGTGTATCCAGTTCCCACTTGAGATCTTGCCCTGACTTCTCTCGGTGATGGGCTGTGACCTGAAAGTATAAGCTAAATACTAAAGGATTCTTTCCTCCCCTAAGTTGGTTTTTTTTTTTTTTTCTTTCTTAAATCACAGCTACAGAAAAGAAACAAGAACACATAGTATAGGCAATAATTGGCTGGAGTTGTACCTGCGGAATAAAGGGCTTCTGAGTTTCCAGAGTCTCCTCAGCACCCCAGAAGATGGCTCTTGGGTCGATGGGGAGGGAGAGACTGGAATTTCATGTAAAGGAATAGAAATGACTGGGTGGTGAGGAGCAAGGAGTCAGCAGCCATGACATGCCGCCTTCAGGTGATGAATTCACGGAAGGAAAGGGCCAGCTGGTGACTCTGATGGCAAACTCTAAGGGTTAAAGAGTTTATGAGCCTTACCTCAACTGTTCCTTGAGTAGGTAATGGAGAGCGGGGCTCCGCTTCTTCCCATGGGCTATTAGCAAACTTTAACCTGACAGTTAATTACGGGAAACATCCCTCTGCCTGCCTGTCATGTGGATTCATCTGTAAGGAGTTGGTAAATTGTGTTGGGGACCGGGTTGAATTTCCTTTGAGGCGTTTTATTTCTGATGAGAAATGGCCAAAATAGAAGACCCCTGACCTTCTGAGTTAAAGTAGTGAGTTTCTCTTTTAGAAAAGTTGTTCATGTGAACCTGTAGACATAGCTCAGTTAGAAAAATGTTTGTTGTTTGAGCAAGAGGACCTGAGTTTCATCCCCCAAACCCATGTCTAATGTCCAGGCATGGTAGCACATGCTTGTCTTCTCAGTCCCAGCAAGGCAGAGACAGGACCTGGCCCCTGGGTTCTGCTGGCCAGCCAGTCTAGCTTACTTGGTGAGCTATAAGGCCAACGAGAGATCGTGACTCAGAAAACAAGGTTCACAGTACCTGAGGAATGACACCTGGGGCTGCCCTCTGACTTCTGCATGTACGCACACGTCTTCTTGCACACGCGCATGCTCACACATACAGTGATACACGTGCTAGGTCCTTATGCTTCCTCCTATCGAAGCACTTAGGGATAAGCTGTAGTCTTTGGATTTGAATCTGACACGTCACAGAATAGATTCTTTGCAAAATAGATGCTTGCTGCATTTGGTTAGCTATACTGGCAGGGGCGATTTCCTACCTCCACCTCCTTTCTCTGTGCTAATGGTCACAGCACAAAAAAGAGAGCACCAGGAGAAGCCATAGATTTTTGTTCTGGTTTCAGGCTTCGACTTCAGCTGTACTTGTGGAGGGCAACCACATGCTGTTGTAGCCACATAGAGGTTAAGAAGACAGGCATTGCTAGCCATGGGCTTAATTTGACTGCTGTGCTGGTGGTCTGGCTGCTAAGAAATGGTGAGTCTTAAGCTTATAGGCACCCTCCCTTCTCCAAATATCATAGGGGTCTGTATCTTCTATCTTGGACTTTGTACAATCTAAACAAATAGGCTTGCCGATTATTTATTCGTTTGACTTAGCATTTGGTTAATTATTTATCAAGCACTGACTGAAAGGTGCTCTCTCTAGGGATATGATGGTGGACATGATGCACAGAGGTCCCACGTTCATGGAACTAACGGAGATGAGAAGAGGCAGGTGAGCAGGGCAGTTCCACTGTGTATATGACAATTCCAAGCACTGACGATGACAGTGACCCCAGCCAGTGACAGATGTTATGAAGAAAACCAAACAGGGCAATCCCAGCAAGTCACCAGGGAGAGGAGGAAGGCCGCATTAGAGTGGCTGTTCAGGAAAGACCTCGCCTAAGTGGATTTTGAACTTCTGGCTGAGGAGTTAGAAAGATTCCCACATATAATTCCATAAGATGAGGGTATTTCAGGCAGAGGGGAGGGCGGTGACAAAGGGCCTGTGGCAGTAAGGGTAAATAATATTGGGGTCTTGTGAGACTGGCACAGCAGGTCAAGAAGCTGTTATTAAGAGCCCCTGTGAACAAAGGGGAAGATAAATCTACACACTGACAGGCTCTTGCTTCACTTTCTCCCCGTCAGGCTATGCAATTGTCAAGCATCCAGTATGTTTACCAAGAAAATGCCATCAAGAAGGTGCTTCCCAGTGGGCGTGGGTCCCGCTGGAGCCATGGCTCCCTGCTTTAGCTCAGCTTTGTGGTTTTAGCTGAACTGAAAGGCTGCTCTTCAGAATGGAGCTTGCTACCCCTGGCCAGTTGTTGCAGGGCTACAGAGGGCCCTGAGGGACTAGACATGTGAAGGCGGCGGGCAGGGGGAAGCAGAGACTCTTGCCTTTTCTACACTGGCTTGCTCTTGTGTGTTGCTTGTGTTCAAGCACCCAGGAAGAGCAGAAGGAAGCCACGTAAGCACGGACTCCACACCTCAGTTATCTGGAGTGGGTAGATACATCAGTACAGAGGGCCAGGACCCCATTCTCCTACCTAAAGATCCTAAATTGATCGGTCTGGTGTAAGATCCAGGTTTAGATATTTTCCTCAAACGCAGTTGGATACCGTGTGGCTCAGCTGTGCAGCCAGGCCTGTTCTTCTGGTCTAGAGAGATTGCCATTTCACTGTCGTTTACTTCCCCAGAGGCATTTCTCTAATGACGTTGGCTTTGGAACCCAGGTACTTACCTGATTATAGAGACGTGTTTCTCAGGTGATATCCAAGGATTTCTACCAACATGTGTGTCTGTGTCGTAGTGTGTATGTATGTGTGTTTGTGGTTCTGACGGTATGTTTGTCACATGTGTGTAATTTGTGCGATGATGTGTGTGTGTGTAGGTGATGCATTTAGATAAAGTGCGTGGGTGGTGTAAGAGTCGTGTTTGTGTGGTTACGTGTGGTAGGATGTGTATATTGGCATGTTTATGTTCTGTAGTGATGGCGTCCGTGGTGATGAGTATGAATTTGAGGGAGATCTTGTATCTCTTCAGCCATTCGTCTATAATAGCCTTGTTAAGTGATTTCTCTTCTCTGAGCTTTACTTTCTACTCTGAAATTTGGACTATCAGCCTCACGCGCTTCCTGTAGGGATTAGTCGGGATAATGCTGTGTGCTCAGTCCCACGATCACAGTAAGCTCTCTTTAGAAGTCTTCAGAGACAAGATCTTAATGAACTTGCTCCAGCTTTCGGCGTCCCACTTGCCTCGGTTAGGTGGAAATAGCATTACTGACAAACAGTACTTTGGAAAAAGTTAAGTAAGCTTCTGTCCTCAAGTGTCCAAGTTAGTGCGGCAGGAAGCGAGCTCCCTGGGCTGGTCTCACTCTGTTGGGATACCGAGCTCCATCTTTCGGCCGCCCTGAATTCTTTGCTTCTGGCAGATAGAGGCGTATTGTGTCTTCCCAACTGTGATCCTGGTTGACAAGTTTCATGGGTATGAATATCTGTTCCTTGAGGGGAAGGAGTTAGATTTAGGATTCGTGGAATGCTGGGCTGCAGGGACTACTCTTGAGATCTCTAGGGTCCTCACCACAGTTCTGGATACTTTCAACCTGTAAGGAGGTAATGGGGGGGAGCAGGGGAGAGGGGAGGACAAGGCTTTTGCTTTACAACAAATGTTTGTTGTCTGGATGCGGTTGTGTCTGTGTGCTTGAGAAAATTTATATTTTTAATCTAGTTCCTGATCCCGATTCTTTCCTGGCCGCCACTCATCTGTCACGTTCTCTCAGTACGGGTTCTTGGCAGGTGATGTGTTTCCGTTTGACACCAGTTAAAAGCTCTACCTCCATTTCTCAAAGTAAAACGCATACCAAACCTCGACTGGAAAAGACAGGTTTGGCCAGGAGACACCATTTCAAATATGTTTTTGAAAAATACAGTCTGCATTTGTTGTTTTGTTTTTTTCTTTGGTCAGAAGGTTCTGGAGGTGTTGGGTGTCAGAGGAAATGACAAAGCTGGGACTTAAGATAATATTGACCTTGATGCATTCTGATAACACTGAGGGCCCTTAGGTGTACAGCTACTGGTGGGTTTTTTTTTTTTTTTTTTTTTTTTTTTTTTTATCAAACTCAGCTTTCCTTTTATCTTTAAAACCGACAATTATAGGATGGCCCTTAAAATTAGAGTTCCATCAATGGAGATTCTTTAATTAAACAAAAGTATGCAAGTAGAAAATTACATAAATTATTTTCTTTCCAACAGTGAGTCTGAGAATAAAATATATCAGGCATACGGTACTTCATATCTTTGGATTCTTTTTAAAAATATCTACTCCCAGGGGCTTTTACCTAATTATATCTGGAATGATATTAGAGATTGGCCTCAATTGCTTCTCTGCTTTTTTCTGCATTTACATAGTGTTTCTCTAAGAAAATCCCAAATCCCATTCCTGATTTGTTTTCTGTGGTTTTCATACTTGTTTCCTCGTAATACTTTATAGTAACCCTGTGAATTATTTTTTTCTGAAATTTGTGTGATGCTTCCTTCCTGTTGAGGCAGATGGTTCGAGGCAGTTGGGTCCTTTTATGTTCCTCTCGACCTTCACAGAGTAGATGGATTTCCGTCCAGACATTTAAAATGCAATTGTGTTTTTATCAGGTATTTTATAAATCATAAAATTGCTAGTGTGTTAAATACAATTTTTTTTTTTGATTTAACCAGATGGACCATTCATTAAGCCCATCTGAGGTTAGAAGACATGCTTTTAAAATTGAAAAGCTCAGTTTGGGGTTTTGTGAATGAGTTAATGGTGTGTGTGTGTGTGTGTGTGTGTGTGTGTGTGTGTGTGTGTGTGTTTATGTGTTTGTGTTTGGTGGGGACTATTGTAGTTGAGAATAAATTAATATTCATTGACTCAAACCCAAGGCTTGGTGCCTACCAGGCAACTAGTCTCCTCTTGACTATGCTCCAAGCCTGTGGTGGTTTGAATGGCAGTGTCCCCCTTCAGCTCAGATGTCTGAATGCTTGCTCCCCAGTTGATGGTGCTGTTTGTGTAGGTGTAGGAGTTGTGGCCTTTCTGGAGGAAGTATGTCACTGGGGACAGGATTTGATGTTTTAAAAGCCTTGCACCACTCCCAGTGTACTCTGCCTTGTGCTTACAGTTCAAGATGTGAGCCCTCAGCTTCTGTTCCAGCCAACATGTCCGCGGCCTGCCGCCTGATGCCTCTGCTCCGCCTTCAGGAACTCTAACCATCTGGAATTATAAGTGCAAATAAGCTCGTTCTTCTATTGGTTGCCTTGGTTATAGTATTTTTGATACAGCAACTTTATTCACTTCTTTAAATAGGTGATTATTGAGAACTTCTACACACTAGGCACAACCTAATGCGCCGGGAACACAAGGTCAAGGACACAGACATGTAATCATCTTTGAGTCTTTGGGAAATGGAATAAAGAGAGGGAAAAAAAGGAACCAATGCTTATTTACTGACCAAAACTTTTCCAAGCAACTGGAGATACCGCTTCACCTTATTTATAAGAGTTACACATGGAAAGTCAATGAGCTAAGCCTTTTACTCACATTTCTAGAAAGGAAAATTGAAGCTCATAGGTTAAGGTCATTTTTTTTTTTTTTTTAAGATTATGCCAAAGAGCTGCCTTAAAGACTTCAAAGTTTATACCCTTTCTCTTCCATTGTGCTTCTTTATTTTTAAAGTTGTGAAGGGTTTTTATTCACTAGACACCCTACTTGGAATCCTTGGCAGCATCCTCTGATTTCTCAAGCCTTTCCTCTAGGATTGAGAGCCATGTCTGGGCAGCACTGAAGAGCTCACGTGGGACAGAATGCATGGCTTTCTCTCTTCCTACTAAGTGGATGATATTTTTAAGAACGCCATCCAGAGGAATTATATTGCCTAAATAACAGGCCACGTGACTCCATGGCTTGTGTTCAAACTTTTGATTGAGCCACAATCTATCGTGGAGAAAACATTCATCCTGAAGGCTTTTAATGGCCTGCTGATGGTGAGGTGGAGTAGACGGTTTTCAAGACCCCACTTTTTTTTTTTTTTTCCTGAGATGGAGTTTCTCTGTTGTAACCCTGGCTGTCCTGGAACTCACTCTGTAGACCTGGCTGGCCTTGAACTCACAGAGATCCACCTGCCTCTGCCTCCCGAGTGCTGAGTGCACCACCACCACTTGACAAGGCCCCGCTTTAGATCTGCTTAAGTCTTTTGATTATCTAAAGCAAATGCATACATCTCAGAGGACTTTTTTCTTACCCTGTGGGAGAAGTGACTTGAAGTCTAGATCGAAGGGTGATTAGCCAGGGGCTTGACATGGCGAGAGAAATTTTCTTTGCAATCTCCAAAGGGTACAACCGAGCTAGGAAATCTGATTCTTCTAAGTCCATTGAGTGCTCTATTCATTAAGTGAATGTCACCTGCTAGGTTTCATGCTACATTCTGAGAATTTGGAGGTGAATAAATTGTAGGAATAAATTACAGGAAGTAAATTCATGTTCAGATTGTGAGACATTTACGTAAAAATGCAGATTTTTCTTTCAAAGTGAGTACAGCAAATACAACCAAATGTGAATGTTTTCCAACTAATCTGAAGGAGGGAGAAAGTAACATAGGAAGGTAGAGCTGGGCTCTGGTGGCACATGCCTTTAATCCTAGCACATGGAAGGCAGAGGCAGGTGGATCTCTGAGTTCAAGGCTAACCTGGTCTACAGTGTGAGTTCTAGGATAGCCAGAGCTACTCAGAGAAACTCTGTCTTGAAAAACAAAACAAAACACATAGGAAGATAGAAGGGGTTGAGGGAAGCCTTCTTAAGGAGGTATAGAGATGAGTTTTGATAGGAGAAGAAGCAAGCCATCATGATACAAGATGAGGTATTCTGATCAGTGGAGACAGATTCAATGGGCAACTCCACAAAATAAGTCTGAGACATGTACAGGGATTCCGTTCCTGTCATTAGTAAATAAAGTGGTGTGAACAGGGAATGAAAGGGTACAGGCTGCTTTAGTCAGTGTGATGGTTAACATTGATTAACAAGCTCTAGAATCACCTAGGAGACCAGACTCTGGCTATATCTGTGAAGGATGTGGGCTAGACTGGGGTGATTGGAGTTGGAAGACTCGCTTTGAATGTAGGAGTGTCTGTCATTCTATGGCCTGGGGTCTTGGACTGAATAAAATATAGATGTGAACTAAGAGGAAGCACTAAGTGCTTTCTGTTTCCTGAATGCAAATGTAATGTGAGCAGCTGCCTAAAGCTCTTGCCTCAATGCCTCCTCCGCCGGGATGGACCATACTCTCCGAGTGCAAGCCGGAATAAACCTTGTCTCTTTAAAGTTCCTTTCTTTCAGGTATTTCCTCGCAGCAACAAGAAAAACTGCTAATGCAGTAAGCTGTCTATCACAACATACACGAGGCAGTCCACTTAAAAGTAAAAAAGGTTTACTCAAAGTTTCGGAGCCTTGATTCCACGGACAGTTTCCTTGTGGATGTTGGACCCATTATGAGGTAGCATCTCTTAGCAGGAGCAGGAATTCGCGACACTCAAAAGAAAGGCAGCCAGGTGCCAGATGCCGACTGTCTCATCTGAGGTCATGCCCCGATTGGCCTAATTTAGATTTCCAAGGAGTGTCACAGGCCGATGGCCAAACCTTAGTACATGGTCCACTGGGGCTCATTCCAGGTCCTCAACATACATACACCGTATCGTGGAGGATCTTGTAGTGTACAGAAAAGAACTTACAGGACTCGGTTGTCAGGATCTTTGTCAGGGAAGGCCTTGTGGTCAAGTTAGAGCAGAAAATTCATATGAAGAGCACATGTACTGCTCTAGGTAAGAAAGTGTCCTGAACCAGGTCGACGTGGAAAGAGAAGGAAGGTTTGATCTGAGCTCAAGGTGGCAGCTCCTGGTGATAATAGAGAGGTTTTCAGAGAGTGACTCTCAGGCTCTGACTGAAGGCATGGATGATTGATGGCTTTATTCACTAGACATTATTTGTTCAGTTTGGACAGATATAGAGGAAGTCGGTTTTAGAAATTCTGCTGGAAATAGCCACGGCTTGGGGAGATGAACATGGCTGAAACATTGGGAGCACTGGGCATGGAGATGTGCATTGGACGAATGTCAAAAATAAGAGTGTCAATTAAGAATATTCGGTCCTGAACTCGTTCTTACACTGGCTGTGAATGTGTTCCAAGCTCTGGTGAGGGAAGCATCCACCCCCTCGGGGCATCTCCTGCCCTGTCTGCCCACTTGCGGAGACCTGTTCTTACCTCCCAACTTGGAGAGGGCCTCGTTAGGGCAGTAGGAGGCCCGAGACAGGGTCTCGCTTTCTAATCCTGCCTCAGCCCCACTAGGGCTGCAGGAGACCTGAGACAGGTAATTCTGGCTGGCCTGGAGCTGTTTAGATCAAGTTGGCCTTGAACTCGTGGAGATTCAACCTGCTTGTGCTCCTCCCAAGTGCTGATATTAAAGGTATGTGCCACCACAACCAGCTCAGCGGTCTTTTAATTCATTGTCCCTTCTACTTTTTAAATTAGAAATTTTTTTTTTTACAAGAAAGAAAAAAAATGAATATCCAGTCCTTGGATGTGGAGCATAGAGGTAGTATCCAAGGTCAGTGTACATGAAGTCCTGTGTTCACCTCCCAGCACCAAAACAGGGTAGAAACGTATGAACTCACATCAGAGAGAACACAGATCAGAGCCCGAGGCAAATCAGGGTGTAAGCGATTAAGGAAGGAGAGGGAAACAGCCAAGGAAGAGGAGGAGGAGTCCTTAAGAAGTAGGAAGAGCACCTGCAGTATATTGTTTTCAGCTGAAGGAGGCTAAGTTTTCAAGGAGAAAGAAACTGAAGACGGAGATGCTAAGGGACATACCATGTGCCTTTGTTTCACCTGAAGGACGGTATTGGGACCCTGGCTACGGATGGGATGCAGACAGTGCCCAGAAGGTGTGTTGGTGCCTTAGTTTAACCTGTGGGAGTCCACTGAGACCCTGCCTTAGGATGCTTGATTTAGCACCTAAGACTGAATTGTGAGCGTGGCTGAGGATGTGAGGGGGGAGGTGAACAGAAGTCATGGGCACATAGTGGAATGTGGGTGGGTGATCAGAAAATGAAAGCAGATGGTCTAAATAAGACTTCCCATGACTCTGGGTAGAAAGGAATCAAGGGGAAGGGGAGGGAAAGAAAGAGGCAGCGTTATAATTGATTGGCTAGGATGCTCAAGATCTTTAGGTAAGGTGAGATTTCAGTATCGCAGAGAGACTGAAGACCAAAGGAATGTTTGAAGTGTATAGATGAGTTAGCTGACATAGGACGTTCTCACCTTGGAAAGAACAGGAGTCAGGATGAGGGAAGAAATCGTGATACACCGAATGATGGAAGTTTGTCCTTGGGTCACTGGGTACCATGCTGAGAAGCTATGGGTCCCACTGGAATCTTAAGGCATCCACTTGGAATGAAAGAGAATGAAGATTTGAAGATGGTGAGAATATGCAGAGAGGATCTCCTCAGAAGGAGAACAAAGAAAAGATTAATCTGAAGTGCTGCAGATCTGTTTGGAATTGTAAAAGTGGAACCCAGCTGCTAGGGCAAATGATTTTACATCACAGGGTGCCGTTGTCCACACTGTCATAGAGGAGACTGTCTTTCGCACTGAGCCTCCCCTGGGTTAGGACTGATCCTCCCCTGGGGCCAAGGTGAGAGTTTAAATGACAGTTTCTGTGTGGTACTCATCTAGGCTGAGTAGTCACACGGCAGGGGAACAATGGGTGGGAGCAAGATGTACAGACTAAAGAGAAGCGAGAGTCGGAGGAAGGGAGATGAAGCCGTGGAAGGAGATAAAGCTCTAGTGAGAACCCAGGATCCTGAAGCTTAAGGTTCCTAATGTGGGTCTCTTCCAGGTCATGGTAATATCCAGCAGGCAGTGATCCCAGAAACACACTGAAGGGAAGTGATGTAAAAACTATTACAATTAAAGATGTCATAACTTGAAAACACCCTGGCCAGCGGGTTGTCCATGAAGATTGGGGTGTGGGGGGGGGGGGGGGGGGGGGCGGGGAGAGGGGCGGGATGAATTGACTATATACACTAAAATAAAATTTTAAAAAATCTCAGCCTCTTGAATATTTGCCTTGTCTTTGCTGACTCATTCAACCTGAATGTCTATTTGGCATTTTAGTTTTTCTCCCCACATAAAGAGAAAATTCAGTATTAGATCTATTTATTTGTATTGGAAAATTATACAAAGCGCAATACAGCAAACATTGGGCACGGGAGCAAGTATTCAATATAGAATGAATTAAAATGTTTACCACCAACTTGCACGTTTATTTTTGCAAGCTCACACTGAAGATTGACAGAGTATACGCACTTATCTTTATAGTTCTTGGTACAATGGTTCTTGCTGAGACACGGAAAAGCAAATTGTCTCTGCCTCAAATGAAAGCCGTAATCTTAAATTGATTATGTATGTGAGTGGTTCAATTTTGAATTCATGTTTCTGAGATCCTGCTCTTCAATAACATTACTTTTTTTTTTTTTTTTTGAGAAGCAGTATGACATAAGAGTTTAATGCAAACTCTGGAGCCAATCTGCTGTGCACACACGGTGCTCCTAATTCATTACCTTAGACAGTTAGCTGACCCTTGTGAGTACAGGCTGTAGTCCCCTCACACCATAGGTGTAGATGTTCAGTAAGGCTCAAGAAAGTTGTGTGAATCCATTAAAAAGGTACATTACTATTTTAGGCAATACCTGGCTATTTTTCTTAGGAGTTCTGTTTTATTTTTTGCATTTACATAAACACAGAATCACTGAAATGCAAAACGTGATCGCATTGTCTTGACATTTCTTACTTTCTCCTTTTTGACTCTTAGTCACCCTATGCAGTGTCTTAGACCCTCCAGACTGTCGGATAGTTATGGTTGTCTGTTTTGTTTTGTTTTCTAAGCAGTCTCAGTCTGAAGCCCAGGCTAACCCAAACTTCACCATATGCTCTCAAACTTAAGTCTGTCCTGCCTTTTCAGACTTTAACTCTTGAGTGCTGCATTTACAGGTGTGAGTCGCCATGCTTCCTGGTTGTTGTAGTTTATATTTGCATTTGAAAAAGAAATTTTTAGCCATTTATCTTATATAGATTTCATTCATACTTTCCAGTTAACTATTACAGTACTGAGTGAGCAGCATATTTTGTTCAGCTGCGTTTACTAAAATGATTTATTTTTATTTGCAACAAAATCTGACTATTCTGTGGCTTTCTTTTCTGCTCTATGAAGTATATCATATGTATGATCATTGTTTTCTGAACGTGGGTGGATGGTTAGTAGTATTTTTGACAGGGTAATGAGTGGAGGAGGAATTGAGAAGTTGCTTGACTATCCTAAGGTCACATGAAGATCGACTGCTTTTTTGTGTCTGACATGCCATACTTAGTGCTCCTGATCTGTCTTTAACTTCATGCCTCAGCTCTGATGAAGATCCTAGCTCTATCTTGGCAGTACTGGAACCAAGCTCCTCAGAACAGCTTATCAAGTATCCAGCATTCTCTTTAACTGAGATCTTACTTCATTCTGTTAGCTAGTTACTCCGTTATCTTTGTCTTTAAACTCAGGCCCAGGGCTGGATATTTTTTATTACTCATGATCACTCTTCGCATGCTGCTATGAAAAAAATTCCCTGACAAAATGCACTTGAGTGAGTAAAGGCTTATTTTCGGCTCACAGTTCAAGGGCATCATACATCATGGTGTGAGATAGTCACAGCTGCAGGAGCTAGTCACATAAGTGACCATACTCAAGAAGCAATGAACACTTGTGCTCAGTTTACTTTCTCCTTTATGTATAGTCTAAGGTTTCAGCCTAAGGAATGTTTCCACCCACAGTGGATGTGTCTTTTCTCCGCAATTAACCTCATCAATATATTTCCTCACAGGTGTGTCCAGATGTCTGACTCCCAGTTGACTCTAGATTTCATTAAGTTGACCATTGAGATTTAACTACCACACAAACTTTTCTGAAGCTCCTTGCTTGTATTTCCAAACCATATGTCCTCAGTTTCCTAGTGGGAAAATTTAACATATCTGATCGTGATTAAGCATAACATAAACATATTGGAAGGACACTGAAGTAGTTGTTATGGAGTATGAATCAAGAAAATAGATAAACCTTTAAGATCTTAATTTAGGAATAGGCTGCTGGAATTCTGCTGTAGTTTGCATATTGAATGTCCCCACATGTTTGGAAGATAATGAGGCCTTTTAAGAGGTGTGGGCAAGTTGTATATCCTTAAGTCGTTATGAATGCACTTGGAAAGGGCATTGTGGGACCTTGGCTTCTTTCTGGCATTTCCTTGGCTTCCTTTTTGATGGAATTCATTCTGTCACATATCCTCATCATCTTGCGCCTTTTGATAAGACTTCCAAACAATGTGGTTAAACTAAGAACTCCAAAAACTGTAAGCCAAAATGTATATTTCTCTTTGCATAGTTTCATGAACGATATTTTGATCTCAGTCCTAATCAAAGCCTGCCCCTCTACCTCTGAATTTGCCAAGCCAGACTCTCAGCAGTGTGAATGCTTCAAATGTAAGCTTCCTTTGCAATTAGAATTCATCTTTATATGCTAATTCTTAAGGGCTTGAAATCCTGAGAGGGAACATCTGAGTTTTTGAGTCAAAGCAACATATCTGTATTCTAGCAATTTGGTTACAGGGATGGGTAAGTATTTGTTACCTTTGTAACTTAAAATGTTAGGCAGAATTCTACCGGATAATCATGAGATAATTATTAAATAGTAAGAAAGACATCTGTGGATTCTTCCATTGACATTGGAATGTCAATTGGTGTTGTCACTAGGCAAGTCTTGGGAGACATACTCTTCAGCTTTCATGGATGAAGCTTCCCTGTTATGTCTAGAAGACGCTATCTTAGCAGCAAGGCATCCTGGACCTCTGGCTCTTACAATCATTCCACCCCCTCCGATAATTTCCTCTGAATCTCATGAGTAGGAGTTGCCTTGCTGATGTATCTTTTGGGGCTGGGTACCACAGTCACTTTGTCTCTGCATTTTGACAAGTTGTGGATCTCTAAGAGTCTCCAACAGTTCCTAAAAAGAAACTTCCTTGATGAGTGAGTAAGAGCTGCCTGAAGTTGTAAGAGAGGGAGATTCAGATATGAGCTCCCTGCAAGGTTATCCAATTCCAAATGATCAGCCCTAAACACACGGGCATAGAAACATCATATATATACATATACACACACACATACACACATACATATATATATATATACATATATGTATATGTATGTATATATAACATATATACATAATATAACAATACATATATATAATGCACATATACATAATAATAATATATTATAAAATAGTATATATAAAATAATTTTATTTTAAAATCTATATCTATATCTATATATAGTGCGTGTTTGTGTATAAAGAAGAGGTCATGAATATTTGAGGGAGTTGGGAGACATGAGAGGAGAGGTGTTGGAAGGGGACAGAGGGCAGGGTAGAAATGAAGTGAACACAATACTCATATATGAAATTCTCAAAAATATGTAAATAAAAAGAATTATTTCTCAGTCCATTCTAATGCTGCTATCAAATATCTAGGCCTATGGGCCTTACAAGGAAAAGAGATTACCTAAGGTCTGACTATAGTGGCTTAGGAGTCTAAACAGCACGATGCCGGTATGGAGTGTGAACCATCCAGCTGACAACATGGTTGAGACATGAGAGAAAAAGAGATGTGTGTCCAGAAGAGGGTAGGCATATGCAGTGGCCTCATTTTTGTAACAACCCCACTACCTTGCTAACTGTCTTGCCTGATAGAACCCACTCCTGATATAAAGGAATTAATCCCTATCAAGGGCAGTGATCATATTATCTCAGCACCCCTTCAATGGGGAAGTCAGCCCCAATATAGGATTTATAGTTTATACTTTGAGAACTTCATACATGCTTACAGTGTATTTTGGTCCTATTAATTCCCTATTCTCTCAGGTTTCTTTCAGACCTGCTCCAAGTGTCCCTCCTAACTTCATGTTCTGTAGTATTTTTGAACACACTATATCTAATTAGTCCTACCTGTATGTGCATGGCATGGCTGTAGGGAAATACAATGTATACTGGAGCATGGACAGCCTACCAGGAACCATATACCTTACAACAACAAGAACAACAAAAACAACAAGAACAGCAAAAAGCCTTCATACCTAGGTGTGAACCCTGTGAGCTCTGATAATGACTAACCTGCAAGGTATGTCCATTGGTGCAATAGTGGCATGAATATTACCGGGGTAACCAACTGTTTTCTGGTTGGACTCAAGACTCAATCCACAGGACAGAACTCAATGTGAGTTTTGTTATGGACAAAACAACTTGTAAGTCCTGACAGATTCTTAGTTCTTGTTTGAAACTCAAAAGTAAATCTTGTAATTATCCACTGTCCTGGTGCTTATAAGGATTCCCTTACCCACTCCATCTGAGCTTTCTGCTGTGTTTGGGCTTGCGATTCAGACATTGTTTTCATACGCTGTCTTCATTAAGGATTCACACTTAGGACCAGATGGTTTTCTAAAATCCAGCAAGGAGAATGGTAGTGATTCCTAATGGCTTTAGCAATCTCTCAGACACACCGTGTCCCATTAGCTAAGCCAATGTTACCTAGCAATTACATCTTTCTGTGTTTCCCCAAATAAATTACATTAGGGTATAAATAAAGGAAAACACGTTCTATTAAAAGAGCATAAAGGAAGCCTAGCTAGATCTGCTTCCCAACCACTTTTTAAAATAAGGACAGGGGCAAACTCCAGAAATAAACTATTAAAAACACTACAACGGAAACACAAAGACCATGAGATTAGATCGCATGGGAGCCAGTCAAGTGTCCTCAAGTAGGTACTGTTTCTAGTCGTCGCTTGGGGACTTTTTCTCAGCTAGTATTTCATCAGACCCCGTTGTCAATGCCTGCTGGGAGACTTCATCTGACAGGGTGTTCTCTGGGTTAATCATTCAGAAAGGAAAGGTGTTTCCATCTTCCGTCACTCTTCCCTGTATGCTGTGTTCCAATTTTGTTGTGTATCTTTTTGATCCATATGGCAGTTTAAAGGGGACAAGGCTTTTCCCAGATGCACTAGATCCTGTTTGGCAATTCATACTTTTTCCAGCATTCCGTGACTGGTATTCATCGCTCTCCGTGTGTAATCATAACATTTGAAATGTTCCATTTTTTTTTTTTTTTTTGTTTAAAGGAAACAAATGGAGCTTTCAGGAAACATAATTTATTTATGAATATTTTACAAGCTTTTAGCAAAGGATATTTTATATCAAGGAGAAAAGAGACGAGGCTGATAGAGCATTTTCGTACGAACAAAGGAAACTCACGCATTGCTATTCCTGTGGCATTATCTCAGATGTGTTTTGCTTTAGTTTGGCAACACATGGAAAGGTCATCTTTTTTTTCCCCGTGCATGTATTACTGTCATCTCTTTTAGACATAAATCATTTTAGTCCTAATATTCTGATTTTAAATAGCTTATTTAATTTAACCATGTAGCATTGTCATGAGTTTGGCATTTTAAGTATGATTTTTAACCTCTTGCTTAGCCTATATAGGTACATGCATTAGCATTCTCTATTTAAATTTTATTTAGAAATATGTAAATAAGCCAGAAAGCACAGGGAATGGCAGCTTGAGCAGCTGGCCTCAGAAAACCTACTCTATCCCCAGGCTCTCTTCCTTCCCCCTAGGCAGCCTCTGTCACTTGAGCCTCCGTCCCTTCTTTCTGGAATCGCTGCCCTCTCAACACGGCTCCACTACTTCTCCCCTTCTGCATGGTACAGAATAAAGTAAAGTAAGTAAAGTAAATAAAACAAGATCTATACATTTCAATTTTAATGAGTCAAGATTTAAAAGGAAATGATTACAGATTTTTGAATAATGTTTTTCGTTTAATCCCTATGTCAAAATACTATTTAACATGTAGGTAATACACCATCATTGAAGTATTTAGATATTGTTTGCTGTTGAGACAAAGTCCCATGTCCATAGGCTGATCTTGCACTTCTCTGTTCCTCTTGTCTTTGGCTCCAGGTATGCAGCACCACACCATTTCTGTATAGTTTTAGGGGTCTAACCCAAGGCTTCCCTCATGTTAGGCAAGCACTCTGTCAACTGAGCTATAGTCCTCTCCATTCTTTTCTTTAATGGAATCTTTGAAAGCCAGGATACATTTTACACTCGTTGCACATCTTCATAGGCACATAGCATACGTCCAACTTCCTGCCGATGCAAGGATCTTCATACTGACTCTGAGAGAAGACAACCTTACACTTAGATTATCTTTCTAGCTTGCTTAGTTTTGTTGTGTTGGGTTAAGGTGATCTGAGCTGAGTTGAGAAGGGGAGGCTCCTAGGGTTCTGGATAAGATGGGCTTCAGTGGAACTGAGAAAGGCTGAGGATCAAGAGAGCTGGTAAAAGTAACTAGGCTAGTGAACTTAAAGACAGAACCTTGCCAGACGGCTTTATGGCTGCTTGCTTTGTCTTAGGCTTCTGTAATGCTTCTATACACTTATCCTGCTCTAGAATAACTAGATTTACAATCTCAGATAGTTCCCATGTCTGAGGGAAAAGAATGAAACTGTCCTGAGGAATATCTAGGGTCTGGAATGACTTTCTATATGAAACTGGCAAAGTTTGCCCTTTAAGATGTTCAGCTTGTCCGACATTACAGAATTGCTGTCGAGAGGTGGTGGTGGGGAATCCTATAGAGGCTGCAAATAGCCAGAGGCCATTACGTACCAGCTCTCCTTCTCTCGTCAATATAATTGAGACGGAGGTACAAAAAGATGAGTCTGGGGTCTCTATAACCAAGATGTTTAGAGTGTAGGAAGGGAGGTGTAGAATACTGTAATAATTCCTATCTTCATAATAATAGGAATGGGCTCAAGGGATGTCATTGAGGAAGAAGGGCTACACCTATTTATGAGACAGACTTTTCTAAGTTAATAACTCTCGTTCTTCCGAGTTTTGAATGGACTTGATTGTATTGTGTCAGTGTACTTGAGAGATCAGAAGGGCTGGGCATCCAAGCAGGGGAATCCACATAGAGGGAATTCCATGCAGTTTTTCGGGAATGGCTTCTGGGAAGAATACGGTGTCATCAGCGCTGTCAGGAGACGAAGATGGGAAGCTGGGTGGGCGAAGACAACAGCCTGCCATGTGAGGAGAGTGTGGTGTGAAGACAGTGCGTAGGCAGTGTCGATGAGGGTGTAGAGAACAGGACGCGATGTTATGTAAAGGTCGATTGCTTTATGGGCCTTGGGAATGGTATATGGAAGGATGAGGATTCCAGTAATAAGTCAACGCAGTGAAGATGGGCTTGGGAGCTACTATTTAGAAGACAGACATTTAGGACATGGTGGCTCTTGTGGTTAGAAATATGTTACACTAAAAGACGTGGTTTGAAGCTCTGCCAGGCCTTTAAGGGGACAAGATAAAATGAGGTTTTATTTGTCAGGCTGGTCTGCAGTAACATTGTACCATAGGCATTTATTTCTAATTGTACTGGAGGCTCCGGTAGCTACAGATGCATTTCACCTGAAGGTCCTGATTCTTAGCCTGCCTGTGGCAGCCTTCTTGCTGCGTCCTCAAGTGGAGAGGAAGTACCACTCTCTCTTCTCTTTTCCTAATGACGGGAGTTCCATCACGCAGGTTCCGCCTTTGTGATTTAATCTAGAACTAACCGTCTCCCAAAGTCTGTCCTTCCAATTATCATCACGGTAGATGTTATGGCTTCCACACATGAGCCTGGAGAAGGTGAATGATCATCATTTAGTGCACACCAGAGGTCTTCAGGAGGGACGCTTACCCAACAGGACTGGATGGACTACTTGAAGGAAAATGAACAGATGCCAGGATCATACGCACATTCAGAAAAAAAGTCCTTGTGAGGACACAGAGAAAAGGCAGCCATCTGTCAGAAAACACGAGTGTGACACTCTCATCTTAGAGGTTTGCCCTGCAGGATTGACTGTGAATTTCCTGCCTTTCTATTTTACTATTAGAGCAAATGATCTCCGATAGACATAAATCAAAAATCACTTTCATTTATCAATGGGTCCAATGTTTATGCTTTACTCTCTATGTTTTGTGAGAAGCATGAGAAACAAAGCTGTTACTTTGTGAAATTCAAGAGGGAAATGTGTGGCTTAAATGAGGAGTTAACTGGATGGCAGGATGGAGGGATGAGTCTCAGCGTTCTGCAGATACAGCCTTTCTGCTCAACTTTAATAAGGTGATGTCATCCTGTGAATGGCCATTTCATCCCTGTGCACAAAGATGGGGCTGTTTGTCCACCTAACTAGCCAGAATGACCTGCGTGGCCTAATCTCTTCATCTTCCTCCCTTTAAGATGTTACCAGATATTAACTCTCCTTATCTGTTGGGGAAAGGTTACCGCTATTCCCACCCCTGAAGACAACTGTAGCGCTATTGATCTGGATTCCTTGTGTGGAGTTTTAAAAGTAGAACAGGGTTAAAGAGAGAGCAGTTCTCAGAGTGCTGAGAACATTCTGCTGTGATATATTCCTGGAATCAAGAAGAGGAACAGAAAATGAGTATCTCTGCAGAGTATTTCCTGGTAGGATTTGACTGTTTTCAGGAGTGTCACCCACGTGGAATTGTACTTGAGTCTAGCATTTAGATTTCCTTCACCGGCTTCAGAATTTCAGTAAGGACTTTAAACTGTTTGGAACTGATATTTGTGTAGGGTTAGAGATTGGGATTGCCTTCATTGTTCTACGCATGAATGTCCTACATATTTTTATCAAAGGAAAGAAAGAGAAAAAAGGGGATATGGCTCAATAAAATAGAACACAAACACACACAGGAACAAAGAGAACGCCCATTGGAACGCTTACGATAAAAAAAGGTAGATTATTACAAGGTAAGGCTATTTAGAGTATTAAACATGTTATCTTATTGAATTTGTGTCCAAAAGGCCCTTAGTGGGTTCCCTTATTCTCTTGATAAATTTTAAGCCTCATATTTGTTTATTCTTTGGGTCTTTTGCATACCAAAGACCAAGAAACCACTCCAAGTGGCTTAAGCAATAATGGGGACAGACTGACTCCAGAAACTTGAAAGTTTCTGATTTGGGGGGAAACAGAATCTGGTGAATCCCTGACATTCTTGTAACTAGTCTTCCTTCCTCCGTCCCTCCATCCTTCCCTTTTCTCCTTCCTTCCTTCCTTCCTTCCTTTCTTTCTCTCTCTCTTTCTTTATTTCTTGGATTTAATTACATGTAATGTTGTCAAAGTCTCAAAGGTGCCCCTTCTCTCTGTGGCCTGAGTACTTGACCAGGGTGACCTCTCTGTTTATGTCTTAAGAGAAAGAGGACTCTGCTCCAAGAGCAAGTCAAAGGATCAAGGTTGTGCTTTTGACTTCTGCAAACCTGACCTGGGCTCTGTGATTTCTGACAGTCACGTGAGGCAGAGAATACAACACTGTGGTCCCCTTAGTCCAGCAGAACACCCTCTGATGTGCCGGTTAGCTCAATTTTCCCAAACACGAAAGATGTAGAATCTGGGATCTGATTCAGGAGGAAAGAACGAATCATTGTGCTATTGCCAAGTGAGAATTGCTTGTTCTGTATTTCAGGGACATTTTGTGCCCTCTCCCGCTTCTAACCTCAGGGCCTTCTCTTTTCCTGTCTTCTACAATGGTGTCGATATGCTTTTTATCCTTGAAAATGATCAGCACTTCTCTGGCTCAGGACATTTGGCTGCTGTTCCTTCTGCCTCCGTGTTCTCCTACCTTGTGCTTCACAAGGCTAGCTTTGAGAGAGAATTTATTCTTTAGATTTCAGGTGAAAAGCACCTGCTAGCACATTTTTTCATTTGATGGCTTAGCTAAGAAACGTTGCACGTAACCCTTCACTGCCTCGTAGTTACGCTACATTATTTTATTTGATTTGATAGCGTGTATCAAGACTTAAAACAATTTATTATTGCCTATTTTTTCATCGTGTTTGCAGCTTTTGAGATCTTACTCCATGCTAGATCTTTAGTGTGTATTCAAATGTCTCAAACACAGTTGGCACTCAGAAAGTAATAAATGAGTGATCTCCTAAAATCATAAGAATGCCTTTGATGAGAAAAATGGAAAGGCCATCTTTGACAAATGGCCATCCAAACTCTGACAGGCCAATCTCGGTGACATTAAATTTACTATCTCCCCAGGCCGAACATTCCACCTTCGACTCATTAAAATATCCCCTCCCCCACTTTTTAACTGAGTTAAAAAAAAATACCATCTTACCATGACCTAGATAGGCTTACATACTTCTGTTCCCTAGAGTCCAATTTGAGTTTAATTCTGTGTTGTGACATTGAGGGCCGCTTTCACATCCTCCTCGGCTCTTGTGTCTTCTTGTCTTCAAGTTTAGATCTCCCTAACATCTCAACCTGTTCTTGTCTAACAAGATTTTGACACTGCTCACCAACTTGGTGTCTCATCTATTAGCATATTTCAGATTGTCTATTTCTGTTCATGCTTGCGATGCAGGCGTTATTACTCAGGTCCGCTAAGTAAGAAACTCAGGGCCTCTCCCTGCCGTAAGATCTTAGTCTTCTGATTTCTGGGCTGCAGATTTACAGGAAACTTACATCCAGCTGAAACTCGCTGGTATTTCTGCAATGCCAGCATACTGTACCGATTCTTGGGAGGGAGGGAGGGAGGGAGGGATAGAATTTGATGCTATTACATAGTACTTATCAGGAACCCATGACTGCCAGAGGAATGTTTAGTCTACCCATTTTTCCAAATGCTCTAATTTACGGCTTTCCGTCATACCAGATCACTGGAGCAGTGTCTGTTCCAAACTTGGTGCCCTTCTCCACAGGACTACTTTTGACAAGTGATATTTCAGACTTAGTCTAGTAACTGGTGCCGAGGAGTGGACAAGGGACAATGAAGAGAAGCAGGTTGTTTGTGTTATGCGGGTGGAGTTAGGATTCCCAGGGCACTCCACAGAACAGCCCCCTCTTTGTTCTGAGGACATAAAAGAGAATTTGTTTCTTTATGTTTCAGTAGCAAATGAAGAAAAGGCGAAGTTTCTTTCGACTTGTTATTTTGCGACGTGGGCAGTTAGATAACTTTGTATTCCATGCTCTCAGGCAACTTCAGTATTAGGGAGTTACATCTGGAATCACCAGAATACCAGGCAGAACTGTGCATTACTTATTTCTGTTACTGACGTGACTGTCTGGTTAACTTTCTCATTCCTGTTTTCCCCTCAGTGTGAAAATATAAGAGTGGGTGAATAGTTTTCTACTTTGCAATGAGCAATGCTAGTGGGAGTTTTTTTTTGGGGGGATGTGTGTGTGTCCTTTTTTGCTTTATTTTGGGGGAACCACTCCTTACTCCACATGTGCCTTGCATTACTGTCAGTCGCTCATTGCTCACTTCTGATGGTCAAGTTGCTAACCTGACCCTTTCTAACACATGACTAGGCATATGCTCCAAACCAGCGAGTTAGAATAATCTCAAAACTTCTCTGGGGAATGTCTTGTTTGAGGCTTTGACCTGTGAGTGTCGCACTTCCTTCCAAGCAGTGCTTCTGTATATGACCTGTCTTGAAACAGTAATGAGAGAATTAGAAACACAAAGGGATGAAGGGAAGGAGACAGAAGTGGGAAGGGAAGGGGGACATAAGAGAGGGGAGAGGGAATTAATTTTAAAGATTATAATTTGAAGCTCATCCAGGCCTCAAAATGGATCCAATCTTTTATATGCCACACAGTTGCATACCCAAAATAGATTCCTGTTATTCCTCCAAAATAATGGGTCGTTTTCTATCTTATTAACCTAAAATATAATGTTGTTCCCAACTTCTTCCTACATACACTTTGTATGTTTCCTTAATACTTGCTAAGTGGATGTCAACATTCATATATACACATATACACATATATAAAATGAAGGATGAGCATATAGGCATACCTGTATCTGTCTATAGCTATGTGAAATACATGTGGTTGATTTAATAAACCCAGAGGGAAAGTGTACATTCATCTCCATCGCTAAGCTTCATGGCACTAATTCTATCTTCCTGGCTTGATATCATCCTTTGGTGTGTATGTTCTATCATTTTCTGTTGGTTTCTCCTTAAAACATTTTTACTAATTCTTTGAAAACTTCATACATTGTGTGTTTGTAGACTTCAGACTCTTTATTATTTGTTAAAACCCATATATATCATTAAGCCTATAGTTCTAAGCATATGATCTATTTGGTTTGACATGTGGTATGTTTCCATGTAACTATCGTTTCATTCAACATATAAGACATAAACACGCATCACATGCCCGCCATACACACATCACATTCCTTCATGACTGCCTAACAAGACCTCAACCAGACATGCTAAAGTGGAAGGGGGATATCTCATGAGGTCTCAACCATAGGCAAAGAACTACGGGCAACTAAGGTTTGCTGCAAGTGGGAGAAAGTGCCCCCGGGAAGAATCTACCAACTGGTCATCCATACATTGTATTTTTATTATATTTACCCCTTCTTCCCCAATTCCTCCCATATTCAACCTCCTTCCCTTCTTACCCACTTTTATGTTCCCATTTTAAAAAAAACAACAAAACACACACACACACACACAAAACCATGAAGCCCCGTGTGTGCTGTCCATATATCAGAAGGGTGGGGCCATCCGTTGTAGCATCGTTGACCTACCAGAGGCCACAACATTAAAGAAAACTGACTGTCCGTTTCCCATCTGCTGTCAGATGCCAATAGCTGCTCAGCTAGGGCCAAAGCTTCGTGCCCACCCCGACCCTCTATGCTGGGATTTTGTCTAGCTTGAGTTTGCAAAGAATCAGAGACTTTGGAGTCCTCAGCCCTAAATGGGACATTTATCACTCCCTCCTGCCAAGTTCAGGGCTCCTCATGGTAGAGAAGGCAGAAAGTGTGTAAGAGCCAGAGGTTGTGGATAACCACAGGAAACAATGTTATCCAGACACGGCAGGACAGAGACACATAGGAACACACAGGGGCTGTGACATTGTTTTCTAACTGTGTGTCAGACGACTATGAAATACACACTTTCATGTCAATCATTAGTAAATGGAATACACACAACAAGGGGCTTTGAGCTCAGACATGCCATGTAGAGACCAGGTAGGCTCAGCACCATCGTAGTCAAGGTTTTCATTACAGTGTTTTTCCCGAGTGAGTCCAAATCTATCCAGTGTTCATACGTTTCTTATTCCAGTGATACTAAACATTGGATATCCCGCTGTTTCGCATTTATTCTTATGACAATAAAACAATACAAGCTGACTGTGGGACTTGTGTGTAATATAAATAGATATGGAAGCAAGCAAAATTTATTTTTAGACTGAGCACTGGAAATAACTCGGTGGCTATGTGTTCATATGCTTTTATTCTTCTTGCACAAAAAAAAAATATGAATTTTTTTTTTTTTTTTTACCACACATGGTAGATTGTGTTCTACTTTGCCCTTTTTACTGAGCATACTGTATTTCTGTCTTTTCTCATATTTGTAGCACCAAAGGCTTTTCCTTTCTTTGTGCACATATGGAGGCTGCACACACCTCTCAGAGAACCAGTGTCCTTGCTCTAACGCCTCCTTTGGTCTCAGCACAGCTGCCTCTCTGCATTGGGAATTAGCACATACGGGCTGTTAGAACTCTTTCCCCAAGAAACTGAAGTTTCTTGTGCTAAACTCTGTTGTCATGTACTTCTGGGGCCACGGGTGTGGACTTGGGTTTCTTGTGTTTCTTCTGTAGTTGTCTGTCCCAGATTAGATCAAGCTCCCTTACTGCTTTGTTACTGTTCTTGCAAGAACCTTTTTTTTTTTTTCTTTTCAGAAAGATGTTTTTAGTCCAAGGAAAATAAAGTATTTTTCTCATGACTTTTGCAAGTTGAAGTTATATTTGCATGTTTCTGAACTTACTTTGAACCTGGTGAGATGTACTTTACAGTTACCTGGTTTTCAAAGGGCTGAACTAGGAGTTTTCTTCCCACCTTTAGCTGCTGCGAAAGTAACCGTGAAAGTCCAAGAAAGTCGTTTAAAAGAACACCCCAAAGGCTGCCTCTTGGGCTTTTGACTGTCTCATGTTCCTCAGTGTTAATCTGGCCTACATGAGTTATCAGCGAGTTTCTAAGTTAAAATTCCAGATTCTGTAATTATTAGACTTCAAGCTGGTAGTGCAAACCAAGGACAGTTTTACATTCGCAGACCAAGGGACCGCTCAGTTTTAGCGGAAGTCTTTTAGTGCCTGGTGATTTCCTAAGTGTCTTCTGGTGCCTGTGTTGGGAACGAGTGTGGAGTGGTGAGGAAAGGTACATTTGGCCATCCAGCCCCATGGTGCAGCCATGTATTGCTGTTTTGTATCTGTATTGGTATTTTGTCATTTCAAATGCACTTCTTTTCTACTACTGTATCTGTCCCAACTGTACTCTCTCGTCTCCTTCCTGGCTTTGGAAAAATGCTATTAATTCTGGAATTATCTATACACCTTTTATCCTGGATGTACACCCTAAATTTCCCTAAGGGATTAGCTTCATGGTCTGTGTGGTGGTTTGAATGAGAATAGTCCCCATTGGCTCATATATTTAAATGCCTGGTCCCCGGTTGATGGAATTGAAGTATATCCTTATTGGGGGAGGTGTGTCACTGTGGGCTTTGAGGTTTAAAAAGACACATGTCATTCCCGGTTAGCTCTCTCTGCCTCCTGTTGTCTTTTAAGATGTGAGCTCTCAACTCCTGCTGCCATGCAATGCCTGCCTGCCTGCTTCCATGCTCCGTGCCATGGTGCTTCTAAACTCCCACCCTCTGAAACTGTGAAGTCCTAAGTAAGGTTTTTCTTCTATAAGTTGTCTTGGTCATGTTGTCTTATCACAGCAATAGGAAAGTAAATAAGCCAGCCTATTTTTAAATCCCCTTTCTTATGTATTTAATAAGGGTACTGCTATCATGAGGAATATTGAATTATTGAATATTGCACTCTACGTCTTACAATATGCTCAGTACTCTGTGTGCGTGTCTGAAGCTGAGGACGTCTCTGCACGTTTTTGGAAATGGAACTCAGATTGTACTTAAAGACAACGTGCATTAACTTACATATCC
This sequence comes from Cricetomys ansorgei, assembly GCA_026225945.1. Taxonomy (NCBI): domain Eukaryota; kingdom Metazoa; phylum Chordata; class Mammalia; order Rodentia; family Nesomyidae; genus Cricetomys; species Cricetomys ansorgei. The sequence continues at coordinate 1,843,476 of JAMJFZ010003970.1, forward strand.
TCAGGTAAGTATAGCGGGAAAGCAGAGTACATTGATGTAAGTGTTGCCTGCTCTTGAAGCTTGGAATCTCTGCAGATGTGAGAGTGTGTATGTTTAACATCCATGCAGATGTGCGCATGTGTGTGGATGTATGTACTTACGCGAGGGTACTCTGCCTTGTTTTATAGAACTGTCAGAAACAATAGGAATCGAAGAGTGGGATTTGTTAATACGTTTAGTTTACAGAAGAATTTGCTGTGGGATGTCGTTAATTCTTTCTGTGCATTTCAAATTTGAGTGGACTTGAGGAAATTTGATTTACCTATGAGTTTGCAGAAAGATATATGCAGATCAGGGCTAAAGTGTGAGACACACGCTGCTCCAGGCCCCTTGTTTCGCTGAGCTATTTGACAGCTGGAGGCAAATGAAGTAAATTTCAGGCTAGAAAACAGACACCAGTGAGGGAAAAGGCAAATTATAGAGTCCTGGGTGGATTTCCGGAAATACTATCTTAACTCCCATTCCTGCGGTTTGCTTATAATTAGGAAAATACCACATTATCTGCACTTACAAAGCACTCCCATGTTCCTTTTTACAGCTTATATGCCTTGTCCCCGGAAGAACAGTGCTTCCTTGTGCCTGTCAGGGCCGTCCTCCATGTTATATCTGCTTTCATCTTAAACTCCTCCCTCATTGCCTCAGGGAAATCAGTAAAGTTCTTCTCTCTAGTCTAAGTTTAGCTCAGCAACTTCTAGCAAGCAAGCTTTGTTCTAGGTAAAAGGAACAGGACCCACCCTCTTCCTTCCAGAAGAAGCAAACACAGGAAAAGGTGAAGTCATGGCAGCATCTATGTATGATGGGTATCATTCAAATTGTTCAGTTAGTCTGCGGTGATTGGAATATTGCATAGTTTCTAGATTTATGTATTTGTGTATTCTTGCAAGTCCTGCCTCAGTATGGGTTAGGACTGGGTACAGATTCAAACCGCCCCCCCCCAACTTTGTTTTTCTTTTATCCAGTGGGGTATCATGAATTCAGGCTATCCCCAAGCTTGCTATGTATCCGAGGACAGAGGATAACCTTGAGCTTTTGGTGTCTAGTTCCTGAATGCTGAGATTATGATGCTCTAGTTTGGTACAATGTTGAGGACTCAGCCCAGGGCTTCATAGACGCTAGGTAAGCACTTTACCAATTGAGCTGAATTCCCAGCCCTTCAAGGCAATTGTCCGTCCTCCCTGATCTAATCTATCATTGTTAACACTAGATAGAATATACCACAAATAACCCAAATAAAGAGCCTACTGGCCTTGAAGTGAAATTGAAGGGACCAGATGGTCTAAGTCACAACTTGTTACCTCAGTCATAAAATGGTTGGTTAGATGTGTCCTGTCTCCGCAAACAAGAGCAGACCTTGAGAAGAGAGGACAGAGATACACCGGAGGACTGGGGGATGTGGAGCGGGTGAGAGGGAGGGTGATCATTCATCCTATCCACGCAGGGAAGTGGATTTGAGGCTGCTTTATGCCTCCTGTTCTTTGTCTCATTCTGTGACATGGTACCTTCGTCACTTTTGGGTTTTTTTTTTTTTTTTTTTTTTTTTTTTTGCTGTGAAGAGACATCATGACCTAGGCAACTCTTATGAAAGGAAGCATTTAAATGGGGGCTTGCTTACGGCTTCAGAGGATTAGTCCATAATCATCATGGTGAGGAGCCTATTGCTGGAGCAGTAGCTGAGAACTACATCTTAGTCTTGAGGGAGAGAGAGAGCCTGGGCCGCAGTTCCTAATCCTGTTAGTTCTTTCAAATAGTTGCAGTCCTTGGTGACTAGGCATTTTATTATATGACCGTATGGGGGGCCATTCTCATTGAAACCATTACGCACAGTTCGTGTGATAAATAATAAACTCTCAGTCTATGTTCACAATCTAGAACCCCACATCTTTCACAGTTTCAGTCAAAAGCATTGGGTTGTACAATTGATTTCTGTAATCTAACTCTACTTACTTAAAAAATAATGTCTGTTTATTTATATTCATTCATGTTTATCTTTCACGTGTGTTGTTGTGTGTGTGTCATGGCGCGAATGTCGAGGTCAGAGGGCACCCTCCGGTGTTGGTTCTAAATCTCTACCTTGTGCTTGCCAGGCCAGCTGGCTCATGAGTTTCTGAGGATCTTGTCTCTCCGAAGGACCGCACATGCGCAGTACCCCCATTCAGCTTTATACACATGTGCGTCATGCAGTTCAGCTCGACCTGGCTTCTGGGGATCCAGACTCAGTTCCTCAGGCTTGTGTAGCGAGTGCTTTTGACCAACCGAGCCGTCCTCAGCAAAGCACCCGCCCCTTCTCATCTCTAGACTTGAAATGCGACTGAATGAGAGAGATCTTGTGATTGGAATTACCCTCCTCCCGCCCGGTTCATTTCTATTGACATTTTACAAGTAAATGGCTCTACATTATATCACTCTGAATTTCTGAACCTTAATTATGAGCAGTTTGTAAATCACTCGCTCTTCTTTATTCAGGCCCTGGAACAACGTCTGAAAAGCTCTGAGATACAGATGAAATGGCTTGCATAGATGCAAATGTACTGGGCTGCTGTCTAAAACTATAAGCAATGTAACCCTGGATGTCTTTTATTCCCTGCAGAGAGACCCTGTGTACTGAGCCCTTTCAGGACCAGCCCCCGCCCCCATCCGTAGAGGGTAGTGAGCCACTAGTCCCATTGACACCATCTTCTCATTTGTTTGCCTTCCAGGCCTTTCTGCATGGCTGAGTTTTCATTTCTAACCATCCTTCAAGTTCACGTTCGCTCATTCTCTCTCTTCTAACTCAGAGTCAGTGTCCGGGTTCCATTTTACTGTGAACACACATATGTTATATCCTGGCCCCAAGTGATATAAGCATGGATTTTCAACACAGCGTATTGAATCACTGTAAATATTTCCTGTTGTTATTCAAATTTGTAATGAATTTTAATCAGGTGGAAAATGTCCTTAATTGGTTCAATTTGGAATTCAAAACTAATCCACTGAAATAACGTGTGTCAACGTTGACTTTAAATCTATGCATTTCTTGCGTTTAAGGTGGCAAATTAACTACTCAGAGGACGGCAGTCTTTCTCTATTTCGCTTTCCACAGATAGATGACTAAATGGTTCCTGGAATGGTCCAGTGGAATGCCATTCCCTTCTCCAAACAGTGATGTCTTGTCTCTGAGCACAGTTAAATTTTGGAACCTTATTTTAAAATACCTTTTCTCTGGGATCACTGCTGTCATAATCACTGGAACAAATTCGGGACTCACGTAGCTTAATTCCGACATGGAGAGCTGAATTTCCACTGTGCTTTGTGTCTCCTTAACCTGATTGGCTTCATTTTCCTACACGGCAAGCCCTCTCTGCTTTCTCTGCTACATAACTCTAGCCACACGTCTTTCCCGTCAGGGTCTCCCAGCATCTGCTGTTCTGTTTTGTTCGCGATTGCCTCGGTCCACATCTGGGCGCTGGAAGGGAATGGATGGTACTGGCAAGAAGGTGAAACAGATCTCTTCATCTTCTCGCTTTCGTTTAAATAAACTACTCCTATATAAAGCGCGTGGGGTGGGGTAGGGTGGGGCACGCAGCCTGTGCCACAAAGCAACATTGTTGTGAAGGGCCGCTGAGCTGTTCTCTGGGACATCAGCATCTTTTCATTTTCATTCTGCCCAGGATTCTTTTACTGAACTAAGATGTGTTTATCCAGTGAGATAGGACAATGACAGTGAGTTTGCAGTGACTGAGGAGATCTTTGTTTTCAGAGGCCTCTTTTCTTCCACACACAGAGGTATTAGCTGTACCTTTCCTTTTTTTGTTTTTGTTTGCGATTTTGTTTTTTGAGATGGGGTTTCTCTGTTGTAACTCTGACTGTTCTGGAACTCACTCTGTAGACCAGGGTGGCACTGAACTCACAGTGATCTGTCTGCCTCTGCCTCCCAAGTGTCGGGATTAATGACGTACACCGCCATCATCCGGGTAACTGTACCTTTCTTAAAGCTCAGGAGGTCTGTAAATCTGTCAGTGCAGTCTGGGGTTCCTAAGGGTTTGAGCATAGAGTTACAGGCAGGTAGCATCTACCACATGTCTCATTAGTATGCTTAGACCAGGTGCCATTGCCAGTGCATTGGAACACTGACGATTGCCACCCCAGGCTTTCAGATTTCATTGCGCTGTAATTACCGCACAAATTTGAGGAAAGCAAGGCTCGAAAGAGGCCAGCACGTGGACACAATTCTGGAGCCACCTGTCTTTGGTTCACTCTGAAGTTCCAGGAAGGTAGATGGCACTCACAGCTGCATCTCTTGAGCATTCAGCTTGTTTTCTCCTGGCCGAGTGAGGAGGATTGTGCCTTCGAGAGTAGAATTCTTAATAAGGTGAAGGACGGAAGACCTATCCAAACTAACCGATCCAGAGTCAGAGCGGAGCAGTCCAAGAAAAAGCAAGTTAGCATAGCTTCTCCAAAGCCTAATGCCTCAGATACTGAACTCAAAGACACTGACACGGGGGCTCACAGGTAAAGAGATCACCTCAGAGACTTTGGACTTTTAAATAGTGAAGGGACTGTTGAAGACTGTAGAGACTTCTGAGGTTCAAAGAAATACCTTTTTCCGTAGGAGATGGCCATGGTCCTACAGGAGCGAAGGGCAGAATTTTGTGGTTTGAAAGGGAACACTTTCTCAGAGCTCCACAAACTCACATTTGGTCTCTTGCTGTGGGGTGAACCTTGGGGTGAGGCTTTGCTGGATGAGGCCTTGAGGTTTGGGAGGTTGCCATCCCTTCCTGTCCCCTCTTTGCTTCCTGACTGCAGGTGTCATGTGATCAGATGTTCTTGTTCCTGCCACCATGCCTTGCCTACCGTGGTGGATTGTAAGCTTTCTTAAACTGTAAACCAAAATAAACCCTTTGAGATAGATACATAGATAGTTAGATGAAAGATTATATATATTTATATAGATAGACAGACAGACAGATAGATAGATAGATAGATGTATGCATAGGTATGTAGATAGGTAGATAGATGGGTAGATAGATAGATGCATAGGTAGGTAGGTAGGTAGATAGATGCGTAGGTAGGTAGGTAGGTAGGTAGATAGATAGATAGATAGATAGATAGATAGATAGATAGATAGATAGATAGATAGGATGTATACCTGTGCACTGGCCTGTCTTTTTGTCTCATCCAATGGGAGTAAAGTCCTGGACTCTCTCTACTCTCTGTTTTCAACAGTCAGTCTGGAAGCCCATTAGCAAATGAATACATGAATGCAATGAAGTATTGGTAAGTATAAGCTTTAAAGAAGAATTATATCATCCACAGGAAACTGGCTGGAACTGAAAATCATGTTACATGAAGTTAGCCAGATGCAGACCAATGTCATGAGTTTTTTCTCCAATGCAGGATTTAGGCATGAGACAAGACATGAACACAGGTATACTAACACATTATGTGCATCCCTGGAAATATCGTGATGAGACCCACTGTTTTACACAATTATTTGCTGACAGAAAATGAAAGAGCATAGGTCTTGGCACAAATGGGATTTCTGATATTGTGGGTTCTGATGGGAACCTCTGACTTCCCTGCTGTCTGTGTCTAAACACTCCAAGGCCTGGTAATAGGCTGACAAATTTCTCAGCGTGAGAAGCCAAATGGTAAATCCAGGCACTTAAAATTCATTCCTAGTTATCATCCATATAGAACATGACTCCCTCCCCCCAGGCTCATGTGTTAGAGCCCTTGGTCCCCAGATGACGGTACTATTTTGGGTGCCGTGGACACTGCGATAAATGACTTATCTGGAGAGTGGAGGCCAGTAGGGGTATCTTTTTGCTTCTCGATCTGCTAGAATACAAAGAGCTCCTTCCTCACAAACTCCTGCTGTTCTGGGTAGAACTTCCCCAGTGTTCATGGACTGAACCTTCTGAACTGGGAGCCACATTAACCTACACCTCTACATTAAGTTGTTTCTGTCAGGTGTCCTGGCACAGTGTCGATACCAGTAGCCCATTCACCCATTTAGTAATTTTGAGACATACAGTACCCCGTTAACTATAGTTAATGCAACAGAGCACCAGAACTTACTCTCGTATCCCCCAACCAATGCCTGCCTTCTGTCCATCTTTGCCACCCAAATGAAACCATGCAATATTTGCTGTGTCTGGCTTCCTGTATATTGCACCTGATCCTCTAGTTTCATCCAGAATTTGTTGCAAATAAGTTTCCTTTTGGTTTTTCTCCATCAGTTCATTCGCTGATGGAAATTCCCACTGTACTGAAGTCTGGGCCCTTGTTAGCGATGCTGTAGTGAGCACAGGCATGCAGTTGTGAAATACTGATACCACTTCCTCTCTCTGTGTACCCAATAGTGACATGGCTGGGTCACATGACCATGGCAACTCTGACTTCAGTCCTCACCTGCCCCGTACAGAATTCCCTCCTCCCCATGTGTTTGCCTGCACCTTGTGGTCATTCTCAAAAGGGGTCAAAAGGAATCTCAGTCGTTCTCACAGGTATGAGTTGGTGATATCACAGGCTTAATTCATAGTTACGTTTGTTAATGATGCTGGACATTTTTTCATCTGTAACATTGGCTGGGATCCTTTGCTCATTTTCTAATTTCGTCATTTGTGGTTTTATTGAGCAATGTGAGTTTCTTATGTGTTTTCTGAACTGGTTCTTCACTTTGGGTCTGATATGCAGGTTTATTCTTCCAATCTTTGGGTTCTATTAATTCCTTTGCTATATGAAATTCCCTGATTTTTTTTTTTTTCTTTCGTGAGGGCAGTTTCAAGACAGGGTTTCTATGTCTTAACTCTGGCTGTCCTGGAACTCACGCTGTAGACCAGGCTGGCCTCAAACTCACAGAGATCCACCTGCCTCTGCCTCCCGAGTGCTGGGATTAAAGGCGTGTGACACCACTGCTGCCTATGATTCATAAAAATTAATACAAATTATGAAAATTAATTTTGTAAGAAGAGAAGTAAATCGTACGTTTCCATGATTTTATTTTCCTAATAAAGGCCCCTTTCCTCCATAGTCTCTCTATTTCCTTGCCTGAGCCTGAGGCCATAGATAACTAAATATTTCATGAGAATTGATCCTCATTTTGAGGTAAAATTAACTATAAAATCAGTCACCTTCCCCTTCCCGAAGTCAGAGTGGAAATTCACTTCACTTTTTTAAAACTTTATTTTCAGTTCTAAACTTTCCTAGCAGATGCATTTAATAAGTAAACGGGGAAAATATTCAATTTGGGAAAATGCACTAAGCACATGATAGTAGGTATTTTTCTGTTGTAGGGTAACGAGTACAGGCTAGCTTCTCGGAGATGGAAAGGAAGGGTTGTGATGTCATGAATGCCTGAGTTTGTGCAGTGTGGATGACTGGGTTCTGCTGCCTGAGGAACAGAACAGGGCACCCATGGGACTTCCTCAGATTATCCAGATCATTCCAAACTGAAGACTACTGGTTTATAGAAGAATTAATTTATTGCTGATGAATTCTAGCTTCCAAGTAACATATTGGGGGAGTGGAATCAGTAATAAATAATACTGCTCATTTTTAGATAATCAGCTGATGGCTGATTATCCCAACGTGGGCTGGGGTTTAGTCCTGAAAATACAAAATATTTTTCCGGGGAAGTGGCAAAGAGAGTCGATTGTTTAGGCAGAAAGCTAGCAGCTGTCCAACTGCAGAGGGGTTACAGTATTTTGAGGGGTAGTTTACAGTGTGCTAGTTAGCTCTCGCCACAATAGGGACATGCAACAAGCCACTTCAAGGTCAGTAACTAAACATGCATTGTTTTCAGTGACTTAGCAGTCATCTGGCATGGCTGCGCTTCATTTTGGGACTCCGATGTTGTGTGTTTGGAATTTCAGTTGGGATAACAGGTGTGGGAAAGGAAAAAAGCTTACATGAAATCAAGCCCCCCAACACACCAGCATGCATTTTAGGCCTTTGCTTGGGTCATATCTGCCAGGGCCCCTTAGCCAAAGCAAGGAACGTTGATCATGTGACTAGTTACAAAAGAAAAGTGCGAAGAATTGCAGTGCTTCCAGATTCTGGGGCAGTGTGTGGTCAGACTGGAACTCGACTGCAAGGCCACTCACCTAAGAGAGTCCCGTCTGCATAACGGAGCACTGCAGTTTGCACTGTTTTAGTTAGGAATTGTCCTGGACTATTTTGCAATTGAAACTCTTTCTCTGAGGCAAGAGTCCATGACCCTGTACTTCCAAGAGACAGTAAGTATCACCGGGTTTGCATACTCTGCTGTACGCTGTCGACTACACAAATCTGACTCTGTAGCAGAAAAGCAGAAAAATGGTAAACAGAGGCATGTAACTATTTCCCAACAAAACTTTATTTAAAACAAGGCAGGCGGCTGTGACCGGTTTGAGCAATGAGGACTGGATTTGACCTTCTGATCACAAATTTGCAGGAACGTGATGCCGCAGATAATTGTGTGCAAATTCCCCCTCACAGACATCAGATGTTGTTTTGCTAGTCGTATAAAATGAGATTAACCAGTGCTGTGTAGCCTCTGACCTTATACCCTCTTAACAGGAGACTCAAATTAAACCAAGTCCACGGTTGTTTCTAAAGCTAAGGTTATTACAACATAATTCCTGTCTACTGTATACGTCTTCAAGGGCTAATTGGAAAATGAATTCTTAAATGCCTGATGCATTCTCCGATCCAGATTAGTAATTCCTGCTGGATTCTGTTTGGCACTCCGCTGCTCTGGATTCTTATCGCAGGGTTTACACAGAGACTGTCCTAGCCTCTGACATTCTTTTTAAGCAATCAGAAAATCCTTCGAGATCAAGAGTAGGCAATTTTCTTTCTGGTAGAAGAAAAACGACTTGGCAAACTAATGTAGAAATGAGTTATTTGTTTCAATTTATTTACAGCTGGGAAATGTTTAGTATTCAATTTAAGAGGGAGATTTGTTCTTCCTCTGGATGAGCAAAGGGCACCGTGGCTTAGTACTCTCTCTAACTTTTGTCGTGAAGGTTTTTCAGTTGATAGCTGTCTCCTGTCTGACTCGTGTGTGTTTCCCCATCCACTGCCCGGACGGCAGTGTAGGGCATCACTGGCCATCTCAAGCTACCTGGCAGCAGTCTTATCAACTCTCTGTGTAAATTTCCATTTGTGTGTCAGACAGAGGCTCACCGTGTAGCCCAGGCTGGGTTAGAACTCACGCCAACACTGCTGCCTCAGCTCCCCACCCCTGAGTGCTGAGGTTCCAGGAACAAGCCACCATTCCTAGGTCGAATTCCTTCAAGGAAGCTTGACTCCAAGAATTCCTTCCGTAAAGAGAGATCTTCCTTTCCAAGGCGTTCTCTGGGTTAAAAACCTGCGCTGTTCAGGTAGACTCTGAATCCCAGCTCCTTTCTTCCCATCGCATCACCGATGCACTGGGCAGAGTGGGCCCCAAACCAGAGAAGCGCCTTTAAACATGAAGGTATGCATGGATGCGCAGGTCTCTGTGAAGTCTGTATTAGGTGAGCTGAATTCTCCCCGCCACCACATCCCACCACTCTTTCTCCTTCCCCTTCTTGTGCCCTTCTCTGTCTGCTTTCTTTCTCTTTCTCTCCCTCCACTGTTTTTCTCTTTTCTCTCTCCCCTCTGCCTTTCCTTCTCTGCCCTTCTCTCTTGTCTTCCTGTCTTCTATCTTCCTCTCTTTCCTTTTCTGTCTGCCTCTCTTCTCTCTTCTCTTTCTTCTGTCTCCTATCTGATCCCTTTCTGTAGATCTTTGTCTCTCTGCTTCCTACCCATCCCCTTATCTCTCTCTCTATATATATGTGTGTGTGTGTGTGTGTGTGTGTGTGTGTCTGTGTCTGTCTGTCTCTTCCACCGCCCCCCCCCCAAGTAATCTAGCAGAAGCTGGTACAATTTTAGTTCATTTAACAGAATGAGTTTGCTAGTCATCCTTCCGATTCAGCCGTTACTTGACAACTTAAGTTAGGATGAGCCTTACTTTCCTATAGTATATATGAGGAGAAGCAGAAAAGGAGCCCACAGTGACTCCGGTAGCTGAGTAGAGTTCATTCCTAGACTATTAATTCAAAGGAACCAAGAAATTCCCCTACTGAGAACCTCCCCTGAGTGCCTCAGGGAGTCAGGAAAGTATCCTTGCCTCAGAGTAGACGGACCGCAAGGCTGGAGCTGGAACCTGGTTCTGTCTACAGAATACACTCCCCCTCCCCCTGACCTCTGCCAAGCTAGCTCTGTCGCTGAAAGGCTAGCTTGGAAAACACTTGGGTTTTCACTGCCCTGGAAACAAGTCATGCCTCCTTCAGTTTAACTCTCACAATGCCTGTTTTCTGCCTCTTGTGGCACACCGAGTTTTCTTACTGTTTACACTGGACCACAGCGAAAGTCCAGACATTTCAAGTCTTAGTTTAAAAGGAAAATACAGCAAGTTAGTTGGTGCCAGCGTCTCCCTAAGACTCCCCACAGGAGTGACACTAACTGGAGGGTTCTTTTTCTCTATGCCCTAATGAATTGAAAGACAAGATCATGGCTCAGAGAAACAAAAAGTCAAGTTTATTGGCAAACATTGTCATCTTCTAGGGTGGGGAAGCCCCAGAGCGGGTAAGCACTGACTCCAAGGAAGACTGCATTTTCCTTGGGTTAATTGCTCCCTCTTCCCTTCTTGTGTATTCAGAGTTCAGACAATGCTTTTGGCACAAGAATTGTGTCGTCTGCTTCTGTCTATGAGCATGGAAACATGCAATAGGGTCCTCTAATTCTGTCTCAGGGCACAGGTATGGAAATGTTTGTGGGTTCACATCTGGCTACAGGGTTAGCTTCAGAATTAGTCTCACAAATGAGCAAAGCGTTCAGGAAGAAGCTTGTTAAGCCTCCTTGAATACTTAAGGGAACCCCAGTGCTTGTAGGCATTCTGGACTGCTGGCCTCCTTTTCCCGGTTGAGATGGTCATTATTTTAGGATGAGGATGGTGAGGAGGAGGAGGTAGTATGATCCTTCTGGACCCTGGTGCTGATTCAAAAAACAGGGGATGCCACTAGTGGGAAAAACACCAACTCAGTATCTTTGTTTCCGTTTCAGAAATGTGATTGGAATCAGGTTTGTGACACCACATAGACCAAGTTAGGTCGTCTGTCCCATCTCTGGATGAGAGCAACGTATGAAAATGAGGGGAGGCAAAGGAAATAGCTCCATTAGTCTGAAACAAAAGAAGAAGCAAAAATATCTGCTGGTTTTTTGACTCAAAAAGGAAAATTACTTTTCTATGTTTCCTTGCATGCCGATCCACAACGCAATTTTTAGGTTTAGTGAAACCTAAGGCAAAGGCTTAGTAGGTAAGACCACAGATCTGATCCAGGAAGGCAGGAGTGTGAGTCAGCCGGTTGTTGCTTTGTGAGCTAGGGGTAGATCACTTGACTTCACAGGCCTTTGTTTTTCTCTTTTGTGAAGCCGCTCTGGTTGGAAAGAGTTCCCCATGTCATCCCCCATCCCCACTCCCAACCCCCACACTCCCTGCTCTTCTTATCCTCAGCATGCTGTACGCTGTGTGAAATGAATCCATTTTGAAGAGATACTGAGCTTTGCAAGACGCACATCGGTCGATCTGGGAGAAAGAACTTAACCACTCCCACCAAAGCACGGGAAAGAACTTGAGTTTGCGAGTTTTAGCAAGATGAAGGTGCAGGGGTGTGTTTTGTTTGGAAAGCATTCATGCTGTGCTGGCTCTTCCTCAGGTTTTAGTTGTCGAGGTGGAAAGGTGGAAGACATCTGGTTGGGAAGTGGCTTGTAAATGTCTTAACTCTCCTAAATGTGATGTGAAAAACCGTCTGAATGGACAATCAAGTCGGTGTGCACAACACCTTCAAAGAACAACTTTAGATACAATGGTTTTGTTCTGTCTTATTGTTACCAGTTATAAGAGGTGACATGGCAGTTGATTATATAGGAATTGCGTTCCTGAGTCCTACCAACTGTCATCTTTTCATCAATCTACCTGTCCATCTATTCATCTATCTGCCCCTGGGACTTGTCAGTCAGTCCTGTAATAAAAGAGCATCTCCTTTCTTGAAGCCTTCTACAGTTATAATGTATAACTATAATGCTCCAACTATTATTTGTTTCAACTCAGAATTCTTTATACTGTGCCCAGGGACATGTATTTCCATATCCCCACTCCTCACCGCTTAATGTGGGCTTGTTCCTAAGCCTTGGATTAGGTCCCCTCTCAGAGGGTCGTTGTGAGACTCAAATGTGTTAATAGACATAAAGCTGTTAGTGGCATTTCCAGCATGGATTAGTTCCCTCCCCTGTGGTGTGTGCCTGCACTTGGCTGACTGTCATCCTAGTGCTTTTTAGCACCTTACCTGGACTTTAATGATTAAGATGGTTTCTAAGGAAAGAGTTGTCTGAAAGGACTGATTGAAACAGAATGGACTTTACTACAAGGCTCTTGTGAAATCGTAATTACTGGATGGACCGGATGGAGAACTTGTGTAGAGGTACCAGGACACAGATCTTTGCATGAAAAGACAGGAAGGAAGAGGTACTTTCCACGGGACTTCGCTAACTTTCTGCCCACATAGGCTCTAAAGATTCAAAGCTAAAAGAGAGGAATGGTGTGTACCTGTTCTGAACTGACTGAGTCCAGACCCCACTTCCAGGTCCAGTCTACCTCCCACATCCTTATGGGGCCCCAGGCAATTAATTACTGTTGAAAGAGTTAGTCTTTCCCAGGGATGAGCTCCCTAGTTGATTAACCAGTACCAAGAGGGCAACTCTAAAAAGATATACACTCATCTAACACTAAATTGATCTAGCAGGTTGTATTTACAAATTTATATCTAAGTGTGTGTGTGTGTGTGTGTGTGTGTATGTATGTGTGTGTGTATGTTACAACAGTAGTTAAATGAGGCCATGTATTTAAGAGGGAGTACATGACAGGAATGGATGTAATGATATAAATAACATAAATACAACTGATGTAAAAGCAAGAACAAATCTAAAACACAATTGATGCAAATACAGTATATATGTCAAAAAATTAATTAAAAAAGAGACAACCAATTGGCTGAGCTTAAGATACATGACTCCTCTAAGGCTTTCCTGGGGATATTGAAAAGAGAGCCCCTGTCCCCAAAGTCCCATGGCAATGGGGGAGTTCAGGACATTCCTTCTTCCACAAGATGGACACTGGTGCCCATTCCACAAGAACTCCAGGTGGCAGTCCGAGAAGGAAGTGGTGTCGGATGCCAGTCAGACAGCAAATGCCATTATCAGCATGGTTTTACAGACCCCGAATCCACCAACCGTTCTCAGCGAACTTAAGGGTCTTGATTGATTCTCCTTTGTTCCTCTGTGACAGGCCTTTCCATCTCCCAGGGAGTTTTAATCACTTCTGGAGCATCTCCAATTCTTGTTAAGTCTTTATTGAGCTGTGGCAACCATCGTTGACAATTTTGTGTGCTAGCGCACCGTGGCTGGTTTCAGGGGAAGAAGGATGCATTTGCTTTTCTGTCTGGTACCCTCAGCAAACACGAATGATGTTTATTGGAAGAAAATAGTGTCATTTTCTTATCAGCTGGGCATCTAGCAATGCGAGCCTCGTGAGCATAGAAGGTGATTTACCTTTAAGAACCGAAGGGGGTGGAACCAAGATTGGAGAAATCTGACCTCATTCAGGACAGCAGGAAAACTAAATGGATATTTGCCTTTCTATACACTGTGGTGAATTTCTTTTAATGAACTTACCTATTGTCTGCATGCCGGATAGCCTTTGCTTTGGGGCTTAGACACAGGTTAACTCGGTGGTCACCTCTGACTGAGCAAGCCTGTGGCATTTGCCAGAGTTGTTTTAATGTTGCTGCCTCTCAGTCACGTCACCCCTGAGACGGGCGTGAGTAACAGTGCCAAGCAGGTCAAGGTGGAAGGGTGATCCGTGTAATTACACTTGGGAAGGCTGAGTATCTGGCACATGGTAGGAATAAGATCCAAAAATCTAATTTCCTCCTCCCTGGGTACCAAAGAGACAAGGAGATGTGAAGTAATTGAAATCACGGACTGCCAAGATTTGTCAGAGGAGACCACAGCAGGGGGAACCTGGAGGTGGTCTTCAACGGAGAAAAGCGAAAACCTTATCAGAAAAAATAAAAAAGATGAGAGAATATAAACAAGGGAGATGAGATACTTAAACCAGGTGTGCTGACTTGTGTTTGTAACTCTAGCATTCTCAGGAGCCTGACATCAGGAGTTCAAGGCATCCTAAGATACGCAGTGAGTTCAGAGGCCACCTGGGGTACCACCTTGGGTTGCCACAAACCAACCAAGTAACTAAAACAGCCATGAAAGCTGGAAGCATACAGGATCAGATTCCCCCTGATTATTAGAATTCTTATTTTTTTTTTAAAAAAAGCAAGATGATAGTAAGACAATTTCCAGGGAGGTTGGAGGTCAGTTGGGGACGTTTCAGAACTCAGGACATAGGCAATTGAAATAACCCTTAACGTGATAAATTCATCCCAGTGGCCTGGCCTTTGCCAGGCTCCATTGACTGGTCTGTTAAGTGATGGCTAGTTACCTTCCAAGCTTTAGAGTCTCACATAGTGCGCGTTGACACCGGTTCATTTGCCCCAGCTTCTATTCTGATCTTTTAACTTTTCTCACATTGTCCGTGTCTGAGTTACAGACAGTGTCTGTCCTCCCAAGGTTGCCTTTCTTAGACAGTCACAGGTTGTTTAAGGTTGGCTGCTTGGACCTACATACTTTTCAGTTGAAAAGAAGTAAAGCGGGAGGGAGGGCAGGAGGTGCCAATGATGATGACTTTGGAAGGGCCACGTTAGAAAACGAACACAGGGATTGTGGGTGAGGATCTTGTGTATTACAAGGTACATCACCTTGGACCTCTTACCTGGTCCTTTCCATACAACAAACAATGGCGATTTCTGCCTGGATGTGGCTCTGGCATTGAAATGAGGAGCCTCCTGTAGGACATAAGTTCAGTCACTGCCGGCTCCTTTCTCCTTCCTCTGGGGCTGATTTGTATTCTGGAATTTAAATGGAAGGTGATACCACACCTCCAAGGAAAGGATCCCAAGGACAAAGGCAAAACCACGGCACACTTCTGAGCATAACCGGGTTTTGCCCTTGTTTTTCTAGTCGGTATGACCCAGGGAAGGAGGAACAGGCTCCTTCTGTCCTTTCCGTGCCTGGGGCTTGGATCTTCCTCCAGATCCTGGTTGGGCTGTAGACTGGCATCTGAGAGCCGAGACAGATGGCTGTCGTTTCCATTAAGAGTAACTGCACTCCAGCCCCGTATCCACAGCTCTGCAAATGTATATCGCTCTCAAACGTGGTAGATGTGTGGGCAATTTCCTTCCAGCTTGGACAGACCAAGATTTTCAGAAGGCTTTGCTGCTCTGTTTTCTCACTTTTACTTGTTCTTCAGGTAATGTAAGGGTACTCCTACAAAGGCTCTGCCCCAGAAGTGGGGAACTGTCGAAGTGGGGGAAGGGGGGTTCCTATTTAAAACTTCTTCACTTAACAAGAGCTAGGGAGGAGAGGAAATTTTAAGACACTGTGAGATCCAGTGGCAGGAGAACAGATACGAAGATGAGGGTTCAGGGGTCTCAGTCCTGCTTACCTGGGATGGGGCTCTGCTCTGTGACCTGGATCAACTGACAGTGCATATTTCTAGATTCCTTTCTAACACAGTATTTTCTGACACCGTGTGCATGATCCTTGCTGTTTTGTTCCTTCTGTGTTTGAACCCAGGGCTGTGTATATACTGGCAAGCAACCTTATGTAGTACTTTTAATGTTTCCACAGGCTATTGCAACCGCATAGGCAAATTTAGGGTACATGTGCTAAACGGTCATGTATCCAATCTTAATATGTTGCCATGTATACTTTCTTACTGGCTCTGAAGAGTCTCCTGTTGATCACCTTTCCATCACTGCGGTGCAATGTCTGACACAGGCAACTCAAGGAAGGACGGACTCATTTCAATTCAGTTTCCACACCATCAAGGGGCGGGGGAGGGGGGGAGAACATGCCCGCAGCAGCTCTGTTCGTCCTTACCACATTCATACCACCGAGGTCGCCGTCGTATGGGCTGGCGCTGCCTGCTTTCAGTCTGGGTCTCCCCCATCTTAGTTAATCCTCTCTGGAAGCACCTCACTGACAGACTTAGCAGCACTCATGTGCTTTATTGATCTCTGTGACCTTCACAACCCAGTCAGATTGACGGTCAAGGTCAACTGTCAGGATGTTGCCCTTGAATTTCATTCTTCACTCTCATCATTCATTTTTATTTATTTATTTTTTGCGTCTGAAGCTTACCATTTCCATGTACGTTTAAATAGCATTATTACACGTTTTCACATCTGAAAATGATACATTTATTGTGTTCGAAATGTTTCTATTTTCATAAAAGCTATTCCATATTGTGTACATTGAAGCAATGTTTGCTTTTATCACTATTTGTGTGTGTGTGTGTGGGGGGGGTGCATGTGCACGTGTCTGCACAGTTGTGCACATGGCTGCACAGTTGCACACCTGTCTGCACAGTTATGTACGTGCCTGCACAGTTGCTCATGCACACGGTCCAGTGCAAGTGTGTGCGTACACACGCGCAACGCTCAGGCCAGAAGTCAACGTTAGGTCTCGATCCTCGGTAACTGCCTACCTTGTCTTTTGAGACATGATCTCTCCCTATGGATCCCCGGGGGACCCTGCATTCTACACCTCCCCACTGCTGGGATGCCAAGCACAGACCACCATGCCCTGATGGGTTTTATTTTTTACGTGGGAGCTGGGGATCGAACTGAAGTCCTCACGCTTGTGCGGCAAGCGCTTTAGAGACTGAGCCCTCGCCCCAGCCCTTCACACGGAACTTTTGGCGTCTATCCGGGCCCGCAAAGGTCCCAGTTCATTCATCTTAATTACTATATGTTAATCAGTTGTGCGAATTGTCCACATCTCACTTAGCCCCTTTCTTGCTGACTAGCTTTTACAGTGGGAAATAATGTTGGCGTGCATGTCCCGGTGAAATCTCTCCTACCACGTAAATCTTTAACTTCCCTCAGAGTTGCCAAATTGCTGGGAAAACCACTGTTCCAATGGCTTCTTCCCAGGCTTGTTTACTTTATCATGACTTGCTAACTCCAGCAGTGGCTAAGAATCCCAGATTTGCTGTTTTCGTTCATGCGGCATACGTCACATACTCAGTTTTAACAGAAAGACGAGCAACCTGCTGACAACAAATTCCCTATTGTACTTGGGCAGCAAGCTTAGGCGGTTAGTTACTGCTGCGCGTGATCACGTGACTGTTGGCTCCGGCAGCTGGGCTGTGGGCGCCTCACTCGAATCACCTTTAAGTCCGCTGGATGCAAATTTCTTGACATGTTGTAATCTTTTCTAATCTCTGTGCTCTGTGCCTTGGAGTGCGTCTCTCCCGATCAGACCTAAACATCCCACGTGCTCCAGCTGCTTTCATGTTTATTGTCTTGCTGTGTCGCAGGTAAAGGTTGCTGGTATGTCAAAAGCTGCACAGAAATGTAACCAGAGAAAAGACTCTCTTTGTTCTCTGACTTGAGTTTGGGTATTTATTTATTGTGCTCGGCGGTGTTGACATTGAAGTAACGATGACTCTGTGTGGATTATGGAAAGCAACTTATTGGTTGAACTGAACAGGCTGCCTTAATTGCTAATCTGTATCATCAGTCAACATTCATAAGTCTATTTAGCTTTCAGAGGAGGTATAGAATAGGAATATTCTATATATAATATATATTTTATTAATAAATATTGATATATACTTATTATATTAATATTAATATAATAAATAAATATTTGTTAATAGATTTTATATATATATATACACACACACACACACACACACACACACAAATATATATATATGTCATATATGCCTTCAAGAGTGTGGCAGATGCCTCAGATGCCCAGACAGAGCCCTGGTGGCCAGACACGGTTTGAGACTGGTTTGTGTTTCAAGATGCAGATGATGACGCTCCAGCTACTCCATCGGCGTGCGAGAGCAGCAGGGTCTGAGGAATGTCACCTTGAGAACTCAGAGTCTCCCACTCCACTCCTTAACATCACCACAGCAGGTGCCAAGTTCTTCACGTGTGTGTTACAACTGTTAAGTTCAACCCCCTGGCTTTCTTGTAACATTGATGTGAGAAACGGATGAAATGATCTTTCCTTTTAAAGAAATAATTCATTGTTTGACGTTTCATGCATATGAACAATCTATTCTGGTTACACCCATCACGCCATTCTCCATGCTTCCTTGTATTTAGTTAGTTAGTTAGTTTTGGCTTTGTGATGTACTGGGTTTAAGCAGAGCCATCCATGTGGTCCTGAATGGGGAGCTATCCACTGGGGCATAAGTAACTCAGTGGCCATTGCTGAAGACAGTGCCTTCTACTCCCCCAGCAGCTCCTGACTGCCATCGGCTTTCCTGGCGGGGCAGGGTCCCATGGGCTTTGTCATGCACTGAGGATAGCACTCTGTGGTCCTCTTCCCATCACCTCTCTCTCACAGTCTTATGGTCCCTCTTCTGCAGTCTTCCTTCAGCTTTGGGGTGGGGAGCGGATATAGGTGTGCTGTAACTTGAGTACTAATCAGATGTAACGTTGCATGTCTCGTTGTGAATTAGCTTACATATCAAGTGGACTTATTAGATAACCTATCAGAGGCGTACAACATGAATGAACTATCGTGCTTTATCATTCAACCATAGACAACAACACCAAGGTAATGGATAGCATTGGTCCAGAGCGACAATTTTTTTTTTCCTTCTAAGATATCCTGCTTTTATAGAATTTACAGTTCTCATTTATATAGTGATAATTATTGTTGTTTACACAAAGCACAAGAGATAGGGGTTATGATTTAACGGCAACCTTTGCTTATAATGTCTGAGTAGAAGCATGATGATATTTACTCTCTGCTCAGCTGAGGACAAGTGGAAGGATGTCACGGGTGGTCAGGATAATTATCCTACTTCCTGATGTGCTTTGAAGACGTTCAAAGCTATATTGTTCATTAGTACTTGGGATGGCAAAATTTTTCATTGCACTAATTTATTTATTTATGCCAAATAATTAAGCAAGTCACAAATATTTATCATACATTTTGATCAGATGCACATTTAAATAATTAAACTTAAGCAAATTAAATTAAGATTTAATGCTTAGTTTGCTTTTTAAAATATTCTTTTATTGGGGGTCAATAGCATGCCATGTGTGTGTGTGCGCGCGCGCGCGCGCGCGCGCGCGCGTGTGTGTGTGTGTGTGTGTATGTGTATGTATGTATGTATGTATGTATGTGCATGCGCGCGCATGCGCACATCCTGAGAGCTAACCGTGAACCTACAGTATAATTGCTTATTCCTATTTTCGAATCCAGCAGTACACACTGTTACAGATAGCTTAGTTCATGTTCTTATTTTCCAGCTGACTCCTGGGCACAGTTAAAGAGCACATTTTGTAGTACCATTATTTTCTAATCAGTGTTTCCCATGGAGATTTTATGAAGTCTTTTATTTAAATTCCATACTGGAGCGTAAGAGAAAGTTAAACTAAATAGAATATCCAAGAGGGGCGTATGGTCACAGTTTTATGCATCGATATATAGTCTTGTCAATAGAAGTTGCATCAGGTCAAACATTTGGGATGGTTTGACTCCCTATTGGGGTGAACTTTATATATACATTTTACTTTTTCATGAGTGGTAAGTGTTCGGTAGATATCTTCAAGTCTTTAAAGATCAGGTTTCGGTAGGAGTTCCACTCATTGCTTAAAAATTACTGGTTGCTGATAAATAAAAACCATTTATAAAGTGTACATGGTTAACAGCGATATGACTGTAATGTAAACTCCGGGTATTCGTTTCTTGGCGTGCCTTCTCTTCTAAACACAGAGTTCAGGGAGGGATATTAGACAGCTAATATGTCAAAATCCAACATTTCGACCTGGTAGGTAAATGGAATAGTTTTCAATGCTGTAAATAATTGATTTACTTTCTTCAAGAATAGGCTTCATCTCCGAAAGGTTGGAATGGGGCTGGGAAACTTTAACAAGAGAGGTTGGCAGACTTGATCAGTACAGAGCAGTCAGAAGCATAGAATGAAAACATTGACTGACCGTGTCTGCGTGTACCCTACAGAGGAAATAGTGTGTCACGAGGCCTCTTGTTACAGATGACTCGTGGAATAAAATCGATAGAAATTTGAAAATTCATTTGTATTTTAGAGGCAGTCAGCATCTTTCACATAGCCACCAGGCAATAAAAAAAAAATCATTTAAAATGAAGGATACGGTTTTTTTTTTTTTTTTTTTTTTTAAGAAGCAAAACTAATTCTGCAAGTAAATCTAAAGTAGATGTGGAAAGTTGAGAACTTTCTGACAAGTGGAATGCCTGCAAGTTTTGAGTTGTGTTTCTGCAAAGTTACTGAGCACCAGCGTATTGCACAGATAAGTCATTTCACTGGATGCTTCTGAGCTTTCTCTCTCTTTTGAGTGATGGAGATAAAGGACACATTTTAAAGACTGTCTGCAGGCTTCACTTTGGTACTGCAGCAAAAGTCAATATCAGATTTCAGAGTCTGAGGATTTGTCCCACTTTCACAGGGAAGAAAAAAACACCTCATGATGTTTATACCTGAAATTCTGAGTTTTATAGATATTATGGGATTAGATGCTAGCTGCATGAGGTTTCCTCCTGGGGACCCTCATAGATGCTGATATTTCCATCCCATCAAATTTCACCCTTATGGATTCAGTTGATGGTTATAATGTCAGTGTCCTTAAGGTTTCAAGATTGGCTATGAGGCAAATGACGGGGACTAAGTACAGAATGACCTTTAGTTACCATTAAAATATCACAGGGACAGCCCTGTGAATTCCTGTCGTGCCTGTGGCTAGATGGCGTTTATGGAGACTCAGATTCTTGCTGTGCTACCAGCTTTGTGGCCTCAAGATGCCCTATAGTCCATTCGGATCCCCACCCATCAACCGGTGGGCTGAACTTGAGCCTACACCTTATTTGGTCCACTGTGGACCAAGATGTGGGTCATTGATGGGAGTGAGTTTGGTTGATCTCCCCCTATCCTAACCCTATCCTTTGGGCCACCTAGAAAAGAGGGCTAAGAGGAAGACCAAATAGACCAGTACTTCTCAGCTGCTCGTGTATGGACCTGGACCCTCACATAGAAATTCCAAGTTGAGTGGTTTGGTCTTACGTTCAGTTACAGACTTGTTTCTTTTTAAATTGTCTAGATCATTAAATGCATAAATCTACAAACCAGTAATAACAGCACCACGTGGAAACTTGTTGGAAATCTAGGTCCTTAGTCCTCCACACCAGTTCAACTTTGTCAGAAACTTTACACAAGCAGCGTCTAGCAGTCTGCATTTCATTAAGCCCTCCAAACAATCCAGATACATGCCAAAGCTTGGAATATACTGTCTAGAGTAGCCTCCGGAGGTGAGAGAAGAGGCTGAGGGTGCATTCCCTGTCCAGAAGTGGGAGGGCATAGTCCCAAGTCTAGGATGAGATGAGACATCAAAACCACCTGAGAGGTAGGCGATCATAAAGGTCCATGCTGGCAACCAGCATCCCAGGGAAGAGGGGCTCTTAGCAGGAGCTCCTGCTCCCAGCAGAGACTTCCAGCAGGAGGGCCTGCTCACTGCAGGTGGCTGAAGGATAATCAACACACGGTGTATTTGCCACACTCTTCTGTGGTACCCATGTCAACTATTTAAAATTAACTGAGCAGAGCAGCCTTCTTCCTAAGCTGGTATTCAGTGCTCAATCTTTTGAAATACAGTACTCCAGGCAACCGTTACTACACAGTGAGTACCTGACTTTCAAAATCAATCCCATTTACCACTCTGATTAAAAATGCAAAATCACAAAGATGTTTCTTTTTCTTCACTTTTTTTTCTGCTCATATTTACCGAGCACTGGTTCTATTTGTGTAATATAGACATATAATGGAATCAAATATATAATTTAAGATTTTTTTGTATCCTTGTGGAGAAACATAAAATGAGGCAGGTGAAATAAAATTTTTAAATATTTTTTTACTGAATACAGAATTTTCAAAATATTATTTCAATATATAACCAGAATAAAATTATTAATGAGATATTTTATTCTTCTTTTTGGAGTGTGTCTTTGAAATCCAAGGTGTATATTTTAATACATCATGTCTGAGTTCATGCTTACCATATCTGAAGGATCAGTAGCCACATGTATTTAGTCTTTGCCCTGTTGGACAGAGTAGGTCTAAATCTTGGATCAAGGACAAAAGTATAGCCTAGTTAGAGCCTCAGCTCTTTGGGGACTTGGTCCCAATGAAATGTTTTTCTGCACATGATCTACTATCCTCCTGCTAGGGTTTTCACAAGGAGTAATCATGGCATTGCTGAGAGAGTAGGATGCCTGACATTCCTTTAGAATTGTCTCATGGCCTGGCTCTGTCTTATTTCTCTTATAAGTATCACTGTATTAAATCAGACATGAGGTAGCACGTTGACCTGGTACTTGTTCTTCCTGCTAAAAGGAGAGGCTTTTTACAACAGCAAGACGTTTATCTTAAAGCAAGGTCAGTGGAGGCAAATAGTGAGTACTGTAGTGGCTTCACAGCCTGACACTTCACCCCAACCCACTCGAGTCCTGTGACAGTTGGTATGGAAGGTAATAACTGTGGTTGTTCAGATCCCACACAGCTGAGCTGAGAACTTACCCACAAATTTTCTGTTCAGGATCCAGTTTGCAATTCTCCCTTTCTTCCTCCCTTCCTTCATCTTCCTCCTCTTCCCCTCCCAATTTCCCTCTCTCTCTCTCTCTTTCACACACACACACACACACACACACACACACACACACACACACACACTCATTTTCTCCCTCATCCCTCTTCCTTCTTATCTCTCCTTACTCCCCTTGTCTTCCCTTCTCAGTCTTTATGTTGTCCAGGCTGGCCTTCCGCTTACTATGTAGTCAGGGACTTCCTTGAGCTCCAGATTCTCCTGCCTCTACCCTCCAATCTCTGGGGTTACTGGTATGTACTAAGACGTCCTGCTCTAGAGCTCAGATCTGAATCACTTTCTTCTTTTAGGGGAGACCAAACCTCGTCTTCCGTATTTCTGAGCACTGGAAACTTCCTGGCCTTCTTGGTGTGATGTTTTGCTCTTCCCTGTATTATTTTTAGATGGCCTCAGGCCCAGAAACTGGATGCAGAATTTATCGACGAGGTAGGGCATGCTGTCAACATATGCACTGGATTGCTCAGAGCACGGAAAGTATGCTGTGATTGCTATAGGACCTACTGGGCATATTTCAGGGTTCATCTATGTTAGGTGATACTTGAAGACACTGATTAGGGAGTCAATGGAAGGTAACTGACCTACTGAGTCATCTCTCAAGACGGGAGATTGTTGAGGAACGACACATTTTTTTTCCCAAATGTTTTGACTTCTTATCCCAACCAAGATCCACAGAATCTCATAGAGTTACTGCACCACAACAGGTCCACGCTCAGATCCTATGTCATAGTCAGCTTAGAAATGTGTGTATCTATATATAAAACAACACTGTGGATGCTTATACAATCTGTGGATCAATAATTGAGACAGGGTCCAGCAGGGATGATGTGTTCCTCTTTCCTATTTAGTCTTCTGTCAGAAAGGCTTCAAGGGATAAGGAGAGGCTAACAACTTGGAGGCAGAGTCAGCTGAAGGCTTCTTTTGTCAGCTGTCAGGAGCGTTTTCCTATGCCTTGAAGACTGTACTCATCTGGGCGCATTGGCTGGCATTTGCCAATGGTTGCACCTCCCCGTGTTCTTAGTTTCTGAGACCATGGTAGCTGGGTTCTGAGACATGATGAATGGACTTGAAGTACCCAAACGCAGATTATTCCAGAAGCTGCTCAGCTTCTCACAAGCCTTGGAAGTAGCATGGTTGATGCTATATTTTGTTAGTTATATAGATCTAAAACTGGTCCAGATTCAGACCTACGATTAGATTGTACCTCTACGAAGAAGAAGATGTAGCCACACTGAAGATCAGAATGTGGGAGATATGCTATAGCCATTTTGGGAAAATCTAACACACACATACACACACACACACACACACACACACACACACACAAATACAAATATTTTTTTAACTGCCTATGAGCAATAGGAGCTGAATTGCTGGTTGGGAGTCAGATGTACCATGTGGTTACATTATATGTACGTGCAGGATAGGGAAAGGGGGGTTACTAACTCAGTCTCAAGCTTCCACTTCCATTGCAGATTTTCATTAGGGCAATCTTTATACATCTGTTATGTATGTGTTGTAAACCACACTGGGTTTATTTAAAGGGTATCATTTTGCTCGGCCAACTCTCATTCAATCCTTTCATTAAATGTCACGTATCTTTGCAAATCTTCTCTGACCCCTCGATGGTGGTTGCCTGTTGCGTGTTACCATGGCACTCTGCGTGACTCTCAGTTTAGCCTGCATCCCTTGGTATTAGAATGGTCACCCGCGTCTCTAGATGGTAGAATCAACGAAACCGTGCTTAGTATCTACCCTGTCAAATTCCCCATGATTGAAAAATTGTTGAAATTTCATTTCCTATCAGTTCTTTTCAAACGTATTTTCTGAAGGTGAACTAGGCAGCCCAAAGGATGAAAAGGACCACAAATATATTACGGTGCTGCCCTCTCCGCCCCACCCTCCTTGGACTCTGCCTCCTTATTGTCTTCATCGTCACCCACCTTCATCCTCATCATCTTCCTCTTTATTAATGGAGGTAATCATTTTAGCAGACTTACTGGCCCCCTGGACAGCTGTGAAGGTAGGTAATTTTACTAAGCAAACGTTACAGAAAAGGACTCCAATTTATGCGTAGTCCGTAAAGAACAGTATCTCAGGCTCCCTGACTGAGAGAAGACGGGGCTTCACCATGCTGCAAGGATTTTACTTATTTAGTGGACTAGGGTTGAACTCAGAGTTGTATATCCAGGGAAGGAAAGTTCTCTTTCAGTAAGGTGGACTCCAGGGCCCAGGGACTTTGTTTTTGGTATCATGGTGTCAACTGTCTGGAGTACCAAGTCACCAGAGATGGATCGCTTTAGCTTCCGTTCAATCTCTGGAAATGTGGCTTCACATTTCCTGGGTGGTATAGCCTCTGCCGGTCAGCTAGGCTGATATTTTCACTTTTGCTGGGTTTTGTAGTTTGAGTCTAAAAGTCAGATAAAGGGAAACGTGACAAGAGTTAGACACCTACTGGATCTTGAACTCTGTACTCCCAAGTCGTGCTTTTCTTAATTCTCAGGGTCCTCAGTAGGGAAGGTAGCAGAGATTTTGGGAGACACTATTCAAGGAACTGCATTGGGTTGGAGGATGAAGTCGGTAAAAATGATGTGCTAAACGTAGAAGCAGAAATGAGACACTGAGCACGTGTTTTTCTGTAATCCTATTTTCTGTTGTATTTGGTTCACACAGAAGGAAATGGACTCAGAAGCAAGGGACTTAGTCGTAGCTCACAGCTGCTTCGTACTGGGGCTGTGGATGAGGTTTAGTGTGTCTGTTTGTAGCACCATTTTCTTTCTCCTCCCCTTCAAACACTGTGGACATACATACCCATGAGTATTTGCTCTGTTCTGGGTGTCTCCAAGGAAGCAGCGTGGGCCACCGGAGCCTCACCCCTCAGTACTCTCTCAGGACCATTTGGTGCAGCTGTTGCACAGAAGCCTGGCTACCGCAGCTTCCTGGGGCTGATTAACAGACTGCGCACATTGGGTGGCTTCCAACAATTTTCAGTAGTTTTTTTTCCTCTCTCTTTCTCATGATTTTGGGGGTCTGGAACCCCAAATTATAGGAAATAAGAAAAATTTCCAAAGGCTCCATTAGAGAATCCCTTTTGCCTTGTCTGGAGTTCTCAGTGCCCAGGGCTCTCGGCATCTGGGGCTCTTGGTTCCTTACCTTCTAGCAGCATCTAGTAAGTGTTTTGCCAGTGTCTTCCCCTGATCTTTTTCCTTCTGTGTGTGCCTGTGTGTCATTTCTCAGGATAAGGGTATTTTCATAGGATTTAGGGTCCTACTCTAATCCTGAAGAGCCGCATGCCAGTTGTCTGTAGATAGCTATTTCCCCAATAATATCACATTCTGAGGTTCCTGGCAGGCATAAAATGTTAAAACACTATCGGGTCAGTTACAGTGATTGATTGTGTGATTGAAGGACTCAGCAGGAATGAAGGGGTGTGGTGAGAAGAGGGGCCCAGAGAGATGGGGTGCTCTGAAACTCTCACAAGCCTTTGATTTTTTACTTTCTTTCCCTCTGGAATTTCCCAAGTCCTGAGCTCCATAGCATCTGGGTAGCTTCATGATCACCCCTGAAGGAGGAAAGGAGTAGCTTCTGCACTGTCATTTTTGTTTTGGAGAAAAAGAACAATCCATCGGAGCAGAACCCTTGAAGTGGAAGCAAACGCTTGTGATAAAGAAAAAAACAGGAACACTAATGCAGCGTTCTTTTTCTTGCCATGTTTTACGTTTAGAGTCTCTTTGGAGTTTCTCTAGGTAGCTGTGGAGCTGAAGGGAAAAATCAGAAGCTGCTGTCTTCACAGCAGACAGATAAAAGAGCTTGCGGAAAGGCTCACTTTGGGGACGTGCATGTGACTATTAAAAGAAACCAAAGTCAAACAAACAGCTTTGTGCCTTTCTTTTATGTTAGTTGTGAGTACCCCTGTTGGACTGGGTGTTTTATGTCAAACCCCAAAGCATAGGCACACATACCAGTTACTCATTAATTTCATAATTTAATGATGTATTTCTGAATTATCCCCGTGGTGACTCTGTATCATTTGGCTGGGAAGACGCTTAGCACTTTTTTTGTTTTTATTTATTTATTTATTTTATTTTAAGACAATACTTATTCCTTCCCCTTCCTCAATCCCTCCCAGACCCCCCACCCCCTTTCCTAACCATCCAGCTTCATGTTCTTTCTTTGTCTTAATCAAAATCTAAGCCAAGATGGAAACAAAACAAAAAACACAGATTCTGTTTTGTGTCGGCGAAACATGAGGCTTGCCCTGGTGTGTTTGACAGACCAAGTGACACTCCATTAGAGAAAAAACGGATTTTCCGTCTCCCAGGAGCTGTGAATTGCAAATAGCTTCTTGGCGCTGGGAGTGGGTCTTCCTGTCCACTCTCCCTTTCTTCCCTGTGCTAGGATTCTGCCTGGTTTTTTTTATTTTTTTTTTTGCATGCTATTACAATCTCTGTGAGTTCCTATGTGCATCAGCTCTGTTGTGTCTGGAAAATATCTTTTTTTTTTTCACATGTCCTCTCTGCATTTCCCTCTCCTAACATCTCTCTGAACTGATCCTATTGCTCACATTTTGGGGCAACAACAAAGGGACTCAAAGACATTAAGCATGCTTTTTAAGACCACAGAGCGAGTGAGTTACACACAAAGATAGATTTGGAATGCAGATTTTTTGACTTTCTGTAGTTTCAGGAGGTCTAGAAACTTAGGGACATAGAGGTAATAAAAGTAATTAGTAAAACAAATATTCCTGGAATTACAGTGGATGGCTTCATGGGAAAAACTACCTAATACTTAACGCTGCTGCTGGTGCTGCTGGTGCTGCTGGTGGTGGTGATGATTGTGATGGTGATGATGATAGTGGTAATGTCAGGTCGTAAGGACTGTGGTGATGGTGGTGGTGGTGGTGATGGTGGTGGTGGTGGTAATGGCGGTAGTGTAGTAAGGATTCTTGTGGTGACAGAGTGATGGTAACGATGATGTTGGTGCTAACGGTGATGCAAATGATAACGGAGACACTGATGGTGGTGACAGTGTTGATGGCCCCTTTCACTTTGTGGCACCCATTTGGTTCCATTAACGATGCCACGGACACGATAGAGTTTGTTTTCATGAGTATTCACTGCATAAATGTCTCTTGAACATCTGCTTTATGCGATAATATGTTTGGATCTGAGGACATCAAGGCTAAGACATTCTCTTAGTGCTGACTTCATTTTGTACAGGGACAGGAACCCTTTGTTAAAGCTCCCGTTAGTGGCCCCTTGGACAACCCCACCCACCTTTGCCAGTCTCTAAAGCTTGGCCTCTTCACAGGGAATCTTGAATCTATCTGAAATTTATTTTTTGTTCTTCTTAGTTCCACCTCCAAACACCCCAAACTCTTCTATTTAGCAATAAAATATACATGTTGGTTGTAAAAAATTCAAAAACCTGGAGTAAGAAATAGCACAAGTGTCTCCCATTTATCCTCTGCCCAGCTAAACAACAAATCACTGTTAATGGTTTGGCGTAGAATGTTAAAGGCTTTCTCTCTATATGCACAAGTGTCATGTGTAAGTATAGTTATATAGTGTTGGTCTCTCTCCCCGGGTCCCCGAGTGGACCCGCCGGATGGCGGCTGAAGGATGTCCCGCCCGCGGCAGTCTGACCTCATTCCCTGGCCAGGGGAAGGGGGTTCAGACCTAAGCGGTGAGAAGGCGGGGGCCCGAAGCCGGGGTTCGGTGACCTTTCGTGAAACCGTCCACTCGCAGACCTGAGAAATGATGGGGCGCAAAGGATGCCTCGGGAGCCACGTTTGATGAACACGAAACTCGTTTATTATCAGCCTTTTCCCTGATTAAATAACTTTTCCAGAGAAGGCGGGGTCCTGGTATTCCGGGTGGGGGGAAGCCTAATTAGCATAGGCAGGGCGGGAACACCAGAGGCGGGAGAGGGAAGCATCTACCCAATGAATGGATACTGCTACAATACAGGCAAACATGTCCCTTTAGCTTCCGTGAAGCAAGCAAGTTATAAGTAATTTTTTTGGCTAGGGACCTTCCTGGACTAGGAGAGGAGAAGGTTGCCAAGCTTCTCACCCCGCTTCACCTTTCCAGGGAGCAAGGGCACTTTCCAGCCTCAACTTCTACTACTCTCCAGCCCCAGGGGTCTCACAATATAGTGCATGCACTTTGCCATGTTTGTTACATAATACCATACATCCAAGTCAGAAGCACAGGATTAAGTTTTTACTCTTCCATTTCGCTTCTCCCTGCTTTGGAGGAATTGGAAAGGAAGAGGGCGAGTCTTATTACCTGTTTTGCCATATCCATCCTGTCTGTCTCGCTACTCAGAGCTTTAGGGACAACCTCTAGTTTGGGAGACAAGCTCTCCTAGTGTACAGTTAAACCACTTCCGAGAGGCCGCCTCTCCTAGGAGAGCCAGGATGGATGTTTATGGAGCTAGAAGTGGTTTAAGCTAAAGCAGTTTGTCTCAGGAGAGGGAAGACATAGGCCTGAAGGTTGTTATGCTGGCGTGTCCCCCGAAGCATGAAGACTGGTGCCCCATGGAGAACTGACTTCGATTTTAACACCTACCTCAGCAGGGAATCCGCAGGGCTTTGGCCTTCAAGACCCTTTTCTGGCTAGGCCAATAGCCTCTGTGCGGCGTGGACAGCTGTCCCAAAACTTTTGTCTGTGATTCCTGGAACCGTGTTGGAACCCAGCTGGGCAAAAGGCACCTGGTAATGAACATGATTTAGTCTTCCATCCTGGCACATGGCGATCCTAGAGCTGCTTTTATTTCAGCATAGAAAAACAATGCTACTTGAAGTAAGAAACAAACTGCAAGCTACAGTTGTGTTATAAATAACCTATATCCTTAAGCGCAAATCATAGAGTTTCAGGATTTGTTTCTAGGAAACTAGGGAATGTCTTTTAATTGAAGCATTTGTTTTGTACACGACCCATCTCTTTCGTCACCATGCAATAAACAGTGTTTTGAACTAGAGAAGAACTGAACATATCTGGGTCATTAGCGAGATAATCAACATAAAGAATTCCCATTCTCTGGAGTCAATTTCATTTAGGTCTTTAAACTCCGGTGACATTTTACCTTCCTCTGAGGGCACAGACAGGGACATAGCTGTCCTTCAGAATATCTTATGCAAATATTTTAATACCCTTAATGATATTTAGTTTGTAGAGCATGGCGTTCGCTCCTTTAAAAATGATTCTATTTTATTGCTTTTCTGTGTGGGAGGAGCCCATGTGCCGTAGTACGTGTGGAGTTTGGATGACAAACTTGAGGAGTACACTGTCTGCTTTTACCATGTGAGTCCCAGGGACCAAAACCAACACATCAGGCCTGATGCCAAGAGCTCTTACCAGCGGAGACATCCTGCCTGGGTTACAAAACCATTCCCATGACCTACTTTTATGTTTCTGTCCCCTCAAAGAGAAAACTGCATGCCATTTTCGTCCTCATGAAACTTGTCACCAGCAACCACGAATCTGCTTTCTGTCTTTATAAATGTACCTTATCTGGATATTTTATATACATTGGAACACTTACCTTATGTTTCTTTACGATTGGCTCTGTTCATTTCACGTACAAATTTTGGCCTTTGTGATTCATGTTGTGATCCATCAGCAGTTCATCCTGTATATGATGGCTGGGTGGTACTCACCCCGTGTGATAATTTTCCTTATACAACCACCACTTCGCCGTTCAGCCGTTACGGACACCGTGACACAAGTCTTTGTACGGATACAGATTTTCTTTTTCTCTTGGATATATTGCCGGTATTGCTATGATAAGCCTGTGCTTCGTAGTTTGAGAAATTGCCAAATTAATTTCCAACACCGCTGAAATATTCTACACACCTACCAGCAACGTGTGAGTGATTCGGTTTCGTCACATAACTTGCCAATTTATTGTTTTCCGTGTTTGCAAATCGTGGTGATGCTGGTGGGTGGGAGGTGGTATTTCAGTTTGGCTTTAAAATTTCCTCCTGAACACACATTTTCTAAGTATATTTATTTGCTATTTCTATATCTTCTTGGAGGAAATCTCCATTGAATATTTTGTCCTCATTTACAACCAAATTAGCATTTTAGTGTTGAGTTGCGAAAGTTCTTTACATAACCCAGATTCAAACCTTTCGGCAGATACATGGCTCTAAAATACTGCATTTCAGTTTGTGGGTTCTGCCCTCAAGGGGTTCTGCCCTCAACAGCATCCGGAGCTTGTTTCTTCCTGGCCTGCCTCCACAGAGTCAGTGGGAGAAACAACTACAACACTATGCTACTGTCAGCCAGCTTCGTTGTTTATCTTCTGTCCTTTCAATCTTCCCCACCAGGTCAATAACACTTTCTTGTTTTAATCCTTCTTGACCCCCCTGTAGCTTTTACCTTCCCTACCTCCTTCCTCTTCTCTCTCCCTCTTCCTTCCCCTCTTTTTGCAAATGGGTATTTGTATTAGCACTTCAATTCTAGAAGCTCTGCCAGAGGCTTGGGAAAAGAAAAGATAGATATTTCTCTCCTGAAGAGATCTGTGCTCTAGTATAGAAGAAAGATGTCCACCATCCTTTAATGAATGTAGAGATGTAAGTGTGATTAGCCCATGAAGGAGAAGTGCTGGCTGCCTTGTGAAATGTTACAGAGCAAATGGCTCCAGCCAGGAAATCCAGTTTTCTTCCCCCATGAGGTAAAGGTTTAATTGAGATCTCAAGGACAAAACACACACACACACACACACACACACACACACACACACACACACCCTCTAGGAAAGTGCGTATGGACAAGAAGGAACAAGGACCCTTTGAAAGAGACGAAATAAGTTTGGTTGGAGCAGAGATGAAACAAAACCATGCTCTGCCTGGTGGATTTTAAAAAGGTTTACTTAAGAACAGTGAGGAGGCGGTTGGTATTTGATTTGTTTGTTTGACTTTTTTAACCAGGAACGCAGGGATAATCTGGTCTTCTTTTCCCAAAAGAATGAATTGGAGGGAAAGCTGTTGTGGGAGCAAGGCTACTGGGAAGGTGTAGCTGAGGCTTGCCTGAGCGATACAGTGGTGTGAGCAGCACAACCGGGGGATGCTACAGGGGAGTTATCTTGGGGAGTCTCAGAGAAATCCACATGACCGGGGAGCGGGTTGATGAGAAAACCTTAAGATAAAGGGGGCACCAAGAAACAAGTAATAACTCGCTGGTGGATTCTTCTGCTATCTCTCGAGAGTGAGCACTTTGCCTGAGTCTTCCAGCTCGTGAGTGCTAACGGAGAGAGAACACTGTTAATTTTAACTACCGCCTAACAAGTGAGTCCAAGACTCGTTGAAGCGCCGAGCGTGACAGTGGAAATAGTAGCGATGGTAACGGTGATCGTACAGTTACTTATTTCTCGGAGCGTTTACCGGCAGCAACGTACTGTGTTTTACCCTCATTAAGTTGCATCACCTTTGCCGCGATCCCAGGAGACAGGTCTTCTTGATTCACATTTTACTTTTAGTAGATCAGACATATAGAGACTGAATAACTTACTACAGTGCACATAGCTAGAAACTATGAAACCCTCGGTCTTCAGCCTGGGGTGTCTGGCTCTGGATTCTGTCTTCTCCACCCCCCATACCTTGTAACTCCTCATGAGTCCTTACATATATTGTACTGTGGCCATTGTTTCCGGCATCTGGAAAAACAGTTTGATATTTTTAGAAGGAAACCATGTGTTGCTTGTTCCTCTCTGTCAGATACATTTTGTAGACTTGGGCAGGATATAATAAAGGGGAGATTCACAGTCTTCATCCTTCAGGATAGACCTGACACTCAGGAAGTATTAGGGGGGTCCCTGAGAATTTGGGAACAGTACAGAAGGCACTGGCTTTATCTTTCATAATGTAAGACTACTTCTAGTTACCATGGCTTAGGTCTGCCCATAACCAGGAGACTGCTTGGTACTGTAATGGTGCCGAGCATTGAAAAGTCTTAAATCTGAGAGCCTCACTCACCTATACTTTAATGCTAGGCAAGTTGTTGAATGTCTCCTTTTCTCATTTTCTTCGTTATGAGAAAACTTCTTGTGGTTGTTGGGTGTGAGAAATGGTAGAACGTCTGTGAAATGTAGCTCAGTGTTTAGCATTCTCTTGATTCAGTACCATTATCTAAACTGTTGGTAGCCAAAGTGAGGGCTTCAAAATGTCCCCCAAATATGATATGACCTCCTTCAAAGTTACTTGGTCATTGATGGCAAAAGTTCGAAAATACCACAGTGCGGTTTTGCATGGTTGTTTCCATGGTGGGATAAGACAGTAAGATACACTTAAGATGGGTGAAGTCCACGTGGTCCAGAGAGCAGATATGGAAACAGAATGTGGGTTTGAAGTGGTATTTAAAGCTAGGCAGGGCTATATTTATTCTAACCATGTGGAGGAGGGAATATTTTGAGTCAGAAAAACAACATGAAAAACCTAGATAGGACAGGAATGAAGTTGCATTGCCAAGACAGCAATGGTACCAGCTCATTGCATAAGAGAATTCTCCTCTAGCATACCAAGGATGGCCCTGACTTTGGAATGTTTTGTAACACCCCCCTTCCCCAACACACACACACACACACACACACACACACACACACACACACACACACTATTAGTTTGTTTTGAGTATTCTGTGTAGGCGGCTTTGGCCTGAGAAGACCAAAGAAGACCCCACTCTTGCAAGACAAGTTTATATGTTCCTACCAGAAGCATCTTCTCTCTTGTAGAAGCAATAACGTCTCTGTCGTGAATTTCCATTCCGGGTTGTGTGTGCTCCCCTCAGCATGACCGCACATGCTGGTTTGTCCAAATCATTCAGAATTATGCCCATTATCAGAAAAACATTATTAACGGAGCATCCTTTGATTCAGATTGTCCTAGTGGTCAGGTTAAATATAGTCATGTCCTTGGAACTGTATTGCCTCACTCCTTGTTCCTTTTAGCTGCACATTGGTGTCTGATTGCCGTAACGCATTCCTAGGAGCAGAGGCTCTGCCTCCTGATCTTACTGTTACCAGCTAGATCCTAATAACTACGTATGAAATGAATTTATAAGGGAGATTGAAAATCTTAGCGCCTATATCCTGACCTTAGTGTTCCTAGTGTCATCTGGTATTGTGACTGCACGTCCTAGATGCTTGGTAGTGAGTGTATAATCAGCATCGGGCATCTGTGGGCCTATCCTATCCTGAAGCATGCTAGAAACAGCTTTTGCACAGCCTAGAAGCCTGTCTCTCTAAATCTCGCCCTCTCTTCTCACTGATTGATGACCTACACATGTTTCTCTCTGACATTTCTGATTGATCTCTAGGCCTCAAGAAATATTCTCTTTGGGAACTCTGAGGTGTCCAGTGAGCCAGGTACATTTCTATGTGTCCTCCAGCTTTTCTCATGGTGAAGGCCTTGCTAGGACATTTAAAATAAAAATTAACAGAGACATTTCAATTAAATACTACATCAGTGTAACACTTCAACAGACTGTATTGAAATTTTATTTTTGTCCGACTTAGTGCTGTTCTTTGGACTTTCTATCTGGAGTACCCACCTTTGATTACAACCTCTTGTGATTTCAATAGCTTCACTTGACTTTTCTTCTTGCAATGTGTAAGCAGTTAGTGATGCTAGCAGATTTGGGGAGAAATAAAGGACATACATTTTCCATATAGTTTTTTTTTTTTTTTTTTTTTTTGAGAGCAGTCATTTACATAACGACACCTTTCGGGTATGCGAGGGAAGGGTAGTTATTTATGGGAGCCGGTCTCAAACTGGGACGTTTTCCATTTTCAGTGTATACTGCAGGGTAGCTCAGTCTCCCTCCTGGGTTGCTTGCACCCCCAGGTGTTCAGAATCTGTATGAGCCATGGATACACAGTCCATAGGATTCATGGCCTTCTGAGGCCTAGGGCGATGTCTCATTTGGAGAATTAGCCTAGTGAAAGGCCTCATAAGAGCCCTCGATGCTATCATCCCCTCTGTGACTCACAGTAGACCCTGTGCCAGCCTTTGGAAGTCCATGTTGGTAAGCGCTCTCTGGCAGGCTGTGTTAGCTGGACCTGCCTCTTTGGATCTCCTGTCTCTGTGTAGACAAAACCCTGTCTCAAAATAAAATAAAACAAAAGGAAGGAGAAGGGAAGGAAGGACGAAGGGGAGGGAAGGAAGGGAGAGAGGGAGGGAGAGACAAAGACACAATGGCTTTCCTGTGCCTGTCATTTTCTGTCCTTGATGGACTTGAAATTTTTATAGCTTTCAAAATTGGTTATTGTTATCCCATTTCAGGTAAGAAGCCATTAGGGTTGTCCGTCAGATGTCATACGGTTCCCACACGCTGCACTAAGGCATTGGCTATGCTGCCTTACCCCTAGACCCACCGAGTAATCTCGGAGGAGATCTTTGGTTGCCGTGATCTGGGCCAAGTAGTGCCATCGGAGCCTGGTAGCACATGTCCAGGCCGTTTAGCATCCTGTGATGGACCTGAGAGTCGCTCAGGAATTTCCAAAGGAAATTGACCAGTGCAGATCTCATCAGCACCAGGACTGAGAATCCTCCTCTAGGACTTACACGTCAACAGAGGATAGGTTCCATGGCTTCGCTAGGACAAAGACAGTAGATCCAAAGAGGAAGTTCCTGTGTATCCCAGGCTTGCCTCAAACTCAACATCCTCTCGCCTCAGCTGCCCTCCCAAGTGCTCGGACTGAAGGCACGATCCACCATGCGTGGCCGTTCAGTGCCGTTCTCGTTGCTGAGTCCCAGCGCACGTCTCCAGTCCAGACGTCCCTACTCTTGTAAAGACATCTCCTCTCCTTCTCTCGCACCCCGCAGAGCACGACGATTGTGGCAGTGGGCAGCACAACTGTGACAAAAATGCCATCTGCACCAACACAGTCCAAGGACACAGCTGCACCTGCCAGCCCGGCTACGTGGGAAACGGCACCATCTGCAGAGGTAGGCTTGCTGCCTCGTGGGGCACCTCTACCCGCTGCCCGGCCTGGGCTGCTTGGTGATGCTCATGAGGGGGGATTCCTGCTGTCACTGCGGGAGCTGAACACAGCTGGTCCCTGCTCCTGGCCCGTCTGCCGGCCAAGGCACTGTGCATGGAAGAAAAGCCTTAGCAGCTACGGGCCGTGGGTTTGGGTCCTGGCGCAGCTCCACATCGGAGTGGAGCCCTCCAGCTTTGCCTCTTAGAACGAATCGGAACTTGTGAGGGGAGATCCAAATTCTGATGTGAGTTTGGGTCCATGTGAGTTGTGCTCAGAGGGTGCGCGTGGGTGCCCATCCTGCTCGCGTTCAGGGAGTCTGCGTGACTGAGAAACTTTACACTTAGAACTGCTGGTTAGAGCTCAGCTGGTGTTCTGGCTTTGTTTGCATTTATGGTCACCTTGGCATCCTTCCTTCCGTCTGAGAATGCTGGGGGGCTCACCTCTGGCTCCTCCCAGCTGGTTCCAGCCAGTCGCTGGACACTGCCATGTCTCAGCCTTCATGGGTGGTCACTTTCTTTATACATCCATACATCACAGAAGCATCATGAGGTGTGTGTCAACAGTGGCCTCTTAATGTTCCTGAGCCCAAACTTTGCTCGTCTGCTTTTTATAAACAGTCAGAATGGACATTACAAATTATACATTTGTGTTTGTCTCCGTGTTATCTGTCTTGCCATTAGGGCGGAAGCCCCTGAGTAGCGAGCACATGGTCGTATCCCCACAGCTTAATGTCTAGGAGAAAAAATGTGCTGGGCATATATAGTTCTTCATCAACTATGTGATATCCAGCCCAATCAACCAAAAAAGAAAGAGACACAGCCTTCTTCCCTCTCTTCCTTCCCTTCTATAGTTCCTCATCCTCTAACTAGAAACTGCAAAGAAAGCAGAAAGAAAAGATAGTTAGAATCACAGTGTGTCACTTTGAAAGTAAAATTTGGCTCGCCTATTTGATAAACGGGCTAAAGCACTTTAAGCCAAGCAGTACATGTTGCTAAATATCTTGGCTTTTAGGGTTAAATGGACAGAATGCTTGCAGACAGTTCCAAATGAGATTAGCATAACCTGACCCGAGGGTTAAGGTTCTGGGTGGGAGAGTGTTTATCTGCCTTGCCAGCCCTGCATTAGTGCTGAAATGGAAATCAGGCTTTAACTAAGCAGTTGTCAATATGTAGCTGATAGACTAAGCCTTCTTTCTTATCTGTCATTAGCTGGATAAAATCTGGTGATCCTGGGGAACAGTCTTGTCTCAGTGGCTGATAATATTGGCATTTATTTTGTAAAAGCACAGTGACTGTGGATTTTATATCTGCACACCAAAAAAAAAAAATTAGAGCTAGGGTAGGGCCCCAGAGGACTCATCATTTAAAAATGGAAAAGAGATTTGAACAAATACTTGCAGCCCAAGTGGTACAGTTTACAAAGCAAGATTATCTCATACAAAAGAGACTCATAAGAAGTATGAAAATATTGAGCATTGTGTTAGGCTTGTGTATGCCTCAAGATTCTTTTGGGTACAAGCGACAGGAACCAAGCACACACGGCCACTGGCTCTGATTTGCAGAACCCAGAGACAAAGGGAAGTGTGGGCTTCCTTTATAAAAGCAGGCAAAGCTTGCTCCTTAAAGGCACCCAAGGACTTAACTCTCATTCGTGCTGGGAATCGACTGTTCTGTTCGGTGGTGCTGCTTCCTTGGGCATGAAGACCGTCTCTGTGTGACTGCTGACCCTTAGGGTAGCTTTGGGTCTTTCATGCAGCGTGGCATCCTCATATGGATATGACCCCCACATCCTGACCTTGAGAACTTGAATCAAGCGTCTCCCCTTCTCGAAGTTTCATATCCTAAGTCCACAGCAGACAGGCCACTCAAGGGATGCGATGGACTTTGCAGCAGGTCCCTGGATATCTGCATCATGTGCCAGGTCCTTGACATGCAGCAGCCAGGAGGGGAGCCAGAATTCTTCTTCTGAAAATAGCTCAACATGGGTGCTCAATCCCAACCCTTTCAGTGTCTGCTAGTAAACCCTTTAAGCTACTTTGATAGGATCCAGAGGCAGAGAGGCATCTGGAGGGACTGCACTTGAACTAAAGCTCTAGATTACTAGGGTATCCCAAGGAGCCTCTTGTCTTACCCAAGATGGTAAGTGACAGGATACACAGATGTTGGGTGTGTGTGGCCTTGCTAGGTCTTCACCTCTGCACTAAGAATCAGTGTGCCCTGGGGGGACGCCATTCTGTGTCTTACTGAACCCTACTTAGAATAGATTCACACGTGTGAAGTTACTAGGAACTTCCCAGTGGTGATTACAGAGTGACAAACCCCTAGCAAGTAGAGTGTAGCCCTTTTAAGTGATACATGCTTGTGAAGGTTCTCCTGCATTGAACTAGATAGAGTTAATTGAGACAAAAAGAGATTGCCCAGGAATGTCACAGAATTTAAGGGCAGAAAGGAGCCTGGGGCTGGGGCTAACTGCTCTGAGGGATGCAGTACTAGGAGCAAATGTCCTTATGGCTTCTCCTGGGGTTGGTTTGGTTCATTTTTGTCTCTCACTGCAGGCTGGGATTTTGTTTGTCTTAGAAGCCAGGATTCGTCAGGGAACTTGACGTGGTCATATTCTTCAAGCTGGCCCACAGCAGACCTGTTATGAAAAGTGCTAATTCATTGATTCGTTTTGAGAACTGTTATGGTTTGAGAAGATCCTGAAAGCGGTGGCTTCCCCAGTCAGAACCAACTGAAAGGAAGGTCAAGGAGACAAGCACGTGAAGGCTGAAGAGCCAACGTGACGCTTCCTCTCGTTCTTGGGGCAGGAGGAAAGCCTAGAGTGGGAGACCCCATGGACACACTGGTCCCTAGGGCAGAGGTGAAGGGACTGGGAGGCATAGGTCTTGCATGTCCTATGGTCTGACTCACCATCAGCCAAGGAAGACTGTGAGCAGTAGTCAAGAGGCCAGGTGGGAGTGCTCAGGGGAAAATGTCAAATGGTATGCCAGCACCTTCTCCTGAACTTCATGCTCCTAGTAATGTTTACTAAGAAGTGGCAAAATACTTGTGTCTGTCCTTTTGCCTGAGTTCTGATATATGAGATGTGCCAGGAGCCTTTTACAAAATGTGCGATTATTTACGTGGAAGGGGCTAAGTGCAGCCTACTGTTATCGCCCTTGTTCCCTGATAGTCACTCTGAAGAATACTCAAAAGCTGGCCGAAGGCACTTGCTCAAACTTTCGCAGCATTCCAGGAGCTGATAGATTGCCATACCTTGTATCTTTTAATGCCCTTCTTTAGTCTATAGAAGTGAATTTATTAATCTTCCCCTTTCCCGGGGTTTCCTTTGACGTATCTCAGGGGACACTTTAATGATGCTGCAGCATGTGGAGAAGCAGTCATCCCTAGTTACGTAAGTCTTGAGTGTCCATCTTGATGGCTTAGGCTGGGTGATCATCCTTTTCTGAGTCCTGGGAAGCTCTCTGAATGCCACCTCAGCCCATGAGACCATGTATTACACCTGGTTGTAAACCTTCCTGGAGATGAGTGGCTTAATACTCTGTGGCTTAATCCATCTGCAACAATGCTTAACAAAAGGGGACTGTGCTATATAGTCCTTGGAAGTTTCCTCAGGAGGGAATATTAGGCAAATACGCCTTCCTAATGGAGTATGAACTTAGGTAGAGAGAAGCTTTTATAAGAAAACAAGTCTGTCTGGGGTCACAAATACAAGGGGTTACCCAGGCTTCATCCCTGACAAACCATTGATTCCTGGAATAGATATGCAGAGCAACCTCAGTGTGAAGCCAGGGCTGCTAATGGGTGGCTGGCTTCAAAGAAAAGCACTAGTTAGATTCACTGTATAAATTATAGGCACATAAGCCAGTCTTTCTTCTAAAGCTTCTTAGAATCCGGTAGTTCTTGGAGGTGACATATTATGAGCAATTTGCAGAGAGTACTTGCGTAGAAGAGCTACTTCCTAGAAATATCTTTTTGATAGGAGGCTGGACACACTAAATGCCAGGAAGTCAGGAGGCCAGGGAAGGTCTGGAATAGAAAGATTAATGTGACACCTCACACCAACAAGGCCACTGAAATCTTGAAATGGCAGATATCTTTAGGAAAGCAGACATCTTGGAGGTACAGAGATGACTTTAGCAGTTCCCTGGCAGTGTGGGAGGAAGGGCAAGGGAGAGAGGGAGGGGAATAGTAAGTTGTTATACCAAGCTATCGCTGAAAATAATAAAATTGATGAACTGCCAGGCTGTGAATCAGAGAAGATGAAATTTGAAGATTTTGACACAAATAGCAAGGGAAATGTGAAGCCTTCGGCAAAGGTGCTCACTGCAGTCTTAGACATCGTTCTGAAACGTGGTTAATGTAATGAAGAAGAACTCCGGAAGGCTTCATTCTGAAATTCTGCTGCTGGGCTTGCAGACAGCATGTTGGAGGGAACAATGATGGGCCAGACTGACAGATAGGATAGGAGGGCTTGACCCAGCTGGAGACCAGCCCATCTGTAAAGACAGATCCATACTGATAAAATGCAAAAGATGGTAGGTACTTCTCTACTTACAGAGCAATTTCTTAAGAACTCAGGGAGGATTCTGAAGTTGTGCCCCACCTCTGACTGGTTTATATACAGGCAGAAAACAAAAAGATAAGGGTAGCCGAGCATTAGGCTTAGTGAAATGAACTCTTGAAGCAAACATGGGGTTTTCTCTCTAAAATTATTTGTATCTTATTTATTTATTTCTTATTATATGTGTGTACCCGCTTGTCTATATCAACACCCCATATATGCAGGTTATCTGCAGAGGACGGAAGGGGGCTTCAGATTTCCTGGGATTGGGGTTACAGGTGATTATAGCCACTGATATGGGTGCCGGGAACTGAATCCAGGTCCTCTGCAAGAGCAGCAAGTACTCCCAACTGTTGAGTCACCTCTCCAGCCCCACAGAATAGTAACAGTCAGCTCCACCTAAAACCTCTGAATGGGGCTAATATCGAAGGGTCACCTTTCATTATTGTTTAAGAACCTCCTTAGCTGTATATGGACATTCTTGGCCAAATTAGGTTACTAAAAGAAATGTGACTCTCAACAACCCCTAGTATGTGATTTGAATAGAAATCATTTCTATAAAGACAAAACCGAAGTATATGTGGATGAGGAAAACTCTAGTTCAATTAAGATCAACTACTTAGGGAACGCACATAACACAGGACATGAATTTGAACACTCAGTTGGCAAGAAATTACTCGTCAGGAGCACGCAGAGCCAAAACATGCATTAGCATGTGCAGAACTAAGAAGTGGTTTTCAGAATGTTAATTCTATCTATCTCTCTATCTCTCTGTCTGCCTGTCTTTCTGTCTGTCTGTCTCTCTCTCTCCCTCCATTTTTCTTCCTAAAGGTCTGTTTATTATTAAAGGAAGCCTAAACTCTAACAGGATCCTCTGCCCTGTGAAATCTAGCCCCTTCTGGACATTTTGAGACTCATTTCACAGTTTCTCTGTCTTAGTCCCTAGTGATGATGGAGGGTCCTTTGACCATCCCGGCCAGGGCAGATTGTTTCATGTCCTTTTCTCCCCTGGGCATCTATGTATGCTCTAGAATACCCTCTTCCTCCTCTTCTTCCCATCAGAGTTCTGTTCACCCTCCCCAGTGCAGCTCATTTTCCCTTGATCTCCTCATTCAGGATAGATAAATCTCCTCTCATTTGTGCTACACTCTCCAATGCGTTACGGTCTAGTCAAACTTGCCAGTTCACCCACGTGAGAGTGAGTCTCTCTCGCTGTGCGTGAGGTCTCCTCACCAAACAGTTGCAATGGGCTGGATCACATGACACAAGTCAGCTTTGTTCTTGTAGCGCGGCTGGTGTACTACTCTTGATTGTAGACCATCCCAAAGAAAGTTGGATCTGATCTGATACAAGGCAGCAAGGAATAACCATAAATTTACTGTAGCTCTTCCTACTGCTACAGCTTTGCGGGCATCCGTGAAAGCTCACTCTCATGAGGCAAAGTGCTGTTCTTGATTGACTCCCAAAGAATCCTTTCCACTAGGCAAAACGAGTCTTTGTGGCCTTGTTCTGTGTATTTTTTACAACAAAGTCCCTTCTTAGAATTTCCATGGATGATTCTGCCTCGAACACCATTTTCCTGATCTAACCAGTTGACATAAATGGGAACTAACATAGCACTTATTCAATAAATATTTATTACATGCATCGTGAGCTACGCACACTTTACATACGTTACACATTAGGCACTGGTAAAGGATTAAGTTTTGGCTCAACTACGACTGAACTTCCTGAAGTTTGTGAAATGACCAACCCCTTTTCATTTCTCAAACACGCCCCTCACCCTAGAAAGTTCATGCTCCTCAACTTCTTGTTTCAAGGAATACTCTGATTTCTTTGGCAAACTTTTCTGTCTAATCTTTCAGCATTTCCTCTCTTCTCTTCTTTTCCTCAGTAACCATGTTCAAATATACGGGCTTGAACCCCATTTATTTTCTAATAAGCATCAAATTTGTACCTCGGCTTCCAAACTCTTTCTTAACTTCCATAGAGTCATCTACTTGAACCACACACCTGACTCTTTCACAGGCAAAATAGTCCACATTTGTCCAATGGGAATATGCTCCAAGATCATCAATGAACACCTGAAATTTTCAATACATATTGTATACATAATAATATTTCCTGTATTCATGGATAGGCAGCACATAGGCATAGATATACTGGGCAAAAGGGTGGTTCATATCTAAGACAAGGTAGAGCAATACATACCTGTTCTCGTTATGCTGCCCAGAATGGCACATAATTTGATATTTATGAGTTATTGTTGAAATTTTCCATGTAGCATTTTCAGAAAGCCGTTGCCTGTAAGTAACCATTCCACAGAAATTAAGAAAAATGAAAATAGGGGATGGGATTGTATCTCAAAGTTGTACAACCAGAACAGATGCTTCGCTTCTTCCTCTAAGCCATTCCCTAACCAGGCAATAGGGTCATCTCTCACCAGATTGCTTAGAACAGAGACCTAAATGTTTTCTTTGGTCTCTGGTTTTCATGTTTTATACTACCTCATCAAATCTGTCACCTATCCTTTTACAATATCCACAATCCAGTAATTTCATACCCACTGAACAACTAACTCCATCTTCACTTAAAGCATAATCATTTCTTCGCTGGTGTATGCACTCGGAAGAATTACAGCTAGAATTTTGAAACTACAGATGTGATTGCAAGGATCATATACGGTAACTTCTATTCTCCCGTAGATTGAATAGTGGAGAGTTAGGGCCGATGCTGAAATCACCGGGAAGATGAGGCACTTCAAGAAATGAGCAGCTAGAGCACTGAGGGCCGGGCTGGGGGAAGGGCAGAATGAGCTCTGGTGGGAGAAAAGCCACCTCTTAGGTCTATAATGAAAAAGAAAGCCAAAATGTAACAATCACAATTTTTTTGTGATTGTCTGTCCCGGAGTGGATGGCATAAGATTAAACACTCAGGTGGGAAAAGGAGCCATTTGTGATACCTCGATCACGTGTGAGGATTCTGTACCGGTTGTGAGCTTTGAAGGTAGACCTTCTGGGTTCATGTGTTGCATTCCCTGGTACTAGCAATGTAGCCATTAGTGAATGACTGTTTTTTCAACTCCAGCGTCTATACCCTCAAGGGTGTCAAAGTATGTACAGCAACGCATAATGCTCCTTTCTCCAAACCAATATCCCTGTCTCTATTAGGGCCTAAGGGTCCTTGCTTCATGTGATTATGTGAGTTTAAATAAGATAATACTGATGGACTTGATAAAAATATCACTGTATGTCTCTCTGCCTTACCATCTGTATTAGTTACTTTGTCCTTTTACTGTGACAAAATGCCCTGCTGTTCTAGTTTCACATTTGTTTCTGTGATAAAATACTCTGACAAAAAAATCTTTGGAGAGAAAGGCTT
Source organism: Cricetomys ansorgei (assembly GCA_026225945.1). Lineage (NCBI taxonomy): Eukaryota > Metazoa > Chordata > Mammalia > Rodentia > Nesomyidae > Cricetomys > Cricetomys ansorgei. The sequence goes on from JAMJFZ010003970.1 coordinate 1,887,266, forward strand.
ATAATTTCAGGTTATAATCCATAATTGCAGGAAAGTCAAGGCAGAGATTCAGTTATACCATATCAAAACATAAGAGCAGAAACAACACATCCCTTGCTTGCTATTTTATGTAGTCTAGTAACACATGACTAGGGAATGGAACCACTCACAGTGGTCTATCTCTTGTATATCAATTAACAATCCAGGATGTCTCCCATAGACAGGCCCATAGGCCAACTTGATATAGATAACTCCTTATGAAGATTCTCTTCCTAGATAGTCAAGTTTGTGGCATGTTGACATTTAAAACTAACCAAAGTAACTGACCAAAGTAACTTCACCAAGGAAGAGTTTGTATCAGTTGACAGTTTGAGAGGTATTTCATCATGGTGGGGATGACATGGCAACAGGGATTTTAGGTAGCTAGTCAAACACATCCATAGAGAGGGAACAGAAAGCCATGAATGCTGGTGCTCGGCTTGCTTTCTCCTATTTTATTAGTTGGACCCAAGTTCATAGAATGATGATGGGTCATCCCACCTCAATTAGTCTAATGTAGATAATAGATGTAGACATGCCCAGAGATGTGTCTCCTAGGTTATTCCAGAGCCTGTCAAGTTGACAATCAAATGATCTTCAGTCATATCACTAGGTATAACTGATTTCTTTTAGGATATACAGAGCTTCCTACTGCTGTACTTCACAAACATATATGTGCATTGTACATATTCATGTATATATGTATGTGTATATATTTATATACACACATATATGTAAACACAATGCACATACGTGTGTGTGTATATATATATATACACACACCCACACAAACATACATAATGCATGCATACAACAGTCATCTTTGTCTCTGTTCATGGTCTTGATGGATATTAATTGTCTTAATAATAAGTATGCCTTCAGAACATCAAAGCCGTATGTACTTCTTATCTTACCTATTCCAGGGCTGGGGCATCTCAACACATATCTTAAGAAAACAAAAATGAGAAACTGCCCTTTGTGATCTAAAGGCCATAGACATCTCCCTAAGTGTGGATGTTGAGTAGGGCGTTGTCTTTTCATGTGTACCCTACTCTGCTGTAATCAAGAAGAGAGACCTTCCTGAGATAGAGACCAGTAAATACGTGTCCCCACGTAGCATGGTCACTTAACTTCTGATCACAGACAAACTCAAGATCACTCTGTCCTGAAAAAAAGAGAGATGACGTAATTGGAGTTTGAGATGCCACAGTCTTCCCGTCGCTGCAGCAGGTTCAAGTCAATAGAAAGTAGATGTGGGACAGGGTGGGCGCCACAGTGGCCTTTGTCTGGGCTACATGTGATAGTAGGACTGTACTTGAGTGGCCTCTCAATGACTGAGTCCACTCTCAATGATACGGGGAGATGCTGGAATCGAGGATGCTGATACCTAGCCAGGCAGAGACTGGGAATTCTGAGGATCTCAGAGTGGCTCAGTGTCAGGGCCCAAGACTTCATCAGGCTTGCCAAGCAGACACCCCTTCACACTGCAGTGTGTGCTGCTTCTTGGGGAGACAGAGTTAAAGCAGCACACTTCCTTCTTGAAGTGTGGGAAGGGGTGAAAAGCCCCTCCACTCCCCATACTCCCACCTCAGCTACTGCTGTTGGTGGACGTAGATTGGCGGCCATGGTGATGAGCAGCGTTGACACAAATTAAATGGGTCCTGCAGATTTCTTGCCAGGCAGATTCTTACAAACAAGTACTATTATCAAATTTATCAACATGTAACTTGTTGTGGTCCTAAAAGGGAAACATTTCATAATACCGATTTAACTCTAAGACAAGGAAAAGCCTCTTAGTCCAGAGAAGGTTATTCTGTTTAATAGTTGAGCTATATATCCTTTGAAAATATATCTGGAACTAGAAAATAGAACTGGTCTTTTTGTACTTGGTTACTGGGAAATATTTATACCTTTACATTTGATAAAGGGCTGTGGACTGCTGGAGGCTATGCTGCCTTTCTAAAACAAGAGCAGGGGGCACTGGCAGAACTAGAGAGACAGAAGCAGACTTCTATGACAAAAGCCTATGTAGCAGTAACTACTATGTCAGTCCACAAAGAAGACAAGGAGACATTGTCATAGTTGCAAACCCTGCCAGACCTCAGCAGAGGGCACCATCTGTCATGGCAAGCGCCATTCTGGACAGTGAATCCTAGTCATCTGATCTCAGGAGTTTTTCTTGACACAGAAACTCCTCATGGGTTTTACCAATACAAAAACTCTGCCTCCTCATCCAGAGGCCTATTTGCATAATGAAGGAAACTTGTAGCTTTAGTCCCATCCCACCAACCTCTAGCAGCCAAACTATGTCAGCTTTACCATGCAGAGCAGGCCCAAGAGATTCCTGCAACCCTTTAACGGTTTATGGTGGGGGACCTCAAGGCCTAAGGGAAGTATTCTTTCCTTGTTGCTAGACATGGTGGGAGAGGGATTACAAGAATTACTTCACAGCCACTTTGCTCTTCCACAATGGCTCTGCCAGAGAGCAGGTATAGATTATGAGAAAGCAACCATCTTCTATATAAAGCCAACACCTGCAAATAGCACAAACTGCCAAGGCTTAGGCAGCCCTCACCCCAACAATGTACAGAACAATTATTCTAAACATAACTGGAAATAAACCTCTCCAACAAGCCTACTCCGTTGCTTGCGTTTCTTGGCTCGTTAAGGTAGATCTTATAGTCTTACCGTGTAGCCTTTGATACTTCTTTCCACCGCATTTCCGATGGCAGAAAGGGTCTCTTGGATATACTTAAATCACAGTTCCCCACTGAGCATTGTCAGTACTTACTGTTTGAAGTTTACAGTCCAGTAGACAGTAGCTGGGTCCCCCGAGGCTTCGAAGAAGCATCTTAATGGAGCTTGAATCACAGAGGGTGTGGAAATAAGACATGTTGACAGGTGTTGATTCTTTCCAGAGCTGAGGTTGCACTTTGGTGAATTCCACAGGTGTTTGCACTCCTTAATTGTCACAGCATAAATGACTCACACGATTAGCAGAGCCATAAAGGTATCCGCCAGTCTGTTTGATTTTAAAACAGGAAACCGGGCATCAACTTTCTATTGAGCCATCAGGACACGATTGTCTTTCTTTTGTAAGTAACAATTTTCAACAGACCAAAAGAATTTCCTGAGGCAGCATTACTAAGACATTACCAGTCATTACTACCATTCCTAGTCAGTCTTTGGGCTCTGCGCTGCCTCCTGATGTGTCTTAGGGAGCAATTATTGGCAAAATGTTCCAACTATTCAGTCACTGGAGTTGAGGCTATCACTGAGTGATTAAGAGCAGGTACTGCTTTCACGGAGGACTTGAGCTCAGTTCCTAGCACCGACATTAGGTGGCTCATAATCATCTGTAACTCTAGCTCAGGACATCTTCTTTTTCTGAAATCCACAACACCTACACTCACATGCACATATTTATTTCCCACACTCATAAATATAATTAAACATAATAAAAATAAATCTTAGCAATGCAGCCGGAGATGGATGCCACTATAGAACAGCAGCCATTGATGAGTCTATATTGGGTAGGGTTGTACATAGAGAGTGTTTACCTTAAGCAGAACCAAAACACTGCTTTGTTTTTACCATGTTTAACTCCTAACTTCCCCCCGCTACCCCCATTTTTTTTGTTTGTTTGTTTGTTTGTTTGTTTGCTTTGAGACAGGATATCTCTACAGAGCCCTGGCTGTGCTGTCTTGGAACTCGCTATTTAGATCAGGCTGGCCTTGAACCCACAGAGATCTGTCTGCCTCTGCCCCTGCCCCTGCCCCTGCCCCTGCCCCTGCCCCTGCCCCTGCCCCTGCCCCTGCCTCTTGAGTGAGTGCTAAGATTAAAGGCATGCAACACCATGCCTGGACTGATAGACTAGCTTTTAATGACCTCACAAGTAGCTACTTCCTGCTGTATTTCACAGGCATACAGACACTCTGCTCTAATACTTTACAGGGCGTGGATAGAGTTCTGTCAAGTTCAGTGTGAGACGGAAACAGTTGCTACTTTCAGGTTTGGCCCATAACCCACCTGGACGTGACCTGATGCTGTCTGTCTGCTTCTGGAGAGATGGAGATGCCGAAAACCACAGATAGCTGAGCTCCCTTGGGAAGACACTCTGCAGCCATGCTCGGTTACCAATGGCAACTGCAAGAACAGGTTACTGGGCACCTGCTAGAGTTCTAACCATCATTTCCTTATGGGATACAGACAGATTCACACATGCTACCTAACACTATTTTATGTAGGAGATGGGAGCTAAGTGGTCAGGAGTCTGAGCTGAATCCTGTTGCTGGGTCTGCCTGCATTGTACACTTCTTAGTACTATCTTAGCTGCTTCTTCTGATCCAGGTCTCTGTCCAGGCAGCAAAGCTTGGCGATTGAATTGTTATTAAAGTATATCTTACATTCTAAGAGTCTGACACATTAGCTGGACCTCAAAGACTTGGGACTGCTATCCTACCGTAAACTCAACTCTTTGTTTAACCTGCCTTTAGGAGAACAATGTGACAGCCCACCTTCCTTGTCTCGATCACCCATGTTTCAGTGTTTACAACCTAAGCTAATACATAGTTTTAATTTTAAGTCGTGTATTTTCCCTGACCCATAAGTAATGCATGTGTGTTTGTGTGTTGTGCTGAAAGTTGGAACAGCAAATTTGTTAAAATCAATCTTCGAAAACAGATATCCACATAATTGCTGGAAGCAGCATATACATATTGCTTGATAGCATCTGTTTGTTATCTGAGTCAGATGGGATCAGTTGGAGCCTGGAACTTAATCCCTTGTGATTTAAAGATTAAAGACTTCTGCAAAGTATCCCTCCTTCCTCCTTCATGTGATGCTTTCTGAGCTGTCCAGTAAAAGAGAGACAGACCAATGCCCTCTGTTAGGGACGGATTGATGAGACGGAATTCAGGCAGGAACGATCCAGAATCATACAGCAAACAGAGTATAGATAAGCCAAAAACCACATGTAGCAGAGAGATTGAAGACACAGGGAAAAAAGTGCAGAATTCAAATCTCAGTTCACTCTTGGTCACACTATTCCCAGGAAGATGTCTTTTGATTTCTAGCCTTAATATGCCACCAAGACATATTTGTGACTCTGTTTTTTATCATTAATTTATTTACTCGAATGCAGAAAAGGACAAATTGAAAAATACTTACAAGTAGTATGCAATTGCAAATATAATCTGGTAGTCCTGCTCACCTGCTCCCTCCTTGTAGAATATGAATGGGATGGGTAATTAAGACTCACCATTCCACCTTGCCATGTTCACTTGCTTGCATTCAAGTTTCTGCTTCATCTAATGCCAATTCATGGTCATGATTTTTTTTTCTTTCAGCTAGGTGTTCCACTTGCTTTCTGGAGTAGAGTTAGCTATGCTCGCTACAGCCCTGTTTTTCCAGGCCCTGTTCACTGTCACTTAAAACTTCATTCTGAAAATGTGGACATCTTCTAACTCAACCAATTGGACTGGAGTGTCTGCTTCTGCTGCTTTTATCAAATCTTCTCATTTATAAAGAGTTGCTGCTTTCTAGGACATTTGAGTTGCACTTTGACTTCTGAGAACAGACCAGTCAATGGATTCGTATTATTTCCTCCCTTACCCGATATGATGATGTTTGCAAATTTCTTTTCTCTTTTCTCCTACATGAAATTTTCTCCTACAAATTTTCTTTTTTTTTTCTCCTACATGAAACGGTGTTAGATAGGTATACTGGCTGGTTTTGTGTCAACTTGACACAAACTAGAGTTATCAGAGAGGAAGGAGCCTCAATTGAGAAAAAAAAAAAAAAAAAAAAACCTCTGTAACATCCAGCTGTAGGGCATTTTCTTAATTAGTGATCAATGGAGCAGGGCCCAGACGGTTGTGGGTGGTGCCAGCCCTGTGCCAGTGGGCCCTGGTCTGTAAGAAAGCAGGCTGAGCAAAGCCATGGGAAGCAAGTCAGTAAGCAGCACCCCTCCACTGGCTTCAGTTCCTGCCTTCAGGATCCTGCCCAGCTTAAGTTCCTGTCTGGACTTCCTTTGGTGATAACAGCAATACAGAAGTGTAAGCCAAATAAACCCTTTCCTCCCCCAACTTGCTTTTGGTCATGGTGTTTCCTTGCAGCAATAGAAACAGTAAGACAGTAGGGTAGCAGGTATGACTCTGCCTGTATCCAGTAATGAAAAGATAGAGATCTAACAAGTACCCCGTAACCTGTTCTTGGGGTTGCCACTGTTAACCAAGTGTGGCTGCAGAGTGTCTTCCCAAGGGAGCTCAGCTGTCTGTGGTTTTCAGCATCTGCATGTCTCCAGCAGCAGATAGACAGCATCATCATGCCCAGGTGGGTTATGAGCCAGACCTGAAGGTAGCAGCTGTCTCTGTCTCGCATTGAATTTGATAGAGCCCCATCCATGCCCTATATAGCATTAGAACAGAGTGTCTGTGTGCCTGTGAAGAAGAGAGAGAAGACAGCTATTTGTGGGCATGAGTTAGTGTCTGAGCACCGCCGCCCGTGAACTTGATGTGAACGGAAGCACAAAATGAGCCTTGTGAACCTCCGAGACCATTCAGCCTGGCATGTTTGTAGGTCCTCAAGTAAAAAAGACTGGGATACCCAGGGTTTGAAGATCACTCTCCTTGGGTGAACCACATCAGCACTGCTTCTATCAGGCTTAAATCAAATTAAGGCCGTTCAGTTTTTGGCAGGGCTCCTGATATCCCTAGTTTTCAAGAAAATTGAGAAAATGCTCTGTGGGTCACTTGAAAGTAGTGTGAAGACCTCTGAATCGTTAAATACCCTTTGAGTAGAACTGAAGGTGACACAGGAGAGCCGCCAGAGCCCTGTGTGGTTCCGAGTTATTTAGCTACATAAGTGATTGATACTGGTTAACACAGTGGCTCCTTCTCCGAGCTTCGTGACCATTTCTTTTCCTTGGCACATCTGCCATTTTAAAACTTGCAAGAGAGAACTACATGTGTTGGTTATTTTTGTATTGCGTTTTTTTTGGATCACCCAACTAATTTGTGTTGATCGTGTTTTTATTTTATATTAATCAATAATTGTTGTTATTTGTTTGACTATTGGAGAAAGAATCTAGACAAGCTTGTCTCTAATTCATGACCTCTTGAGTCCTGGGACTAGACTATAGGTACGTGTTCCCTTATATCTGGTGACAGCAGTTTTTCATGTGACAGTTCAAAAGCTCCTGGGCAGAGATATGACGCAGCAAACAAGCACTCCTTAAAACGTATTTACACTACACCTTTTATTTTTAGAACAAAAAACTAAAGACATTTCTGTGAGAACATTAAAATCGGATAAAATATTTTGCTTCATTAGTAGATGAACACGAGGAAGAAATTCTCTCCAAAAGGTAAGGTAGTTCTGCACATGTTAAGTGGTGAGTCGGGAAGATAGTTGAGACCCAGTCTCTTAGATAGCTGTAACCTAGGCAATTCTGGAGGTTCAGACTACAATTCCTTTGTTCTAGAGAGGTGGAAAAATTAAACCCTGACAACTTCTAAATTTTTCATCTTCTTAGTTTGAAAATAATGCGTATGTATGTGTGTTTGGGTGTATGCGTGTAAATGCAGCTGCGTTCTGAGGCCAGAGGCATCAGATGTTCCTGGAGTTAGACACACAAGGTGTTTGTGAGCCTCTGGATGTGGAACTGGGAACTGAAGTCAATAGTTCTGCAAGTGCAGTCTATGCTCTAACACACTGGGCTGCCTCCTCAGGCCAAACCTTGGGATCTTGAGCTGCATGACTTCATCAAAGACTATATTTATAGCTGACCAGGGAGGTATAGTGTACACACTTGAAAAGAGTTTGTTCCGTGCTACCGAAACAAAGCCATACCACACTCACTCAGGCAAGAGCATGTGCGGGAGAGAGGTGAGGTCTCAAGAGCAGCTTCATTCTAGGGAAACGTACCGTGGCCTACATACGCAAGGTAAAGTTTTCTGGAAATTTCCTTAACCAAGATAAGAAGAAGGAAGTATAGTGATTATCAGTTCACACTAGACAACCTATAAACACTCAGTCACCAACACAGCAACTCTGTCAGGGGTAGGTTTCCATCAGTGAAGGGAGGACTCGGTATGTCTGTGAATTCCCTTGTGTTGAGAGCTCCTATCTGGCTTTCATTCAAGTGCAGTATCCTAGCATTTATTTCAAAGGACAGGTGGTTGGAGTCCATGTGCCAGAGACTGAGGCCATCTATAATGGAACATTTCCTCTCTCAGGGTGCGATTTGACCACAAGGTCAGATATTGACTAAAACGAGCAACATTCTTCAAAGCCTGAATTATACTAAGATCAGAGAGAATGGAAGGAGAGGAAAACTACATCTCCAGCGTGCGCTTTGGTTGCACTTCAAGCTCAGTTTCACACTAAAGACAATTCATCATGGAGCAGGTGAAATATTTTCATAAAGACCAGCCCTCGGGGACAAGGCCAGGGCACGTGGCAGTTTGTGGCTAATTTTCTGTCACACTCAAGGACATTCCTAACTAGGATCATTCCTGAATCTGCGGATAATAAGACTTTATTAATATCGACACTGCTCACTTGGGATTTGTACTATTTTATAGAAACTGGGTTGTTAGATGAATCCGTAGGCATATAAACCTAACAGATTTTGAATCTGACACTCTTGGAATTTAGTCTCAACTCCAACATATGGCCGTATCCTCTAGGACAAGGTCTTCTCTTTACTGAGTTTACATTCTCACCTAAGGAATGTGGAAGAAATAACACTAACCCACAGAGGTGATAAACGTTAACGACCCTTATCTCGTTAGGCTGCTTGTTCATCAGCCCACCCAGCACACATCGGAGTCCGTAGCGAGGCAGAGGGGCGCAGCGCTGAAGATCATGGCTTCTGGAGCCTGACTGTTTGGTTAGCAGCTGGTTGAACCTCTTTTATGTTGCTGACACATACAAGAAAGTGGATAATTAAGGTCACACAGGAAAGAGACGAGCACAAAGTTAAAATATATCAAGATAACGTAATCCCGTGAAGTCAGCAGCTCAGTATCATGAGGTAAGGAAAGGGTTAAGAGACGTCACTATCTTAGTGGCCAGATAGCTTACTGAAGGTCCTACCATCTGTCCACAGTGTTATTTTGGGATCAGGTTTCAACATCATGGAGGTCCTTGAGTCTGAACTCCTAGATTTACGAAATGCCGTTTAAACCGTTTGTATCATTTTGAAGACACAGGTAACTGCTGGCATATTATCTTGATGACTTCTTTATGTAGAAAAGCAGCAAGAGATTCTAAACATTGAAATGAGAAAAACATTGTATTCTCACTTCCTAGGGTAAAATGTCTTTTGGGCAAAGACTAGAAAGAGCCATTTGGTCAAGGTTCTTACTACAAAGCCAAAGGGATGACAACATCTTAGTTAGTAGAATGGTCAGCACGTTGACTACAAACCGGTCTCAGGAATTGCTGTTTTCCATCTCAACAGATGTATTCCAGAAGGCTCTTATTTATTTAAAATATGCTTATTGTTTGAGTGAATTATGTAACAGTTTTATAGCTCTCTTTCTGATCTTTCTCCAGTTTTGTCTGGAACCTTCCAGTTTAAAGCTGTAAAGCACTGGCCATGGTATATCTTTGTGCTGTCCTCACACCCTGAAGGCCCGCCCCTCTTCTGATCACTTACCTCTTCCTTAAAATGATGCAGTTTTGCTTCCCCATCAGTTCGATTCAAAGGAGGGCCGCACAAACAATCTCAAAAGGGGCACCCTTTGTGTAAGATTCAACCAATGTCTCGAATTTAGATAATTCCAAAAATTGTATTGCTTTGAGAAAAACATCCAGTCTCTTATATGGTGGATTATAAATATTGGAATTAATGAGTGAATACTGACAGCCCTTTTTATGTTATGACACATAGAAATGGGTCTTTATAGGCTTCACGTGGGGTGAAGCTTCTCCTTGCTGGAGGTGTCCTGGCTAGGCTGAGGTGTCAACTGTTCAACTCATTTTACCTTAATCCTGGCACTCATCTGGAAAGCACTTAGATTTGCATATACATGGTATGTTCCCCTCTCCATTTGGTTTTCAAGTTTTTATCCTTCCGTGAAGAATCTAAAATATGGTTCGAATGCAAGAGTTGTTTAGCCAACATTTTAATAGAGTGTTGTCATAGGTTCATGAGATAATCTGAAGATTTTTCATGAAAGATCAAAAAGCCCATTTTATTCTGTCTAATTACAGCTCAAGATATCCCACCCACCTCTCTGTCTGTCTGTCTCTTTCTTTCCTTCTTTCTATACAATTATGCCTCTTCTATCCATGATGCTGGGATGAACAATACATTATAGACAACTCAGGGTCTGAGTTAAGTGCGCAGCCTAGCCACAAGACTTCATAAAATATATTTATTTTATGTGTATGCATGCTCTGTCTCTGTCTGTATGTGCACCATATATGTTCCTGATGCCTACAAGGTCAGATGAGGGCACTGACTACCCTGGACCTGGAGTCATAGATAGTTATGAACCACCACGTGAGTGTTGGGAACTGAACCTCAGCCCTCTGAGAGAACAAGTGTTCTTAACCACTAAGCCATCTCGCCAGTCCCTACACATCCGTAGGATTTTTGAGATAACAGCAACAGTTAGGGCCCCATGTTCTCCAGGACCAACGAAGCTTCTCTTTTGAAAGTCTTCACATATTTAGATACAGCATCAGGCAAATACATAATCAATGGTTCTTGGAGCCAGTCCTGAGAATATAAATCTATAATATATACATCATTAACCAACCTAACACCTACCAAGATCCAGTAGCCTATTCACTCCTCCCTTCCCTGTCAAGAGAAAGCATCGACTTCCGTGGAGATAGGCTGGCCTATCCCAACCAGGCAGGGAACATAGGAGGAAATGATCAGAGACTAAGGGAGTTTTAATTACTAACAAGGGCTTTTTGTTCTGGGGAGTAAATCCAGCATCCAGGGAACCAGCGATCAATAAGCACAGTCTAGAAACATGTTGGCAGCAACAGGAGAGTACTTCAAGGTGACAGAATGGATCCATATGAAAAGGACCGGTAAGTCAGAGGCACTCAGTGGGCAAGCATATTTCTGGCGTTGGATGGTATCTCTGAGCATCTGGACTTCAGAGAAATATTCTGGAACAAGTTCAAGGGACAGAGGATCTGAAGTGTTCGTGTTATCTCCGCATGCCTTGAACAAACAAGTGCACTTTGAGGTTCTCTTCTGTGCTCAGGCTTTTAGGTTCAAAAGGATGAAAACATTCTCAATAAATCAGGAAGCATGGGAGAAAGGCCTCAACTGCTGGGATGCTTGCGTTAGCCTTGTGCCACTATGACAGAATGCCCGAGGTTACCAATTTACAAAGAGAAACGGGTTTAGGAGTTCACAGTGTTGGAGGTTTTAATCCAGAACAGTCCCTTGTCTGGGTGTGTACCATGACAGGTTGTCATGGTAGGAGCAAGTAGGGAAAGAGTTAGAGCAACCATTTACATCACAAGTTAGAGCAAAGAGAGAGGGAAAGCTGGGCATGCCTTGCGCATCTATAAGCCCATCCATTCATGATACTTCTGAGAGTGAAGGGTGAAGGAGATTTTAATGAGTTCCTTGGTAGTTCATATGGGGCAAACAGGTGGGGCACTTGGCAATTCTATTATTTACCGTAAATTTATTAGTCAATTAAGAAGACCTCAGATGTTTAAAGCAGAAATATGATGGAAAAACCAAGGGGGGGGGGAAGAAAAAAAGCACGGGCTTTGATACCGACAGGACTAGTTCCCTGGGGCTGAGACTGTCAACCAGGCAGTGAGAACGCTGTGCAGCTTTCCGGTAGCGCAGAAGGCTGAGGCCTGTGGAAACGTGAGCGATGGACCTCAGTGTCGGTCTTAGTTTAAGGACGGAAGTGGGGAGGTCTCCGGAGGGTATTTTTACGCTGACTGCTGAAGGCGAATAGACATGCGCGAGATAACCAAGGTCGTCTATTTGAAGACGCAGATATGAAGGATGGGGAGGAGTTCCCTGTAGCAGGAACACTGTGAGCCAGTTGCAGGAGAAAGCAGAGCACCTGTGTGAAGATTCCCTCCCCATATGTCTGGTCCTTCAGCTGTCAAAACTGCCTGAGAAATGTAAGGCACCGAACTACACCGAGCATCCCTTTTACAGCACTAGGCAATGAAGATAATAAATGTGTCTCCGAGCAGTCGGCATATGTTAAGTATAAGACTAATTGCAAGGCTAAATGGAACGTTCATACTGGTACCTGAAGAAAATGTAATGATGGAAGAAAGCCATTTCCTTTCTACCCAAGAAATTACATTATGGAAATTGTGCCTTCAGAATGAATTAATAGATGACTTTAAAAATCCCAATGCCCAGAAAACAAATGAATAAATTAAATATCATGAGTAAGGTTAATATTAAAGTAACGTTTGTTCAGTTTATGGGAGGAAGGAGTTCATGGGGGAGAGGACAGTGGATGCAGGAGGAGCTTTGAAACTGGCCAAGAGAATTGCCTCCACACAGCCGGCCGAGGGAGCCGAGGTCCACTAAGTCGCTTGCTCCAGCCAGGGTTGTCTTCACCGTTAACCTTGTCTGTGGAGGTGGCTGACGATCTCTGATGAGGACCAGTAGGCCTGCCTGGTGAGCTTTACTACCCTTCCTTTTCACAGTACAGTTCTCACCCATCTATGAGCAAACCTAGATGTTTGGAGACGGCCACTGTGGACTTGCAATGTGGCTGGGGGGACCTCGGGGCCATCGGAGAGTGACTAACAAGCCCCACAGCCTTCCGGAAGTGCCTCCCTTTACCTTCCTCCAACGCGGAGGGAAGCAAAGGGAGCAGGCATGCTCTGAAATGACTCGCAGGTGGAACGGAGGAACGATGTACCGGAAATTACAGACCCCTCCCCCCCAACTAGAAACAAAGGGATGAAGTCTGCAAAGGACTTTCTGGAGGCCTTGAACAGAGCCAACGGAGAGTGTTCTCCATGTGGAAGGTGACCTGCGCGTGCCCAGGCTCTCCCAAGCTGAGCGGGGCGTCGGAGCTCTGTGCATCTCGCATACGCGTGGGAGCTGACTGCCTAAAGCGGGCTCCAATTTATTAGGAATCTGAGCTCTTCACTCTCTGTTTCCTAGAAAAGCCATTACCTTGTTCTCTGAGTGGCTGCAAAATAGATTCGCCATCCTTAGGCAGCCCCTAGGATATACTGTGAGCCAAACGGGCCTCTTCGTGTAGAGGGTCACTCACAGTAGACCTAACATCTAAACTCAAAATTTCTTCGCAAAACGCCCTTCCTGAACTAGTTTCTGAGAGAACACTGCAATGTAATTTGACGAGATTATGTTCAGACAAACATCTGGTGCAGGCGCGGGAGCAACTTCCTATAGACCTGGGGAATCAGACGAGAAGACAGCTGCCTTCTGCACATCTCCTCAGTGGTCCTTAGTCTCCTCTCTGTCCCCCTTTCCAAAACGCTAGAGGTATTGTCCTGCCTCATAGAATTCTTTTCTCCTCTTGTATTTATGTGTTCGTTTTTGGAGACACGATAGAATTTTAACGCGGTTTCTTCTGAAACAGTCTTATTGAAGTGTACGGGAAGTCCTGTCCACACCAGTTCTTCCTCACCTTCGGTTTCTGCTGGTGAATGTGCCATACCCTCTCCAATTCCATGCATGTGCTCAAATTGCTATGGTATTTTGCCTAAGTTTTGATTTTTAAATACAATTTCCCTACTAGGGAACTAGAGAAATGGCTCAGCAGTTAAGAGTGTGCACCACTCTTGCAGAGGACCCAAATTTGGTTCCTAGAGCCCACTTCGGGCAACTCAAAACCACCTGAAACTCAAGCTCCAGAGGATCTTATTAGCCTCTTTGGCCTCTGTGTATATTCCATTCATGTGTATAGATACACATAGACACAAACACGGGCATACTCTTCATAACTTCCTCCTCCCTAAATAATTGGCTCCTGTTTCATTTTCCCTCTAAGAATGTTCTAGGTCCCTTAGCATGCAAATACATATCTCCTTCAGTTCCATTTGACCTTACATCTCTGCCCATCATCTCCCATACAAGACTCTGATTCCATTATAAGACAGAACCACTATCTTTCCATCTCCTCTGCATAGCACAGCGCCTGGTCCACAAAAGGACATTCAGGAAGTGGATAGCATGTCCGCTGCCTAGCACAACTCCTGGTCCACAAAAGGACATTCAAGAAGTGGATGATCAGGGTTCCCATTGCTGTTTACCTCCGTTTTTTTTTTTATTTTTTTCAAACTTCCTTCATGATTACATGGTACGCAATTTTTACCTTTCCTGAACAATCTTTATAGAATTGTATTTAATCTTTCGCTAAGGACCATGGGCACCTGGCATTACACTGAGCACTCTTCCCTCAGCTTCTGTGTACAGAACACTCAGCATATAAACACTGTTCCGCTGAGATTTGAGCTCTTTCCTTGATAGAGTCCACCAGGTTCTACCATCGAGTTTGATGCCGCAAATGAGCAGCTGGTATTTCTCCAGAGAGACGTGCAGTAGCAAAGTGCCGCCTTTGATCCCACTGCACAGAAGCTGACAGTCAACATCATTTGCTTAGGGTCAGAGCCAACGTGCAAACTTTTAAAATATTTCTGTTGAGCAGCAGCCAAAGAGTCTGTGGGTGTGAGGAAACCGGGACCCTGCCAGCTATGGGTGAAATACGTTTCAGCAAATCTGACCCATCTCCTTAAGCTCTGAAAACAGTTGCTTAGTCTTACTACATAATCTTCGTCCTGACACGCAGACCTTGGTGAGTCCCATAACCCAGTCTTCGGGTCTCTAGTGAGCCTCACCATCTTACGTGCCTTTCCTATGTACTTATTGTGGATGTGTTAACAGGGTAATAGGCAGGTGATAGGTTCTCTGCTCTGCTGGTAATTATCTTTGACAGGCAGTGTTTCAGGTTGCCTCAGCAAAGAGAAAGATGACCGTCACCGAGACCGTTTCGGTCAGATGGGAATGTCTTTATTGGGGGGTCACCGTGAAGAGGCAGAGGAACTTAGAATCCCATGACTGGCAATATGGATACACACGCATGGCTTACTGGCAGATCGTCCAGGTGCCTTTACTTTGCACATAATCTCTGATAGGGAGTGAAAGCCATGCAGAGCACTCATCTTAGGTTGATTACGTGGGTTAGCATATTCCTGTGCTCTGCGATTTCATGCCCTGCTGGAACTGAGCAAAGGAAAGAAAGCTGTGTCTTCTGACTGGTACTCCAGCCACTAACTAATCAGCATGCAGCAGACAGAGACCTCATCTGCAGGAGGGAAATGATATTTTATCTTGAGGGTTATTGAATGGCCTCTCACTTTTTCTTTAGGTGAATGAATTTTAGCTCATACTCACAGGGGCTCTAGAATTATTAAGAATTAGTCAGTATTCACAAAATATGAGGACAGACCTTAAAATAATCTCTCTGGGTAAGGGGAGAATTATAAATGGGAGTTCATTCGTTTCCTCCTAGAAGACATTTTAGTACCTTACATCAATTTCTCAAATTGTTAAGTGAAGGGAGGTTGGGATATTTAAGTGCTTCAGATCTTCTGAGTGGGGGGGATTTTCTATGTATGTGTAAATTAGGAAAGTAAGATGCTGTACTGGTCTATCAAATTATCTGATACACTAAAATGCTAGTCTTAGCATATTTTAAATTATAAATTCAGGCCAACATGTACAGGTTGAATTCAAATACAGTGAAACAGCATATTGTTTTAGTCTTATTCATCTGGACTGAGGGTGCTCCTAATTACTTTATTTGTACGAATAACAGTGAACATAGATGTACAGTAACTTAGGCAACATTCAAGTTTCATGTATTCGATTTTTGCTAATCTCTCTGAGGAAGACATTACCCTCATTTACAGAAGAGGCAACTGAGGCAGAGTAGATTTAACAGTTTGCTCCAGGAGAGATTAATCATAGTTATAAGTGAAAGAGTCAGTCACAAGTTTTGTCAGGGTCAGGGTCCAATAGCTCTAAGTGAAACAACCAGAATTAGAACCCAGGGCATCTCTGACTTTCAAATCTTAGGTATCACTGCCTCAAAAGGCTGGAAAATAAAAATGGACCCCCAGAAACCCTTCCTGATTTCCTACCCCCCCCAGACATACCCACTCTCGATTCTGTTCACGGATTCTCTCATGGCTTCTTTAGCATCTCAAACCAGTTTGCTTCTTAATACCACATCATAGTTCCAATTTTGGCAATTCTTAGATTAACTTCCCCTCACATAATAAGTTAATTCGGCTACTGATTACTGCTTTACACTCTTGCTAGGTCAGTAGTCCGTGTTTTTGTCAGTGCTTTGTATATGTGATGGTCATGAACAGATGATGAGATATAAAGCTTTGATTGTGGTTTTTTTTTTTTTTTTTTTTGGCA
Organism: Cricetomys ansorgei; assembly: GCA_026225945.1. Lineage (NCBI taxonomy): Eukaryota > Metazoa > Chordata > Mammalia > Rodentia > Nesomyidae > Cricetomys > Cricetomys ansorgei. Next base: position 1,903,707 of record JAMJFZ010003970.1, read on the forward strand.
TGTGCGGCTCTTTGTTCCTCTTACTGTTAATGATAATATTCTTGATTAATTTATTATGTGTGGGTTCGCTCTGCCTGCCAAGTTCTGCTTTCCTCCTCTGCAGATGGCTAAGCTATTGGTTGCTAGCTTAGCTCCCGGGAAGGAAAGCACATGGCCAGGGTTGACTTGTCCAGGTGGGTCCCAGATCCGGGGATTTAAGAGTCTATGAGAGTGAACTGGACCCTCAGGAGAGGTTGTCAAAGGAATGTCTCAGTTTTTTAAGGCAAGGATGATTGCATATATTGGATAAAGGCAGGGGAGGGTCTTTGGTATCTAGGGATAGGGGCCATTGATTAAGGAAAGACATTGGAGTAGCCCCATTTGCATGGGGAGCTCAAGTCTAAGAGTCAAAGTCCTGCAAGGGTTGAATAAGGTGTGATCTCACAGGGAAAAGAGGAAGACACCTTATCAGTAAATGGGCTCAGCCCTAGGCTTCCAGCTACAGTATAGATAAGCACCAACCAAGCTGGATTCCTTTGCTAATGACCTTCTGTGAAGCAGGCAGTATTTAGAATTTAGCTTGGTTTTGCCAAGGCTAAGAAAGTTGGGAGCAACCAAACTCCTGCCCTTCTCAGGGTGAGAAATCCGGGGTTCAAGGCATGCTTCGACCCACCCTTAGCTCTAGGACAGCCCCAAATTTATGTACCTATCATAATTTATTCTTAAGTTTGCACCCAAGGAATAGATGCCTGGTGAGACATTAGCTGTTTCATCTGAATGCCCCCTCCCCTTGTGATTGATTACTAGGCTGACTCCACAGCTCATGTCAGGGGATCTCTCTGCCTCTCTCTGTGAAAGGAAGCCCTGGATTTTATCACAGTATCTCTGCTCTTCCTTGTATTAATGTTCTAGCTTCGTGGATGAGCCAATAAGAGGTGCCTGACGGGAAAGTTTTGAGATTCTGTCTCGCTGGAAAATGTTCACTGAATATTTATGAATTGCTTTGAAACCTGGACTATAATGAGGGGAATGAAAATGTGTTAAATTAATTTAACCTCCGTTTGAGATTAGTGATTTAAAGAATTATTTTCCTCTATCAAACAGCTCCTCCTCAGGATTTTGAAGGTGTTGCTCCAGGTTAGGGTATGATATTTGAAAAACTCAATGTATTTCTAGCACTCTTATTATATCGACACCGAGTCTTGTGATTTTCTTATTAACTGTCATGCTTCTTTGCATTTCCTTATGTGGGAACTTCTCGTTTTATCTTCCAACACTTTGTCTTTCCTTTTGGTTCTGCTGATCCCTTCCTCGTCACAGCATGACTTCTTTCCTCCCCTTCTCTGTTTCTCAGAGGATACTTTCTTTGTTTTAGAGCATTCTGTTTTTGTCTCAAGAGCCTTCTGTTCTTTTCCTCTCCAGACATTAGTAGTGTTGTACGAAGTGGGTTCCTGTGTCTCCTTCACAGTGTTCGTTGAGTTGTTTTGACTTCCACATTTTATTTGAGAAGCTTCCCACCAATGCTTCGTCCTGGCTTTTCACTCACATTTAAGAGCTGAGCAGTGGAACTGTAACCACTAATCTCTAGGGTGTGATTTAACCGCGGACTTTAGCTGGGACCCCTTTCTTTGGAAATACCTGATTGCCGTATTTTATATTTAGATTCTTGGCTGTTGTGGAAATATTCCTCAGTGTACTATTCACATGGTCTGAATAGCATTCAGTATGGCTTTCTTCTTTTCCTGACAGTCAATATTTAGTCTGCACTCAGTTGTACACAGTGTTTCCCAGCACCGAGTATCAAACTCACAGCTTCTCCTGGGCTGGTGGGGCCGCGTTTCATCAGTCAGTCCCTAGGCTTTCCTTCTGTGCTGGAAACACAGTTATTTACCTTTCTTCCTGCTCTATATTTGACATTCGGCCTTCCAATGTCTGAGAAGGCAGGCATCACCCTTTTACCTTCTTCCAAATTTCCAAAAGTTTGATTCTCTGTAATTCTCATGACCCTTGCGAATATGCAAACCTAAACCACAGGAAGAATAAAAATAGAGCTTCAATGAGTCTTCAAGAAGAGGCAGTTGCAAGCACATACTTTTAAAGGACTTTACCTAGATGCTTGTTGGCAGATATTCTTAGTTCTGCATAATTGCCAGAGACCTCTTGAAAGGCTTGAAACTTGTGTGGGCTTCTGAGTGTGCCTCTTGCCTTTCATCTCATGGGTAGGCAGGGGAGGCAGCACATGGTGACGTCACAGCCCGGGAAAAGCCACACAGTGTGGGAGATAAACACAAATCCAGTGAAGGGACCAAGGCTAAGTGTTCTGTTGAGTTGTAAGTTGTAATCTCCTTAGCATCTTAATTTCTGTTGCTGTCAAATGATAACGGCAAGCTCTGTGTGAGAGATTGTCTTAGTGTGCAGTGGAGAACAGGGAGCAGTCTGATGTGGTGTTTTGGCAAAACGTGAAGCAGTATTAACAATCAGTTGGTTCTCTGGAAGCTCAAATGGACTTCAAGAGCTTTTTAATGCATGTTTCTCTCTCTCTCTGTCTCTGTCTCTGTCTCTGTCTCTCTCTCTCTCTCTCTCTCTGTGTGTGTGTGTGTGTACATGTAAAATTATCTGCTTGTATCAAGGGAAGTCTTGCTATAAAGTCACCATGATCCTTGGAGCTTCCTGTCTCTCTTCCTCTTTCTAATGCATGCTTTCCTTTTTAAAATCATATCACTTAAACCCTTCCTTTTTATTTCCGAATCCTTCCATGCCTCCCTCAGGATATCATAGAGATCATGCGTTTGCCATTGAAGACTCCTAATCTCTGGCCCCAATTACTTTCCCTGTGTATCTTTCCCTATTTTCCCACATAAACTCAGCCAACCAGGAACACTTAGTGTGCCCCACAGGCCTTTCAATGTTGTATCCATTTCAGAAAGCCGCTCTTTCCATCTGCAACTATCTGCTGTTAGTCATTTCTCAAAGTTGGACCAAAGTCCCTGTCTTATACAACCTTACCAGGTACATAGGTCAGTCATTCCAGCCCTGTCATTAAGGAATGATTTAGCCCTATGTATCTATTCACATTTATTCATATATATATATATATATATATATATATATATATATATACACACACACACATATAAATATATACATACATATATACATGTATACATAGATATGCATATATATGAATATATATTCATATACATATTGAATATATATGTTCATATATTGAATATATATGTTCATATATTGAATATATATATTCATATAATATACATAAATACATGTATATATAAATATATCAAATATATATGCATATTTATACATGTATACATATATATTTATATACACATATATCACATATATATTTCAAGTCTGTCTAGAATTCAAACTCTTTGAAAATAGCAGTATTTGTATGTGTTCCTTAGCATTTTACTGTGATGTTAAGGTCTGCATGCCCATCAGTCTGCCACCTGTGTATCTGTTTTTATTTTCTGTTTCTCTTCTCACTGGAATGCAGGTTCTAAAAGGATGCAATTTGAAGAGCATACAGTGCTAAGAGCTGGAGATGGTTCAGTCAGTGAGGTGCTTGCTATGTGAATGTGCAGACCTGCATTCAGATCTTTGGCACCCATGTAAAAAGCCAACTATGACGGTGCAGACTTATAAGTTCGATGCTGGTGGGTTAGAGACAGGAGGCTCCCTGGAGCTTGCTGGATTATCCATTTGCCTGAACTGATGATGCTCAGGTTCACTGAGAGAATTAGTTTTCTTTAGTCTCAAAAGTTAAGTGGTATCTTCATGGTTCAAGCCCTTGTCACACAAGGGTAAGGGCTGGGATTCAGAGCTCTAGCACCCTGTAAATGCTAGGTGGCTGTGCCAGCCCCATTGTAATTACAGTGGTCTTGAGTAGATCAGATCCCTGGGGCAAGCTGGCTAGCCAGACTTGCCTTATTGATAAGCTTGAGTTTAATTGAGAAACCCTACCTAGTGAGTAAGGTACACTGGGGAGTGACTGAGGGAGACTCTCAACATCAGCCCCGGTCCTCCACATGCACATGCACACACGTGCATATTTATGACCTGCCCACACAGAGGGTCACACACACGATGTACACACATGTGAACATGTATGTACACGTGATATACACCATGCACATCTACATGCAAAAAATAAATGAATAAAATATAAGGTGAAGAGTGGTTAAGAAAGACAAGTAGACCTCTGCCTCTGCATGTATGTGCACACAGGGACACATACAGGGACACAGAAATCACACGTGGCAGGCCACTTGGCTCTGGAACCCATGTTGTTAATCATTAATCTGCCTTCATCGTTGAGGTTGTCCATGAGCCCCTGTTTGCTATTACTGATCATACTTTCTTTACAGGATTGTGACAATGTTGACTCTTGCATCCATGGGCATGTCACCTCTCTTAGATAGCAATGGCCTCTCTCTACATGTCTAGCATGCCAGTGCATTTCTTCTCCAGCCATCCTCTAAGACTTCAAATCCTCTAAGGAGTTCAAAGTCCCCTTCATTGTTGTCTTTCCTAAGCTGTCTCTGTAGACATCTTCCTAGCCAGGTACTTCTTGACCACACTGGCATGACCTTATTCCTGTGTCACAATCATCTGTGAACCAAGGACACCCACGAGCCTTAAATTTTAAGTGCTTGTGAATGGCTTACTTTTTCAATAAATCAAACTCACCCCAGAGTTACTCTCATAGGCTGTAACATTCTCTCACTTGGATTTCAGTACTAATATCCTGGGTTGTATATGATGGAGGTTTAGCAATAATTCATTGGCTGATGTGCCCTGAAATGCTAATGATCTGTTGTGATTGATGTGTCATGAATAGTTGCAGCAGCTCTGGTAACAGGTGTGACAGCACACACAAGGCCTGCACAAGTTGAAGCCAGACAGATTTCCAGCATGGAGGGGAAAGGTGGGCACACATTCCCAGCACCAGCTGAGATAGATAGGTAATTGATACCTACAGGGTGGGGAAGAGTTAGTTATCTTTAGGATACGGACCCTGGCATTCCTGCACATTCCACCCTTGTCCACGTCCTGGAGGGTATACAGACAATACCCAAAAGGCTGAGTGGTTTTAAAAAATGACACAAAGTCGGGTGGTGGATCAGGAAGGAGAAGGGGTAAGGGGTGAGGATGTTCAAAATACAATGGGTAAAATTCTTGGAGAATTAATAAAGATATTAAAAAAAATACTTGAAACGGTTCTGAAAGGCTACATATAGTCCATGGCATGTAGATTTATATGTGGATTCGTTTTTTTGAGTTTTTACACAGTTAATTAAGAAGAGAGGCTAACAAAACCCAGAGCATGGCTGAGCTACCAGTCACCAGCTCAGTCCCTGGGAAGGAAAGCGCAGGGCATGGGTGAACACATCTTGGCAGGTCCCAGATCGGAGGACTAAGAGCCAATGAGAGTGAACCAGACTCTCGGGAGAGGTTGTCAGAGGAGCATATCTCTCTCATTTATTGCAGTGAGGGTGGTTATATTTAGAGGGGTACAGGCAGGGGAGGGAGGGGTCATTGACCCTGAGAATGCCCATTGGTTAAGACAAGGATACTGGGAGTAGCCTCGTCTGCATGTGGAGCTCAAGCCTCCCTGTGCTTCCAGCTACAGGGCAGACAAAGCATCAACCGCATTTCTTTGCTTCTGAGAGCTGCCAGGCTAAGGCAAGGAACAGCCAAATGCCTTCTGTTGTCATCCCTAGGGACACGGGGTTTCAAAGCCAGCTTCGACTTGCTCATAGCTCTTAGGACAGCCCCACACTTACCTGTATCCTCATAGCACAGAAGCATGAGTGAGGCTCCCTTTAAAACCACATCAGGAGCGAAGCAATCATCCAGGTGAGCGGCTGCCAGTTGTACCCTCTATATCAGGACGGAGACTATGTGGAAATACAACTTTTGTACATTTTGATGCTGAGATTATAATTATCTTTTTCTTGGTCTGTGTTACTACACGCTGCTCTTCTTATATTACCTGGAGATACCTAAATTGTTATCTTTGATGTATAGTTCACTATGGTTTTAATATTAGAACAGCCATATCTACATTTTTTTTTCCTTTCAAGTGACATGGTTTAAAATCAGTAAATAGACTTCATAATCATTTGCTAGTACAGTTTTGATTTTTTGTGGCTATTTCCTCCAAAACAGTTTAGAGAGCTTTTGTTCTATTTGGCCAGCTACTTTATGAGCGTGCACATGTGGATGTGTAGACCTGAATGAGAATATCTCCTACAAATGTCATTTATCATCTATAATAGAAGAAAAAAAAAACAGTATTTGGATTCTCTGATTTAGGCTTTTGTTTACACTCATGGCTGATTTGTTGATGACGCCTGAGTCTATATCATCCCTTATCAGGGGCTGAAGACTAATTTATAAGCCCCTTACTGGGTGTCAATGTGTGGATGTCTTCCAGGCTTCAGACACATAGCATACTAAAACTGAGCTCATCTTGATCATCTTTCTTCACACTCAGTTTACTGTTCTTCCAGGGTTGTCCTTTTTTTTTTTTTTTTTTTTTTTTTTAAATTGATTGCACATCTTCTCTCCAGTCTGTTAAATTCATTCCGAATGATGTTCAATGACTGTAGGTCTGGCTCAGTCCCGCCACTGAGTTAAATATCCCTGGAAGCATTGTTCTTTGTATCTCTGTCTTTACCCTGGTGTTGCTGCTCGTCCTGTCTGCTAGGGCTGTTTCTTAATCTAGTGACTCTCACATTTCAGGATGGACCAGCGTTATTGACACATCCTCTCTTGGGGCTCAGCTCCAGCGATGCTAACTCCGTAAGCACACAGAGAGTTCCGAGGCCTTGCATTTCTTCCCCAATGTTTTCCTTAGAATGTGTTAAGGAAGAAACCCGGTTATGACACTGGAACAATAGACACGTGTCATTATGTATTTGTGCAAAATCTAGATCAGGTTTAAAATTGGTAGAAAAGCCTGGAGCAAACCGTAGGTGACGAGTCACAAAGGTTTGCGGGCACTTATTCATCAGTTAAGTAAACACGCATCATTTGCAGACAGAATTCTGACCACAGGGAAATCTATGTCTATGTCATGACCTGGACATGTGAGGAATGCCAATGTCTTCCTCCCAATTCTGCTGTAACTGTATAATTGTTGGGAAAACAAAGTCCAGTTTTAAAAAAAAGAAATCAAATTATGTGTATAACAGTCATGGAATGTCCAGAATTTCACAGCTCTCCTCTCCACCCATTAGCGCTTACAGTCTTTCTGATTCATTTTTTAGATGTTCCTTGAGCCTCGGGTTGGAGGAAGTTGATGTAGTTGTCCTATCTACAGCTTCATACTTGAATGTCATCTATGCTCGGTATTTTAACCAGTAATGAGTCTCTGCATTAAGCGCTACCTACTCTAAAAAAGATGTTTCTCTGACTAAGGTTGAGACCAATGGCACAAATCTCTGGATATAACATGGTTTGATAACACAGCCATTTAGCAATACAATAGTAGGTCTCCTCTAGAGCCTATTGTTAAGGTTTTTATTCCTCTCGATCAGAGATGGAAAAGTGGCCTGGCATTCAGGAGCCCAGGAACCACACATCTCTGATAGGAAGTTGTCCTGGCAGTTGGGAGTCCAGGGACCATACAGCTCTGAGATGGGGAAGATGTCCCCATCGAAGGTATCCTGACATTTGGGAATCCGGGAACCGCACAGCTCTGGCAGCTCTGAGGCAGAGAAGGCTTTCCCAGCTGAGCTGGGAGTGTTCCGATGTAACAACTCCTTTCAGCTCAGCTCAGCTCAGCTCTGGCTTGTCTCTGCTAGGCTCTGAGGGGAGAAGCTTCCCTAGAGTTGTAGCTCTGAAGGGAAATATACCAGGTTGAACTGGTGTTCTTCTCTGTTTCCCCTCTCTGTGGCTGCCTCCACTTTGGAGGAAGGCACCAGCCAAAGCTGTGCCCCTTACTCAGCAGAGTTCAAAAGGCTGCTCTTTTTATACTCTTCTTGAGGGGCCGGAGCCTCCCAGGGTGACCTGTGATTGGTGGGAATTTTTTGCCTTTATTTGACTAGTCTGGAGAAGGTTGAGGGGCCCAGCTTAGGGCCATGTGTATTAGTTGGGGCCACTTCTATGCTGCTCTGCCAGGTTGGGGGAACCTGTAGCCAATTGGGAATGGGGGTCCCTGATAGTCCCGGGGGGGGGAGCTTTTCTATGAGGGTGGTTGTCAAGTCCCAGAGCTCCTTGGCCTCGCAGAGCCAGACTCCCTCAAAGAGGAAATATGCTGGCTCCCCTGTGGTCCTTAGCACCATTTAGGGCTCATGCTGGGCACAGGGGGTGGTGGCCAGGGCCCCAGGGTAGCAAGGTAGCAAGGGAGCCAAGCAGCAGCCCCAAAAGGCAGCTGGCAGCAGGAGGGGCTAGGCTGCTGGGAAAATCAGATTTGCTCCTTGGCAGTACAGTGGCAGTTGCAGCAGGGGAAGGGGCATCAGGCAGTGAGGCAGAGAACCCTGGAGCACACCAACTGAGGGAAAGAGCAGGTGGGAACCTATACCTATGACCTCCTCAGACACAGGCCTTTGGGAAACAGTCTCTCTTCTAATTAGGGACGTGGCTACTGGTGTGTTGCTATGATCCAGTGGATGGCCCTCCACCCACGCATATATGGGAAGTACTAATCAGAGCCAGTAGGTTATTATTATTATTTTTTAAAAGGGGGCATGGGATCTAAAGGGAGACATGTTGGGAAGTCATGGCAGGGGCTGGAGGGAGGTTGAAGTGGCATCAAACTTCTATGTATACACGTATTAAACTTTTAAAAAATAAAGAAGATACTATTTTTAAAAATCATATTTGCGGAGCAATCAGCACATATAATGCAATGCTTGAATTATTACCCAACCCTCAATTATTTGTAGTTTTTAGCGCACACATCCCATCTCGTCCCATCTGGCTTTCTTATTGGAGTAGAATGTCTATCGCCACAGAATGTAAGGAAAGAGAGAATTATGACTCAGGGAAGAATCATTTCCTTAGAACTCTGCACGAAGTCATCCCTAAGCAAGAGGACAGGCGTGACAGTGAAGATGCTGGCGGCAGCAGGTCGCTCTCTGAAGGCAATTCTCCAGCCTGTTGTTCTTGGCCATTCCAGGGAAGGGGCACATGAGCTTGTGATCCCCTGGAAAACTGCTTGCTTATATCAGACAGTGCCTCCGTCACCTAAGTATGGTGGGAGACACACGGTGGCTATGCTTCCCGGAGATGGCACTGGGCCCGAGCTTATGGTTCATGTCAGGAGAATATTCAGAACAAACTGTGTGCCAGTGGACTTTGAGGAGGTAGGGGTGACCACCACCTCAAACGAGGAGGAGATCCACAACGCCATCATGGCCATCCGTCGGAACCGCATCGCTCTGAAGGGCAACATCGCAACTGATCACAATCTGCCTGCCACTTACAAATCTCACAACACCAAGTTCCGCACCGCCCTTGATCTCTATGCAAATGTCGTCCATTTCAAGACTTTGCCTGGTGTGGAGACCCGACACAAGGACGTAGACATCTTAGTTGTCCGGGAAAACACAGAGGGCGAGTACACCAACCTGGAGCATGAGAGCGTGAAAGGGGTGGTTGAGAGCCTGAAGATTGTGACAAGGGCCAAGTCCCTGCGCATCGCTGAGTATGCCTTCAAGCTGGCTCAAAAGATGGGGCGCAAAAAAGTGACAGTTGTTCACAAAGCCAACATTATGAAACTGGGAGACGGGCTCTTCTTCCAGTGCTGTAAGGATGTGGCACTTCGCTACCCCAAGATCACCTTAGAGAGCATGATTATAGACAACACCACAATGCAGTTGGTATCCAAACCCCAACAGTTTGATGTCATGGTGATGCCCAATCTTTACGGCAACATTATCAACAGTATCTGCACAGGACTGGTTGGAGGGTCAGGACTCGTACCTGGAGCCAGCTATGGTGACTCGTATGCGGTGTTTGAGATGGGTTCAAAGCAGACAGATGATGAATTAGCTCATAGAAACCTCGCCAATCCTGTCGCCATGCTGCTGGCCAGTTGTATCATGCTGGATTACCTTGATCTCCGTCCCTATGCCACCCGCATCCGCTCCGCAATCATGGCGTCCTTGGAAAACAAAGACATATGCACGCCAGACATAGGAGGTCAGGGTACCTCATCGACCGTCATGGATTTTATCCTGAACTATATGAAAGACCAGGGGTGGTGTTGTCAACCAAATTCCCGCCTGTTTAAAACTTGACCCAACCCCTAAGCAACTCCAGCCAGCTCAGCTAGCATGAATTGAGAGTCAACGCTTCCTCCAGTCCCCTGGAGGGAGGTGGGGATGGACCAGTATTGATTTTTTCCATTAAATTTAAATGCAATAAACACTGCTTCTTTGAATTAGCAAAGCTTATTGCAATATAAACAAATGCAGGAAGTTCTCGGAAGGTTTATTCCAAAATCCCTACCTCTCCGGGGTATGACATGCTGAAGAAGTCAGAACTCTTGATAAAGTTCTCTTGTTTTCTCAGAACCTGAAAAAGAGATTTTTTTTTTTTTTTTTTTTTTTTTTATCTTCATGTGAGCCATTGAAATTCAGCAATCCAACCTGGAGAGGAGGGTGGCTTTCCTGTCAAAGTTATGAATGAGTTGATTAGTGTAATAAAGTTTGCCTATGAAGTATACATCGTAACATTAACAATGAGGCTGAGGTAGAGGAGAAGGCTCCCCCTCCCCACAATATTCTCTTTTCCCTTGATGTTGTTAAGATATTAGTGTTAGAAATCCCCGTAGAGTTTTGATGGCGAGTGTCTTTCCGGACTCCCCAGGTCTCCAAGAAAGGACACCCTTAAACTTCTTTTAGTTGTACTGAAAAATGTGGTTGTCAAATCCCTCCAGAACCGCAAGGCCCACAGTTCTCTGCTGCGTAGATAGAACCTTGGCATATGAGCTACACACTCAGTGATTCACAATTTTTTTGTGGTTTATTTGCTGACTCTGAAAAATTGCGAGTTAGCCCTGAGCTAACTTCAATATTTTTTTTTTGCATCATTTTATTATGTTTTATTTACAGTACTTCTAAAGTTAGAGTTGGGAGTGAGGCAAACAGAACCTTATGAGTACCTGAAAGAAGTTCTCTCTCTAGTAGAAAGCATAAAAATGGTGGTACAAGCTCTCAATAATTTTGTCAGAAAGGAATGGCTTATGGATGGAAGTGAGGTTGAGAAAAGCAGAAACATCCCTCGGTGTCTTCACATCGCAGCTACCAGCTACGGATACCAGCATGCTTCATTACTAGACATGGAAGTTCTTACCTGGGACCATTAAAAAGGTCCCAGAGGTGCTGGCTCACCTATCCTAATGATGCATACATCCAGTGCCGGGCTAATTAGATGCCTTTTGCTTGACGAGGAAGTGATCGACAGTCCTACTTAGAAGAGGTTCCTGAAGATGGCAGGCAGGCAGGCAAATGGGGATTTTGAAATGATTGGAGCGGTGTTGGTTGGTAGGCCCCCTCTTGCATGAACCAGACCTATACCAGTGCCACTTTTTGGTGAACAGAGCAAGGATTTTCCCTGCCATCTCTACCTACTTTGCTGCAGTGGCCAAATTGACTAACTCATCCCCCTCCCTTTTGACCCTTTTCCTCAACACTAGAGGTATGTAGGGGTTAATACCGATTTTACACATGACAAGATCTAGGCTCACTTAGAAGACAAGGCATTGGACCATCCTATGAGAGACTATTTGGATTGTTAGCCTCTGGGCATGTCTATGATGACAGTCTAAATTAGGTAAATTGAGGTGGGAAGAGCCATCCTAAGTGCAAGACAAATCAAAAGAAAGTGAACTGTATACCAGCATTCGTTATTCCCTGATTTCTGACTGCAGGTGCAATGTCACCAGCCGCCTCAAGCCCCAGCCACTAAGTCTTCCGCAGCATCATACACTTGAAATACAGGCCAAGATAAACCCTTGCTTCTGTGAGTTGCTTTAGTCAAGGTATTGCAACATGGACACAGGAGGAATTAGGTAATACTGAGGCCTTATTCAAAGTACAGCCAGTTAAACTCATGCAGATGCCCTGCTATTAGTTTAGGTTTTGCAGTGGCTGGGGGAAGGGGTGATTACAGTGTTTTTAAGCTAAAGTTTAGAGTAGACATGTTCCATCTTCTCAGACTCTGGACTAGACTCTGGTGGTAACAGCCTGTCACCCTTTGCTGTCATTCTCCATTTTTATTGGCAGACTCACCCAACTGAGTATTTTTAGGGAAAATGGCATGAAGCTGTTCTTCCTCATTCTCTGTGTTTTCACTCTAACGACCGGTACACAGATGGTAAGTAATAGCACACTTTTCGAATCAATGATGCAGTTGACACTGGTTTGCTACTCTTATATATTGAGTGAAATAATAATGGCGTCCATTTCATAGCATTGCTAAAAGGTCAAAGAAAGGGCTACATTTTGGCTGTTACATAGCGCCTAGTATGTTTCCAGAATCACCATCATTATTGCCCATTACATGCTGTGGTAAATGACGATCCCGAAGAGAATCCAGGTATTATATAATGTGTGTTGTGTGTGGATTAGTATCTCTGCAACACGATTTCAACCAGGAGAGCAGACTGTCTTCATCAAGTCCCCTGAATCTCTCTCCTTATTTTTTCCCTTTTGCATGTGTTTGTGTGGTATGCATTTGTAGATGTATGTTTCTGTACATGTGTGAGAGCATATACATATGCACGTGCATGTGTGTACATTGAAAACTTCCCAATATCTCTTACTTCAAAGTATCCCCTGCTAACTAGTGTTCACCTATAGGTTACTTTCCTTTCTTCTGTTTCCTTTAGAAAAGCAATAGCATCATGTCACCTTCTTAATCAAGACTCCCTTCCTGTGCCTTCCCTTTGTCCTTTAGAGAAAGCCAGCTGAGCACACACAGTGCGCCCTTGGCTATAGGTCTGATAGAGGACTCCATCGCTCAGGACATCCCTCAGGATCAGGACCTAGGACAGGGGCAGGCTCTTGATTCTTGGAAGGAAGCTAGGAGTGAGTGAGGGAAAGGTTCCAGTCACAGACAAGTGTTAGCAACTAGAAGAACTAATTTTTTGCAAAACACGCGTGTCTGGTTTTTATCTACAACCCTCCCCAAGCCCGTTCTTTTGGAGAATGCTGGAGCCCACAGGGCAGTGGAACAGGTACCTGCCCAGCCGGGTCTGTTCCCCGAGTTTGCGTTACTGTACTTTAGTTGATCACCTCACCTTTCTGCATTGATTCTGTCATCTCATTTTTGTCTCTATTAGTTACTCTGCTCTGCTTTCAGTCCTGGAACATAAAGAATAGCAACATGCTCTCTGCCTTTTCTCTAACTTCCCGTATTCCCACCAGCTCCTCTTTGACTGATGGTCTTAGAAATCGCTCATTCATTCAAGTACTAGAGATGACATTCATCCCTAGTCTGCCTCCCTAGAAGGTGTGTTGACAGTGGACGAACTGCTTAAATCTCTCTGATCTCTGTTTTATTTTTTTAGAAGTCAAAGCCTACATTGAGGGGACTATAAAGTTTCTTTGCTTGCCTATTGGTAAGTGACACACTGTCCCACATCTAATGGTTCAGGACAGATTGTTGTGTGGCATGGTTCTCTTGGTGAAAGGGAGTACTGGGAATGGCTGAGGCACTCAAGATGGCTCCCTCCTTATGCTGCTGTAAGTTAAAGCGTGGCTAAAATGGCTGGGACACCCAAGGTGGCTTTCTGGAAATTCACAGTCATGGCTGCCTGTCAGAATCCTCAGTTCTTTCCCACGTGCAAGTGTGAGGTAGCTGGGTCTTTTTATAGCATAGCACCTGGTCTCTAAGCTGAAAGACTGAGGCTATATATTTCTTAAGGCTTAGCCCCGAAAGTGTCTCAAGTCTGTTTCTTTGACATCCTGTTGATCAGAATAGCACTAGGGCTCGTGCAAATTTAAGAGCAATAGAGTGTTAGGGTTAGCATTGAGGTCTGAGGGAGAGAGAAGGCTTCCTTGTACCGGGTCCCGAGGAACAAAAAGTGATATGTGACCGTATTTGGATATATATATCTCTGCGACCATCATCATCATCCTTCCTGTGTCTGCCTTGATTGCCAATAGGCACTGCTTAGCCAGAAGCTGCTCTTGCAATTCCCCACATCCCCCCTCACCTCCAACCTAACTTTAGAATCTGTGAATTCTGTTCCATAATGTGCCATTTCAACTCCATCCCCCCCCTCATTTTATCTATGCTTTTGCCAACTGAGGTTTATTTAGAGTTCTCTGCTAACATACCAAGTTCGAACTAGTGTTGCAGGCCTATAATCCCTGTAACTCAGGAGAGTAGATGCTTAAGGTCTGCTTGGGCTACAGAGTGGGTTCAAGGTCATCCCAGACAACTTAGTAAGATGCTGTCACAAAGTAGAAAAGAGAGGACTGTGCACATACCCCAAGCACAGAAAGCATTCTCGGCACCAGAAACCCCAGGTGCAATCTTCAGAACTAAAAAAACCATAAAATGACAATACGGGATAGACAGAATAGTATGATTTTCAGAGGAGGAGTTTGAAGAAAGTGTCCAGTTTGGGTTCACTATAGAGGTTTGCAGAACATTGACAGAATCACTGTAGGCTCAGCATCTGCAGGGAGCTGATTGCACAGCCAGAAGGATTTTGAAGAGGGGCGGTGTGTTTGGTCCTTGGAGTTTTCCTGATGACTTGTGTACCACTGGCATTCAAAGTGGCAGAGAGAACTTCACATCAGAAAGACCTTATTTACCACGGCGGAAAGGACAGCTATTCCATGTGCGACTATTCTGAGGAGAAAAAGAAGAGGGTGTATGCAGAGTAGGAAAACAATGCCTCAACCCCACTAAAGCAATTAGAAAAGTCTTATTATCAATTTTACAAATGCTTAAAACTCAGCCTAGTGAAAATGTCTGCTGATGACGCTTCAGTTTGGGTTCTGCTGGATCGAAGCATCTGGTTATCCATAGCTGTGACAAATTTCACCCAAGCATAGTACATGACGTGAGCTGTCACAAAAGAGAGGGTGTCATGTGTCTAAATACAAAACTGTATTTTTCTTGTCTATTCTTCCTAAAATGCCTTAAAATCAAATCATGATAAATGTTATCATGCTACCCAGTAAGGAACTTACTTAGGGAAGGGAACATTGGCCTTGGTGGTACTGACAATATTTTCATTAAAAAAAAAAAAATCTTATCTGGAGAATCCATTATATGAAGGGGGGGAAAAATCTCTCAACAAAGAATTACTAATTAGTCACAGAAGTATAGCTTTCATGATTGCCAGTATTGAATGACTGTAGTGGTTCGAATAAAAATGGCCCCATCGGTTCATATAATTGAATGCTTAGTCACCAAGGAGTCGGACTCTCTTCGACAGGATTAGAAGAATCTGGAGGTGCGGCCTCGTTGGAGGAAGGGTGCATCACTGAGGGTGGGCTTTGAGGTTTCTAAAGACCATGCCAAACCAGTCTCTGTCTGCCTGCTGCTCAGATGTAATTCTCAGCGGCTGCTCCAGCAATTGCCTGCGCGCCACCACGCTTCCCGCCGGGGTGGTAATGGACTAAACCTCTAAGACTGTAAGCAAGTCCCCAATTAAAGATTCTGTCTTGTAGTAGTTGCTTTGGTCATGCTGTCTGTTCACGGCAACAGAACAGTGTCTAAGACAATGCCGTTGTTTGATTAGCTTGCCTGTGATGTCTGCCTCACAGTATACAGTATTCTTCAATCAGGATATATGATATACGTACATGAATACACGTTAAGTATATACATCTTATTTTATTTTGGTTTTGATTTTGTGAGACAGGGTTTCTCTGTTGTAACTCTGGCTCTCCTGGAATTCTCTCTGTCGACCGGGCTGGGCTCAAACTCACAAAGATCTGCCTGCCTCTGCCTCCACAGTGCTGGGATTAAAGGTGTGTGCCACCACCGGCTGGCTAAGTATATACATTTGTAAATGGTCAATTCTACCTGGAGGAAAAATAAAAAAAAAGACTAGAAAATACAAACACCGAGATTTTTTTTTTTTTTTTAAAAAGAACTTTAATACAGTTCAGTGTTGGTCACACCGTAGAGTTCATAAATATGAACCTTTTATGCAAAATGGGGAAACAAATCCTAAGATGCTATAATTGGATTCTTGTGATGTCACAAGAAACGGCATTAAACACAGACCAAAGAAAGGGTCCCCACCTCCAGCAACTGGGAAGGACAGGTAATCATAGATTGCTGTAAACTTGCAAGAACTTGGAAGCGGGTTGGGGAGATGCTCAAGTTCTTCATGTGAAAAGATGAGATAGAATTATTGAGCTGTCTCATGTTAAAGTAGAAAGAATATCTCTCAATGAGTCTGTTATTTAATCATCGTCTGTTAAATAGCCTACTTAATACAACTGTCTCTCTACAACTGAATCTGTAAGTCAAATGAACCCACATTGCTGTCCGTCTGACACGTGACTTAACGCTATTCAACACTGCACAGACTAGTTTTCTTTCTTTAAGCGTTGGCACTGGCAGCAGTGAGATAGCTCCGTGGGTAAAGGTGTTTACCCCCAAGCCTGATGACCTGAGTTTGACCTCTATCACCTACCTGGTGGAAAGGGAGAACTGACTCCTGCAACTTGTTATCTGACCTGTACATGTATACCATGGCATGGGTAAGCCCAAGTACATGTCTCCCCTTAATATAAGTAAATGTAAAAACAGTTAAATGTTATCGCTGATCAGAAGGAAATCGTTTTGCCTAAATTTGAAACTGCTTCTTTAAACATTCACATTGCCTTCTAAGCCTAGCCTTCTGTGGTAAGAGAAGAGATTTCAAATGATTGTGCAGAAAACTACAGTAGCAAAGGAAGAAGTAGAGATTTCTAGATATTCTCTCTCCTGGAAGGAAATACAAAGGAGGTTCAAAAGAAGCTATATTTAACTCCTCATGGCTGCAGTGAGGGGGCACCTATGGTACTTCATCTAGTTTTGATCTTTCAAAGTCATGAAAGGTTTAGTTTCTTGAACAGGTGTGCAGTGTACTCAAAAGCCAAGCTTTCTGCCAAGCTTCCAAAGGAGATGTTGGAAAGCCTGATTTATAAATAACTTGTTTTCTCCAGGCTAAGAAATGCCTCTTGGACTGATCCTTTGCAAGGTATTTATGTTCTGATGATATTAAGTTATTTTTGCCTATAATTTATTTCTGCCAGCAGCAGGATCCTTGAACACATTGACCTGAGAAGTTCCTTCTTTCTCTCATCGTCTTGCTGCTCTCTGTTGATTGTTGAGGCTCCTCCTGTGAGCTGTAAACCTTGGAGCCCTGAGGTCTCTGCTTTGAGAGCCTCTATGCTCTCTCTCTCTCTCAAGGAACCCTCAAGCACTGAGGGAGTCAGTAGTAATTAAGCCACTAATCACAGTGCGTGATACGTGTAGTAATGGAGATATGAGCAGGTGGCTCTGAGAACAGAAGGCAGAGGAAACCAGGGCAGCCTCCTGGGAACAAGGCAAGCCTCAACTGAGCCTTAAAACCCCAGGAACCAGAAGAGTGATGGAGAAGGAAGAGGAAGGAGCGTTGTGGGTGGGCACTGAGTGAGACAAGGGCTGCCATTGTCTGCTTGCTAACTGATATTCAAAGCCATTACAACACTGTGTTGGAATTTTGGTGGAGGTTGCACTGAATGTCTAGATTGCTCCTGGTAGGCTCGCCATGTTTTACTATATTCATCCTACTGATCCATGAGCCTGGGAGATCTTTCTGTCTTCTCAGCCTACCACAGAAACGCTTATAAGAAAGCAGGCTGAGCAAGCCATGAGGAGCAAGCTGGTAAGCAGCACCCCTCCATGGCCTCTGTAACAGCTCCTGCCTCCAGGTTCCTGCTCTGTTTGAGTTCCTGTCCTGACTTCCTTCGATGATGAGCAGTGATAGGGAAATATAAGCCAGATAAACTCTTCCCTCCCTATGTTGTTTTTGGTAATGGTGTTCCACCACAGTGATGATAACCCTAAAATGGGGTTGGGGGACTGGAATGGGAGGATCAAGTGGAGAAGAGGAAAGGAGAGGGAGAGAAGAGAGCAAATATGCTTTGAAAGAGCTAAAATTAAGGGGTGTTTGAGGGGAAGTATCAAAATCTAATATATCAAAATCTGTGTGTGTGTGTATATATATATATTATATATATATATATATATATATATATATATATATATATAATGAAGCATATACACACACACGCACACACACACACACATACACACACATACACATACACATACACACAAAGGGGATCTAAATAATATCACCAAGTAACAGGGGAGACAGAGCCCCAAATGGCCATGTCTTTTTACCAAATGGAGCTTCCAAGTACCAGGGTTAGGTTACATCTAATTGAGTTGTTGACCAAAGGGACCCCATGGGAAAGGTCAAACAACCCAGGCTTTTGCCAAGACTATTGTTTTCTCTCCCCAAACTGATGGCAAGGTTCCATTGCTGAAGACAACACCTACACAGCTCATTAAACATGAAGAAGTCAAGTTAGTGTCTATATAGATCTTTTTCCCCTGTGTTCTGGCATCTTTGGTACAGGAAAGTACTCTGCATGACATGAAAAGAAAATCATGAACACCAAGCCAGCCATAAACACTTTGATCTATAGTAATGTCAGGCTTACAAGCTTGTGGGAGTGACCAAGGAATGTCTGATTTGACTTAAGGCCCACACAAGGAGATGGAACCCATACCAGATTCTGCTTGGGTGACCAATAACCTAGGGCTAGATATAACCCAGAGACCTAGAGTAAAATCAAATACTACTATTCATTAAAAAAAAAAAAAAAAAAACAATAAAATGGCTCCTAATGACATTCTCCTATACTAATAGTTCAGTACCTGGTCAGCCATCATCAGAGAAGCAGGAGGGAACAAAAAATGAGACACATGGCTAGACATTATGCAACAAATGGAGACTCAGCTCTAAATGGAATGTCTCTATCAAATCCTTCCCCTCAGGGCTCAAAGAATCCTGGGAAAGGGAGCAGAATGAGTGTAAGACCCCGAGAGGATGGAGGACCCTAAAGAAGATCCTCTAAATCGACACACAAAACTCATTTGAACTCACAGCGACAGAAGCAGCATGCACAGGGCCTGCGTGGGTCTGCACCAGATGGGGTTCTAGAGCTGAAATGAGGAGTGGACATGCCCCCACCCCTAACCCAGAAACTCTCTCCGGTTGATAACCGCATGCAGATGAAAGTTTAGTTTTCTCCAGGCAATCTCGTAGGGGAAACAAATTACTCTTAAGGGTATTTGGCATGCCCAGCGACAGATGGCCAACAGAGCTCAAAAGACATCATGTCACTGGAAGTTCCTTGTCTCCTAATGTTATGTCTGGGCTTTAAAAAAAAAAGAAAAAAATGTATTCTCTTTTTAGCCTTCATGTCATGTGCAGATATATCTTGGCTTCTAGTTTAGTGCTTCCGTGGGATCCCTGAGTGTTAAACATGTGAGTCTCTGCATCTGTGTCCATTACATGTGCCTTTCCTTTGTCTCCTTCCCTTCTGTTTGTTTGGTCTTATGCCAGTGTACTAGCTTTTGTTGTGTCTTATTTTATTATTGTCCCTTAAAATCCTGTTTGTTTTCTAATGCGAGATGGAAAGAGGGTGGATCCGGACGGGAGGGGAGGTGCAGAGGAATTAAAAGGACTGAATGGAGGGGACATTGTAATCAGGATATAAAAAAAATATTAACATTGCAAAAAGAGTGATGTTTATTAAATAAGAACAAAACACAACCCAACGAAAACACCAAAGCTACTGTGAAAAATAAGCCAGTGTATTTTCCCTGGTGTTTCTTATTTTATACCCTAGAGTTATTGTTGAAATAATTCTATCCGTGTTTATTCGTTAGAAAATAATTTCAGGACTCAAGGTGAACTGCTGACGTTTTTTGCCCCTGGATGAACTCTTTACATGGCTGAGTTACCTGCACCAGACAGTTCACTGCTGTGGATTCTAATTCTTGTAAATAGGAAGATTCACTGTTTTCCTTAAGATCCTCTAAACATGCGTACTGCCTCCTTCCGTTCTTCTTCCTGGGTCTCTCTCAATGTCATGTTCCTCCGTGAGCAGATTTCATGGTTTTGTTCTTTCTAGCATTTTTTTTTTTTTGTTTCCTTCTCTTTCAGAGTGAACTTACCTCAGCTTCCCTTCCTTAGAGCTTTCTGGCCAGAAATGTGTTGCCTGCTCTGATACAAAACTTCCATGTCTTCTGGAAACATCCTTGGAATTTCCGAGGAATTCTTTTGATGTCTCCAGTTTTGCTTTGCCATGCCCATCTACTGCTGATTGCCCCGCCCCCCCCCCCCCCATCCCCTGACTGGCTAGGGATATCTCAGGGTCTGTGGTAGTTGTGGTTTCCATTTTGTCTGTCTTGATTAGGAGGATATGGACCTTCTGGCTGTCAGAGCACCACTAAAGAGTGGTCAAAGCATATTCCCCAGGCTTCCTGGGGTCTAGGAAATAAACAGCATTTCTGATTGTTGCTCTGCCGGTGGTCCACCCCATCCTTACCTCCATTCCCAAGTTGGCATCTTTTGCCAAAAAGCATCATCAAATCGCATGCTCTTGTAGGAAGCTATAGTGTATTTGTTTGGAGTACCACGGATGCAGACATCTGAAGATATTGGCCTTACTTGACCATGCATGTGATTTTATCCAGATTGGCAGATGTGCTTTACAGTCTCCAGTGGGATTTCAGCAGGAAAGAGCTTAAAATGCACAGGAGGGGGAAAGCACTTCTCTCCCAGGATCCCTGCTGAGTGGGTAACAGTCTATGGGAAACCATTTATTTATACAGAAATAAACACGCCTTGGGATGCCAGGAGACTATTTTCAGCTTTATTAAGCTATTTTCAGCTTTATTAAGAAATCTGTGTTTAATTTTTTTCCAGTCCTATTCATTGCGCTTTTCTCTGTGTGTGGGCCGATTAGAGTCCTTGAGGAGAAAGCAGACATTGCATTTTGGTGTTTACAGGGACGTGGTACTTTTGGAAGGAAGTAAGGAACCTCCATGGCTCCCAAGTGCACAGTCAGCAACTTGTATTTAACCTTAACTAGCTTGTCAGAGGAAACAGCATTCTTGGGTAGGCATTGCTTACCTGTGGCACGTGCAAAATTTTAGGTAGACATTGTTTTGTTCTTTCTAAAAAGAATCCCAGTGTGCTTATACAACAGTAATATATTAGACCAGACACTACTGAGGTCAGGGTCAGTGGTTGGTGTGCATATGTGTAAAGCCTCAAGGGATAATGATATCTGATCTTGATCTGGGCCCTTCTAAAGCCTTAGGAGCTATGAATAGCATGTGGGCTAATTAACATAGCTATGTCCTTCATGTGCAGATACTGTGGTTTAACTTTTGCATAATCTCCCTGTGATTTTCTTTTCAACCCTTTAAAATCACAGTAGCTTGTACAGCTACTGGACACGCTGTCACAGTCTGTGAGTTCATGCGTGTATCGGTCTTGTTGTCTATGGAGGACAGCGTTTTCTTGGAGTCATCTCTTACCGCTGACTCTTACAATCTTTCTGCCTCTTCTTTTGCATAGATTCCTGAACCTTGGGGGAGGAGTTTCAAAAAGTTTTTTTTTTTTTTTTTTTTGACAGAGATAGGGAGGAAAGAGACAGGGAAGCAGGAAGAAGAGGGAAGGAAGGAGAGAGAAGGAGAGAGAGAGAGGAGCACAAGCATGAAGCTGAATAGATAGGAAACTGGGAGGAGTTGGGGGAGGGGATAGAATATGTAAAAAAATTAAGTAAAACCTTTAAAACTATAAAAGCCATTCTTTATTCAAGAGACAGGTTTGTGGGCCTTCTGCCTTCAGCAACATTAATATGGTGTTGTAGCGATGGGTCCGTGGACATATACCCATTGCTAAAAATGATAAGAATAAATAAAAAAAAGAACACTAGCCTGTTAGTTCTCCTGGTTGGGTGTTGGTCCCCTCAGCTAGGCGTTCTTCTACTCTGTGGCTTGTCTGTTGGCATCAACATGATTCTGCTACAGCAGACGAGGGCTCATCAACGGTCGAGAATCAAGACCAGCTTCGTTCCATTGGCAGGGTCTTGGTAGGTAGTTGTCTACACCGGCTCTGTGGTGTATTATCCTGTGGTTGCTTGGCCCCAGTGAGGCTAGACAAGGTTTCTTACTGCCTAGTGGATGGGTTCCAAGTAGGAGTGTTCCAGAAAACACAGCCTTGATGTGCTTTTGAAGATTTGCTTGCATTGAATTTGAAGATCTCATTACCTCACAGAAGGTCCTTCAGACATGTCTAAAGTGAAACTTGAAGGAGACTCCACCCGGGAGCTCGTAGCTCATGGGCTGCATGCGCCCAGGATAACTATGAACATGGCCCCAAACAAATTCATAAGAAGATATTTAAACATAATTAGATAATTATCTAATAATCTAAAGATAATTAGAAGATAATGGGATCTTTGGAGACATTTTTTTATTTTTTTTGAAGTTACAATTACATCATGCCTCCCCCCAACCCTCCCATGTACCCCCTTGCTGGCCTCTATTTAATTATTATTAAACACACAGACACAGACACACACATACACATGCAACTTTCTAAATAACATCATTTCCCAAAAGGTAGACAGTTAACCCATGAAGAGTCATGAAGCAAACCGTTGGTGTCCATGGCATTGTTATTCTGGCTTCTGTCTTTAGATGGAAATGTAAGAGAGCGTTTGCCAGTTCTGTGACTGATCAGGATAGACTACACAGTACCGGAAGATCAGCCACGACAGAGGGCACTATTAATTCATGTACTGATGCATCATTGATCTGGTTCCTCCTGTGTGAAGTACTGTGTTAGGTGCTAAAAAAAAAAAAAAAAAAACCAACCTGGGTAAGATGTGGGGCTTTTCCTCAAAGTGCTTAGAGTCTAGAAGAAAATATGACATTACCAGATGCTAGCAAAAAAAAAAAAAATTCAGTATATATCTTAAGACATCTTAAAAACTGCCATTAATGAAAGGCTGGATGAATTTCAGAAAGGTGTTCCTCTTAAGAGATATATAACTTTCCTGGTTGCTGTAGTTTTTGTCTATTGTAGAAGAAATTGAAGCATTTATTCTTCGAGCATATTTGGAAGGCATTGTGAAAAGCCAATTTTTCTCAAAGATGAACTAATATCCAGGTCAGTTCAGCGTTGGGAGAGGGAGAATTCAATCTACCACTGTGACCTCCTGTTTTGTTTGATGTCTGCCTGGTGCCAGCCAGGAAGCAGTATTGGTTCCTTATTCATTGAATCTCTTTAGGATCCAGGGCCATGAATAGGAACAAACAAGCAAACAAGACAAAATCAAACAAAAATAACAAAAGCAATAAACACTCCTCTGGAAAACTGTGGTCCACTAGCTGTTTTTACTGCCCTATTAACAGTGTGACGTTCAGCAGATGGTGGATGTTGTCAGTGTCTTTGTGTTGCTATAGTGAAATACCCTCTACCAGGTAATTTTTAAAGAACAGAAATAATGTTGCCTATAGTTTGAGTGGCTGTAAAGTTCAAGGTCATGATACTGGAAAGTTTGGAGTCCGATGAGGGCCCAGTCTGTGTTTGCATGCTGGTGCCTCATTGTAACCCACGGAGATCACAGTTAAATTACGCTCACGGGGCGAATGTCAGAAGAGCCCTTTCTGAGCCCATTCTCAGGAGCAGTGTGCTCTTGACATGGTTGCTTCCCAGTGGCCACACTTGTTAATACCATTGCATTGAGGATTAATTTTCAACATGAATTTTAGACCTGATGTTGTCATCCAAGTCACAGCAAATGGTCATTAAGTGCCAATTTATATAAGGCAGAAGCTGTTGCATGCTGCTGTTTCATGTGCTAATGAGTCTTAAGCTCAAATAAGCCCTTCCAAAGCACCTGAGTATTTTTTGCATACTAACACATTCCCACAGCTGGTTTTCCGTGTTTTCTACTTATGATTCCCATTGCCCTTGTAGAAAGAAGTCTCTGTGCATGTCCCATAACCCTTCTCATTTTCACACGAGAAAGGTTCAGTGACCTGCTCCTAAGTCAGAGGGAGGACTTGAACCCTGATCCTTTAGGCTCTGCAGTCCATTCCCTGTTTCACCCTATGACACAGAGTTGGCCCAGTGGGAATGCCTTGGAGTGGCTTTCAGCAGACTCAAGATGAGATATGAGTTCTTGTCATAGACTGGAGCTAACCAGTCATAGGATCTTGGAAAAATTTCTTGCTCACGCATGCTTTTAAACCTCTCAGCACAGAAAGCAAAGCCTCTACAGTTTAGAATGTGCTGTTTCAGAATCCATGTCTTCTTAGTTTCTGTTGTATATTCTGCATCCCTGCTCTTTGCCTACTCAGACTTTTAAATAGCATGCATTGTCCTCTAATATTGCATTTTGTCTGTGTAATTTTTTTTAAATTTACTTTTTTGGAAATTTCATATGGACTACAGCATTTATATGATTTCAACTCTTCTTCCTACTTTCAACTTCTCCCATGTGCCCCCCACCCTCTCAAATGAATGAATGACTTCTGTCCTTTATTAACACACACACACACATACACACACACACACACACACACACACGCACATGGTATTGAGTCTTTTTAGTGTTGGTCCTATGTTTAAGGCTGACCATTGAGATTGGATAACTGGGTCTCATCACTGGGGAAAACTGAACCTTTCTCTCTCAGCAGCCACTATTTCTTTGTCTGTAGCTCTTTATCTAGGAGTGAATTCCGTGAGATTTCCTCCATCACGTTGGTATTTTGTTTTGTTTTTGTTTGTTTTTCGAGACAGGGCTTCTCTGTTGTCACTCTGGCTGTCCTGGAACTCACTCTGTAGACCAGGCTGGCCTCGAACTCACAGAGATCTGCCTGCCTCTGCCTCCCGAGTGCTGGGATTAAAGGTTGCACCATCTCAGGTTGTCCACATTGTTCTTAATCCTCTGTCTCCTGCTGTAAGATGCAAACTACAGTGGGGATAGGAGTCTCTGTTTGTTTAAAGAGGCATCCTGTGTTTTAAACGTCCTAGAAATTAAGAGGCTCCCAGTGAATACATGATAGACATTTTTATTTTCTCCCTTTTTATTGAAAATAGCTTTCATTCTCACATAATATTTCCTAATTATGGTTTCCCCTTCGTCTTATACCTTCCTCCTCTCCCTTCCCATTTGGATCCAACCCTTTCTGTCTCATTAGAAAGCAAATAAACATCTAAGGGATAAACTAATGTGATGGAATCTAATCTAATCAACTAAAGCAAAAACTAACGCATTGGAATTGGACCAAACAAACAGAAGAAAAGAGCCCAAAAGGCAAAAGAAACATATAAACGCTAAAACCCACCTATTCACACACTCAGCCATAATAAATTCATAAAGGACCTGAAGGGTAAAAAGAGAGGAAACTAAATAAGCTAAAATGCAAATGCAAATAAAAATAAGATAAATTAAAATAATCAAAAGCCCTGGCACAGGATTATGAGACAAGGAACCTCCAAGGATGCTGTTGAGCTTCTTTCCTGTTGGCCATTACTGCTGGGCTTACAGGTACCCTGAATATTAGTTTGTTTCCCCAATGGGGCTTCCTTTGGAGAAAACCAAAGTTTCTTTTGCATGTTGTTGTCAATTGGAGATAGCTTCTGGGTTAGGGATGGGGGCGTGGGTGTGTGTGTGTGTGTGTGTGTGTGTGTGTGTGTGTGTGTGTGTGTGTGTTTGTTTTTCCCCAGCTCTGGGATACAATCTGCATATAAACCCAGAGATTGAGGCAGCATGCAGTTTATATGCAGATTGATCCTGTTGATTTACAGTGCCTTGTTTTCTTGGTGTCCTCTACCCACTCTGGTTCTTACACTCTCCCCACTTCCTCTTCCACAGGGTTCCCTGAGCCCTTCAGGGAGGGATTTGTCCTTTGCTTATAGGAAGGCATACATCCAACTACGTTTTTGAATGTGCTTATCAGTTGCAAGAGTGTCCCAGTGGAATTTTTAGGGTCAGTTTTATATATTTATATATATACACACACACACACACACACATGCTTGTCATCACCTGCAAATAGAGATACTTCTTCCTTTCCAATTCGTATTCCCTTGATCTCCTTCAGTTGCCTTATTGCTCTAGCTAAGACTTCAAGTACTATATTGAATAGCTATGGAGAGAGTAGACAACCTTTTCTCGTTCCCGATTTCAGTGCAATTGCTTTGATTTTCTCTCCATTTGATTTGATGTTGGCTGTTGGCTTGCTGTACCTTGCCTTATTATGGTTAGGTATATCCCTTATATCCCTAATTTCTCCAGGGCTTTTATCATAAAGGGATGTTGGATTTTGTCAAAGGCCTTTACTGCATCTAATGAGATGATCATATGCCTTTTTTTTCGGTTTGTTTATACAGAGGATTACATTGACTGATTTCCATGTATTGAATCATTCCTGTATCTCTAGGATGAAGCCTACTTGATCATGGTGGATGATCTCTGGGATGTGTTCTTGGATTTGGTTTTTGAGTATTTTATCGAGTATTTTTGCATCTATGTTCATAAGGGAAATTGGTCTGTAATTCTCTTTCTTTGTCGGGCCTTTATGTGGTTTGGGTATCATGTAACTGTGGCCTAATAAAATGAATTTGGCTGTGTTCCTTCTGTTTCTGTTTTGTGGAACAATTTGAGAACTATTGGTGTTAATGCTTCTTTGAAAGTCTCGTGGAATTCTGTGCTGTAACCGTCTGGCCCTCAGATTTTTTATTGTTTATTTTTGGTTGGGAAATTTTTAATCATTTTATTTTTATTTGCTTTATTATTTTATTTGCTTTTATTTTATTAAGGGTCACAGGTCTGTTTATATTGTGTCATCTGTGTTTAACTTTGATAACTGTATGTATCAGGCAAATATTCATTTTTTTTTTTTTTTGTTAGATTTTCCAGTTTGGTAGCCTACACGTTTTTATAGTATGTCCTTATGATTCTCTGGATTTCCTTGTTTTCTGTTGTTATGTCTCCATTTTCATTTGTAAGTTTGTTTATTTAGATATTCTTTCTCCACTTTTTAGTTAATTTGGCCACGAGTTTGTCAGTCTTACTGATTTTTCTCAACCAAATTTTCTTCATGAAACGACTTTGTTTCATTGATTCTTTGTATTGTTTTCTTGTCGATGTTATTTCTTTTTTATTGATTTCAGCCCTGAGTTTGACCATTTCTTGCCATCCTCTTTTGATCGCTGTGATTTCTTTCTTTCTTTTCTCTTTTCTCTAGAGCAGTGGTTCTCCACTCTCCTAATGCTGGGACCCTTTAATACAGTTCCTCAGGTTGTGGTGACCCCCAACCGTAAAATTATTTTCATTGCAACTTTATACATAATTTCGCTACTGTTATGAATCATCATGTAAAATATCTGAGTTGCAGGATGATTTTAGGTGACCCCTGGGAAAGGGGCATTCGACTCCCCAAAGTGGTAAAGACTCACTGGTTGCAAACCGCTGTTCTAGAGCTTTTGGGTGTGCTGTTAAGTTATTAGTGTGAGCTCCCCCCAGTTTTATTATGAAGGCACATAGTGCTGTGAACTTGTCTTTTAGAACAGCCATGAGTGGGGAGGAAGGAAGTTAGGAGGGGATGATCTGTGTGATACTCTGGAGATGGTGGCAGGCAGGCAGGGAGGGGAGGCTGCAGAAGCTGGGGATGAGATTGGGGCAGTGGGTTTGTAGGTGAGGGGGAAGAGGTGAAGATCTGCAGTTAGCCTACCTGTTTACCAGCATAGACTTTTCTTTTAAAGAGGAGGAAAGGTTGTGATTAATATTTCCAGGTCCAGAATGTGGTGTATGCAGGACAGGAAGACACTGGCTGCTTGTGCTGGTCTTCTAAGTCTTTGACTTGTGTAGAGACTTTCAAGGTAGGAAGATGGAGTGGGTGGGATGCACCATGGAAAGGGTTTCTCTGTCATACAGAATCTTAAATAGTGATCAGAAGCAACATTTATCCCCATGACTCACAGGAGAAGAAAAATTCTAGGGTTGCGATGATTGGTTTTCAGAGGGAACCCTTGCAGCCTGTTACATTGATATAATATTTGACTTTATGCTTAAATATATAGATCAGTTTCCCCTGTATAATGAATGACAAGCATCAAAGGAATAAGACACGAGATTTTTTTTTTTTGTTTTGTTTTACTCTGAGCTCAGGGAGCAAAGTGTGCAGATGCAGACGAGCTATTCCTCATTTATGGTAATTGGATTTTAGATTTAATTTAGCAGTAAAAATCTGCTGCTCAGAGGATTGTTAACACTGGAGAAGACTGGAGAAGTGCATAGATTCTAAAGGGGCTTAGAGCACCATTTGATACCTGGTCGGTGACAAGCATAGGTGGATCCAAATTAATCGTAATCGCCCTTCCAGCAAGCCAAATGCAACATTGTGTTTACCAAAGGGGTTTTTTAAAACATCTGAAGAGAACAGATTGAATAGAAGGATGGAAGACTCAGGGAACCTAGAGGCTGACAGGCAATACTGCTACCCCGTCTAGACGATGTGGATTTTATGTATATTTAACAGTATCAAAAACATTCATGAGAATCACTTTAAAAGTAGCTGCCTATGACTGCGTTTTAATAATCACTTAACATTTTAAACACATTTGGACATGTAAGAGTCAAAATTTTCACTGCTGTATTAAATATTTTAGTACATTTTTTTTTTTTGTTTTTTTCATCTTAGGGATTGTTCCTCAGTAAAATCATTTTTAGAGTCAATGGTATACATTATTCGTTTCTGGATTTTGCATTTCAGTTTGGCCAAACGGACCATCAGTTTTAATGTTGTTACTACTGGTAGGGTTGAGATGTTATCTGACAGTGGTTTGTTTCATCTTGTGTGAGACACCTGCTCCCACCTGCTCCCAAACACCTTTGGGTTTCTTGCCTGTTGCAGTGTAGCATTTATGCAGAACCCTCGGAAATTCTGCATATGCAAAGTTGTGTTTGGAGTCAAGCCAACCTGTCGATAGACTGAAGCAGTTAATCAATTCATCAGACCTGTCAGTCAATCCACCAGCAAGATGGCCTGTTTCATCTGTAAGCCTGGATTGATTTGGTGAAGTGTCTTGGGGAATAAAAGCATGCTCAATAAGTCATGTCCGGAAGTGGGGCTGAAGAAAACCAAAGAATAAAGTTAGCAAAGTAGTTTAATACTTGCTCATGGCTTCATAAGCTACTCCTTTCTGAAATGCAATCATAACAGCCACGGACAGTTCAGGAAGCTCCCATTTCTCTTTTCTGTGTGTCCAGGGAGCCTCTTCACTAACTGTAGTATGCTGGTGTTTGCATTTCCTTTCTTGGGTAGTCTGAGAACAATTTTCCTTTTGGAATGTATGGCTCAGTTTTCTCCTTTAAGTGACCCCGTCACACAAAACTCTCACCAGCTCCCTCTATTCACTGAGGACAAGATTCCATCATTTATCACAGGCTGTGCTATGCCACTGGTTCGCACCGGACCCAGAGACAAGGGAATTATAAGACGCCATCTGAAATTATGAGTGCGAGATTACCACACCATGGGTGAAAGAGGAAAATTATTTTCTCCAGCTGTAATCTGTGGGAGGCTTTTTCCTTCAGTAGTGATGATATCTCCTAACATTGCCATCGTGACTTTAGGATGTAATAATATCTGTGGGGCAATGGAAGCCAAGATTAGCAGATATGAGAGAGGTCTGAGTTATTTTAATTTATTCCATGACCTGAATGGGAATACGTTTCTATAATTATAGGTTTATTCTATAAAGTGCATCTTCTCCTCTGACTTCTTATTTACTTACACACTTTGTTCTTTTAGAAAGAGACACAATTAACCGTGGTCAACGTTCTGGCTTCACTGGAGTATGTGTTGATCCAGAATCAAGGGGCGCTGTACTGTTCAGCAGGTGCCGTGACTGCTGTTATTGATGACTCTTTGGCTAGTGAAAATTGAAAGCATTCTGTTGGCTATATGACAATAATAAGATTATGTCTGAGGCACTTTGGATAAAATGATATTTTAACGCATTTGTACCTATGGAATGTATGTGCATTGATTTAAATACAAGTAGTTGGGCTACGGATGTAGTTCAGTGGTAGGAACATTTGCCGAGCACGCACGCATCCCAGCATCCATTCCCAATATTTATGAGAAAGAAGGGAGGAAGGAAGGAAAGGAGGGAAGAAATGAAAGAGGAAAATTAAAGAAAGGTAGCTGCCTATAGTGGATTTTTACTTATAAGATTGGTGTTTTCATTAGATAAAAGAAAATTCAGATAAAAAGAAAAAAGGAATAAGAGATGGTTCCTTTCATCTATTTAAACATTATTCTACTGATTCCCAAGCACACAGTACAACAAGATTTATAGGCACATGCAGTTGAAAGAACATGCCTACGCCAGCCACCCCAGTCTTCCTAGACTCTTAGATCTGAATATCCATCGTCCTGTTGGGGCAGTGATCTGACTGTGTCCGTGAAAGTGGACCCCGGGCGGAAGCAGCGGCTCTGTGATCTGTGCCACAATGAAGGCTAGAGACATATCTCCCAGGCTTGTTCTAAATCAGAAGACGTTCTTTCAATAGAGGGCTCACCTGGGCGCCCCCGTTTTAAGCAAGAAAATTCCAGTCCGCTTCAGTAAGAAACCGAGATAAAGTTTTCGTTGGAGAGAATGAAAATAAGTTGGTCCTCTAATCATTAAACTCATTAAAAATTACTGAGTTCGATTCCCTGTTCTTACGCCATCCCAGAAACATTCTGAGCCGTTTGTCACGTCAGAAAGGTGAACGATGTGAAAAAGATCAAACGAGACGGAATGCTAAGAAAGCATTGCCCAGCACTGCCTGTGTGGAGTCCTACAGCTGTGGGCATGGACTTTGGCTTTGAACTTACTGTCGAGTGACTTTTAGCCAATCGTTGGATGGCTATGTTTCTCTGTGAGTAAACCCCGAGCGTCTTGTGAGGCAAAAAAGGAAATACAGACATGCTAAGGACAGCAAGACAGCACAGTTGATCATGCTAGGAAGTGATTAAAAACACCAGTGTTGACACATGGGCTGTACACTAAGTGAAATGGGCCAGATTTTAAATCTGGTTTCTGAGCTAAGATACCACGAAATCAAGCTGCAGGTAATGAGGGGAGATGAAGCCTTAATCTTCCCCTCTGAGAAAGCTAGTAAACAATGAGGTTGTGGGGACGCCTGTGGCCCCTATGACCTTGCAGTTAGCTGATTTCAAGAGCAAACAGGTATGTGAGAGGCATCTGCTTTCTCCGTGGGGTAAGGACGGCTCTTATTTTCTCGCCATACAGTTTCTTTACGAGACTGCCGTGAGTTCTAGAAAGATGTTTTCTCTTTTGCAAGACGCGCTGGGCTGGATTTTCTTCTTTATAGTCTCTAAATTTCACATTTTCATTTCTTTCCCGTCTCCCGTTCCCTAGCAGTTTGCCCAGCTTCCGTTGAAATTTATCTAGCAACAGGATGTCGTTTTATGGCACTATCTCGTGACAGTCTTGTAAGCTGCTGGTATTATTTCTAATTATACACACAGCAAAGTGTTTAATTTCCTCCTTGAACCACTTAGGCACAGTGTGTCTAGCAGGTTCGTCTGCTCATCTCATGGGGCTGACATTATAGTACAGGAACCTCACCAAGAAGAAAAGAGTTTTAGAGCAAGCAAGTCCTCAGGTTCCTGGAGTGTTAACTTAGACACCACGGCATACACTTAGTGTAAGCTTTTGTTTGAGTTTTACCTCACTTCTCTAAGACTGGCATACTATTCCCATGTAGCTAAAGGTAAATATTCTCAAGGTCATGCACTAGCAGTCGGCAGGATCCCGTTTTGATTCCAGTTCAAACTACAGTAATGTCTTTAGCACTTTAAATTACCTCTGAAAAGCCTAAAAGTTACTCCGCACGCACGTTTCCTGATGCAAACGAAGCTGTCTGTCATGTCTCGAAGTGATTTCAGAAGGATTTGACCTTCCCTTTCTTCGTTACCCAAACTCTGCCTCAGCGATAAGACAAGAGATTATGTGCCGACAAATGTTTCTCTAGGAACAATTGGCCTTCAGCCCTTCGTAATTTGATTAGCTCAGGAGTGTTTAGAAGTTGTTAGCCTTCTGCATAAAAAAAAAAAAAAAAAAAAAAAGAAAAACAACTTTGATCTCTAATTTGTATTTGAAGGTTGCTTATGAGTTGTTTTTTTTTTAAGGAGAGTTGGCATTTATTAAGAATATATTTTAACACATATAAGAGAGAAGGAGGGAAAGAGAGGGAGCGAGGGAGGGAGGCAGGGAGAGAGAGAACAAGAGAGAGAAAGAGAAGGAATATAAGATAGAACTGAGTCAAGGCATGAGTTTGAAGAACTATTTACTTTTCAGGCCTATATAAAACTAGCACATCGCAAAGCTGAAGCTCAAAAGCTCCAATTCAAAACTTCTTAGACCCCCAAATCTGTGTATTAAGTCTGTGTGGACTAGTGTGCAGACATGTTCATAGTGACACCACCAACCTGCCACTTAGAATTTGTTCTAGAGTGACATGGGCTCTAATCAGTAAGTAGTCACTAAGCAGCTGCTGAGCCAGGGATTGTGGAAAATAATGAATCCACGTCACGTGAGAATGTGACACAGCGCCTAGCTTCTGCCCTGCTCTTACGTACAGTGTAGTGGACAAGCATACATATTTTCAAATAAGTATGTCTGTAGCCCATACTACGAAAGGATGCAGGATGGTATTATGGGAGTGTGTGATTTTAAACTTGAACTCATTCAAGGTTTCCTGGAAAATAGTCAGAGCTTGAACTCAGGTGTCGGAATCAGCCAGCATTCCTTCTAATTAACCTGGGAATTGAAATCTTACCACAGGAATTTAATGCAGGACAGTGGCTTAGAATGGTTACCACCAAAGCGAGCATGGTCTGTGCGCAGGTTCAAAAGCAGGAAGGACTGTGCGCGTTGAAGTGAAAGAGGAGGGGGCTTAGAAGGCAACAGCGGCTAGATCCTGCAGAGTCCTCGGTGTGCAGTGTTTTCATCTGCATTTAGTAGGCTTTGAGAGTCTATGGAAAGGTTTTAATCTGAGTGAAATCCTTCGTTTGAGTTGACTGAGATTTCATTTCAGACTTCAGTGTACATGGGCTGCAGACATTGGGCAGGGAACCCATGCTGTGATTTTATGAGCTGAAAATTAATCTGTGTGTTTCAGTAACAGAATCTGTAGCTCTCCCAGCTTCTCACATAGTATTTAATGACTCTGGAGCTGCTTATTGATGTTATCAGCTGATATATTTGTAGAAAGAAACACATTTTCCGTGCTATAAAATTAAATGTTGCATCGCAAAGCAATATACTAAATATCTCTTCAGTCAATTTTTGTAAACTAAATGTTATAAAATTATATTGGAACAAGGAGACAGCTAAATCCACTGGGAATGTATTTCTTTAATAGTATTTTGTTAGCTTGTGTTGATGAACAGATTTTAGTTACCTTTTAGCAAAAATGTTCATTCTTCACGACTTGGAAAAGAAGTATGATCTTTAGACCATTTGGCCCTTGCAGGTTGTGTTGTGTTTATAGTTTTGAAGGTGTATGCATTTTGAGAACTGCTTTTTGTGTATTTACATAAAATCAAATATATAGTATTTATATCTTTTTACATAAATACTAATAAGACTTCACCGTGGAGCTAGGATCCTGTTTAAATAACCTGCAAAGTAGTTCACTGCTATAAAATTCATAAACATTTCCTAGGCAAAATCTAGGCTGTCCCTAAAGTATTCTGAACATATTCTTTATAATATAGAACCCCAAAATCCTTCATAAAAGCAAATTCTATGGTCTTCTGAAGCCCATGAAGGTAATATTTATTGGGCACCTACTATCTGTCAGTCATTTGGTATATTGCCCTATTTGTAAAGAGGCAATAATTTTTATTATTCTATATTATTCTCTTTTATAGATGGGGTCTTATTATCTGAATATTCGGACCTGCCCCCAAATTTACATGTTAATATTAATCGGCAATGTAATGACATTACAAACTGAGTCCTTTGGAAGGTGTGTGAGACTTACCATCGCTGTATCAAATACTCAAGAGAAACAGGTTAAAGGAACAACAAAAAAGGGTTGATCTGGGCTGATGTCACCGAGGGCTTTGGTTTCTGATCAGCTGGATCCATTGGCTTTAGATCTCTAGCATGGCAGGCACATCATGGCAGAAGGGCTCGAGGCAGATGTAGCACTAAAGATGAAGAGAGGAGAGGAGGAGGAAAAGGAGGTGAAGGAGGTGAAGGAGAAAAAGAATGAGGGAGGGAGAGGGAGGAGGGTGGGAAGGAAGGAGGGACTTCAACTTTATGTCACAGAGACCCAGCTTCTCCAGTCAGGCCCCTCTTTCTATTAGTCTATTTGATTTTGATTTCACCAGTGGATTCATCCTATTCATTAGGTTAGAGCTGTCGTGATCCAGACATCGTGGGAACCTCCTCTTTGAACACTATGCTGGGGACTGTGCCTTTTCCAAATGACCCTTTAGGGCACTTTTCATATCCCAACCAGGACAGAAGGTCATAAGGTCATAGTGCAGCGCATCTATAAATGGGATTTGTATTTGTATAAATGATGTCCCAGAGAGCTAGTGGAGACCCGTGCCAAATGAGAACATTGTGAAAAGACACCATCTGTGAATGAAAACGAAAAGGTTATCTTCACGAGGCATAAAACCCGCCATCTCTTGGTCCTTCTGGAATTCCCAGTATCCAGAACAATCAAGGAAAATTTTCTCATGGCTTATCAACCCAGTGACGATATTTTTATCTGAGGAATTGAGACAGTGTGTAAAATGAAGCCAGAGATCCTGTTTATCCCACAGAGCAAGTAGAAATAGGAGCTTGTGTATGAACACGTATCTATCTGCATGGAGAGCCCCATTTGGCTTCAGTGAATTAACCACCAGAAGATAAGCCTTTCTTACGATGTTTTCTCTTATATAATATGTTGTTTTCCTCTCTCTTATGAATGGATACCTTTTCAACCTGGTATTTATGCATGCACCATCAAATAAATTACCCTCGGAGGGAAATGTCATAGGCATTTGGTCATAGGCAGTAGTGATTGCAGAAAGAGAAGCTACCATGAGCCAAGCTGAGGCTGTATTCCACACAACAGGTTCCATGTTAAGCTGCTTCTCATCTTGTTCTCTCAATTCTATGAGGGATATATGAATCATGCCCTGTCTGCAGACAGGGCATATAGAAGCTTAGAGATGTCAAGTAAACTGGTCCAGACAGAAAGGATTTAGATTATTATCTGAGCGGCATGCAAATTCATGCTTCTAGCTGGTGCACAAAATCTCATGAACTACACACACCTTTGCGTGCCATGGGATTATCAACAGGTGCAAAATAGAAGCATGTGTAAAAAGAGAGTTTTAGAGTTTATTAGAACTTGAAAGTTGGCACCCGCAGTGTTCTAGAGCCTAAATACCACATCTAATTAAGCTGTCTCAACTCACCCTTCATAGGTCATGGAAAACTGGGGTGCCCCTTCTCCTTTGAGCTGCTTTCTGCATTAACAGCAGCACTTCTTGCCCTGACTTAACTGCAATTTAGCACCTGCTTCATCTTCCTGAGCCCTGCTCAGACCCTACCTCCTGCCTCCCAAAATAAAGTAAAAAACTTAGTCACTGAAAGGAGAGTTTTAAAGCAAAGAATAAGATCATCTTCCCGACTGAAGATTTTCAATCGTAGGTGGGGGATCCTTCCCCTCTCAGGGTTTATATGGAAAGATTATTGGCTGATGGAGGGATGACAGGAAAAGTACAGACCATGCAACAAGAAGACTTTTAGCCAGTATAAGAGATCGGCTCAGCTCTGGGCTCATTTGCATACAGTGCAGCAAGGCGTGGGTATAAAAGCCAGGGGTGGACAAGGAAAACATCTTGTAGCTTATTAACACAAGCCGCTTACTATGAGACAACTGTTGAATGGTGAAATGAGGTTGAAACCAGGACCTGCACCACAGGAATTGACCTCTGCCATTGAAAAGATGATCAGCTCATCGAAGCTGATGAATGGACAGAAGGTAGTGGGAACTGGCTTAGCCTAGCCTGGCTCTGTGTTTCTGTGTGGCTCTGTGCAATGTCACACCTATTAGGAGGCTGGTGGCAGTAGCAGGAACATCTCAGACGCTGCTGCATAAAGTTAGCATAGGTGCGTTGTTTAAAAGAGTGTTTATCAATGTTGGGGAATCTTCAGAAGCCTGCAGTCAAGGTCTCTGAATGGTGGCCACTTTTCTGGAAATTACTTAGAACATTGTTTCTCTGCAGAGTTAGGTGTTCTCAAACTTAAATATAATATACAACATCTCCGTTATATTGATTAATATTTTCCCTTCTAAACCACTTATTTTTTAGTTTTTGTTTGCTCTGTTAAATTAGCATGCAATGTCCTTTCATTGTGGTGTAATTGACCCCCCTCCTGCGTAACCCTCCCCCATCCCAGACGTTCCCCTTCTTTCTCCCAGAAGCCTGCACTTGGCTTTGCTGGCACTGTATTCCCCTCTGCCTTCTTCCCCCTCCCTCAAGATCCCCTTTCTATACTTAAACCCAACTATACACATATATAAGCTCATTTGAACAAATTAAGTTCTCAAATCTGCACATAAGAGAAAACCTGCTATCAGTCTTTTTTGGGTCCAGGATATTTTGCTTTTGATTTCCGGTGTTTGGTTTTTTTTTTTTTTTTTTCTTTTTTCTTTTTTTAACAATGAGAGAAATTCCATTGACTACATGCATATTTTCCTTACGATTTGTGCTGGCATCAATTTCTGGCTTTTGTGTGTGGTGCCAGCAGTATGGATGAGCAAGTATCTTTGTGCTGTGAGGATTTTGAATGCTTTGGGTATATGCCCAGGGGTGGTACAGCTGGGTCACACCGTTCTATTTTCAGCTGCATGAGGACCTTTCACGCTGAATTCCACAGTGGCCGTTCCTGTTTACAGTCCCTCTAGCAATGAGTGATCTACTTCCTCCGCATCTTCCCCAGCATTTGTTGTCATGGTGATAGCCATTCTTGCTGGCAAGAGCCGGAATCCCAAAACAATTTTATTTTGTATTTTCCTCGTGACTGAGGGTATTGAAAACTTTTTTTCCCAAGTCTTCACTGGCCATTTGTATTCATTCGAGACCTGTCTGTTCATTTTATTAGCCCATTTACTGACTGGAACATTTGATTTTATTTGGTACTTAATTGTCTTCAGGCTTCTATACGTGATGGGTGTCAGCCTCTTGCGTGATGTCCAGTTGCCCAACCTTTTCTCCCATTCCGTGGGCTCTTGCTTGCTTTGTTCATAGTTACTTTGCTTTCCCCAGTCATTTTGATTTCATATACCCACACTGTCAATCCTTGCAGCTATTCCCTTTGCTATTGGAGTTCTTCAGAAGGGCTTGGCTTTGCCTGTATCTTGAAGGCTTTCCCCTAGCAGTTCAGTGTTCCAGAATCCATAACCCTCTAAGTATTGCAAAGCTTTATTTCTAATATTCTTTTGAGAGTTTCATACATGCGTACAGTATTCACATTGTCTCATTGCCTCCTCTTCTATGACAGTTTTTGTGCAGGTCTGTTTAGGCAACCATACTGTTGAGATGCCCTGGG
This sequence comes from Cricetomys ansorgei, assembly GCA_026225945.1. Classification (NCBI taxonomy): domain Eukaryota; kingdom Metazoa; phylum Chordata; class Mammalia; order Rodentia; family Nesomyidae; genus Cricetomys; species Cricetomys ansorgei. The sequence continues at coordinate 1,941,409 of JAMJFZ010003970.1, forward strand.
TACAGCTTCCCTGTCATACCCAGAAGACACTGTCTTCCGCAGACGTGGTATTGGTCTTCTGGCTTTTAGAATCTTTTTACTTTTATTTATTATTATTATTATTATTATTATTATTATTATTATTATTTTGGTTTTTCGAGACGAGGTCTCTCTGTTGTATCTCTGGCTGTCCTGGAATTCACTCTGTAGAACAGGGTGGCCTTGAACTCACAGTAATCCACCTGCCTCAGCCTCCTAAGTGCTGGGATTAAAAGCCTGTGCCACCAGTGCGTGATGGCTTTTGTAATCGTTCCATCCCTTCTCTCTCTCTCAAGGATGAAGGCTCTCGGTAGGCACCAGCTCAACTTCTCCACGTTCAGTGAGTTGTACAGGTGTTGTCTTCAGCAATAGGACTTTACCATCAGTTTGTGGAGAGCAACCAATAGCCTTGGCAGCAGCTTGGGTCGTTTGGAGGTCCCTTTGGGCAACTTGATCAGTTGAAACTGAAAGCTTCGTTTAACCCCTACTCCATGAGATAAAGCCCACACCCAAACTGCCTATGTGGCAATAAAATGGCCTAAAACATTTTCCTGAAATCATCGGTAAGTGCCTTGCTCAGCCATCTCCATACGCCTCCGCCTGCAGTAGATGGGGGAAAACAATACAGAGACCCATACCTGGGAAATGTTCAGAGAATGAGTGACCTTAGAGCACTCAGTCCTGAATGGAACGTTTCTATCAAATACCTCCCTGTAGGGCTCAGGGAGCCCTCCGGAAGAAGACGCAGTGCCAGAAGGGTTGGAGAACACCAAAGAAACATGGCTTTCTAAAGGCAGCAGGACTGCCACACATATAAACTCACAGAGGCTATGGCAGCACGCCCAGGGCCTGGACAGGTCTGGCCCTGGGCCTGTACAGATCTAGCCCTGATGGGGTCCCAGCATGGAGAGAGAAACTGGATACAAGCCCCCATCCATAACCCAGAAGCTATCCCCAGTAGCTGTTCACAGAGTAAAAATTCATTTTCTCCAATGGAATCTCACTGGGTATACAAACCACTCACTGGGTCTTAAGGGTGGACCCCTTGCCCAGCCATAGACAGCCAATACAAAGCAAACTAATGGCATTTTTGGACATTCTGTCTCATAATCTCATAGGGCCTTTAAAGAAAAAAAACCTTACAGGTCTTTAGTATATTGTATAGTTTCTAGTTTTCTGGTTTGGGGGGATTTCTGCGTGTGTGAACACGTGTGTCTCTTTTGTATGTGTTTCCTGTTTTTTTCCACTGGATCTTTTTCTTTTGTTTGTTTCTTTTTTTAAAATCCAGTTTTGGTTTGTTTGCTTTTGTTCTATCTTATTTTAATATATTATTGTTGTTAGATGCCTGCCTGTTTTCTCATGAGAGAGATGGAAAGGGTGTGGATCTGGACAGGATGGGGGGGTGGGGAAGGGTCTTGAAAGAGTTGGGGGAGGGGAAGCCTTAATCAGAATATATTGTATGGAGAAAGTCTAAGAATGAAATGATGGGGACATCATTTGGTGACATTCATACAAAAGATTATGTGAACAGCATGTACAATTATGAAGAAAATCAGTGTGAATATCAATAGCAAGATGGAATTTGATATAAAAAAAAAGCTTAAAATGGACTTTGCAGCAGGTTCTGCTAGCCACAATATTTCAAGACCTTTAAAAGACAGAAAAGCAATGTCAGATGACTAAGTGCAAATTGATATAATTAAGATAATAAATATTAATTTTCTAAAAAAAAATGAGAAGGGGGTGTAATTGGTTTAAAGATGCAGCAGAAGTAGGTTCTCCCTGGGTCTATGACCTCTCTTTCCAGGAGCAGTTGGCTAGGTTCACAGTACAAGACACAAGTTCTGTCCTGTTGAGCAATTCTTAAATCCAGTGAGGCAACTGTAGGTTCCCAGATGCAAGTCACTATTGCACCGTTGCAGATACCTTGCTAGGTTGCTCCTTGTTGTGGTTGCAAGCTTTATGGCTGGGTAAGACTGTTGATTATTTTTCCTCCTTTGGCAGCTTGCATAGCATCTCCTGTTACAACGAGAGCCAGTCCTCAGAGAGCAGGCTGCTAGGGCATCTCAAGCTTGACTCCTCCAAGTCATGTGTCCAAATTGTGTGGTGCCTTCAAGTTCTGGGAAGGCAACCAAGGGTAAAAGCAGTAGCCTGTAATGCTTGGGGAATCTTTTGGACCCTCTGATCAACAACTTGAAGGGACTTTTACGATACCTAGTACTGAGACTTTTGACTTATTTAAAGAAGTTAATTTGGGGCTTACATTTGCCTTCCTCCTTCCCTCCTTCCCTTCCTTCATCTTTGTAGTAGTGTTTTAGAAGTAATTGCTGAGGTACAATAGGACATTTCACTGATTATCTGAGATTTCTACATGGATTTGTCAAGTCTTCTGTCATTTTATAGGGTCCAAAATTCCTCAGAGTATACTTCAAAAAGCTTCTAAGCTTTAGTTTGTCAGGAACTTCCTGGCCTTTAGTAACATCCTAAAACGCGCTAGCTTTCTCTTCCCCTCCTGCCATCCTTAACTCTAATCTTCTGTGTTCCAGCAGTGAAATCCCTGAGTTTTAAGTTTGTTGGTGCCCAGGGGGCTTCTTTTACAAAGTTTCTGAGATGAAAAATGTCAAGTTATGACTTTCACTTGACATTGTGCCATCTGAGCTTTCTTCTTCAAACACTTGAGCAAGGCCTGGTTTTTACCCATTTAAGAAGTTAATTTAGTAGAGGGTACGATGATCAAAGCTTGTCATAAGTGTGTATGATAACGTCATGGGTAAGCTCATTATTTTGTAAAATTAATATTTTTATTACATTAATAATTCTTCCAAGTCAGTTCTCTGTAATGTCAAAGTTAAAATGTGAACAAGGAAAGCTCATAAGACTTCAATCCTACACAAGGAACTACAGGCAAGTAAGGAATGCTGAAAGCTAGAAATAGTCTTCCCCTGGGAAGAGCACACCAGCCCGTTATCCAGTACCAAATGATCAGCCCTGAAAATATACATGCAGGTAACATTATACAGACTGAGCAGGTTATATTAGGATTATATATGCATACACATATACATACATGCATGCAGTAACAGTGGGGAAAAGGGTCATGAATTTGGAAGAGGAAGGAAAAGCACATGGGAGGGTTTGCAGGGAGGAAAGAAAAGGGGGAAATTACGCAATTATAATCTCACAAAATGAAAGAATTTAAAACCGTGATCGGTTCAACGATCTTTGAAAAGCCTAGACACAAGAGGAAGAAGGAAGAGCCACGTCACAGCCCAGCTACTTAAATGTTGGTGTTTTACTTCTCAGCCTTTTTTTCCGTTCAGTGTCATGGGGTGGTGGAGGTCTGGGGCGCACGGTTTTACCCTGCCCCATCTCCATGACGAGTCTCAGCACGTCCACATGCTCGCTGCCTCCATACCCTCCTTTAATGCCTGGAGCTACCTCCTTAGTCCTGGGGACCAAATATAATCCAGGATCACTGAGGAGACCCTTTCCTACAGCCATGCTCACAGGTGAGGTGGAGCGAGTTCAAGGGTACTCACTAAGATCATTTCTGCGAGTTTATACTCTCAGGAAAAGAGTTAGCAGTCGATCCTGCCGAACAGAAGGAGCACACATCTGTGTGTTTTTGTTGTTAGGGCTGTAGCCATGGGTATCGTCATCTTACAGAGAGTCAGAAGAACCGAGGAGAGCTGTGGGTGTTGGGCTCTAATGAAAGCATTCTCAGTTAGAAGCTGGGAGAAGAACACAAATGATTTTGACGTGACGCTTTCTTAGTTTTTCAATAAATAAAACCTTATTGGGATGGTACTGCTCGTTTACATATGGCCTACTGCCTAGGGCTGCTTTCATGCCTCAGGGGTGGAGGTGAGCCACTGACATAAAGACTGCATAGTCTACAGAGCCTGAAGCCAGTGGCTATCTGGCTGTTTGCAAATGTTTGCTGATCCTGTAGCAGAAGCTACTTGTTCTTAGCGTCTAATTCTTTAAGGATTCCTTCAGCACTTTTGTTTTACTGACTGTTGGTTGTTTGTTTGAGGGCTTCCTGGATGCACATGACATGCTCTGATCAGGCCCACCCAGACTTTCACTTCCCATTATTCCCCACCATGATTTCTTCTCAACTTCTGGGGTTCTCCTTCTAAACATGAGTCCGTCAGTGCTGCCCCCATGCAGGCCTGGAGCACGGGTGGTCTCTCAGGGGCTGCATCCCTAAATAAAACTGACCCTTAACTTCCCCAGAATCCATATCAACAGCTCTGGCAAGGGATGGGACTTCCTGTCACCCTTCCCCACTCTTGCTGGGGTTTAGGCTGTCTTTACCCTGTGCGCGCAGCTATGGACACTGTGAGTTCCTCGGTGTAGCTGCACTGCCAAGTTCAGAAAGCACGTTTGCATCCCAGTCATCCACCAGTCCTCTGAACATTCAGAACATTGGGGAATAGCTTTTAAACATCAGTTTTTCAAGAACTTCCCGCCTTTCAGGAATGGCCTCGAGCATTCCACTTCCTCTCCCCTCCACACCATCCCCATCTCTCATCCATCAGCTAAATCCCTGAGTTTGGAATCTGCCAATACCTAGGGGACTCCTTTCGGAAAGTTTCTGCCTGAAAAAAAAAAATCAAGTTATGATTTTTACTTGACATCATGCCGTCTAAGGTTGAACATAGCACACTTCGATCAAAGTCATTCCCTGCTACATTGACTTAAAAAGTCAATTTAAAAAATGGGGACAAACTGGACCTTGCTCAGGTGCTTGAAGGCAAACAAGTAGTTTCATGTAGTTTTGATTATGATCACAGTATAAATACCAGTGTTCACTAACACGGTGCTTTGTTCTGGCTAATACATCACAGCTGCTGTAGGGTAGAGCAGATGACGACATTGATGGTGATATCTGTAATTACTGAAATCTATATAGTTTACGAGAAAAACTCAAACCACAACCTAGCATTTAATGCAAGCTGAGATTAGAGCAAGTATCCAGAATCTTGACCAACTAAACAGCTGCCAAAACATTAAAAAGAGTGATTATGGCAGATAACATAGTATTCCACCAATGGCATATATTCAACATTGCTTAATCATTCTTCTATTAAAGTAATACACAGTCGTTGGAGATTTTGATCCCTCTGTTTAAAGATCATGTTGTGAGGATTGTTCTGCTCCACAGAGCTGTATGCAATTTCATTTCTTTTAACCTTAAGACATGTACAAAGTGAGACTATTAATTCGAGTTTATAAAAAGCATTTACCCTTTGGTAGATATATATATATATCTATATATATATCTATATATATATAGATATATATATATATATCACCAGAATACTGTTTACTGTTCACGTGGGTATAATTCATCCTGCAACCAAAGGAGTTTCTTCCATGGATACTGTCTCTCTCATGTCTTCACCCCTCCCTGACCCCCATCTTCTACCCCTTAGTGCCTGCTGTTTGTAAGGCACTCTCCTGGTTGTCAAGGAGACCATTTGATATTAATATTTCCCTCAAGGGATTAGAGGCTTCCTTGGGACCTTTGGCAACATGTAAATGAGTCTGACCATGGGAAGTAAGAGTGGGGAGGGATTGGGTTTCAGGCAGAGAAATCATCAGCAAAGCAGGTACTGAAAAGTGGCAGGTCTGATGTGCACAGGGTTTGTGTTCCCTCAGTGCTGCTGGATAGAGTACCTCTAACAAGAGTTTCTGAACCAAACAGGTCACTTAGTCATCCTGGGCCTCTGATTACTAAATTATAAATCAAAATATTATTACTTGATTATATACTTCCTCAGAATTCTAATGCTAGTTGTTCAGTTACCGTGCAGTTTAAATAAAATTTAAGCCCAGTGTAACTAGAAATAGAAATTCTCTGTGTGACTAGGATTACAAAATGTCCATTTCTTAAAGGGGAAGAAACGGGCATTCTGTATGCTATCAGCCGAAGTCTTTTCCTTCTAGAAGATAATTAATTATGCCAGGAGATTCATGAGGCTGTATGCCAATTGTGAAAGATTTAAAACTCCAAAGTTCTTTGTACCCTCTTCAGCTCATATGGATATAAATTACTTTCCTGACCTTGGCTAGATTCTAGGGCATAGCCTGATTTTCATCTTAAATGGTAGGGAGAGCTTCGTATAAAATTAGGGGACAGATAAGTCATGTCAATCCTGATATAGATACATAGAAGCAGGACAGCGTGAAACCCATGCCGTCTGCTCTCTAGTGTCAGGGAAGCCATGGTTTAGGATAAGACCATGAACAGCTCCTCCAGAAGCTGGGCCCTGAGGGAAGGGCACACACACAGTGGTTCTCCTCTCCACAGAAAGCCCTTTGCAATGTCTTTGTCTTTTGCAACTTGGTACTTTTGTAAACTCTTTGAAACAAGGGCAGTGTGTAACAAGTTGCCTAGCTACCCTTTGGCACCTATTTCTACTCTCTTTCTTCCAGGAAAGAAGTTGTCCTCTTGATATTTGTGTTTTGAATACCATAACATTATTATTAATTGTTTTCTTCAGTATCTTGTGAACTCCAAGGTGAAATTAGCCCAACGCCTTTGAGAATCTAGTCCAGCAATGTGTGCTGAATTGATAACGTGGATCCTACTGGATTAAATTTCTAGTAAAAATTACTTGCTCTCCCTCTATGTTCCTACTGTATTTTATTTGTGGTAGGGGTAGGTTATGTTTGAAATTAGACTATGTGGCTTTGAATCCTGATCTCAGTTCTTACGAGCTGTACAAATAAATGACTGTGGCAGCTGGGCAATGTCTTTGTGCCTCAGTGTATTCACCTGTAAAATGGAGTGGCTTCATATGACTGCCTTTGGATGAGAGAATGCTTTTTTAGAGCTTTGTGCTTTCCCTCCACCGCACAGCTATGTTGTTAATGTGATTCACTAAGTTGGAAGCTTTTTAAAAAGTGAGTTTCATTTAATATAAAATGCTAGTTTTCTGCTAAGAGTGAGGCCTCCACAACAGTTACGGAATGTAATTGGTGGGTGGTACTCGGAAGGTACAGATCCTCAAAAGGACAAATTGTTGTTGATTTTGTGTCAGGGTGGTTCTCTTCTCTCGATCCCAGACCCTGGGACCATGGGTCTGTGCCTTATCTGATCTATAAGTTTACCAGGAAGCAGAGCAAACATACCTCAAGGGAATGAAGACTGAAGAGTGGCTATTGGAGCTGGTCTGTGCCTCAAAGCCCCAGACAAACGCTGCCCCTCAAATCACCTTAGAAGCTGGTCCTGCCAAAGCCCTTCTCCGCTGCAGTGGGAGGGCTCCCCTTCTCTCCTTCCCTCCTGCTGATTACATCCATATATTTATTCAAACACAGACTCAGGTCCTGCTGGAATATGACCCTGTCATTGGCATTATCTGTAGTAATTTTAACAAATGTGACCATTTAACCTCCGTTTAACCCAATACTAAGTTCTTCAGTAAACTGCTCCAGGGACCATGGGAAGAACGCAACCTCCACCTTTCATTAAAATATCTAAAAACTAGCCACTGAATGTTTACATTGCCTTGATGGTTGGAGAGGCTCTAACAGATTCAAGCAGAGTGCAGAAGTATCAGGATAAACCATGAATCTATGAGCTGTGACTAGTAGTGCTGGGCTGGCCAGGCCCGTGGCTTTCTTCCTTGAAGGTGCTTGTGTCTCAGCAGTGTCCCTAGAAGTTGATTGAGATGCAGGCTTCACTGATGTGACTGCCTTGTACTGTAATTCTTCTCAGTGGGGAAAGGCATTAGTTGCTCTCATAGAATCTTTCCGAGCTTCCTTGGTGTTTGGTCTGTCTCCACTGCTCCCATATGGTGCCGTTGCCAGTCACAGGACATCCTAGGGAGTGAGTCTTACTCTACCTGGTAGGGAGGGAGTTCTGCCTCTTCCTTCTGCATGCCGCTGTGAGGGACAAACCCCCTGAAATCCGCTTTCCATGCACACTTAAATATTTTATGTTAATAGTGATTGAAGTCAGATTTCAAGTAATACTTCCTGCAGTTTATTGGCCCAGTTAATTTAACATTAAGAAAGAAACTGAATGAATAAAAAGCATAGCACATTTCCATATGCAAATGTGTGCCTAGAGGAAGCTGTTAGATGTGGGGCAATCAATAAATTCCAGAAATTTAGTAGCATTACACATAACGCTGACATTAACTCTCTCAGGTTTCAGGGCTTGTTTTAAAGTTCTTTTTTTTTTTTTTTTTTGCCCATCACCTTCCTTCCCAGGACATGATGTTTTCTTCAGCTCTGAGGACGCACTCACTGTAGGTGCCATTTGTGAGCAATGGGCTTCTGGCTCCCGGGGGATTAGTAATTGCTTAGTTCTGACAGGTGCTCATTGCAGGGCCTCATTTCCTACACAGCATCACCATCCTTCTCAGCCTCAGAAGAAATCCTGCCAGGAAGAGGAAAAGGTCACAGCCCAGGGGAGCGATTCCCACACAGAATTCTGATCAACCCAGAGATTCCGCAAAGGTGACTCGGGGGCCATTACCGGGGGCTGTGGAAGTGGGGATGCGTGTGGGGGAGGCGAAGGAAACCCGCAACCCTCCGAACGAGCTTTTCTTTTTCTCTCTCGTGCCGTATATTCTACCATAGAAAAGGATTTCTCTACCAAATGAAAAGTTAAAAAGTCAGCGATCTGAAATAGGAAAGAGCTACCAAGAGCAAGCGCTGGTTTCCCCCATGTGCTTTGTACTGCGGGATCTGTGTTTTTTTCCCATCTGATACTGTAAATAATTCTTCGATCTTTCTGTCATTTTTATTTTAATGGATGAGAAAGATAATGCTTAGTTACCAAGTCACTTGAGCATAGTCTCTAAGTTGCAGGCACCATACCATTTTAATTTCTCTCACTTCTTGGCGGCCAACATGCTCCGAGGGGCTCCTGTCAGGTGTGAGACCCTGGAGATAGAGTTGTGATGAGCTGGACTGGACGGCACTCTCACTGGGCCTGTGAGTCAGTGGATTTGAATGCTGGCCTGTGCGGTGGGCCTGTGCCTCACGTGGTACGCAAGCTGGCATCTCTTCTACCACGTCGTCTCTAAACATCAAACTCTGTGGCTTTCCCTTGAAGGCTCTGGGGAAGACAGGAGCGACGGAGAGAAGCAGATAGTTCCTAAGCACATGAGCCTTGATCACTTTCCGTAGGGTGTGTGAACAAGTGGAAAACTCAAAGCATTGATAGATTCTGTACTCGGACTAGGAGAGCTCCTCTGTCCTCTGTCATGGTAGGGACACGGACAGGAAACGCTGTACACATCTCATCCCCGTGTCAAGTCGTACTGTCCTTAGTGCAGTGGGAAGAGCTCCCAACTCTAAGTTAAGAGGAAATTGGTTCAATCCTTGAATTCCCTGACATCTTTGGGGAGAATCTGCATTCGGTTCATTTCCCATGTGTAAAATGAGTTACGTGGCTCCTCTCTAGATGAAAATCTTTGATTCCGAGTTTGGAAGTTCAGTAGGCTTAGGCCCTGAAGTTTGAGGGTAAGTTTCAGTTGCCTTCTTCAATATAGGGTATTCCCTATAAGAATAGATGTATGATTGTTATTATTATTATTATTTATTATATCATCTTTAATACTATTACTACTGTTACTACTACTATTACTACTACTACGGCAACTACAGTGTTTCATTATGTAGCTCAGTCTTAACTCAAGACCACGATATTATTGCCTTCGGGTTTTCATCTTTTTTACAGATTTGTTTTTATCTCTGTGTGCGCACGTCTCTGTGTATATATAAGACACATGTGCAGGCACCTGAAAAGGCCAAAGGAGGATGTTGGTTCCCTGGGAACTGGAGTTAAGGTGCTTGTAAACAGTCCAGTGGTGCTGAGGACTGAACCTGAACCCCCTGAAAGAGTAGCGAGCACTTCTAACTGCTGAGCCGTCTCTTCAAGCCCTGTCTCACCTTTCTGAGGTCTGAGATTACAGGAGTGTTCTGCTACTCCCGGGTTGGATTTTAGATGTTGCTTTTTGTCTCTAACCAATAACAAGAAATAAAATTTACATTGTGTTCGAATACACAAGCACACACACATATCAGAAGCAGTACTATTTATGTGATACACTGTGAGATCTTCCTTAGTATTTCATTCTCTCCAGGTATAATCTATTTTCGTTTTTTGTAGACGTCTTGCCTGTGGTCCAGTAACTTGGTTTCATAACCTATAAGCTAAGCTTTGTGCCACTAAACCCCATCACCATGGAGAATTTCTCAAGGTCAAAGACTGACAAGAATGTATAGCCAACTGTCTTATGCATTGACTGTCTATGTGCATTGACTCACCCTGCCACAGATTTAACACAAAAAAAATTGCATCCCTCTGCAAATTACAGACATTCTCTTGCCAGTGCTCAATAGGGAATAATGCCAGGGATTATTTGCCAGGACAAATAGGAATTTGCCTGAGCTTGTGTTAGATATCCTAAGCAATGTAGAGAGAATTTGAAATGGAGAAGATATGCAAGTCAGGTGTGAGTGTAACAGTTTTGCATAAGGGACTGTCTCCGGCTTTCTATATCCTGCAGGGGGCAGGGCGGGTCCTGAAACCAGTGCCCTCTGGTTACAGAGGAGCAAGCATTTTTTTTCTTCCTTAGACAACTAAGAATATTTCCTGCTGCCCTTTGAGACAATGTTCTTCCCTCTGACTAGTCAGGCAATTCTCCCAATTTCCTGCTTTGCCTCCATGATGCTATTAGACCCTCTGCTCACACTGAAGTGAGTTGGAAGCGTCCCCTTAGGACACAAATGCAAAGCATTGTTGTGTGAAGACGCGTTTGGCCCATTCTGTCTAGAGTTAAATGGCTTCACTCCGTCAGCAAAGGGCTCTTTAAAATTCTCTAATGCATGGAGCTTAACTGGGGAGAGAAAATAATCACCCACATTTGTCAGTATACAACGACCAAATAGAATGCTTGCAGCTTGCGGAATGACTCATTAGTATTAGATTAGCCACCCTTTAGCCTGATGGAGAAACTATCGTGGCACCTTAAATTTATAAACTGAAGCTGAGAGCCCCAAAGACTGGGGGTGTTCAAGCAATGACTAGCACAGGGCAGAGCAGAATGGTACGCTCTAGGCTTACAGGACATACACTTTGTAAAGCGCTTTCTCACCAGAGCTCTGCCTTATGGATCAAGGAAGAGCGGTCACTGGGCAGTATTCGCAACAACTCTGCGTTTGTGAACTCTTCTATTCCTGTAGGTTAGGAGCATTTTTCATTTTTACTCCTATTCTCATTTGCCGTCTATTGCTGTGATAAATACCACGGCCAGTTGGAACTTGGGAGGGAGAGGGATTATTTCCTCTTGCACTTCCAGATCACATCCCGTTGTTGAAGGAATTCAGGACAGGAACACAAGCAGGAACAGAGGAGGAATGCAGCTTGCTGGCAGGCTCTCTTGCTTGCTCAGTTACCTTTCTTACACATTCCAGACACACCTGCGTGGGCACAGAGCTGCCTGTAGCCTAAGCCCTCCGACAACAGTCATCCATCAAGGGAACCTTTCACAGACAACCTAGCCAGTCTGACAAGTGAAGATCTCCAACTGAAGTCTCTCTTCCCAGATGACAGTAGGTTGTGTCATATTGATGATATAATCGAAGCAGGACAACCTAATTTGGAGTGGCAAAAGAAATACCCACACATCCAGCCAGAGGCTTGTCTCGGGTGGTCTTCTGCTTTTACCACAATTACTGCTTTGAATAAGCCGCCTTATTATACCTAGCTTGTATCCAAGATGGCTGCTCTTTTCCTTCGGGTCTTCACCGATGTGTTCTTTCACTTAAACCAATTCTGGGCTCTTTGCTGGACTCATTTCCGGTTTCTCCGCCATATGACCCCGGTTGGTTTTACCCTCCGAGATTACACGATTACCCTCTGACACCTTTAATAATATGCAGGTTGTGCCGAAGGTAAAGAGAATGCCCCCCAATTCTGTCCCAGGAAGTTTTGGCCCTGTTGGGAAGAGTCGAAGCACAATGAACATAACATACAAACTATTGCTAAGGCGGAAATATCCCTCCTTTCTCTGATCATCGAAGAAGTATCATTGTGTCATGTGGATCTTGTATCGTTTCCAGCTTCCGAGATCTATTGCTAACGTGAATTGTCTCATCTGCTAGATATCCCACTCCTAGAATGAGGTCATATTTCATGTAGGATGATTACATTTAGTACTTACCTCTGTGTCTTTCTCGGTGCTAAATGTTTGGCTAGAATTATTTTATTTATCCCTAGGAAACAAGCATTTTTTCCCAATTTGTTGTCCAGGGAAGACCTAAGGCTTTAAGCTTGAGCTGTATCCAGTTTGTTTAGCAGGGAAGGGTTTTGCATGAGTTTTCTGTTACTGTGACAGAGTACACGAGGGAAACTTCGTGAGGGAGGAAAGGTTTCCTTCGGCTTGTTGTTCCAGAGGCTTCAGTCCATGCAATCCAGAGGCTTCCAGCCCGGCTGGGTTCGAGCCTGAAGACTGAATATCCCGGCGGCAGAAGCACGTGGTAAGGGAGGCTGCTTACGTCATGGTAGCCATGAACACAGAGGATGCGAGAGGAAGGGCTTAGGACACCATGTACTTGACAGGCGTATCTGTTGACAGGACACTTCCTATCTGAACTCTTAAACAGCACAGAGTGAGACTCAGATCAAAAAAAAAAAATCGTTTGACAGGTCTGGAGAGATGAGTCAGCAGCACACGCAAGGCATTGCATCATGATACGGCTCACTGTTTTCCAGAGGATCAGGGTTCTGTTCTCAGCACCAACATCCAGCAGCTCACAGCTCCAACTCCAGTTTCCAGGGGATCCAGTGCCCTCTTCTGGCCTCTGCGGGCTCATGTACACGCGTGCACATACCCACACATAGACAAGCACGTGCACATTAATAAATAATGAAATAAGCCTTAAGATTTGATTTCTCCTTGTGTCCTATGTTTTTGTCTCTGAGCCCTGCTTAGAGAATCACTTAGTGAAATAGTTTTGTCTTTTTTTTAAATTAATGACTAAATATTTAAGTAGTTTCCACTTTTATTTATTTTCCTTTGGAGACAGTGGCTTCTGTCAGTGTAACTGGCCTTGAACTCGTTGTGTAGTCAAGGATGACCTTGAACGTCTGGTCTTCCTGCCTCCACCTCCCCAGTACAGGATTACGGGTGTGCACGACCATGCCAGGTCAGTGCAACGCTGCAGGGCAAACCTAGGGCATTGTGTATGTTAGGGGAGCACTCTCCCAACTTACCATCTCTCTACCTCCAATCTTGATTTTCACAGTAATACTATTGATTTTCTAAACAAAACAAAACAAAACAAAACACAAAAAAACCAAACCGCTTATTGCATTTTCTCCTGCTATTTCTCCTATCTTTTCTTTAGAAATTGATGTATGCAAAAGTGTCAGCTTCTTCAGCACAAATGAAAAGCTTCAGTAACGTTACTGTTTGTTTAGTAGATGTCTATAGATTCCAAACAATGTAGGACTTATAAGAAAGGACAAAACCCACATATGGTTCGCTCTAGCAACTGACACATCAGTGGAGTGGAGAAATGTTTACTTAGTGCTCTGAGAATTCACACGCACACGGGGGTGGGGGGCTGATCTGTTACTTGACACATGCTTGCCATGGTGGTAAAGGACACAGATCATCCCAAATACAACACTTGTCCCGTCTGCGTCTACAGAGACTGAAAGGGGACATTGGCAGAGTAGAAAGAAGTAAAAAGGAACCAGAATCAAGAAGAACAAGAACTAAAGTTGTAGAGAAAGGTCCTGGAAATGTTTAATTTCCAACTGGAATGGCTTTCCAGTTTCCCTCTGGTTAAAGAATATACCACAGGGGCTGGAGAGGTGTCTCAGCGGTGAGGAGTGCTTCTACTTTCTATAGGACCAGAGTTCATGTCAGGCAGCTCACAGCTCTGTAACCCTAGCTCCAAGGAATTGATATCCTGTTCTGGCTTCTGTGAGTACACACACACACACACACACACACACACACACACACACACAGGGACAGACAGACGGATACACACACATCTTTTGTTTTTTAAAGAACACACCTTGGCCACTTTGCTTTCCTGTCTAATAGCTGCAGGACCATGATGGTTTTCCTGTTTACAAGCACATTTGTAATCTCTTTTCACACTCGGACTATTCTTCCTGTTTTTACTTAGCGTCTTTTAAATAGAGATCTATTTTTGTCCTTAAAGAGCAAAAACTTTGAGAATTTTTTTTTTAAAATATGGAAGCATGCAGATACAACTTCAAATCCATAATTCAGAGACAATTCTGTAGCGAATTCCCTTGTATCTGGAGTGTTTATCTCATGTATACCATATTTTGTTATAACGAACATTGAACTCTGTTTTCTAACTTTTATCCTAAGAATACCAGAAACTAGACTAAGCAGACCTGAGATTTTCCCACAATAGCCAAACCAGTTGAATCTCTCCCATCGTGCTGTGTGGATACACTTATTTATTTCTCCCACCCACATGGTCAGCAATGAATGTTACATCCTAAATCTACTGTTGATTTTGTGGCAAAGTTAATACTCCATTGTTTTAAAGTGAACCGTTTGATTACTTAGGCGGCAGATATTTTATTTCTATTTGTGTAATTTAACTTTACGTGCTTTTAAGTTTTTGTGTGTATATTTAAACCATAGTTTAAATTGATACACAATTTACATGTAGTAAAATGCATAGATCAGAAATATATTCTTCAGTAAGCTACAAAAATTCATACATTGGGGGCTAGAGGGATGGTTTGGTGGTTAAGAACACTTACTATTCTTGCAAAAGACTTGGGTTCCGTTTCCAGCACCTACATGGTGGCTCTCAACCCCTTGTAACTCCAGTTCCAATGGATCTGGTGGCCTCTTCTGACCTCTGTGGGTGCTGGGTGTGAACATGGTACACATGCCTATATGCAGGTAAACACTAGTGCACATAAATTAAAAATAGGTGCATCTTTAAAAATATCTATACATTTGCTTAACCCCATGACTGTAGATATTATTCTAATACCCCCGGGGCCCCACCCACTCACTCCTACTCAGAGACATGTCTTTTGATAGCTTTTTCACTCGAGAACTTAATACACGGATAAAGTGTGTGTCTCTTTTATGACGAGTTCCTCATCTCAGGGTAAAGTTCTCAGGCTCATCAATATGGGTGTCTACATCAATAATTTAATGGTACAAATCTCATTTTACGGCTGGATAGTATTTAATAAAGTGAGCCATCCACGATGCATTAATCTATTATCTGATTGATAGATGTATGAATTTTAAATTTGGAGGGTTTTTACAAGCACACCAGGAATGAGCGTCCTCATACCCACTGTCTCTTGGTTGTTTGCTGCCGTCTCACTGTTAATTTCCCCGCTGGCCCACCTATGTACTTTGAACTCATTTCTTACCCTCCTTCTGCACGAACAGTGTGTTTTACTTTTCAGTTTTCTCCGTGTCATTGAGTCACTAATTACATCTTTATTTTACCGTTCTTAGTAGTTGGTCTATTGATTTTAAGATGCATCTTTTGCTTATCACAAAGAAGATTCAGATACACACACATATAAAGTTTGAAACAAACCGATTTTTATTTTAACCGGTTAACTTATGGGAAAGCACGAAAATAATTGAAGGCAACAAGTCTTGGCCCATATCCCAACTATACCTAGAATTCTTTTACTCCTTTGTGTAGGACTAATATTTTTAAGCAAAATAATTTCACTAATTATTCGTGAATTTCATACATGTATACAATATAGTTTGGCCATATCCACACATTCCTGTTTCTCCCTCTGTCTCCTCCCAGATACAACAAACATGTTCCCACCGACTTCTGACGCTGTTTCCATTTTTGTATTTTTCTATTTTAAAATAGTCACCAAGTTCAGTTTGTGCTGCCTGTATAGTCTCGAGTATGTGCTCATCCACCAGAATATGATCAACCTACCAGCGAACACACTCTTAAGGAAAACCGACTCTCCCTTCCCTAGAAGCCGCTTTCAGTAGCTCTTAAGCTAGGGGTAGGAGACGCATGAGCCCCTATCACTTCCTTGTTAGAAAGTGACCGGTTTGCTCGTGTGCAGACAGAATCCCTCCTGTGGATATTATGAGTGCAGGGGTCCTGTCATGTTTCACTCTGGTCCTCCGTGACTTCTGTCTCCCAGTCCTTTTGACCCCTCTTCTGTGGTGAGGACCATTTTCCTGTACGCTTACGTTATCCATCCATCTGAAGAGCTTTCTTTAGCAGACAGTAGTCCCTCAGGCTAAAGTCACAATGTTAGCCACATTTTGGAAGAGTGTTTTCAGTGGTTAAGAGTCATAAATCATTATTTTGTCTTTGGTACTTCAAGGGTGTCTCTCTTTGTCTTCTGTTCTTTTAAAATAGAATTCAGACTGAAGATCTCCATTTTGTGATTGGCTGTTGTATGAACTTGCACTTAATATTGCTGTATATTTGAACTAGATTTATGACTGCTCTTTCATCTTTTGTTGCCTATGTGTCTTGCGTCTTCTTTGAAATTCTCGTTCTTATTAGTGTTTTTCTTTTTCATTAAGCGAATACTTCCTACTGTAACATTTTAATTACCTTAATAACTATTTTGTCTCTATGTTTTGAGTTATTTTTAATTGGTTGCCTTTGGGCTTACCATATGTACCCAGTGAAGGTCTACGCCTGATTAATACTAATTTAATTCCATGAGATACAGGGCTCTTACTTCTCTATTGCTTTATTCCTGCTTTTTAATTTGTAGCCATTATCATGATGTGTATTTGTGTGTATATTTATTACAAACAAAACAATGTTATTCCTATCATCTTTCCTTATGCAATATTATGTTTTTAAAAGTAGTCGGGAGGAAGAAGTAGGAAAATTATATCGTGTAAATTTTATTAAAATTGTTTTGTTTGCCTCTTTTCTTGTTCCTGTGATTTCACTAACCATCTATTTCCTGCTCTCTTCTACCTTCTTCCTGTAGCTGTTGTTAAATATGTTACATTTGCATATGTGGTGTCCTGGAAAGTGTAGTCACATTAATATTATTTATGTAATTATATTTAAAAATATGTCTAGAGAAAAGTAATGAAATATACATTAATGCAAGTTTTCGTAACTACCTGATTCATAATTACTTAACTGGCTCTTTGTTCTCATGGGCAGGTGTGCTTGAGGTCACTTGCTTTTGTGCCAAAAATTTCCATTGATTGTTTTTAGATGTGCCTATTTTATTTGTATGAAGTTTTGCCTACATATATGTATATACACCACGTATGGGCTTGGTGCACACAAAGGCAGAAGGTATTAAATCCCTTGGAACTGGAGTTGCAGAAGGTTATGAGCTACAGTGAGGCTGGGAACTGAACCTGGATCCTCTGGAAAAGCAGCTAGTGCTCTGTTGTGTGACAGACTCTTCCTGGGGAGATGCAGCACAGACATGTCTACTTTCCCCAGATAGGAAGCCCCCAGCAGACCAAAGTACAGCTACCACCAAAGTCTGATCTCATGAACCAATGAGATTTGTTGAAGGTACTTACAGGAATATAGGGTACCGGTTACTTACAGGAACAGAAACGACTCATAGACAGCCGCATCACCAAAGCCCGCCCCAGCATGAGTGACAGCTCCCAAAAGCTGGGAAGTTGCCACAGCAAAGCCTGTGGGCAGCTCAACAAGTTTTAGAATGTCCTTTCTGGGGAGCTCAGCTGGTCTCTGTTTCTTTAGACAGTTTAGCTTCTGCTTCTTGTTTGTATCTTGACTTACCTGAGAGTGACTCTCGGCAGTCTGTACTGTTTATGTAGCAGGAGAGGTCTAGTGAATCTGGTCAGTTTCTGGAACTTCCTGAAGCCGTTCTGAGTTGCTTACTTTTTGTCCTAAAGAGGGATGGGATGTTCCAACCTTGGAGGAAATGGGTAAACAACACGCTCATTCTTAATTACCTTCTGAGATTAATATAATTACTTCATTTCGCCTTTCCCTTTCCTCTCACATACCCTCTTGGTCTCTTTCAAATTTTTGGAATATCTTTCATCAGTTGTTGTTTCATGCATGTATACTCATAAATACCCAACTATAACCTGCCCGGCATACTCTTACTCTCTTATATTCTCTAGCCCCAGTGAGCCAGCTCACAACAGGATTCTTTCCGTTTTACTTTCCTGGGAATAATTTTCATTTTTCTTTATTTTTGAAAGTCAGTTTTGCTGGACTCAAGATCTTTGCATGACAGTTCAATCTTTCAGCCCTTGTGGTGATACATCAGCTGCTAAGCTTATCTAGAGTCTCTTACGTGTGAGGAGACAGGTTCCCTTTCCTGCTCTCTAGATGCTTCTTGATTATCTTCCATCTTGGATAGTTTTAGTTGCGCATGTGTCTGAGCGCGTATCTCTCGGTGTTTGTTGAGACTTACGGATATGGAAACTGTTTTTTAAATAATATTAAAGCCATTTGAACTGTTACTTCTTTAAATATAAGCTGTGCTCCACTCACTGACGTGGGTGCTCTGGGAAATTCGTGACCAGGCAATTTCACGATCGTATGGCCGTCAGAGAATGCACGTACACTCAACGGTGTGAGTCACTTCCTGGACCTGTGCCTTTAAAGCAAAGAAAAATGGTCAGCGTGAGATGAAGAGGTGCTGGCATGAAGAGGCATGCCACTCCACCATGAACTTTAGAACATGAACATCACGAGTCTGCGTCCACACAGAAATCAAATACAAGCACAGTGAATTTGTAAACCAAGATCGCGGTTGCCTATTGTCAAGAATTATGAACTGAGTCAGGCAAGATGGCTTAGTGAGTAAAAGTTCTTGTGGCAGCTTCGCAAGGTCTTTTTTTTTTTTTTTTTTTGGATCTCAAGGTAGAAGGAGAGAACTGACTCTAACACTTTATCCTCTGATCTCCACACATGAGCTATGAAATATGAGCTGTCATGAAAATGTCTCTCCCCCCCCGCCCCCCCCCCCCCCTCCTCCCTCCCCCTCTCCCCCTCCCTCTCCCCACACACACATACACAAATAAATAACTATGCTCTGTCCAACATTATTTTCCTGTGCATTTTTAAATGACATTATTAGTTAGCATATAAATTACTGTGTTCCCTTATAGCATGTTCAGATATGTCCACACCACACACCATTGTAAGCTGTTCATACTTAACCCTCATTACTTACTTCTCTAGCTCTCTCTTCTCCTCACACCTACTGGCCTCCTTTTCCTCCTTAAACAGAACCCTTTCTACTTTTGTGCTACATAGTAGTATGTACAGTGTATGTGATACACACACACACACACACACACACACACACACACACACACACACACACCTGCACTGCACACCTATATATACCTACACTTCATACATGAGAGAAAATATATATTTGCCTTTCTTCTTCCCACTTCCCTCCCTTTAATATCCTTCCTGCCCATGTACAGTCTCCATTGACTTTTATGTTGCACACAACAAAATACATATTTAAAAATACCATATTGAAAACCTAATGTGCGCACAGAGCTGCCACATAGCAGTGGAGGAAGGCACCTGGGTAAACACATTCGTCCCCAGGGTGAGGAAGGCAGCGGTGCAGTGAACGGGTACGTGTCCCCGCCATCTTCCCCGCCATCGTGAGCGTGCAGGTCACTTCCACGTGTGCGGCCTGTCCTGCGACTGCCTTGTCCTCAGCTGCCCAGGGTCCCCTTCCCCACCGGCCTGTCCTCACACTGTTGATTCCCCTGCCAACGCACGTGGGTTTCGGTCCAGCCCGCCTGATCACACCCCTCACCCTCACAGCCCGCCACTCCTGAGTCACATCTGACTCCCCTCTCCCCCATAATTATTTCTCGCCTTACTGAGATACGCCCATCATGCCCCTCTTTGCTTCTTTCGGCGTGATTCTAACCGCTGAATTTGCTGTTACAGCGTTGAAGCCTTTATTCAGTCTTTACTCTAGGCTTTCTTGAAAACAGTTTCAATTCACCATGTTTAAGGTGTTTTGTGTTTTTTTGGTTTTTTTTTTTTTGGTATATGGGTCACGCTTTCCTATTTCCGTGCATGACCCGTAATTTTTCCCTTGAGGAAAAGTGGTCATTTTAGGTAATAAATCATGCTGACATCAAATAATGATTCTAACTCCTGCCTCCAGGCTTTTGTTTGTGTGTGTGTATGTGTGTGCGCACACATGCGTGCTTGTGTGTATGTGTGTGTGTGTCTGTGTCTGCATGCGTGTGTGTGTGTGCATGCCCATGCTTGGTCAAACTATTTTAGTGGAATCAATTTATTTTCACTGTAGAGTCTGTCGTGGCTCCTCCAGAAACACGTTGAGTGTGCGCAGTGGCTACCTGGGTGGCAGGGTATTCACAAGGCATATCGGCTCTCATTCTCTGACCTCTGACAAGGTACCTACCTTTACTACTAATATGCGGATGTGATAGTCAATTTGATTGCCATCTTGATGAAATTTAGATCACCATGGAAACACACACTGGGACTGACACACAAGGTTTAATTAAGAAGGGAAGGGCCACGATGAATGTAGCTGGTATTATCTGTGGCTTGGGGTCCTGGAACTGAAAATAAAATAAAGGAGATCTTGTCTCTGCTTCCGGACTGTAGACATATGTGACCAGCTGCCTCGAGTTCCTGGTGCCATGCCTTCTCTGCCCTCAGACTGTGAGCCAGAGTAAATCCTTCCTTCCTTTGGTGATTTTCTAGGTGCTTTGTTACAGGAAAAGTAGCTGTCATCCTTGGTGGTCATCAGGCCCTAGTAGTTCCCAGTTTCTCACTGGCCCAGGCATTGACACGGGTGATAATTGCTCCAAAGTGATCCAATTAAGTTCACAGTTCTTCACAGGAGGAATTTTTTTTTTTTGAGTCTGATCTTTAAAGCATTTTCTCCCTACAGGAGGTCTCTCTTTCTTCCTCCACTCTCTCCTGTCCTTTCTTTTGATTTGCTGACTCGTCTTTTAACTTGATGCTCTGATGGAGACCCCCTGACTCCCACTAATTGCTTACCATGGAAATGCTCACGGTTTCTGAAAGAGCCCTAAAATTTGAAAATCCCCACATTGTTCTAAATAAACTCAGTTGTTTGTGGGGAATGCATTCAAGTTTTTAAAGCTCCTGAGGCTTGATTTTAAGTTAATTTTGGCATCCGCTAGTGCCTTTAACCTAGGCCCAATTAGCCCTCTTTCTGAAGGTGGTCCTCCAGGCATCTCCAGGAACTCAGCAGGCCACCTAGCTCTTACTGCTTAGAACCTGAGTGTCTCCCAGACCTAGCACTCTCCAGTAACTTCTTCAGATCTCCTCATCCCACTCTCTGTGCTTTGACTGACTGTATTCTCAGAGTGCTATCCACAGAGACATGCTTTGTGTTCAGAGATGGATGGGGACATCGTGGACTCTCACTTGTGAGTGTGTTAGCACCCATTTGGTCTCCTCCGATTCGTCAAATAGCAAGCTGTATCTCCTTGGGAGAGATGCTGTGCTCTGCTGAGGTTTCTTTATCCTGAACACTTTCCTAGAAACCTCCTGAAGGCAGGAGACTGAGGCGACCTGGGCAATGCCTTCTCTGTGTCCCTCCTGTACACTGTGCCCTGTTCTGTCCTTTGATGCTTGAAATCAGTCTTTTCATCTATTTTATGTAGCGAAGGTGTTAATGGTGAGAACAGCCTTGCACCGGTCAGATTTACAATGCAGGATTTGGTAGCCTTTGCTTTTTCTTGCTTTTCCTTTTATTCAACCGAGAAACCCTTTAAAGTCTAAAATTTTAGCTAACATCAATAACAGCATCAAAAAAAAAAAAAATCCAGAGTACACACTTTGTGATGTTAGCATACATTACTTTTTCTTTCATGTACTTGTATTTTGTGTTGTGATTTTTTTTTCATGTTTTACTTTTTAAAGACTTTTTAAAATTTAGTGTCTGAGTATTTTGACTTGCATGTATGTCTGTGCCTACCTGCATGCAGTTCCCTCAGCAGCCAGAAGCATCAGATCTCCTGGGACTGTGAGATGGTTGTTGGCCTCCATGGGCGTGTTAGGAATAGAAGCATGATCCTCTGGAAGATCAGCCAGTTCTTTTAACCACTGAGACCCTCTTCAGGGTCTTAAGTTTTTTGTAACTGAAACTGTTTTCTTTGGAGCTTCTTCCAACTAGAAACCAAGAGTCTAGCTTGTTTCATGAGTTTTCAGAGGGCTTAATTCTTAATTTGGGTTCTTATTCTACTGAAGTCGGCTTTAATATTCAAGACAGTTTTGTGTCTCTTTTATTCTATAGTTCTTCAAATCATTTGTAGGAAAAGATGGTGTATAAAGGAGCTAACTAAACACATATCACTGGAAAGCCATTGGTGCAATTTCCCATTAGAGTTCATGGCTGTCCTCCGTCCTGCACCATGAATTTAAGGTCATTGCACGTTAGTGTGTAGTTAAATAGCTGCCACCATACGACTCATTTTGAAAGGTAAAAATATGTTTCAAATTCAGTAAAAATAGAAACAAGGACATAAAGAACAGGCTAAGCTCAGAGGGGTGCAAGGTGGTGGTGGTAATACGGGGACCAAGACAAACCCTGTGGGGCCCTGGAGCAGCTGGGGATGCGGGGCAGTTTTAATTCAAAGTAATCGTAGCAATGACTGGACTTCCGGTGAGAAAGACCTCCCTGGAATCCCGGTTCCATCCCTAGTCCCCTGTGGGCAGTAACTTCATTCCTTCTATGTTGAGGACAGGGTGAACTGAGGTAAGAGACACATCACCATGGTGGCCACTGCCATCGATAATTGTACCGTAACACTGTGACCGTAGTAATGTCACGTGGAGGAGGAAGACATGGGGATGCAGACCGAGTGATGTAGATCAGCAAGGAAGGGAAGAGGTGCAGCCTCTGCTTTCTGTAGAACAGCGCGGACCACATGTGTTTCTGAGCTTGAGCCCATCTATCTGTATGTATGCTTGTATGTATGCACATGGGTCTGTATGCTGTTCTGCTGGGTGGTTCGCACACAAGCATCTCCATTTCCTTACGTCACCATGAGATGCCATGCACATTTAGTCTCTGGGATGTGAGCAGGGCCTCCCTTAGCATGGAAGAAGGATCTGTGTGTAGATCGCGGGAGGAAAGGGAGACGCCACACTGTCTGGTGCTCTGAGTGACACTCTCTAGTTCATTCATTCCCCCATAGACGCATTTTAACCAATATGTCTATATATATATATATATATATATATATATATATATATATATATATATAGACATACATACATATACCATATTCTCTTTTGCTCAATGCTCGAAGGGACCTTCCTAGGGAATTTCATAGGGCTGTGTGTCAGGATCACAAAGTTTAAATTCTTCTTCTCTATTAGATTGCGTCTAGTAGGGCAGCTCCCTCTTTTGGGCGTTGGTTTCCTCATTAGTGTTGGGCATACACTGAAGTAACATACACATGTGTGTCAGAACTCGGCAAGTTTTTAATCACATTGTCAGCAAGTGATCTCTGTGTGCTTGCTGCTGTGTACGGAGCTATGGGCACAGCTGAGTAGGATTCACGGGGCCTCTTGGTATCCCTGGGGAGTTTGTTGAGGAGAATAGACAGATGTGTAGTCAGTCAGCACAGGTGTACTGAAGGCTACACAGGATACGTGTCAGGAGCTGTGAGTGATTAATTGTGTGTGACAGGAGGAGCATGTCGGCTTTCCCCATCAGGAGACAGATGGCGTTTCAGGCTTTCAAGGCCAGTAGGCAAGTCGGAGCAACTGTTCTTGCCAAAGTGTATTGCTGGTAAGTCAACTTTTTGTATTTTACCTTTAAACGTGAAAAAAAAAATCACTTCTAAGTCATAGGAGAATCATAGGAAGGCACAGTCTGCTCACCTAAATGATGTTCAGGGTATATTCATAATGCAGTCTGCTGGGTGTCATACCCCTATATGGAATCTTTAAACTTTGATATGGGGTGTATGTTGCTCAGGCTGGTCTTGAACTCACCAATCCTACCTCACCCTCTAAATGTGGGTTACAGATTTGCACCAATGTGCCAGGCTCTAGCCATGAAATCATAGTGGTCAGTATTCTAAAAGATGTATATGAGATCTCGATATCTCTGTGTCTGTCTGTCTGTCTGTCTCTGTCTTTATTCTCCACACTTCTGAATCTGTTTTTTCTCCACCCTTCTCTGTCTGCATATGAGATTCTTATAGAACTGGGACGTATGTATGGCGGCATGCCTTTATTTTGAGGGCATTCTGATTTGGCTGCCTATTTATCTCTTCTAAGAAAGGATTTAATAATTTCAGTAGTTTCCATACAACATTCTGGTGCCTCTACAGTGTGACAATTATGTTTATAAAGATTCCATGAGTAGCTGTTGGGTTAATCTGCTAAGATGTGTTGCATCCACTGAGGCAGATTTAGAAAAAAGACTGAAGACAGGGTGGGAGGGGAAGAGAACAGGATAGATAAAATTCATAGCGTCACAGGGTGTGTTAGCAAGTATGTTGTTATAGCAATCTTTTGTATCACAGGCTAAGCAACATCTCCTTGTCCTTAACAGTCAGGGAGACAAGTGTTGTCTTCCACAAGCACATGAGAATATTTGAAGAGGCTCCAAATACGAGTTTAAATTTGATTAGAGAAAAGAAAAATCATTTGATTCCTTTTAAAACTCAAAATATAAAATGTATTATAAAATACAAATGTCAAGATTTTTTTTTGATGGGATTTAAAAATGCCTGGAACACTGACAGTGGCTCTGAGTCTTACTCATTCTATTATAAGTCGGTCCTAAGGTAGCAATTCAGAGCAATTTCGATATTTCTTGAGATACTTCTAAATATATTTTGCAATTACATTGAGAACCAGAAAAAAATTCCACATGCAATCAATATGACTTTATCAGCTACCCCACTACCTCCTTCATGTCTCTCTGCTCCGCCCCCCCCCCACTTTCTGTAGTTTCCCCTCTCTTCATTTTTCTTACTTCCCTCTTAATTGTCTCATTATCTGACTTTTCAGATCTTATTTAAACAGGGGAAAAAACATGGATGAGAAAAATGCCAAAGATCTAATCAAGAAATTGTCAACAGTATTCACGTGATTACGGCCTGTGATTCAAGCCGTAGATCACTTTGGACTATGTATCAGCTTTCTCATCTATGGACAAAAATTCCACTCCTTCATTTGCTATCTGACAATGGAGCTAAAATGTTCCTATCCAGAAGAGGCTACAAGGGGAGAATCCCCACTGTCGGGACAGCTGGGACAGCCTGAAGATAGACACATAGGACTCACGTCATTGCTGGTCCCCTTCCTCCCCAAACATGAATCCATGTTTACAAAACATACAGTTAACAATAAGCACTATGCAATGACTTCATATTTAGCATATTGTCAGATACTTCTTAAGAGAGCAGGGGACCAATGGACAGACAGATGGTCGCAGTGTGATGTATCTATCATCTCTCTGCATGTGTATGACATCAGTTATTCTTCTCAGTCTACAGTTGCTTTTAGATTCTTCCATGAACTCTGTCAGTCAGATGTTATTATTTATCGCCAGTTCTTACAAATAGACAATTGACCAAAAAACTGTAAGCAGTATGTCTGGTTTGCTGTTAGATGTATTTGTTTAGAGAAGTAAATAATCTTTCCAGAAAATTCCTCTATTTAATACAATATTATTTATTATTTTATTTTCTAGGCAGTAATTACTTTGCTTACTAATTTCATATTTTTAACTTCCCACGGGATTAGTTAATGCTCATGGAATTGTCTCCGTTTACAGGAGAGTTGTAAGGCACAGAAGCTTTTCTCTAAATGTAATGCCAATTAAGGCTACCTCTTTCCAGTGTATATTTTTTCAGTCTTCAGTTATACATTTACTTATACGGATACCTTTTAATAATGTGCATCTCCTCTTTAGACTGTAAGATCAATAAATGCAAGACTGAGGGCATTTTGTGTAAGGCTATGTGTCCAGAGCCTAGAGTGTATCAGGCATATAGCGGGAAAACAATAGGTAAGTATCCACTTGAAAAGCAAATAAGCAGGATCCTACAGGCATGATGTTGCTTCTAGCAGAGGACCAGAAGGGTCTTGCCTGTCTACAGACTCACTGTGTCAAGTCTTCCTGCATATATTACCTTATGTAATTTCACTGTAACTGTATCTTATGACAGTACTCACTGATACAACTGAGGTTCCTGACTTGCCCAAGCCACAATCAACAAATGGGGAAACTGGATATCATACCCAGGGCTGTTTTCATGGATTGTTTTCAGTCTTTCAAGACAAGGTCTCCCTAAACTGCCTAGGTCAGACATGGCCTTGTGATTCTCCTGCCTTAGCTGTGTAGACCTGAGATTGCAGGTCTTTCCCATGATGCCTGGCCTCAGGACTGTATGTGGGAAGGTAGGGGTTTTCTACCCCCACTTCTATCTCTGCTTCACACCTCTCCCCAAATAACCAAATATTTTAACTTATTTTCTCAAATTCACAAGATTAGTAGCAAGTAGAGGTGGCACGATTACTTGGGACTTCTCCTACTTAATTGGTGACTTCTCATACATGTACATATTAGATGTATATATTAAATGGGAATTATAGATTACTTTTCCCTTTTGAATTTTCATTGGTTTTTATTGCTATACTCAAGTGGCCCTTTAAAAACTTTAATTGGTGAGGTTATGACAGTAAAAGATTATTGTGAGAACAACAACTTAAATTCCAGCAGTCACAGGAAAACAGAGACACTCCTCTGAAGCTTCTACTGAAACATCAAGAGGCTAAAGCTGAAAGAGAGAACAGGTGGAATTGGAGACCAGCTTTGCATGTGAAAACTCAGTAAGGGTTATGCTCAGTGGGACAATATGTGGTAATTGGAAAAGAAGAGGTTAAAAGTATGACCTGCTTTATAAATGGCTGCCAAAAAAATGGCTCTACATCCAAATTAGGAGTTGGTAGGATTGTCTCAAGGAGATAGCTGGAAAGTATTTGGCAGTTTCTAAAACTAGACCTGAAATAAAGAAGCCTAGGACCTGCTAGTCGGCCTACGTAATTTACTACCACACTAAACCAAGTTTCTTTAGATGATCAAAAATAATATAAAATCGAAGTCTAGATTATCACCGTCCCTCACATTTTATATGCCCATGATTGATGAGTCAGGGAAGAACAACTATTAATGGTGACCTCCTCAGTATCTTCTCTACAAAAGTTATTTCTTCCTTACCCGAAGCCTTGTGTGTTTGGAGCCAAACCCTTCCATGTTATAACCATGACACATGATCCGGAGTCACTGTAACAGCGAGAAGAGAAGACAGCTCTTATATGGCACCAGGTACTTCTGTTCATAGCCCCTTGGCCAAAGCTAGCCACATGGCCCAAGCCATCTGTAAGGAGACCTGGGAATTCTGAAAGAGCACTCTACCACTTGGTGATAATTTCCAGTGGTATCTTTCCTGCCTCTTTCTGGTGCTCAGCTTCTCTCTCTTTCTTTCTTGTCTCTCTTTCTTTTCTGTTTTTCTTTCCACTTTTCCATGTCAAATCTTTGAGTATTTGCATGACCCGAGAGTGAGAGCCTTCTAAGCTCCATGAACTTGGCACCTCATCCTTGCTCTGGTCCTGCTGCTCTGTGGCAGATCATTTTTAAACTGAGGAATATACAAGAACTGGATATGATTCCGAACCTCGTGGTCCCTACGGTCAGGTGAGAGAAATGGAACAGGCAGACAGAGGGCAATGTGTCATGCTATTTCAACAGGTACCTTTTGCATGAGGCTGTAATCCACATGTGTGCAGGTCCACATATGACTGTGGCTACTCCTGTGTGAATGGGTGTGGATGGGTGCAGAGGCTGAAGGTCAACCTTGGCTCTTCTCGGTTGCTATGCATCTTGCTCTTTTTTGAGACGGGATCTCTCACCGGCCTACAACTTACCAATTAGGCTATGCCAGCGTCTCGGTGAGCCCCAGGGAATGCCTGTCTCTACCTCTCTAGTACCGGGTGTAGCCTGGCTTTTCAATGTGTGCTCCAGGCATCCAATCTGGGTCCTCATGTTTGCATGGCAAGCACTTTATTGGCTGAGCTAGCTCTTCAGCCATAGATACGGTTTTGCAGAGAAAATTCTAGCTATAAAAGATTGATGTCATGATATCACAGTAAAGAGGTGGGGTCTCTAATTTGAAGAGATTAGAGATGTATGCCAGATCAAGTAATTAGTGGTAAATCTAATTCTAAGACTGTGTTGTGATTTTCATTGCTTTAGTTTTACTGATGTGGAGGTTCACAGCCTAGGAACCCATGAATGTGGTCTTTGAAGTAGAATCTCTGCAGATTTTTATCTGCAAGTTAAGAGCAGATCACTTGGTCCTAACCCAGACTGTCTCAGGGAAGCTATTGATACAGACGCACGGCTGAGAGCCCTGTGAAGATTTGAGCAGTGAATGGATTTAGACAGACCCAAGGACCAGGATGCTGAGCACCACCAGAATTGAGAAAGAGGCAAGGAAAGGGCTTCCTCTGAATCTCCAAAGGTAGCATGGGGTGGCGGAGGATGGACGTGTCCTCTGGCCCACGGACCTGTGAAAGAATTCATTTCTGTGGCAGTCCCAGTCAAGTGACGCTGCTTACTCCTCGCTGACTCCCCGGATCGACACGCTTCATTAGCAAAGTTAGCGGTGACAGTTGTGTTTCGCTGGTTTTTATAAACCCCTTTGCTAGACCTGGGGTCCTCTGACTTGAGAGTGTGAGCTTCTTGCCTATTCCTGTTGCAACAGCTCAACCATGGCTCCTGCCTTTCTGTGGTCACAGCATGCTAGATAGCTGCCTAGTAGAATCTACTAACCACCTTGCTTGGGGGTCAGGTACCGGCCGTTGAAACCACCTATGTCATGATGGCTCGGACAAGAACTGCAGAGTTGCCATGTCTCTACCCAGCCTGACTAGAGTCAGTGAAGCCCTGGCCTTTCTGGAAGCTTCACGGGGGCTAATGATCCAACTTGAGACATGGGGTAGTGATGCTGTGCTCCTTGAAACACTGTCAACTAAGAAAATAGATGTTTAAAGAGACAGGCCAGGCCTTCTTTCTTCATCCTTCTGTCTTAGAGATTGTTCTGTCCTGTAGTGGCTACACAGTATTCTTCGAGATTCCCTTGGAAAACAGAAACAACTGGCACTTGGCAAAGGTGGGGTGTGGCCAGCTCATCTTTCACAATGTTATTGTTGATCTGTGTACTCACTCTAAGGGATGGGATTAAATTCTAATGTTAAATTCCTAATTCCCATCATCTCAAAATGGGATCTCATTTGGAAATGAGACGTTGCAAATGTGATTAGTTCAAGTGATGTCATAGTGGAATCGGGTGGCTGCTTAACCAACTTATGACTGGTGCCAAAGAAAAGGAGAGGTGTGTGCGTGGGTGGGGGTGGTGGATGAATGTAGAGAGAAAAGATAGAGGGGAAGAAGAGAGACACAGAAAGGGTAAAGGCAGGGAGAGGTTGGCATGGTTTCAGTGATTGCCACAGAGCTAACAGCAGCTGAGGAGTGGCGTGAGGACGAAAATAGTCCACTTCACGGTTTACAGTAAGAACCAGTGTCACCATCAACTTGATCACCCTAGAACTGTGTCAAGGTACTGTTGTAATTGTGAAGCCAGGCAGTCTGTGGTTCTCTGTTTTTGACAACCCTGGCTAATGATGATACCCGTGTCTCTGCTCACTGGGTTGTGCCAACTTCTGCTCTACACCACAGCAGTACGTAGGCAGGCATTCAGACTTTTCCTGGGTCCCATTATTCTGGAGCCATAAACTAAAATGACTTTTTATCGTACTCGATGTGTAATATGTATTGCAACTCCTGAGGTGGGTATTGAAGAGTAGATAGGAGATAAGATGTGTAACTTATGGGAAGACTTTCCAGTCTTGGTGAGGCTAGGTTAATCTCTAAAACTGGTGGGAATCATAAAGGGCAGAATAGTACAGGTTTGGGAAAGAAAGAGCAATTGCGTAACCTTCTAACGCTTCAACACAAGCTATCAATAGCGGGGGAAGCCTTTTTATCCCAACACCACCGCCACAGGGAAAGAGTTCCAAGCTAGCTGTGTTCTGTCCTTATGTTTGCATTGCACACTTGTGCTTGTGTCAGACAAAGGAGAACTTTATCCTGAACAGGAAATCCGGGCATTTGTAAACAAGGCCCCATGTCAGTAATTCAGACAGAGTAATTAGCGGTTATGATTCTGGGAGTGTGCGGTGTGGATGATTAATTATATTAATTAGGAGGGAACCGATAATGGAGGATTAGGAGAGACACTCTCAAGCTAAATGTGCATGGACAGTAGCACAAACTATCCCCCAAACCAAGTCATTATCTCAGCCAGAGGCATTTCCTGAGCCACTGTTCGCACATCACGCTGCGTTTAAGGCACAGCCCTCTAAAACTGCTCTCTTGGCATCGGCTTCAAGGGCAGGGCCAGCAAATGGAGTTCTGAGCTTCAGGCAAGCTTCAGCTTTCCTACTTAACAACGCTAAGAATATTTTTCGGTGAAATCAAATGAGGTCTTATTTTCCCTATTGAGGCCTTCCAATTATCTCCATGGTTGGTGAGTCTCGCGAGTCCATTTATGTATGTCAGCAGTCCAGATGCAGTATCCACTCAAGCTGTCACTGGTCTTTGCTTCTTCAGTGCGACG
This sequence comes from Cricetomys ansorgei, assembly GCA_026225945.1. Taxonomy (NCBI): domain Eukaryota; kingdom Metazoa; phylum Chordata; class Mammalia; order Rodentia; family Nesomyidae; genus Cricetomys; species Cricetomys ansorgei. Next base: position 1,972,122 of record JAMJFZ010003970.1, read on the forward strand.
GTCTCCCTCCTCTCGGAGGAGGTTCATGTGGTTCCTGGCCAGCAGCCTGGGTTGGGTGTGAGTCAGCATTGTCTCCTCTCTCTCTAGAGCGCATGCAAAAGTAACCCCGGAGAGGAGGTGTTCCAAAAACATCTGTTGTGTGGACAATATCCCTAAGGATGGGTTCTCAGAATGTTTGTACAGCAGAGACAAGGAAACCTTCATCAGCGCCTGTCCCGTCCCGGGTTCCCTTCCTGCACTCAGTGCCAGCTGACGATGCCCATGCTGTTCCTTCTGCCCGTTTTAGACCACACGTAAAAAGCTGTTCTCAGAGGCTCAGGTGTGCTTTCGCTCAGTGTCATCAGTAAGAAAATCTCGCAGGGAGGCAGCGTCCTCCTCAGTGATCCTCCACTGACTCTTACTGAGTCGAGACACCCCAGCCATACCTGAAGTCTGACACCTGGCCTGTTCAGGTGCCTCTGACATCTAACAGCATTCGGTCTTCTCTCTTGCAGTTCTGACTCCCATATTTCCTAGTATGACATGTAAGATGCTCTATACCCAGCACCCCTCCTTTCCTTTGAGATTTACACGCTCAGCTACTCCTTTGTAAGACCCATTTCCATGGGTATCTTATAATTCTTTTTTTTTTTTTTTCTTTCTTTCTTTCTTTCTTTCTTTCTTTCTTTCTTTCTTTCTTTCTTTCTTTCTTTCTTCTCTCTCTCTCTCTCTCTCTCTCTCTCTCTCTCTCTCTCTCTCTCCTCCCTCTCTCCCTCCCTTCTTTCTTTCTTTCTTTCTCTCTCCCTTCTCTTCCTTCCTTCCCTCCCTCCCTCCCTCCTTCCTTCCTTCTCTTTCTAAGAAAAACAAGGTTTCCCCGTTGTAACTCTGGCTGTCCTGTAGACCAAGCAGTCCTCACAAAGCTCCGCCTGCCACTGCCTTCCGAGCGCTGGGATTAAAGGCGTGCGCTACCAGCACCTGGCTGATCATCTCTCTCTCCGCACTTTGCTTTTTACGGAGCTTGTGATTTGCAACATTCTGTTCCTTCCATTCTTTTCAAAATTGTGTTCCCCCAGACGCAAAGTCTGAGTAAAGCACCAGCTTCAGTTACTCGTCCTCAGTGGCTTCTTATCACTTCACACTTGCCTTTCAAGAACTTAGGATGTCACGTCGTATTGAAACCATCCTGTTAGTGTTCTGGCTTACACTGCGTTTCTATAATTTTATGTGTATGAAATGTTTTGGCTGTGTGTATGTCTATATCACTTCCGTGTTTGGCCAGAGGCCAGAAGAAGGCATTGGTTCCCTGATCCTGGAGTTATGGATAGTTGCGAACTACCATATGGATGCTGGAATTGAACCCGGGTCCTCTGGAAGAGCAGCGAGTGCTTTCATCCACTGGCCAAACTTTCTAGACCCAGATTTTCTTTCTGTAACAAAGAAGCAGGTAGTTGACACCAGAGCTTTGTGGTGCATACAAACTGTGTCACGTCTTACTCTGCCCTGCCGTCACGGTCAGGAACAGTCAAAGTCAATGCGCACACTGATAGCTAGGATGCAATCAGACTTTACTTATAAAAGTAAATGGCAAGTAAGATGTGTCCATTCATCTCAGCTTCTCATGCCTTACCAAGGCTTTGATGGCGGGAATCATGCCTTGTCTTTCTCTGTGTCTATAACACCTGGATTTGCGCTTGGGCTGAAAGACAGTGTCAAATTCAGGACCCAAGACAGAGGCCATCGCATAATACCGTAAGTGAAATCGGGAATGTGTCGGGTGCACCACTCTATCCCAGGTCAGTCATTAGTCTTTATTCTTGCTTGTATTTGAAATGCAGTCTAGTTGACACGAACCATCTCCAGTTTTTGTATCCTGTAGGTGTGCTTCCTTGGAAGGCCAGAAGCCAGTTGATATATTTTTAGATTTCGAGGTCACACTAAAACACATGTCCTCCCTGCCATCACTCCCCACCCCCCCCCCCTACACGTTCTGTTTGAGCATCTGAGGCTCCTTGCAGTTTCTCGGATGTCCCATTGCTCTTGGGTCTTCCAGCTCTCCTTGAAACCAGCCCCAGTGCCACCTGCGACCTGTTTATTGAAAGCCTTGTAACTAAGTACAGTAATAGAATTTTTTTTTCAATCAATACTCAATTGTAGCAGGAGTCAGTGGAGGAATTTCAGGGCGGCTATAACATGCTGAGATAAGTTGGTGTCGGTAAGAGAGCAGACAGCAGAGAGCAGCATTAATTGAGTTCCATCAATCGTATGTGTGGGCACTGGGCATTGATGTAGAAGCTGGAGCATTGCTCGGTGTGTATTTGCTTGGATAGACCCACACAGCCAGATACAGCTTAGTCTAAGCGTCCACCTTCCTCCCGTTCAAAAGCTCAGCGCCCTCCTCCACGCATCTTACCGAAGAGGATTGCAATAATGGCGATGCTCTTACAGTTGGTACCAAGAAGGAACATAGCTAACAGAGACAACATTAGGAATCAAAAGAGGAAATTCAAACAGCCAGCACGCTTGCTCAGCATCGTGTGTCTGAGTCGGCTGACACACAGCGCCCGTTTTCCTGTCTGCAGAAGGGGTAATGCCCGTCTTTCTCATCACAGTTTTTAGATGAACTTCAGGCAGTTGTTTTTTTTTTTTTTTGTCTGTGAAAATGCTGAGCAATGATGGTTGCTGTTTTATGAAAGCCTCAATTATTCTGACTTCTCTAGGGAATGATGTGTCAGCCCCACGGAGATGTTTCCTTGCAATTTAATCTTTTAAAGTGCCAGGGTTTTAATTTTAACATTTTTTATTGAACCTTTTCTTGAAGAACACACAGTGAATTCACTGCTTTATTAAACTGAATAGTTGATAAAAATTTTAACCCGTTCATAGGTGGGAGACAGCTCTGGAGACCTGTTTCTGTCGTCCACATTGTAGGTGCAGTTGTTTCTGGCTCTGGGATTTGCCTGTGATTAATCTCTGGCCTCAGAGGTAACTTAGATTTGCGTTCTGGAACAATTCCAACCAGCCACTTTGCAGATGTTGGTGATTTCCCTCTTTCACGAAGGGAAAGCAGAGACCTAGTGAATGATGGAAATTATAATCACCATGGAAGGAAGGGACGTATTTTATTGTTTGTTATCCAGTGGAATGAAATGGGAATACCATCACGCAAATATGGAGGGCCAGGAGACAACTTGCAAGGGTCAATTCTCTGCTTCTATCATGAATACTGGGGCCTGAACTAAGGTCATCAAGTTTGGCAGCAAGTACCCTTACCTGCTAAACTGTCTTGCTGACCAGAGAGGAGATATTTTTTGGAGATATATGTGCTCCTTCCTTTGGCTAGCGATCTGAATATTAGTGTTAGGGTCTTGTGTGATTATGCCAACCCAGTTAGCAAGTACAGCTGAACTGAGCTTAATAGTGAGACAATGGAAAATTAAAATTTACCCAAGCATCTCAATGTTGGGATAAAGAATGACTAAAGACCTGTGGCCAGCCAGAGGAGGACCTTACCTGCCAGGACGTTACCTGTCGGAAATGATTCCGACAATGTATCAGATAATATTGTAGGCCGGACTGGAGCTGAGATGAAGCACAGGATGATCCTGTGGAGTGCTTTGCTACAAATACTTCTTCTATCTAAACCTGAAACAGCCTTGGCCATTATACATTTACTCATTTTCCCCGTGTGGCGTAGTGGCATACATATATGTGTGTGTGTGTGTGTGTGTGTATGTATGTATATATGTATGCATACATATACTCATATATATATGTATGCATACATATATACATACACATATATGAATATATATATGTGTGTATTTATGTATAAATACAATATACTGAGACCATTTGATGTTGCTTATATGTACATGTGTTTAGGGATGACGGTTTGTCATGCTTGTCCCTGGAGAAGAGTGGTCCTCCCTCTCTCAGTAGTCATGAATTGCCTATAGGTTTTGATCTAGAGTGGGGCTTTGAGAGCTTTTCCCCATCCACATTATTTAGTTCATGAGAATTATATACATATGTATACAATGGTTGTGCTGTCTCTCACTCTCTCTCTAAGTCCTCCCTCAATCCTCCCTCATTATCTCCTCCAAACTTTGTCTCTCTCCGTCTCTCTCTCTCTCTCTCTCTCTATATATATATATATATATATATATATATAAAAATGTCATCATATATATATACATATATACATATATGTCTTCATATATATACACACACATATACATATATATACACATATATACATGTATACACATGTATATATATACACATATGTGTGTATATGTATATATATATGTGTACATGTGTATCTCCATCCCACAGAGTCTGATTAGTCATGCCTGTGTGCACATCAGTGTGAGGCCTTTAAAATTGGGCACACTGTCAGCTCTTCTCAAGTTACCTGAACTGAGAGCAGAGGTTAAGGGAACCCTGGAACTAACGGATCGCTAACTAGTACTGTTAATGAGGTATGGATGATGAGCAGACAAAACTCCAACCCCAAAGGACTCACTAGACATGTAAACGATCCCATACTCGTTTTCCCTCTACAGAATTGTTTTGATCCTCTCCCTAATCACCTGACCTGAATTATAAGCATGTATCACGTGCATGATCTTAGGGTACCTTATGCAACCTCTCTCTACTTTGTTTTTGTTGTGTGCTCACGGTATGATATGTCACAGGAAAAAACAGTAGAGAAGCAATGTGCAGGGATGGTGTGTTCAGTGTGAAGTGCTCAGTGTAACCTCTGGTGAAAGTGAAGTGTTTTACCAAGTTAGCCATGCTGCTGCTGCTTCTGCTTTTGCTGCTGCTGCTTCTTCTGCTGCTTCTGCTCCTGCTGTGGCTGACATTATGATGCCATCTTAGAGGTGTGCTACAATGATATCAGAAAGAGAGAGAAGTGCCAGGTTCTGGAGGGGGTTTCTGAAGAGACAGTTTATGTATAACAGTATGAAGTGAGGCTGGGAGCCATTTGAACAACTTTGGGCAAGAATTCCAGGCAAAGGGAGCAGGTGCTCTTTCCATGGTAATTAGAAGCTAGTTTATCTGCAGAATAAAACCAAGGAGGCATTTGCTTGAGTGTCGTTTTTATGAAGACCTTCAGTTTCAAATTTTATCAGAATTAGAGACATATCGCATGGAATATCCAGTGTTGAGTGTTCATGGGTAGGACATTTCCCTTTCTGACAGTTTAAGCTGAGACAAGTCCCGGCTGTCTTGTGAACCAGAATGGAAAATAAATACCTGGCATTGATTACGATGCTCAGCAGAAACAATGGACCAAATGGTTTCAGCAAAAAATTACCCATGTTTGAATTGAAGTAGTTTGATCAGAAGAAGGTTGCCAGTCTTCAGAACTGGAAAGCATAGATGGCAGGGCTTGTAACCCCATCCACACAGAGCCACCAAGGCATGTCCTGGTGACCTGCCGTAGCAGGGGCTGGAATTCAGGAAACACTGTTGTTGGCTAACCCTGAGGAAATGTCTTCTGGAATGTAATAGCTGTGTCCCCCAGCCCTCTGTTTGGTAGGATCGTTGAGAAAGAACTTGTTAGGAAGGAAGTAGAAATCCTCTCAAGGCTATTTCTGGTTTTGTGTATGATATTCTTTTGTATCTCTATATCCATAGATTTGCTTTGCATCTTAATTTTTGATGCAGGCTCTCACTAAGTTAATCAAGTCTTGAACTCCCTAGGCCACTCAGGCTGACCGTGAATTTTTAATCCTCCTGCTTCAGCTTTTCTGGCATCTGGATTGCAGGTGTGTATAGCTATCCCAACTTTGATGATTTTTTTTTTAAAAACAGACTATGGTAACAGTAAAATGCAGAGGTAGCAATGAGGAAGATATGAATTATTGGGGTCTGGGAAAGTTGACAGAGAAGTACAAAGTCCCAGAAGCTCAGATGACAAATGGCAGAAGGAATGACAAGGTAGAAATCACAGGAACCACTGTAAAGCACCTAGTGGACAGTGCTGTTGGTGTCGTGTCTTGCCTAAGTAGGCAAGGCATGCTGAGGAATAGAGAGAAATTTTGGTAAAGTTTTGCTGGAGATGAATTATTAATGGCTTCAAGCCTATGCCAAGAGAGAACCCTTTAGACAATGGTGAGGAGGCTTCCAGACTTTCATGCAGAGAAGGAAGGTGCTTGGACATTCTCCGTGTTTAAACAAGTAGCAATGTGTCTAAGACTCTACATACTAGGGGGTTCAGGATGGATCTTTCCTACGGCCCTGGACAGGGTGGGATTGGGGATGGAGGGATGGCTCAGCCAGTAAGCTTGTCAAGCATGTGGACCTGAGTCCAGATCCCCAGTCCTCACATAAAAAAAAAAAACAAAAAAAAAAACAGGCATAGTGGTGTGTATCTGCACTCCCAGTGCTGGTGTGGGGGAGGTAAGGGGTAGAGACAGGGAATCCCTTGTGCTAACTGGCCAGCTGGTCTTGCTTTATTGGTAAACTCCACATTCAGTAAAATCAGGGGTGCTATTCACAGGTGCTAGTAGGATTAACAGATGCAGAAATAGTCAACTTATCCACAATGCTGGCAGCATTAGCACTGTGAGGATAGCTAAGCTAATCGTGGTCTGTCTAGTTGGATGAAAATGGCACTCACAAGTCCCAGCTTGGATCTATTGGCAAGAACTGGCAGCATTGACCTTGACCTTTCTCTCTTAGCAAGCAAAATGCTTTGAGAATTCACGGTGCCCAGACGAGCATTTGCTGATAACCTCAAAAAATGCTTTGAAGTTTCACGAAGCTCTGAAGCTTATTGTCTAGTGTGTATATTTTAAATGCTTTGTCTCACTCTAAAGAACATTTTATACTAAAAACTATAAAGAACTTAGCCTATCATTTGCTTAGTAAACGAGTAACCCTTTTACATAGCTGTGAACCACAGGGAGGCTGCTTTCAGCACTCGCATTGTTGAATACACGTCTGATATCTTCTGTGTGCGCTCGCCTGTCCAATGTGCAGACACTGCAGAGCAGGCTACAGTTCATCACTGCCCTGTGGTTCACCTTGACACACCACTGTAGTACTCCACATCGGCTACTGATGTCTACAGTATGGCCATATCTGGATTCAGTAATGCCCCAAGAAGCCAGACGGATGTACATAAATTGATTTGGCCTTTCAATAAGTATTTTATAACCTACTGGATGGTGATCATTGCCATTCACCTTGCCGTAAGTTCTTAGAATGAAGAAGGATTGGTCTCTTCGCTTGCTGTTTCTGAATGGCCATCAGACCTTATAAATCTGATAGACAGTAGCAATCATCTTCAGCGGACTGCTGCTTTGAGCTCAGAGGACTCAGAGACCGGGAGCTGTACCCACACTTAGCCCTTCTCTCCGCATTCTCTCTGAAATGCCGTTGGTCCTCAGTTCCGTTCTTTTTGTCCTTGGCACATCTGCTGCTTGTGAGACAGTCTGCTCTTTCTGTCTTTCCTTTCCTGTCTGCTTCATCTCAAGTTCTCTGAACCCGAGGGTAATGTTCACCAACCTCCCATTTTCATAACTGGAGATAACCCATACTAGCTAGGCTTGGGTCCTTCTCTCCATCAGGAAAGGAATTCAAGGCAAAACAAAGTCAGCATTTATTTGCAAGCATTGCAGAACCTTCAACTACATGAAGACGGACATTAGGAGCTGAGTAATATTGTCTTAGCTGCTTGGTTATCTTGGGTTTAGAGTTCCCTACCTGCCTCCTTCTCCGCCTTCTCTCTATGGGCCTGCATGTATCCATGCATTCCTTCTATGCAGTGATTGGTTCTCTGCTTCTGTTAAAAACAAGGAAGTAACTGTCATAGGACCCCCAGCCTTGGTGCATGAGCGTGAAAGCAGCTATAACAGACTCACCTACCTTAATATATGAGTAATGGTTGATGGGCTGTGTAAGAGTCAGTGCCCCAACGTCCCTTGCTCTTTGTGGTGTACGAAGTCAGTGTATGTGAAGAATGATGGTCTATGCCTTGGAGAAATAGAAACTTACCGCTGGGGACAGAAAGCCATATCCCCCGTCATGAACAAGGGTTCCTATGTTGTCCCCTTCTTTCATCCTTAAGGTCCAAGGCCTCATAAACATTGAATTATGATGTAGTTGTTCTAACTTGATTTCAGTTGCTATAATAAACGCCACGACCAAAAAGCAACCCAGAGGAGGTCACTGCTGGGTCACATTCCATTACCAAAGGGACTCAGGGCAGGAGCTGAAGGTAGGACTTGAAGCAGAAGCCATTGAGGAAGTGGCTTACTCCCAGACTTATGCTCCACTTCAATTTCTGTTATGCCCCAGATCTTCCTGCCCAGGGCTGCATCTCTCCCCACACCCCCTTATTCATCATCATTCAAGATAGTCTTTTATGGGCCTGTCCAGTGCAATCTGATCTGGGCAATATGTCAGTTGAGTTCCCACTTCTCAGGGCTGTCAAGTTAGCACTAAAAATGAAGCAGCCATTAGTTTTCTGGATATTGGATCTTTCTGGCCCCAGTTTTGGGAAATGGAAAGTGGTAGCACTATGAGAAACTAGTGGAAGAAGAAAATACAAGTTTACAGAAGCAGCCTTTAAAAAGTCCAAAGCTCAGATACAGAAGAGATACCCATGTGCCTGCTTAAACCCCCACACCCCTACCTCCCATAGGGTGAGGAGGCGGGAAGGACCTGGGAAGAGTAGAGGGACAGGAAACCATAATCACGATCTATTATGTGAGAAAAAAATTCTATCTTCAATAAAAGGGAAAATAAAATCTTCCTCCTGTTTACCAATGCATATTGGTATAATGTCAATGATCCTGTCTGTAACATTCTGTTAAAGAAGGAAATAGAAGCTAAAATATTTGTAAAAGGCCAACATCACATTAAAATGCCAGAGCGTCCCTCCCGATGATAACAGGGAGTTTAATCTGTCTGCTGAGACCCAGCTAAACTTTTCATCGTTGTATAAATCTAGTCAATTATTTGTACGTAACATATTCAATTAAGAGTGATTGATTATGCACGATGTTCAGGAATTGTTTGGTGCCAAGGATGGAGGGCAGAAAGACGTGGTCTGCCTGCTTTAGAAGCTCAAATCTGTTATGGCAAGCTGACCAGTAAGAAGACAGTTACAGGGCACAGTGATGAATGCTGTTTGGAAGGAATAGAAGGTTCCCCGGTAGAATACAGTAGCGGGTTGGATAATGAACCCTAGTATTGTGTTCACACCATAACCTACAGTGTCTGTGTATGTGATCCTATTGGGAAGCAGGGTCTTTGCATATGTAGTCAAGGAGCTTGAGACCATATTCTGAATTCAGCATGGTTCCTAAACTTAATGGCTGCTGTCCGCATAAGGAAAATGGAGTCAAGGTTGGATAGAAAGGCACCTGTAGGAAGGACACAGGAGGAGGGTAGAGACCACAGCTGTGAAGCCATGCACCAGCAATGCCAGACATTCTTGGCCACAGACGCTAAAGAGGGAGGTCTGCATGATGGATTCCCCTCAGAACCTCTAGAGAACTCAGCCCTGCCTGACCACAGCTGGTTTCACACTCTGAGGGGATTAAGTTAATTTTCACATCAGTGGCGATCTCTCACCGTGATTCTAGGACACTACTGCGAACCTTCGTTCTCTGGAGGCCTTAGATGAGAGGGTGCTTAGTGTTAGTGTGCATCCCAGTTCAGGGGCCACCCGGAGACCAAATGGGACTCTAAACAATTTACCATTGTGGGGAAGAATTAGGACACTAAGCCTTAAGTCCCGGTTCTGAAGGCCGCCAAGAGGCTGCAGCTCATCCTGTTTTATGCGCTGAGGCAAAGATTGTGTCTTTACTCTGTGACCTACCTGCCCATCTATCTAGGTATATTAACCATCAGATGAGCCTGCGGTACCTCACACCTCTACCTCTTTACACTAGCCCCGAGGTAGTGGATGACTGCATCATCTTTCTAAGCTGGACCATCTGGTCACACTATTGCTTGTCCTGACCCGTAATTTTCCTCAACACAGGAGCTGGGAAGGTTCTGCTAAAACCTAAGCGATGGGATGTCTCTTGTCAGCACAGAAGCTTCAGACGGCTAGTCACTGCATTCAGATAATGGCCTCGTTTCTTCGTTTGTGCACACCAACTCGTACATGTATATAGGGTCCTTGGGTTGTATTCAGTCTCCTGTTCCCTACCATTCCCTCCTGTTTCTCCTGTCATTTCCATTCTGGTTCCCTATTTAGTCCCCTTCCATTTTCACCATTTAGTTAATTAGTTTCAGGTTCCACATGAGAGAGAAAAGACGAGGCTGCTTCTCCTAAGTATAGTTTCTTTTACCGAACAAGCTGATCCTAATTCCACCCAGTAGGACACGACTGAATTCTTCACAATAGGTAAGTGAGTGTCCAAATCCATTCATTTGTCGATGGGCACACAGGCTGATTCTGCGACCTGGCCATTGTGAACAGTGCAGTCATAAGCATGGATAGGCGCGTATCTCTGTGGAGTGCTGCCTTCGACTTTCTTGGATCTCCGTTATAGCTGGCCCCTGTGGTCGTTGCTGCGTTTGGGACATTAGCTGATGAGTTCTGGTGCTTTGCTCAGCTGCTCTGGGACCCAGCCTGTGACAGTGACTCACTTGTCCCTGCCATCTTTGAAATGGTGAACCTGGGACTTCCCACAATGCTTTATGCCCTCTGTCCGCGAAGCCCACCATCCAGGTTCCCTCTCTCTTCCTTCGTACGTTTTCAGATGTCAGTTTTCATTGTTCCACACTCACCCCAAATACATGTCAGCCTCGACTCTGCCACCTCTCCCTTCACTCTGCTCCGTCATTCCCCTTAGTGACGGCACTCATCCGAGTTTTCTAACTTTATTTTTCCATCTTGTGCATTTTGTCTGCTAAAAGCTAAGTTTCCTGAGATGAGGGCCATCACCTGTTCTGTTTAACACGGCAAGCTGATGGCAGCCGCTATGACTTCAGAAGACAGTTACTGAATGAATTGCCTTCTGAGGATCAGTGCGTTGTAGAAGAAAGGGAACTATTTGATGAGAATTGCCAGATCCATGCCTCCTTAAAAACTAAATAAATTAAGCATGTAGTATTCTAGGAAACAGACTGCAATGGCCTACAGTGGCATGTAATCGTGAACTCATAGTTATTTCACACACAAAAGAAAGAAACAGGCATTGGACTGGGTTCTTAATCAGTGCGGTATTTCAAGAGCAGATTGACCCATTTTGTTCAGAGTTTTTTAATTTTTTTTTCCTGTAGGCTACTTTCTCTTGTAAAATATCATTCTTACCCACGCTCCCTTGTCACTGACTGCTTTTCTTTCACACAGTGAAGGACATAATAGTCCTCGAAGCCCTACTGCCTTGCGGAGCTGCACTCCCCTGCATCCTGGGGGTGCCGACTGGAATCTGTGATGTCAGTCGCTTTTCCCTGTCCACTGGAGGTTTTGGCGGCACCTTTGCTGGAATCTTAGTGCTTGGATAATTTACAATACACTCTGCCTGGTGCAGGGATTCAAGCAGAGTTTAAAAGTAGTTTTGATATTCCCACCAGCACTTGATGATTTTGTGCACGTGAGGTGCAAGATGTCTGTTTTGGTTCATGCGCACACCATGTAAAGGTCCCATCAGGGACTTTAGTGTGTCTGTAGCATAAATGTCCATTACTTGTATATGATCACCATCCAGACTCCATCTTTGGAGCTGTATTTAGACAGCCGATGATCATTAACTATATTCACCTACTTTGCAGCAGAGCCTAAGAGCTTATTCTTCCCAGCTATAATGTGCTCGCCTACCAGTTCTTCCCCGATTTCCACTTCCCGTCTCGGATAATCACATTCTATTCCTTTTAGATCAGTTTCAGTTAACCTGAACATTGAGATGATATCATGCCCTACAGTCTTCCTGCTCCTGGATTATTTCATCTAACAGATAGCCTCCAGGACCATCCATGTTGCAGTGATAGAATCTCATCGTTTTTATGGCCGAGTAATAATTCGTATAGATGCCCATATTTCCTTTATTTGTTGAATTGATGAGTACATACCTTGATTCTGTGTCTTGGGCAGGGGGAATAACGCTACAATAATTGCAGCTGATACCGTAGGTGTCTCTTTGACCTGCTGATTTTATTCCCCAGCAGGATTGGTTTATCACACATTAGTTCTATTTTTACTATTTTAGATGAGCCACCCACACCATGTTTCCCACACCGCTGCATTAACTTACTTCCCCATAAGCAATAGGTTGAGGAAGGGTTTTGAAAGCTCTCCCTAGACTCAGATCTCCTTCCACTGAGAGCTGAGTTGTGAGACACTTTTTTTGCTGAGTAGAAACATGAACATTTGGAAAACATCCTGAGAGTGCCCACAGGAAATAAACACACAAGCATTTTGCTCTGTCTCTCCGTGGCCAGTGTCATGTAGGCTAAAGAAATGAGATAAAGTGCAGGCTCAGCATGTGTGGACCTGGCTGGGTAAGTCTGTAGAAAGGACTGCCATAGAAAGTATAAAGGGACCAGTGTGGAGAGGAAGGATGCATCATGTGGTCATCAGTGGTCCATGTTCCACTGGCTGTACATTTATTTTATTGTTTCACTTCCAGTACAACATGAAAAGGAGGTCCTATTCTAGCAAGAGGGGAAACTGAGGTTCAGAGAAAGTGACCAACCTGCAGAAGGTCACATAACTAATTAGATTAGATTCAGGATTGCTTCATTCTGTGGACTGTGTTCTTTTACCACCTCTACACTGCCTATAAATTCCAAATGCACTGTGAGGGATTTGAGCTTTAACCTTTCAAAAATAACATTAGCACAAGAATGAAGGCAGCCCATGCTGTAGATGAGAAACAGCTCAGCTTCTAGGACGACGGATAACCAGGCATTGATGCAGCTTAAGTCCTGGCGGGTGTGAGCGGCGTGAGTGCAGATATTAATCACAAGTGCCCACTTAAGAGGACCCCAGGTTTGACCTTGAAGGCGACTAAAGAAAGAACAAATACGTTTTCAGTGTCTACAAGAAGCAGACTGCTTTATGTTTCACACTTTGCTTTGTAATTAATCATTCCAATGCTGAATTCCTGGGTAAACAATCCTCAAGCATGGGGCTGAAACACTAATATATTTTCCCACAAAATGTAAACGATAGCCTGACATCCCCGTAAGTTAAGGCTTCATTTACTTTTAGTTTCTCCACAGCATCATGTCTCTCCCCAGAGAGCTTTCCCCATGCGTGGATAAATGTGTAACTAATAATAGTGATCGTCCCAAGAGTAATTAATACCTTGTAAAACCCTGAAAATAAACACGTGGCTTCAGGTGGCCTCAGTCCTCAGAACAGCTATAGAAGAGAAAGCCCTGATTTTATTTATTTTCCATTTCCTTCCGAGGGTCAGAGTGCTACCAGGGGTCCCCATGAGCCCTTCCTCCCTACACACACACACACACACACACACACACACACACACACACACACACACACACACACACAACACAGCTAAAAACCAGCCTGCCACTGTCCAGAGGTATGGGAAGCACTGCTTTCCATAGATGCTGGTTTAAAAGGATGGGTTGGAGGTGAGCCACGGTGGTCAATGGTTTGCTTTCTCCCCTTTCTCTTCCTCCATCTTTCTCCCCTGCCCTCACTTCTTTAATATCTAAAACCAATGGTCTCCCATTGGTCAGACCTGACATCTTCTCAAAATAACAGACTGCCATGCGCTAAACCCTGAGCATGGCCAGAATCCTCAAACCACAAATTCTTCCTTTCAGCCTCATGATTAACTTGTTCTTGGGCAAAGCATCTCATTTCGCTCTCTTCAGCTTCTCTGTCTACAAAAGGAAGACACTAGTTTTTACTTAAAAAAAAATTACTGGGAGGTGATCTTGAACCATGAACAAAATCTGTGGAGTGGTTCAGGGGTACAGAGTAAAAATGGGAAGCGCAGAAGCCCACTTAAAGACTCTGGTCCACCCAAATTACTATTTCATTCCAGGAGTTAGTACCAAATTCCACGCAGTTATAGAAAATTGCAGAAAATCTTGTGCCCGGGACATTTTCCTGGCATTTATTTCTTTGCAGGTCTCCAGACTGCCACCTGTGTGGGTGACGTGAGGGCTGCCCGAATGCAGTGTGGGAAGAACCCTCCCAACCATCTCACACAGGCTCCGTCCTTCTCTGCTTGATGTTACTTTAGTTTTATATCATAGAAAGTGTGGAACTAATGTTTTAAATCGCAGTGCTGGTTTTTAAACCCAGAGCATTGTGCGTGCTAGGCAAGTGTTCTTTGCTGAATTGTATCCCCAGTTCTTGGCTCAATTTCTTGATTTGATTTTGAAACATGGACATCAGTTTATGCTGTTACTCATTTCAGGTTTTATCCCAATTTCTTTTACCTGTTTCCAGAGTCATACTCATAAGCACCCATTGAGTTGTATACTGTAAGGAGGAAGTGTCAATGTACCTGGGGCGTTGGGAGAAGGTGTAAATGACCCATCTCAAGTCATGGCTGAAGACTCCTCACTCCTCCATTTTCAAACCTTTCTGTCTGTAGTGGGGCATGAACCTGTGGTCTTGCGCATACTGAGCAAGTACAACAAGTACCCTCTCCAGTTCCTTTTTATATTTTACTTAGTGACAAGGCCTCACTAAGTTACCTGGGTTGACCTTGAACTCGATCTGTGCCTCGGGAACATGTTCCCCTACTGCCTCATTCTCCTGTGTAACTGGGATTGCAGGCCTGTGCCTCTAGACACACCTGCTATTTGTTTCATAGGAACATCTGTCTACATCTGTCTATTCTTTCTACAGTTGAATTTTAAACTCATGAAGATATTCAAATGTAGCCTTTTCTGTCTTTTCTCAGGGAAGAGACACCATACACACTCTTCATGAAATGGAACTATGGGAAAATTAGACAGCAACAGGAATTTTAAGTCCTCTGTAAGACCCCTGGGCATCTCGCAAGGAGGGAAAGCAGAAGCCACTTGCCTTGGGATGGTCTATGTTTCTGTAATGAAATTAAAGGGGTTGGATAATTGGTAACAGACAGAAACATATCCCTGAGGGATCTGTAGAGTGGAAAGTCCATGAAGGGGAGGGGGAGAGGAGAGGGAAGAGAGGGGGGCAGCATTAAAGCAGAAGGTATCACATGGTTGACAGAGAGGAAGGAGGGCAAAGAAGCCACTCTTGAGATTACAGCACCTTTGCATTCATTTGGGTGTAGAGTAGAACCAGTCCTCGACCCTTTCAGCAGAGATGTAGCAAGAATTGACCTGGAGGACACATTCAGACCATGGCGTTGCCCCTTCTATGCATGAGGCCAGAGTCGGGCTTTGTAAGAAGAGTCGAGGCTTCTCCTCCTGACATCCGGTCATCGGAAGCCACTCTTGGTTCGTGTGCTGCACACACTTAGGCCTCAGGTCAGGGTGCTCTTCCCTGGTCTGCAGTGCACTCAGCCCCAGTCTGCCTGGCTAGGGATTGCTTTTCCTAGTTTAGTTCAGGCATTAGGTCTATGAATGTACTCTTGAACTTCCAGGCTGTACGTATTCTTAACAGCCAAGTCGTCTCTCTAGCACAAGTGATGTTTTCAAAGCGTAGGTTCAGTGGACTGTGAAAGCAAAGGCTTGGACCATAGCTGTATTTACAAATGGTGTTGGGCAGAACAGAGGAAAATGGACAAAAGCAGAATAGAACAGAATAGAAAACATCACGGGGTTCTAACGTAAGAGAAAATTTTATGTTTGGCTTATCTTCTGTGTAGATGTGAAACTCTGCGTTTTAAAAGGTTTATTTCTTATGGTTTTATTGTGGGGCAGTGTTACTGAAGCCAACTCATGAACAGAGCAAAGGAGGCAAAACCACGAAACAGTTGGAGATTGAAGGGCGAGGGTGACGGCTGACACACATTCGGATGCCCTCTGCTTGCCTAGGGGATCCATCTTTATGTTTTACACTTTAGCCTCTCACCTCATTTCCTTCTTTTTATCAGCACCTGCCCTCATGAAAAACCTTGACCAGAAAGGTCACACTTCCTGAACCCTCTGGAAAAAAAAAAAATCCCCTTGACTCTTCCAGACTTGACCCAGACGTCAGCTCTGTTGAGATGCTTTGCCCCAGTCCACCGGGCATGGTTAATTATGGTCTCCCTGTGTCCCCTGATTTTCTTACCAGCACTGTAGGTTTTTATCCCGTTTTGTGAATGCCACGGTCTGCCGCTATAGTGTGGGTGTCTCCGGAAGGTGGACGATGTTCCTGACTAGGTGTAGATTTCTCAGTACGCAGCTCATTGTCTGCACACTGGAGGCAGCAGAGCCCTAATGGGCACAGCTTGATGATGCAGTGGGAGCTCTCAGCCCCAAATCCAGGATGCCACGTAGCCAGAGGTATGACCTTTGACACCTGGCTTAGGTCGGAGCCAGCGTTTTCATCTGATAATCGTCCATCATGAGTGCACCTGCTGCTCTCGTAAGGAAAGGGAATTCTGCATAAAAGGCATTACTACTGTATGTGGTGGAACTGACCCTTACCTGCGTTGTGAAATGCCTCTTGGCGTCATCGGCAAGTCCCCAATGTACATGTGCCATAATAAGACCAGTGGGCCATGGTCTCCACTCTCTCCTCCTCTCTCCTCATGTCTGGCCCTCTCACTGCCGTTTCTTTGTCTCTGTCTCTGGCTGTCTCATTCCCTCTTCTCTCCCCCATGTAGCAGCAGCGGCAGCAGCGTCTCTCCCTCTGCAGTGTTCTGCTCTTCTCCATGACTTAGTCTCCCCTCTTCCTTACCAAATAAACCTTTGCTATAGAATTCTGATGCTTACAATATTTCACAGTGCCTGCCACTGAGCAAGTTTCCTAAGAACAAAATTTTATACTGAAGAGGGATGGGAAACTTCTACAGGGCCAGTGGTATTAAAACGGAGCACATTGAGGGTGATTTCTTTTTCTTTCAAAAAAAGTGTGTGGGAGGGCTGTGGCTGGAGAGATGGCTCAGCCATTAAGAGCACAAATTGTCCTTTCCTGGACCTGAGTTTTGCTCTCTGCAGCCACATTGGGTGGCTCACAACCTGTAACTCTACCTCCAGGAGAACCAACGCCCTCTTTTGGCATCTGTGGGCAAGTGCACTCATATGCGCATACCCCCATAGAAACACAGATTCATATACATACTTTAAAATAAAAATAAATCTTTTTAAAAAGTATGGTGCTCTGGCTGGAGAGGTGGCTCAGTGGTTAAGAGCATTGTCTGCTCTTCCAGAGGACATGGGTTCAATTCCCAGCACCCACATGGCAGCTTATTCTAGGGATTCTGACACTCTCACACACACATACGTACAGACAAAACACCAGTGCACATTAAAATAAATAAATGAATAAATAAGTACGTGTTTAAGATTTATTTTTTAGTCTTTGATAGTTTCGTGTATACACACACACATATACATATATGTATATACACACATGCGTGTGTATGTATAATGTATACATACATATGTGTAGATACATGTGTGTATGATGGATTTTAGCCTTTTTTATTCCTTGTCTGTCTCATCCCTCTTTCCGCTCCCACCAAAACACATATTTCTCCTAAGTTCCCCTTCTAGTTTCGTGTTTGTTTCATACGTATGGGCCATACATACTGCTCATGCCGGGCTGGCTGCATGAGCAAGTGTGGAATGTAGGAGCTTGCCAGCCCTTAGTGACACCTCTTCCCCACAGCCACCATGGACTGTCACGTGATGGTGACTTGTAAAGTGAATTAATTATTAAATTATTCAGCATACCAGGGGCTGGAGACTGGAATGGCAGGCAAATGAGGACTGAAGACATTTGCATGTTTCGTTTCATATGGTTGACTGGAGTTCTGTATGATTTTTATCCGTCTTGTCTCCATGTCTTCAATTTATTTTATGGGAAGGTTGAGAAGAGCAAAAAATGGGAAAAGGGGGGGTTGGATAAAAATAACGGGATTTTGGTCCCAGAGATATTTGTTGAGCTTAACTGAGTGACTTGGTGTAAAAATTTTTTCCATCTCATCATTACTGACATTTGAGGTGAAGCATTTCTTTGTTGTGAAGGGCTGTCCTGTGCCTTGTAAGATAAGCGGTGACATCTCAGGGCACAGTAGAATACTGTCCCAACCCCGTGTTAACAATGAAAAGTACTTGAAGGGCCTTTTGGTAAATCGTATGTTCTGAACACGACCAAGAATTAAGCAAAAATCCAAACATGGGCGATGCTATCCCGTTCATTGTTTGCAGAACTGATTTGGAGAACGGGAGTTTATGTCTGAGAAAATTTCAAGACGGCAAAGGCAGCTAATGTGATCCTAAGGCCACCAACTCCCAGGAGAGGAAATGTGCCACGGTGCCGTCATGAAATGACCAGGCTTTATCTCAGCTCACCCCACGTCGGACTTTTGATGCATATCATCAAGTTGACTATATCAAGTTGACCAATTCATCGTAGCCAACTTTGATTTATTATTAAATAAATCAGTAGTCGTGTTTAACAACCTAATTGATGCCTTGCGAATGACCCCAGATTAGACTAGAAATGGCAGGGTCGCCTGCTTGTGACAATCAGGTGCTGCTCTGGCCATCTCCTGCTTCTTTTATCAGACGTCATCCTGATATGTGTCTTTCCCACAGGATGGACCAAGGAAAATGAGGGGAGAGGGGTCAGGAAAAACACAAGGAAGGATGCTCACTTGCCAGGATGTAAGGATGGCTTAAGTATATGCCAGTGAAACTTGAAGAGGACCAGGAGACATGTTCAGCGTGTGAAGGGCTATTACTCTTTATTAGTGTATACCATTGTTATTGGATGTAGCACCTGGTCCCCGGGAACACTCCAGTTGATTTCACATGCCAGGATTGTTTTTAGCACAAGCCTGCATTCTTTCTGTGAATTAAATCTCGCTCTGAGGTTTCTGATTTTCTTTCTTTCTTGCAAATATAAAGAGTTCTCTCAAAAACAGAAGCATGCCATCTTAGGGTTGATCTGATCAACTGCTCCTTCGGGGCAGTAAGTTAATAAGAAATGGCACTAAAATAACAGATCGAAGTCTGTAATCTCATTGTCTTCCTCCAATCTGTTTACGCCATGCTTCAGGTTCTCGAGAGTGGTTGACAAGTAAGCGGCTTATTTAGTCACAAAACCGTGTCACTGAATTTCTCTGAGTTTGTGTGGCAGTTAAAATCCCAGGTCTGTGGTTATTTACATGGTTCTCTGAGGCCAGTGACTCAGGAAGGACTAGAACCTGAGCTCAATCTCAACTGTGTGGGAATCTTTCTTGTCTTGCTCAACCCTGAGTTGCTAGAATCTAGAAAAGAAACAGGTTCAAAATGTCACTCCCATCTGGTCCAGTGCATTTTGCTGAGTGGTTGAAGTTAGAAACTTGGTTCAGCCCTCTCAGCACAGGTGACATCATTGCTGACTTACCAGTGCCTTGTAATGGAAGAAACAGGCACAGAGAGATGAAGTATTTTGCCAAAGGTCACATAGCTCTTAAGCAGGTAGACCATAGACTTTCTAACAGCTCAGCTTAGGAGCGAGAAAGGGAGAAAGCGATGACCTAGCTTCTTGTTTAGTTCTGATGCCCACAGAGCTATGCTGTCTAAACTCTCGGACCCCAAACAGCCTTTCCTTTAGAATGCCAAATTGAGAGCTGATCAAGAAGACCTAGAAGGACATGAGTAATCACCAGTCATGTTTAAAGTGGAATACAGTAGTTTCTCTTTGATGTTTTATAAGTCATAGGAAGGAAACCTTTGTTGATATTGATTCCCCCAAGGGTGTTTAAGGTTATGCATGACAAAGCCTTGCTTTAGTTTAGTTTGTTTTAGTTACTTGCTCGTTTTTTCTAATGGTCAAAGGGGCAAATATTCCACTCCTTATTCCAGATAAATTGCATTTAAAACTGCCTTGATCTATGAGAGATGTAAGCAGGCAAGCATGTAAGACTTATCAAGTAGCTGAATGACTTAACAGTTTGTTAAGTAAACTGGATATTATGCTATCTGGTCATATTTTGTATTTGAACTTTAATCAATTTCCTGGGATATTATGGAGCTATTTAAGACAGAATAAACATGCTTTTCTTGAACACAGGATTACAGGTGAATTTGCATTGTAACAAATGAGAGGAGATAGGTTTTTGTAGGTAAAGGAATTTGCTGGAGCCATAGCTCTGCCAGCTAGTGCCAATGTACTCTTGGTTTCTGAACTTCATTTTGAACATTTTTATATAAAATCAATGACAACTGTAAGATGTTTTCATGCAGGTGTCATCAGCATGTGTTGGTACACTTCTTGCAGGACTGGTTTATCTTAAAGGTCTTTACGTTTTTTATTAGTATCTTATTTTATGTGCACGAGTGATTTCTTTGCTTGTATGTTTGTTCAGAGGCCAGAAGTGAATGCCAGATTCCCTGGAACTAGAGTTACAGATGGTTGTGAGTGTTATGTTTGAGATGTGGGTGCTAAGAATCGAACCTGGGTCCCCTGGAAGAACAGTCATTGCTCTTAACCACAGAGTCATCTCTGCAGCTCCCAGGAAGGTTTTATTCTCTTGCCGCCAGACTTCATGGCCACCATGATGCTGTTACCAACTAATTATATATATGTAAATTCATTTACAATACAAACTCATTTCATCACCATAGAGCTTATTTACACATCCAATACACACCCTTCACAGATTCTCATATTATTATTTTAAGTAAGAGCTGAGCAAGTCAGGAACACATATGCAAGTCCTCCAACATGATCTGCAGGACTGGCTGACACTCACGTTCACTCAAGATCGTCAAACTGAACTTTCTCCTTCCAGGCCTGCCATCTTCTGCCACCCCGTGAAGCTTGGTATCACCTGCTTCCTTCTGTCACTCTTACTTCACAGAAACGTTTCATTACATTATGGTGATGCAGAAGAATATTTTACATACCGCACTGAAAATTCCATTCATAAGAGCTTACACTGTGGTTTCCTGAGATGCGTATGTGGTTTCTTGATGAGTACCCGAAAGCGGATTTTGCCTAAATCTCCTTTCTTTTGTACCAGTATGCTAAGATCCTGGGATAAATAGTAAATAGTCCTTGGATTCCAAGGTCTGCAGTCTCCTCTAGTGCAGAAAGCAGCTCACAATTAACTGCTGAATCTGTAGAATATGACTTTACTCAAGAGATAGTAAATGATGTGGAAACAGCAACATTGGGATACGTTCTGTGGTTCTCAGCTATCGAAACACACCCTGTGGCTTTTTATAGCTAGACTAAATTAATTATGTGATGATGGCAACATACGGCCAGGACATTTTTCCAGGGTGACATTTTCTTACTACAATTAAAATTTAAACCTGTTGCTCACCCAGCTCTCAGCTTCATTAATAGCAAATTTCATTGATTTTTATGAGTTAACGAATTGCCTAATTGTTAACACTTTTCAGTGGCTCATCCTCTTTATAAATGATGTAGAATTATAGGAATAGAAACTTTCCTATCGGAGAAACGTGCAAAATGGAGAGTAAGCCATCCAACAAATGTCTTCAGTAATTCCTATGTGGTAGATTCTGAGATTACGATGCAGAGATGAGCAAAACCGGCTTAGCTCCTGGTCCTTGAGGGTCTGGTGGTAGAGTGGATGGGATGGGGGGTGGTAACTGTGTGTAAATGGACACTTGTGGTTGTGAGTGCTGCTTTGCTGTGGATATATAACAGGGAACTCCCCTCAGCTGAGAAGCATCTGGGGAAGCAGTGGGGATCGAGTCTGGAATTCGGTTCTGTGATAAAACACCCTAGCAAAACCATGAGAGTGGAGAGAGGGCTTCCCAGTGCCAAGTCAGAGTTCCTAACTGTTGACAGGACTTAAAGGCAGGAACTGAAAAGAGCAGGTACCATCTGCAGTCAAGGGCAGAGAGGCTAAGTCCAAGGATCCTTGCCTACCTGCTTGTGCTCAGCTAGCTTCCTCTTGTGTTGTACTCTTTGGGATCCCCTGCCTGGAGGGTGGTGCCACCCACACGGGACTGGGTCATTTTCTATCAATTAACAATTAATTTAATTTTCTATTGACGAGCCCATAGGTCAACCTGATATAGATAATTCCTCATTAGGATTCTCTTCACAGGTGATTCTCTGTTGCATCGCATTGACAGTTAACATTAAGGAGCTCAGGTGGTATGGGATAGCTTTGTAAGACTTATCAAAATGTGAGAGGTCCACACCCTTCAAGGGACGTTTCCCATTCAGATACCTTTGCTAAAGGAATAATTTGGGATGAACTAAACATCTCGGCTATGAGGACGGCGGGTTATTTATGTTACCAAAATACTGGAGCCAGCTTAAATGTTCAAGAGTAAAGAATTCAGTACATTTATTGTTTTATTAAAAAAAGTTTTCATGTACCAAAATTATTTTTGAAAAAAATTAAAAAATATAGTGTCATAAGAGACGACGTAAATGATACCTATTGGGCAAAGTAGGTCCTAAGGCAGTGAGCATTGGAAAAGTCTCAACCTCACCTTTCCTTTTGAACTATTCATCTCAGATGGTTTCAATAGATGAAGAGCCATGGCAACAGAAACGTTGCTGATACCAGTTCCCGTTTAGCACATGCCAGGCCCCCGTATAGCATCGTACATCTACGGTTTCAATTGATTTCAGATAAAACAGTGGAAAAAAAATCATTGTTACCTTTATTTCTTAGTGTGTACAGAAGAATTTGAATGTGTCAATACAGAGATGTATTCCCCAAGCCATGTATTACAGGGAGTTATTTGGAAGCTCCAGGATGTGTTCCCTAAATCCAGTCTTTGTTTCCACAACAGCGTTCTGCGAAGAGGGCTGCAGATACGGAGGTACCTGTGTGGCTCCTAACAAATGTGTCTGCCCTTCTGGATTCACAGGAAGCCACTGCGAGAAAGGTAAGGTGAATCTGACCTGTTTTTCAGGTGTGTGTGTGTGTGTGTGTGTGTGTGTGTGTGTGTGTGTGTGTGTGTGTGTGTGTAGTTGAGAATGAAGGGAAGCTGTCTCCCTCCGAGGTCTCTGTGAGCTGACTTAACACATTGTATTTGGGTGGTGGACTTAGCTCTCCAAAGCTCTGGACCCTTCTGACTACAGGACTCTGTAATGTGCTTCTTCTTTCTGAATATGGAGTCTTGTCTGCCCTTTCTCCAGCGCATCTAGCTTAGCAAGGTCAAGCCTTTTCTCTGCTGTCGTTGCGCCCTGTGTGTTTTTATTCAGTGCTAATTAGAGATAAAGCCTAATGAACTGACCTGTCCCTACTTATCATCAACCTAGTAGCCGTTCATAAGACTACTGGAATTATAACAATCTGCTGTGTCGACAGAACCTGAATGAGCAGCATACACTCTTTACGTAGAAGCACATTAAATAATTCCAGCAGCGAGGTTATTGGTGTACTTGGTATTTTATTCCAATATTGGTTTATTGGGAACATTATCATTCATGAACCCAATAAAATAAGGCAGTTAACATCAGTACGTTTCCCCTATATGCACCTTTATGTTCGCACTAAATGTGGCATTTACACGTGGCACTGTTGAGAGAAGTCTCGCCTGCCTGGTGATTAGGAGTGTCCTACCTGTGCACACAAGAACTTTGTAGTTTGCACCAGTGTATGCGATCCTTTTAGCAAGCATACACTGGCTAACGGTCCAAGCATGTGTAAGTAAACTTCTAAATCTGATTTTGCCATGATGTCTTTCTGAGATGCACTCACTGTATTGTGCTTTCCTGAGTCTGGATATCGTACTTGACACGTCTCGAACCATAGCTTAGGAAAAAGGACACAATGCTGTATGCAGCCCTATTAGTCAGGGAGGGATGTCCGTATCTAAGGCTGTAGGTAAGAGAAGACACTGTTTTGTTTTGTTTTTTTCCTTTGTGCGTAAATGTTTTTGAATTTACGTCATGGATTTTAAAGATGAGGCCATTTGCTGGGTGTGGTGGCACAAAGCTTTAATCCCCAGCATTGGGGGCAGAGGTAGGTAGATCCTTGTGAGTTGGAAGAGAAGCTGGTCTACATAGAGAGCTTCAGGCCAGCCAGGGCTATCCAGTGAAACGCTGTCTCCACAAACCTAATATGAAAAAGTTACTTTTCTCTACTCTAGCCAACATAATATGTTTCCCTGTCTATTCTGTTGATTTGTATACCAACCCTTTGAATATATGTCCAAATTTAACTACATAAAATATTTAGTAAGTAAATCAATGAATAGGTATGCCACTGACTGATTCCACAGTTTGTGGCCTTATCAACAAACCAAATAACATTTATTAAATAATAATTAATTAGCTTGTCTGTTTCTAAGTGCCAGATTCTCTGAGCATAGTGAGAGACTTGCCTAGTGTAGCTTAAGAATTCGTATTCAAAGCAAGGAAACTTAAGGGTAACAGCTCTAGGAATACATTTAATTTTAATTAGACTTTTTAAAAAAGAAACAAATGAAAGGATTCTTGTGCTTCATCTAGAACCCCTTTATAGACTTCAACTGAATCTATAGGCGCTAACAGTGCAGAATGGTGACGATTATCATGGCAGCTGCAGACACCATTGCTAATGGTGTCTCTCTACACTGGTCTATATGCATACAGTCTGTATACATCTCTATACACCAGTCATGACTTAGTCTTTTTCAGTGGGTATTTTAATAATAGAAAAAAATCAAAGAAATAGATGAGTTTTCTTTTCCTTTTTTTTAAAAATAGAGTCTTGTGATATAGGCTTGGCTGGTTTGGAACTCAAAATGTAGACCAGGTTGGCCTTGAACTCACAGTGATCCACCTGCCTGTGCCTCCTGAGTACTTGGATTAAAGGTGACCATTCCCACTCACAGCATGAGATGCATATTTTTACTCCCGCTTATTTGGGTGACAATTTAAGGCTGATCTGGGGTCAATAACTTCTTCAATGACCCAAACTGAGAATATTAATTCAAGTTGCATCTCAGAATTGTGCTTCTCAAGGGCAGTGGATGGTCTTCTTGTTAAAATACAGATACTTTATTTAGAGTACATCATTAAGGAGACATGGAAATTAAACAATAAAATAAGACGTATGAATTATAATATTCAATGCCAAATGTTTACTGTGTAAAGACTACAGTGTCTAGCTTCAAAAGTTAAACTAACACTTTGAGCAAACTGTATGAATAGGAAATATGGATAAGCAGTAAGATGGGTTGGGGTGTGTTTTATACAATAAAATAATACACTCTAATATTTAAATGTAGTTAAACATTTTGAGTAAAAATAAGAAGTGCAATATGAAGACATAAATTTCATCTAAAACAAAACAAGCAAGGAAGCGAACAAACAAACAACATAGATCTGCCCCTTCTAAGGATCAGGGAAGACAGAGGACGAGGGAGCAGAATCATGCTAAGGGCCAGTTTATGGGGAGGTGGTAGAAACACTGTCTTCTACATGCAACAGGCTGCTGCAGTCCAGAGCACAGTGAGGCTGTGGTTACCTGCACCAACCCTGCACATAGACAACCAAGACGTGAAGGTAGGGCGGGAGTAGTTGCGAGGAGGAAGGTGCGGAAAGGGGCAGACAGGAAGTAAGAGGGGGCTGTGGGGAGTGAACGTGATCACAACACATTGCATACAAGGAAGAACTTACCATAAAGATTTATTTTTCTGTATGTGTATATGTGTATATATATATATATATATATACACACACACACACACAGAATATATATATATACACAGAATATTTATACATATATATACATATTTACAGAATATATACACAGAGTATATATATATATACACATACATACAGAATATATATACAGAATATATATATACATACAGAATATATATATATATACACACACAGAATATATTATACATACCTACAGAATATATATACAGAAAAAAATATATACACACATACAGAATATATATACACACACATACAGAATATATATATATATATATACACATACAGAATATATATATGCACATACAGAACATATATATATGTAACTGCTTCTCCCAGTCTAGGGCAATTGGAACATGAGGAATAGTTCTACAAATCTGCGTTTTCACTGAGTAGCTGTGGGAACTATAACATTTAATCACAATACCTACTGCATATTTTAAAATTACAATTCACTGATGGAGGCATTGCTTCTTCATAGGGCCAATGGTCGGTGGCAGCCCAGGGAAGTTATTGTGGATTCCTTTGCCGTATCAACCTCCCCTTTGTCCCATTTTCTACTCAGTAACTGAGTAGCTGAAGCACTCCTCATGCTTTGGCCTCCAGTATGCAACACAACAAGGTGTAGGTACAGGAGAAAATCGGGACCAGAGGCAGAAGGGAAATGTTTCTAGGCAAGTCCTTGCTCTCTAGATAAATATTAAAGTTGCTAACAACAGTTCCACGTGCTTGAGTTCTCTCAACATGTCATGTAGAAAAGATGCACCAATGTAAAAAATCTTCAGTGTGTGATGCTTTCTCTGAGCTCATTCATCCACTTAATAATGGCCAGCGTTCTATGGGATTCTTCATAGGAAGGATCAAAATACATATTTTCCTGGTTCCTTGTGCACGAGGGACCTAGGCGAATTGTACAATGACCATTGCAAGTCTGTGTCCTATCTGGGCTGAATTGTTTTATAGTGTTGATCATAAGCGTGGAGTCTATTGGCCACTGAAAAGTCCTGCTACAGTCCACGAGGATCAGAGAGCCAATGGCAAAATGCAGGTCCACTGTGAGTGCTTGTGGCTCAATTACACTAAATCTTCTCTGGGTTTCTTCGCAGGATTAAATGGGCTTATTAGAGCCACTTCCACTTACGCATGTTTATCTGGATCCTCTAGTTACTGGTTTTATTCAGTGCTTGTGATATGTAACCTTTCCAATTTGAAGTACGCTTGCTTGGAGTGCTGAAGTTGTTTTTTTCAAATAAAATGCTGCCTGTAGTGGAACGGAATAGCAGACCCCGCTCCTATGTAACACACAGATCAACAACTCTGCACTTGGTTTCTCTTGACATTGGTTTGTTAAAATTGAAGTTTTCATAATCCCATTCAAGGTAAACAACAGTTCTGTCCCTGTCGTTCCTGGGACCTGTCATGTTAGCTTTAAATTTGCCTGTTGAATGTTTCTTCTCTGTGCCTTTAGCATGACTTAGTTTCATGTTAACATAGAGATTTATACGGAATAAGAGGATCATAGTATTGAGGTCTCTTAGTCTCCTAATTGAACATAGTATTAAACTATTCCAAAACTTTCTACCTTTATCCCCATAGATTAGAACATGTCTCAACCCTCAGCAGAGAAGTTTGCTTTTATAGTATGTGGTTATTAATACAGAGACCTGGAACAAGCCAATATGCAGATAGTAAAGAGACTATGAAAGATCAGCTCTAAAAGGGGCTTCTAAATCTCTCTTTCCCCACAAAACTATAGAATCCTCTTGGAACATGGGGTGGAAAAACTGTATAAGCCACAGGGAGCGGATGTCTGTAGCAGAACTGGATGTCTGTATTTTCCACACATCGCAGCAGCCAGGACGGCATGCACAAGACCTGCGCAGGATCAAGCCAGCCGGAACCCAGCATGGGTGGGGGTGGGGCTTATTAAGCTCCACCCCCTAGCTGAGGAGCTAGGCTGCTGGGGGACGGAGAGTCAGTTTTATTCAGGGGTGCAAGCCCTAAAATGCTCCCATGGGGTAAAAGATGGTCCCAGGGGCATACAGGCAACACTAAGTTGATTAGGTGAGTTTTTAATAAAAAGAGCACATGAAGTTGGAAGGGAAAAGTACAGGCTTTGGTGTGGGCCTTTAGATCTCAAGGAGTTTCCAACTTGAATCCTGGAAAGGGCAATCCTTTAATCTTAGGCAGTTATAATTTCCTGCTCTTTAGTGGCTTGGTTGCCTTGCCCAATGGACAAGTGATTAGGATGGTTTTATAAATAGATACCTGACCCTTACTCCCATCTTAGTCTGAGTTCAGGGAGCTGCCATGTTTTAATTTCTCCTTTGCTCTGGCATGTGTTGGGGCAGGCTCAGAACCAGGCACTCAGACTTCCAGACCTGAGGCAGATAACGAGTGGCTATGTACCCTGTCAACCAGAGGATGCTTCTAGGTGTTCTTGAAGTCTCCTACTGCTAACCCCACCTTAGGTGAGTTTAGGTGGGAAGTTCTTTTCTTCCTGAGAGTAAGATCTTGGCAAATAGCCTTCCTCCAAGGAAATTCTCCCCTGGCTTCATGAGTGTCCTCTGCTAGATCTCCATGCTTGGTTTTAGAGAGCACGAAGACAAGGAATGCTTAACACAGGCTGAGCTTTTTTACCCGTGTTGTAAATGTTATTTGGGACTCAACTTTGGGATCTGAAAGTTCTTACAATGATTACACTATTATCTGTCAGAACCCTAACATGGGAACAATCCAAATTTAGTATACTACTATGATGAAATTCAATAAATTTTAGTAACTAAATTAACTGTAGATGAGGCCTCTAAGTCATTACATTTCATAGATCCTAACTTAGAACTCCAACACTAACCATATGTAAAGGTTGCCTTGAACAGAGTGTATCATAAGAGGGATGAGAACAGAGAATGCTATTGGAGGCTTGGAAGAAGAGTCTCGAAATTCGGGGCTGTTTCTGTTTGTGGTGTCAGCACTCATTTCTGTAAAGCTGTTAGCATATTTGCTGTTCAGAAAGGAGCCAGTCATTTTAACAGATTGACATTCCCCATAAAATAAATGAAGGGTATTAGGAATTACCCTGTCTAGGCCACAATGAGGAAAATAATGGCTATTTAGGTGGCAGGCAGCTCTTGCCTCCCGCCAGGCAAGCCCACACTACTGATCTGTGAAAGTCAAGAGTTTACTTCACAGTCTCATTTTTAATCCTGTCTTCTGGAAAATACAAATACCACTGTAACATAAAGGGTGCTAACCAGAAAGCAAAGCAGCTTTCCGTGATCCTGTGACCAATCGGAGCCTTCGAATTGCTAACTTACCTTAGCACATCCTCAGAATTTTTTATGTCTAAGAATTTGTACCACAGTGTCGATCACGTGGAAAAAATGCTAATTGAAACCCCAAGCTAGATCTAGAAGAAATACAGCTTGAGACTTGCCTTACTCTATCTTAATAAGGCTCATTGGATAGAAAAGATAGCAATCTCCAAATGTTCAGTTTGGGCCAAAATAGGACGGATCAAAGAGCAAGTTCTATGCATTTCTCCCGGTGCTGGTTTAAAAGATAAGCAATTCCTGATGGCGTGAGGTACTGTGTTTATCACATCCTCGGGGTTAGCAGAGACCTCAAAATTACCTGTGAGTATCTGCAATTTCATCCAAGTAGATGGAGTTCAAGAGGGGAGATCCTGCAAGATTATTATATTAAAGGATACCTTGCTAAGAAAATCTTTCCCGACCTCCCTAGTGCTAAAGAGATAAAGGTCAAATTTTACAGGTGATGCATAAAAGGCTGTGTGATTGGACCTCTGCCTCTCTCTCCGGCTTTATCTACTTCTCTTCCTAAGTCGCAAACCCTAACCCATTTTAAACTACTTCCAACTCTGAAATGTTCTGTGTGCCTTAAGACTTCCAAGCTTTTGTTTGTAGTTTTTCTCTCTGCCTATAGCATATACAGGCTTAAGTATTTATCACAAATGTACATAATATCCGATAATAGGAAAGTCTGGTTGTTGAAAGTCTGTGATAATTCAAAAACCAATCGGTTCTCTTATATTCTTCCCAGTTATTTCATATTCTGTGGGGTCAGATATTAAATCCGTCATTTATCTTTTTGACTGCCCACCCAAACCATTTAACCTAGCTGTTGAAATTCATGTCAAATCTGTGCTGGCTAGTTTTATGTCAACTTAACACAATGCACAGTCATCTCAGAGGAGGGAACCTCAGTTGAGAAAATGCCTCCGTAAAATGGAGTGCAGTAGGCAGGTGTGTAGGACATTTTCTTAATTAGTGATTGATGAGGGAGCTCAGACCATTGTGGGTGGGGACACCCCTAGACTGGTGGTCCTGGGAGCCATAAGGAAGCAGACTAAGTAAGCCATGGGGAACAAGACTAAGTAACAAGGCTGTAAGCAGCACTTCTGATCCAGGTTCCTGCCTTGCTTGGGTTCCTGCCCGAACTTCCTGCGATGAGCTATGGTATGGAAGTGTAAGCAAATTAACCCTTACTTCCCCAAGTTGCTTTTGGTCATGGTGTCTCATCACAGCAATAGAAACCCTAACTAAGATTCCAAGCTTCATGTGACATTCTCCCCGATCTTCTTTGGGAACGATGTCATCATTATTTCTCATGTAGGTCATGGGAGAAAGTTTCTAACTAGCTTCCCTTCTGCTGATAAGTACACGTATAGAGTATTTAACATGAGATATATTGGGGTGTTATTAAAATATAAGTATGACGACCTCATCCCTCTGTTCCAAACTCTCTAACATCTACTTTCTTGCAGTAAAAGTCAAAATCGTGGTTGTAGCCCACAAACAACAGAGTCTTGTATTCAGAGACCAGACGTTCAGAGAGCTTTCTTACCGCTCTCTTAAAATATGCCTGCTACATTTTGCCCCAGACTCTAGCACCTCCATCCCCTTCTTTGCTCTTTTTTTTTCTTTTTTCTGGCTCAGCATGGAGTGTATCACTTAACCTATTTTTGCCATTGTCTCTTCCCTCCTTGTGAGGTGAATCAGTGCCGGTGTCCGCTGCTCAGCTCTCAGTGCATGGCCTGGAGCGTGATTCACACCCAAGAAATGTTTATTGAATGAATGAATTCATGGGTCAGTAGAGTTTCTTTCGTACCGAGTAAGTATAATCTCATGACGTAACATCTTATTCACACACAGCTAGTTACCAGCCACCCACGTGCTGGTTTTCTAAGCAGCAAACATTTCCTAACTCTTATTCCAGGACTCATCGACAACTGCTATCCGGGAGGGTGGCTATGTGCCAAGCCATTGCTTAAGTGCTGACATGGCTGAGAAGAGGGATACGTTATCATTATTGTTCAATAGAGGCGGGAACTAAGGGCTGAAGGGGTCGGGTGCCATGTTGGGAACCACACAGAGGGATTGGTGTGCAAGTCTGTAGCATAATATTCAACTTACCTTGTTTTCAGTTCTACTTTTCTGCACTATTAAAAGTATCCTTAGCCAGGCAATGGTGCTGCACACCTTTAATCCCAGCACTCAGGAGGCAGAGGCAGGGAGATCTCTGCGAGTTCGAGGCCAGCCTGGTGTACAGAGCGAGTTCCAGGACAGCCAGAGTTACAACGGAAAAACCCTTTCTCAAAAAAGAAAATAAAGTGTGTATTTTTCTTCCATTCAAATAACCACCGTTTCTCTCTTTTCAGTTTTTTACAACTATTAGTAGTATTTTGATCTATCAAGAATTTGCCAAATGTTATACTTATTCTAAAACTTTAAAAATAACCCTAGGTGTAGAAAGATGCAAAAAAGCAGATAGAAAAAAAATTACAAAAATTTTAAAACTTCACTGAAATATACAAAGCATCAGTGAGTCACACAAAGCCTAAGTATAGCGTTCAGTGGGCTTATCCATTGTGAATCAGCATCTCATGTACTTCAGGCTGCCCCCCAAACACTTGGTATAGTAAAGGGGGACCTTAAATAACTCCTCCTCCTCCCCCTTCTCATCCTCCTCCTCCTCCTCTTCCTCCCTCTCCTTCTTCTTCTTCAATTTTCTCTAAGATAGGGTTTCTCTGTTGTAATTCTGGCTGTCCTGGAACTCACTCTGAAGAGAACCAGGCAGGCCTCGAATTCACGGAGATCTGCCTACCTCTGCCTGCCGAGGGCTGGGATTAAAGGTGTGTGCCACCCCCCTCCCCAACCGGTGACTTTAAGCTTCTGGTCCTCCTTCTTCTACTTCTAGAGATCGGGATGACAGGCGTGTGTTCTCCTGCCCATCTTATGCTCTTCTGAGGATTGGACCTGGCAAGCACTCTGCCAACTGGGCTGTGTCGCCAGGTCCCACTTCTCCTTTGAATTGGTGGAATTATTCTTTCCTTCCCAACATAGTTGATACTTAATTTGAGTAATTAATAACTATACCAGCTCCTCATTTATAGTCCTCTGAGTATCTGAGCTTATTTTCAGTTGGACGGTTGTAACTCAGTGAGTTTTTGTAAAGAGAAACATCGTTGAGAACAGTGAAAACTGAATGTAGGATATTGTCTTCTTCCTCGAAGGCCCCTGTCTGGTCTTCTCCCAGTATTCTGCCCAGAGGGACTGCAGTCCATGCTGTCTTGGCTTTTAGAATTGTTACCAGAGATCACATACTTTCTGATGTGTTTGCTTTATGCTCTATCTCTGTTCTGTATTTCTGATGTCCTGACTAAGCAGTGGCGTGGACAGGCTCTTCTGCGATCATGTCTCTTTGGGTTTTCTGATACTTCCTTTGTTTGGAGGTTCATTTCTTGCTCTCGATTTCGGAAACTTCTCTGTTCTAATTCACTGTGCAGGTATGCTATATGTATATGTGTTTAATCTCAGCTCCCTGTTCAATCTCATGGATTCTTGGGTTTGGTATCTTGATCGTGTCCTGGTTCTTGAACATTGTCACGCCTGAACAATTTTTCTCTTTAGTCCCGGTTGGACATGCATTTCTCCCTCCCCGCCCTCCATCTGTGATGTCCTTTATTCTCCCCAGCAAACACATCAGCAGCAGCTGTTTTCTTAGGTGCATTTTTGTTGACTCAGTGAATTTTAAATTTTATTTATTTCTTTATGCTTTCAAGAACCTCAGTTCTCTTGTTGTTTTTTCCCCATCCATGTAGACCTTTCCTCCTCCTTCCAGTTATATCTGGGAATCTAATTGAATAGTCCATTCTCAAGAGCTCGGTGTCCATTCTGCTTTGGGATGAGGCACTGACTTCTACCTTCAAGGGAGTCCTAGGGCTTCAGCTCACTTGTCTTCTACTCTGCAGACTTCAGTTATTATTCTATCAGTTCGCAAACTTACAAAATTCTTCTTCTCCTGTCCCAACTCTTCTGTTCAAACAGCATACACAGAAGTAGTATCTTTAGCTCTACCACCTTACCCAGAATTCCCCTTTCTTTGTTGGAGAAGAAGAGCTGCTATATGGGTAAGAGAAGAAGTGCTATGTGACTTTTCTCTTTGGATGGAACACTGACTAGATCTCTGAGTCTGGACCACACTTGCAAAATTTGCTTTTCTAATTTGCTCCGTTAGTTCCACACCATTCCATGTTTTCGTCGTCTTATTGAATATTTTATTATTTTTGTGAAGGTGAGATGGAGGCGGAGACTTTCCTCCATCTTATCTTTCTGCTTATTGGACTGTTAATTTCTACAGTTTTGTTTGTCATTTACTAAATGTTCTTCTGTTGTTGTATCCACTTCTGTATAGGTGTTTGAAAACAATGGCAAGATCTTCTGTTTCACGATTCCTCCCTTCCTTCTTCATAGCATCTGCTTTGCTAAGTTTATCATTTCTGCTAATTTGTTTGTTTCTGTTTTGTCTTGGGCATCCTTCAGTCCTTACCTTTATCCTGACATTTTAGACAAGCGTTGAAAGTATTGATTTTAAACTCGTTTTGTCTGTGGGCAGGGTGATACATAGAATTTGAAAAACAACAACAAGAACAATTAATCCTTTATTACCCTGGAAATAAATTGTTAAATTCCTAGATGTGTTAAATGTGATTTCTGGTATTTCGGGAACCAACTAAACTGCATAAAGCATGAGTTGAAAAGTTCATTTGGCGCCCCT
Organism: Cricetomys ansorgei; assembly: GCA_026225945.1. NCBI lineage: Eukaryota > Metazoa > Chordata > Mammalia > Rodentia > Nesomyidae > Cricetomys > Cricetomys ansorgei. The sequence continues at coordinate 2,005,861 of JAMJFZ010003970.1, forward strand.
CCATGCTGTGATGCATCTGCTTTTGTCCATCTGGATTTGTGGTACCCTATGCTGAGAACAGCACTGCAGCATCTACTGTGTTGAGAAAGGCAAGAGATGGGCTGTGGTGAAGGAGAAACTCTGAGGAATGGAGCTGCTTTTTAATCTAAAGTCAAGTTAGTTTTCCTTATTTAGCCTCACTATCCCTCATACTTGCAGAGATAATGGCAGCATCCATTCTGGGATCTGTGGTGTAAATCAGGTGACTTTGGGCTTATTTCTCAGTGGGCTCTGAGCTATTTTTCTTACGTCTTCCAGTTCAATGAACTCTCATCTATCTCTTTTCCAGTTTCCAAAATTATGTTGCCCTTGTGTCCTATCCTGAGTTCTTTGCCCTCGAGACCTGAGACCTTTGTGATTTATTCTTACTATATTGTGATTAGCATTTGAATGAGGAAGCAGAGGTAAGCTTGCCTATTTAACCCAGCAACTCAATCAGAAGCCAGGCCCTCAGTTCTAAAATTGCGTTTGATCCTTGGAAGAAAAGTCATAAAGAACTCTGACCGACATGTATTATTTCTTTGGAAATAATCAGAAAGTACAAATGTTTCTTCTTTGAGAAGATTTAATAAGGCTAAGGAAAGGGATGAAATTTTATAAGTATTCTATCTCAATGGCTTCTTAAAAGATATTAGGGGAGAATCCTTGAGAAGATGAACATTTTGCCTTTGGAAACAGAATATCAACCTAATTTCAGAGACCAATAGAGCATTATTTAAGTTGTTAAATGTTTGAACTATTCTTTTGAAATTTCATGATGTTTTAGGAAAGGCTTTAGCATCCACTAAGGATGCTTAAATTGAGTCAAAAGAAAAAAAATTGGGGGCTATTTTACATTAAATTTCACTTGAAATATAATTTCTAATTATTTGGAAGTGATATCAATGGTTTGGGAAATGACCAAAGGAGTGTAAATAATGGAAGATGGTAAATAGGAATGCCATGCGTAATTGGGGTTGAAGCATCATCAAGGCACCACAGACATGCGCACAGAGGTCAGACTTGCTTAACAGTCTCATTAATGACCTGGAAGAAGGAGGATTCAGCAAGTTAATTAAATCTACAGAAGGTCCTTTCTGGAAGTTACAAATACCAGGAGAACTAAGAAATAATAGACAAGGACCAGGAGGTCAAGAGCTCTGATAGCTCTAGGCACAGAAGAGCACAATTAAATTTGGAAGGGATATTTGTAATTGAATACATTTCATTTAGTGAAAAGGGGAGCTAAAGTACAGTCAGTTAATAGTGCCGAGGAGGCAGGAGCTAAAGGAAGTCCTGCAGGGTGATGAGCAACTTATTTATCTGCCAGAACAGAAGTTTCTGAATTCAGAATGAGTTCATTTAAAAAAAGGAAATGAATTTTAGTTCATTCATTCATTCATTCATTCATTTATTCATTGTTAATACATAAAGGAGTTGGCTAGTTCCCTTTAATAATTCCTATAACCTTCAGAAGGATTTATAGTCTAGAATAGTATAGAGATTAGGCAATCATGAATATATGTTAACATATTCATCAGGTCAAAGTAGGGGGATGATGGGTAGAATATGGCATGGAAAACCACTGAGGCAGGGCCCAAAGACCTGTCTGAAACTGTCCGAAAACCTGTCCGAAAGCAAGTGTTGGTGTGAAGTTGTTGGATTCGGAATACTGGTGGATGTCTTTACCTGCAGGAGCAGAGTTGGCTATAGGAAGCCCTCTAAGTTCTGTGTATTAGAATACGTTTTCTATCTCCAGAGGTCAGTAGAAGAGAATCCTACTGAGATCTGGAGGCAGTAGAGTTAACTCAATAAAGAACAAGTGGTGCCCACTAGACCAAAAACATGGAATGGCAAAACACAGGCAGCGTGTCAATCATATGTCAGTGACCTTGCCACGATGATTCTTAGTACTTTACTCAGTTGATTACTTTAACTCTCACATGAATTCTGTAGGAGCAGACATGCTTAGTCCATCCTCAGCTGAAATACACAGACGCCTGTGGAATGTCAGGAAAACCACCTAAGTTCAAGCATACATGAACGAGGCTATTTTACCCGGTCCTCACAGAATATTGAGCCGTACGTGCAAGGCATATGCATTTATACTTTTTGATTCGTTCCACTGGGTTTTATGGGGTAGTTCTAAGTAGAAAAGTACTTTCTTTGGGATTGTTATGGACAGAGCTGCCCTGATAAGTAAAATGTGTGAGCAGAGGTCATTCTTCAATTTGCAACAACAATGGGGAAAAAAAAATTGTCTTAAAAGGAGGTGTGTGTGTGTGTGTGTGTGTGTGACCTTGGCGAATTGATTATTGGTCTTGGGAGGTAAAATACACTAGCTAATTAGCATACAGCATACATTACAAAATTGTTTAGTGTTTGACCCTACCACTGTTACCGAGAGTAGAAACCGGGCATCAGTGTTGTCTAAACTGCGTCTTTGATAGGTGACGCGTACACGTATAGATATTCAGATATTGTAAATGCTCGGTCAAGGCTACATATTGAGAATCTATCTATCAGCTGACATTTCTCCCACCCAGAAGAAACCAGAAATGCCAATTTCATCCTCATAGGTCATCCTGCCACCAGTTTTAATGGGGTGCTGTTGCAATGTGAGACTTAAAGGAGTTAGAAAGAATGAATAAAACTTCACTGGGAGGTTTTTGGGAAACAGTTGAAATAAAAAGATATTCATGATGTGTGCTAAAACATCATAACATCCTTGGAAATGGGAAGACAGAAAGGTGAATGTTTCCATGAGGGTGTGAGCAAAGCAGGAGAGAGAAACAGCCATGCAGCAAGAAGGGACCTGGGTGCTTGATGCTGTATCTCCCCTGCTCCGCCTTCTTCATAGTGTTAAACTCCTCAGGCCTCTGAAGACTGAGACCCTAGGTGAGATCGGCTCTATGCTCTCACTATAAGGAAGCTGATTTGGACTGAAACGTAGTCACATTGAGGAATGTCCATGTATCTTCTGGAGTCAGACCAAGCAGATCCTGAAACTGTCTTCACAAAAGTGGCTGAATATTCCTTCTGACCTGTTGTCATATATGAGCCAATTAAAATGCACAGAAAAAAGTAGACTTTCAGTTTGGGGATGAGGTATCTAAAATGTTCCTTCTAACTTTGCCTATAAAAGCTTAGAGCTTACATGATCCACTAGGAGAACACTGGAAGAATTAATCCATGACAGGCTGGAATCATGTCTATTACTGTAGCAACAACAATTTTTTCTGTCATTCAGTACCACAGAAGAAATATCACTGGCCATGCCATGAGTGTAGAATGTTGCCTTGAAAGTCATGAAATATTAAAGGTGTAATTCTACTTTTTGACACTTGTGGAAATTACATTGGCCTTTCTGAAAATAACACCTGGATTGAGTCTCAAATACAAAGAAGGAGCTTGAAAAAAAAAAAAACAATACAAAAGCAACAATAAATCCTCAAAATCAGCCAGGTTTGAGAATTTATTGATTAAGAAAAACAAACAAAAACACTAGCTGAGACGTCGGTGAGACTAAAGAGACCAGATCAATCCATGGGCATATTAAATGTCTTTCCAGTACTGTCTTCGATCACAGTAGCAAGTAGCTGGAGGTTTGCCTGAAGCAGTTTTCACTTGTAGGTGCCTTAAAACAAACTTGCCTTTATCACATAAATGACTTTTTGCCCCCGTGGCTTGTCTTCAAGATCTATGTAATCCAGGAAGCCATTCCCATGGACTTGCCCATCACACACTGTGGGAGAAAAGTCGATGGGAAACCAAGATCATACATAGACAATAGTTGTAGGTGCAGTTACTTTCTAGAGAGATTTTCCAATACCAGCGACTGAATTTGCCAAATTTATAGACTTTCTTAATGCATTCACATCTAACAAAGTATACATACACTAGTCTGGCTCATTTAATTAAGAGCAAATGGTCTCAGAATGCAAACACAGGGCAGAAACTGCCAGGTAGTTTCTCAAGGAAAGACTCAAATCCAAAGGAGTTGCCAGCAAGGACAGATTTGAGCCTCAGGTGTTCATTTATCTCACACATGACTTCTTTAAGTTTAAGTACTGTGACGGTAATGGGGAGAGCCGCGATGAGACCTCTACCTGCATTCACATGTACCGAGTACTTTCTGCATAATTATCATTTTAATACATCCAGATCATCAGCTGCCAAAGGAGACAATAAAGGCACATTAAATCATTATTAATACACAATTTGAAAGCAATCAGTTGTGTAGAAGAGGCTTAAGGAGCATGGGTAAGGTTTTTACAGGAAGGGGGGGGTGCTTTCCATTTCTTAGAAGAAGGATCAACAAAATTTTTGTAAATGACATCCACATGGCCCCAGTCTTAAAGAGTGACCCAGAGACGCCCACCTCCAAAACAGAAATATTCTAGGCATGGAACTGTGAGTCAAATTCTGCACCCTGCAACTACCGGGCACACCTTAGGAAAGACAGATGACCAGGCTTGAGAGGAGAGCTAGGGTTGTGCTTATTCATATTAGCCCCAGATGTACAGGGGTGGTTAATCATTGCCCTCATTTGCTGCACACCACGGGGCCGTCATCTTCACTGTCCCCCGTGTTTAGTTAACTCTTCTATTACCCAGTAGTATTCTCTCTCTGCACTTTATCGTACAACCTTTTAATACATGACATGTGTTTTGATATTCGAATGTGTTCCTCTTGATAGGAGTTCCTATCTTGGGGACATAGATCTATAATTTATTTAAGTGGTGCAACCCTATGTATTTTATGATGACCCAGTCTCTCGTAAAAGCTCCACATTTTGTTTAAATATAAGGTTTCAGTGGGTTGTCTGGCGTATTTAAAGTCTGCCGGCTTCTCTGATACACTATGCAGTGTTGTGGGTGTTTCCACAACAGTTTCTCACAAGTCTCATCCTCCCTCCACTGTAACATGTGCTACTGCGGACAGACTCTTGCCTCATCCTTAATGGGCCTGTGTTCTTTCAAGGAACAGCCCCCAAATAGCATTGAACTGTAGAATGAAAACTTGAATTGCAGTTGGTCAAATACTACCAGAGTATCTGTAGAGGACCTGCACGAGATCACATTCTGTGTTTCTAAAAGATATTAAATACACGCCAGCCATTTCACCACTGTACTTGTAAGGAAACCAAAATAGACAGATACTAAGCATACTAAGCAATAGACAGATACGCAGGTTGCAGGTCAAGGTTGTGATTTTAGATGATTTGGCTACAAAGTCTACATTGTTTAAAAAAAAAAAAAAAACAAGAACAAACTTCACTGTTGTGTTACTGAGAATATTATCACTCACCTGTGAAAGATGGTACTGGTGATAGAATGTGCTGTTGGTAAGGACCAAATAGGATACCAGTAATACAGGACTGATGGGGACAGTGGTCTTAAGGAAAGGAGATGTCAGGCATGCTCAGCTGGGGATGGTCTACTTCCCCCCCCTCATTATTTCTTAATATTGTTTTAAGAAGCATATATTATGTGTATGAATATTTTTTCTGCATATATATCTGTGTCACTTGCAAGCCTGGTGCCTGCAGAGGTCAGAAAGGAACATTCAGTCCCCTGGAACTGGAGTTATAGATGGTTGTGAGCCACCATGTAGGTGCTGCGAGTAGAATCTTGGTCCTCTAGAAGAGCAGCCATTACCCTTCTTCACTGCTGAGCCAGTGTGGCATTGCTAATGACTTTACAATTCCCACAGCTGAAATAGCTATGCAAATATGAAATACTATGTCTCTGCCCATTACTGACAAATTACTTTGTGACTGGGTATCATTTTAAAGCAACATGTCCTATTTTCCTCTCATTTTATCTGTTGTTTTGTTCCTTTGGTTTTCTTTTTGCACCCTGAGGCACAGAACCTTCCCACGTCTCCAACCTGTCCCTCTCTGTGAAAACTTGTTTTCAGACCTGTTGGTTTATATGTTGTCATCGGGTTTCTGTCAGGTGGTCTCCCACTGTAGCCGTCAGTCAGACTTTTACAGTGGTCTCTTGTCTTTCTGTGAACTCTGACCCCTGGCTTAGCTAGGGTCCTAGTTCCCCAGTATGGAATCAGTTAGGAAGACTGAGCTACAGGACAGCTTCCCAGTCTTCAAGTGACAAACCTAAGTTAACCCTAATTAATGCCATCTTCTGTGTTTCGTCCCTAACTCCCAGATGTCACATTCACGTTGCATCATGGGATGGCCCTCCCTGTATTCATAGTCTGCCTGTAAGTTTCAAGTCGCGGCTAAAGCTGATGAGACGTGAGAACCTGATGCCTTCTATAGTCTCTATTTGTTGACTTGATGGAATCTTGTATTCCTGTCACCAGTGGAAGCCGCCATGATAGAAAGGAAAACTGGCATGTCATAAATATGCAAAAATTCAGATTTTCCTATTTCATTAACACCCTACCCTTTACTCTGTCCAGTTTCGGCTCATTTTCCCTTTTCTGTCTGCCTGCCCACTGGTGTCAGAGCGAGTGATCCCTGTTCTCCACGGAGCCAGGATGCTGGGGACACAGGAAGACAGAGGCCGCCAGAGTGAGGAGGACATGTCGAGAAGGCCTGTGTCAGTCAGAAAAGAAGACACTTCTGACGCCACGGATGGCAGCAGCGGCAATTTGACAATGTGTCTTTGAATGTCACAGTTACAGAAAGAGTATGGCAATGAAAAACACCACATTTAGCATCCGTTCCTTTCTTTCTACTTAAATTATACAACCCTTTCTATAACACTGGCTGTTAAGTCTAAAACACCCTTGCCATAAAGCAATCTTAATAGAAAATACAAACTGTCTTTTTCAGTGAAAACGTAAAAGATTTTTATCGTTTGATAATGTGAGTTCGTCAATCTGAGATTCCCTGGGAACAAAAATATATATTTTAGGTGATATAAGTCACTTGGAGATCGTAAAGTCATCCAGAGTATTCACAAAGAAATAGAAAGTTAAACAGGGCAGCTGGGAAGATTTTACTTCTTTGAAAATTATGAAAAGGCATCTCTTTTTCCAAGTCCCTAAATGAAATTGCTTACCTGACAGACTACCCAGAGTTTGAGAGACTCCTATCTCTTTGTCTCACTCTACCTCTGAGTGTGTATTTCTGTGTGTGTGTGTGTGTGTGTGTGTGTGTGTGTGTGTGTTATATATTTGCATGTCTATGTGTTTGTGGTGTGTGATTTTGTGTCTGTGTTTGTGTGTGGTGAGTATATATGTGTGTGTGTGTGAGTATGGTGTGTGCATGTCTATGTGTGTATATATGAGGTTGTGTGTGTGTGTGTGTGTGTATGCAGGGCTGTCATATCGAAGCATTAATTATTTTTCTGCACACTACTAACACTAGCAACTTAGTTAAGTTATACCATACTTCCTGTGATGATATGAACAAAAACGGTAGTTGTGACTTAATAATGGAGGCATGTATCATTCTTTATAACTGTACCAGGGAAGTGGAAATGTGTGCTACAGACTCTTTAGCAAAGGTCCCATGGCATATGGACATAATATCCTAATCCTGAGTCCTCCATAAGAGGTGAAGGCCCCTTAGACCTTACAGCAGAAGAAATTCAAGCTATAAGCCACGTATACTGGGTAGGAGTCCTGTCTCCTTCTGCATATGGTGTTTGTAAACTTACAGTATCTCTAATCCTAAAATATTATACAGGTGTTAATTTCCACTTTGTGTGGTGTGGGGTACACGCAGTGCAGCAAGTGGGCACAGAGCTGTGCCTTGGTCAGAGTGTACGTTTTCAGCACATTTTCCATTCCTCGCCTCCGATTTAATGTTTGAAAATAGGAAAAGACTTAGGCTGCCATTTAAATCTCAGAAATGAACTGCAAATCTGATTCCAACATTAAACATTTATATCTAGACTTTCAAAGAACAGGTGCGTGCTTAGATAATTCAGGGGGCCTTCTTGTTGATTTTCCCAGCTGTCAAGAAGTAGCCAGTGACATCCTTCCGTTCCTTGGGTTTTCAGCTACCCGTCCTGGTGTCAGCTCATGCAGAAGGGTCTGATTTGATCTGATCTGATTTGACAACTGTTCTGGGAGAATTCCCTTCTGGTCTCTTCCCATACTTTGAACATCTCCTTCATTACTCTCTCCCAGTCATCCGTACAGAAGACTGAAGGCAAAGTTCTTACCCAAAGTATTTCCTTTTACAAAAAGAAATATAGAGATACCCATTTTTCTCACAAAATGTTGGTGCTCTAATGGTGAACAGTCAAAGATTTCCCTTCTGAATCCATGAGCTCTAGATACTTACGTCTTCCTGTGGCCCCCATCTGTATAGAATTACAGGCCCCCACATGCCCCTGGAGAGGAAGGGCAATAGCGGGAAGGCAGATACAAACATCAGAAGCTTCAAAACCAGCTTTCCTGGAAGTCCTCATTTAAACTTTTACTTCATTTATTTGTTGTGGGGGAGGGCAGAAATATAAGTACCGGGGCTGTTCCCTTAGACCATGTCTACTTTTTCCTCAGAGCAGAGTCTTTAGTGGCCTGGCGCTCAGCGAAGAGGCTAGCATGGCTGGCAGACCCACCTCAGAGAGTCCCTGCCTCTATTTCCCAGTATTGGGGTTACAGGTATGCACTGGCACACCTGACAGACAGTTTTTACATTTATTTTGGGGATGAAATTCAGGTCCTGTGTTCACACAACAAGTGATTTATGACCCAAGCTACCTTCCTAACTGGAATTTCCTATTTAAAAAAAAAAGCATACCAACTCACCTTTCATAGAGATGGCGTTTGTACTGTCTTGCAATCTCATCGTCTTCCATGATCGGAGGGACACTTTGAACTACCCTCTTTAAAACGGCAGACATCTGAAGTAAAAGCTCTTTCCCTCATAAGGTCGTAAGATACCTAACCTCATAAGATACACAGATCAGAAGCACGCAGAGCCCAGTGTCTGAGAACACCCCATAAGCTGCTAAAGTCACCCAGAGACAGAGCTGGGTGTGGCACCTCTCAGTCAGATTGCAGTGTGAAGGTGGGAGCAGCTAAGAGTTATCGGGCCTCATTCGACACGAGCTGATTGCTAAGGAACTGAGCAGTAGCTCGCTCGTCAATACCTGTAGGGAAGGCGTTGGCGGGATGTAGTCAGGGGTGGCTGGTCTACTGTGAAGTGCGCCCTTTGTTTCTAATACGGTTGTTAAATTATACCACTCAGGACTTATTTCTGTTACTGAATCTTAAAACTCCATTTTATGACCCCCCCCCCAGACTAGTGAATGCAATCTCTAACCATACTGAGTAGGAGTCTCCCTAGGATCCGATGACTATCTTGGGGTCTCTATATAGTAGATATTGGCTATTATAGATATGGTCATTGAACAATACTTTGTATATATCAAATATAACAGCAGAATCCATCCCAAAGTTCCTTCAACAAAAAAAAAAATGTGGTTTGTTCTCCAGAGATTGAAATTCCCAGGGGAGTAACCTGACTTCAAGGCATAGCTGGAAGGAGGCGATCAGTGTTTTGCTCTTACCTTTCTTTCATCTGTGCTAACTTGAAGATTAGTTAGCCCTCTCCTGCTGGTGAAATATGGGCCCAAACACCTGGCCTCACACACTGGTTATCTGGGCAGATTTAAAAGAGCTAACTGGGTCTTCCAAATAATGTGTCTATTGTGTCTGGTTGTGTAGATTAGATTAAGTGGTATTGGTAGATCATTTTGTGTGAACCATGAGACCTGAGGAGGAGAGATAGCTATAATAAAACTAAAAAAAATATATTAGAAAATAGTTTCAAATGGATATAGGGCTTTTGAAGAACAGCATGTACCTGGGCAGAGGAAATGGGCATTTCTCCAAAATCGAGAGCCATTGTTAAGACTCCTGCTGGCTCAGCATTCAGCTGTCTCTGTCCCTTCCAGCTCCCTCCTCTCTGCAGAAGTTAGAGAATAGGTGTCCATAGGTTGCTACTATCTGCATAGTGAAGACTTTCTGTTCATGGATGTTGGAGGAAGGCTGCCTTTCGTTCTTGCTTCCAAATCTGCCAGCAGAAGCTTCCTCCCAGCCAGCTGCACTACTGGAGTCTTCGTGACGAACTTCAGGTGTCATAAGAGACATGCGATTTTCAATTTTTAAATTGAAAACTGCTTTTAAGAATTTCATACATTAGTACTGTACTCATATCGTTTCTACTTCTCCTCTTTCCACCTCCTCCCATGTGGCCCCCACTCAATTCTTAAATTGAAAATATCTTCTCTAATTATTGATATTACACACACACACACACACACACACACACATTACATGGCCTATAGTTCTTCACCTGGGAGTGTGGCCTTGTGAGAGTTCCCCCATCCATGTTGGCAATTGGCTTTTTTACTACTTTGCTTCTCTAGCTCAGATTGGAGAGAGTCTGGCTACTGTCAGGAGTGAAACGGGTCGCACAGAACACTTCAGTACACAGTATTTCCAAATTTGCTTGATTCGCGGTTTTCCTTTCATAGGTCACATGCTCAAACGATCTGGCTGATGACTGTATTCTTGCTATTCGTCAGTCAGTTGCTTTTATGTAGAATTTTGGAGACAGAATAAAAAGAATTCGAAGACTTCATTGGTACCCGTTGAGCATGTGGACCCATGAGAAAGGGTTTGCATTTTCTGATGCGTCTTCTCAAGTCTATGTTGTCCTAGTATGTTGCCATACAGGCAAACCAAAGCCACCAGAACTTGAGCTGTGTTTATGAAATAGGATTTATAACTAACTGCCTGTAAGTGAGCACATTATGGTGCCTGGCACTGTAGGATGGTAGCTTTTATTGCCAAGTCACTAAATTGTCTCATGTAAAATGAGCATCACAATAATGGAGAATAGAGAGTTAGTTCCTCTTTATGTGTCCAACCTAGTCCAGAGCTAGGATTAATGCAGTATCTTTTTCTCTGCAAATCCCTTTGTCTGGTGCAAACGTATGCATCTGGGTCTCCTGAAGTTTATACCAAGGACCTTTCTGCGTGGACCCCCATTCTCTATCACGTTCTCCTTTGCAGAAAAACCTTTCATTATTGAGGTAGTTTCTGTTGCTTTTCTTTGACCGGGTTAATTAAGGCAGGGAAGTCTATCCATCCAAAAGTAGGTGGCACTATTAGATTGACTGGGTCCTGGGCTGAATAAATAGGAGATATCAAGCTGAGCAGAAGTCTCTAGCTTCTTCCTGGCTGCGGACCTGGTGTGACCAGCTGCCTCCAGCTCCTCTGTCAGAAATCCTAGGCCGTGATGGACTATCTCACTTTGAACTGTGAGCTGAGCTAAACCCTGCCCCTCTTAAATGTCCTCCTGTTAGGTTCTTTGTCACACCCACCACACAGGTAACTAGTAAAATCACTCATTTGGGGGAGGAAAGGAGCAAAGTGTCAGACTGTAGTTCCTTCGCTCTTACTTTAGCCAGAGATTTTTCTCATCCCCCAAAGGAGGAGAGAAGATGATTGATAAAAAGATGAGAAGGATGAAAACAAGTTTTGTGTTTTCCCGATCCTCATGATTTCTCATGGCTCAATAGTTCTACCCCTTAACCACCGGGGTGGACCAGCTCGGTAGATGGTTCAGGCCCTGCTGCACTGGAGTTTCCCCCATTCCTTGCAGACATTGGCCCTGTTTTAATAGGATGGTGTCTTTTTTGGGGTTCCCCATAAGAACTTGCACCACTGATGTGTGAAGAATGTAAGAATGTGACTATGGTTGGGCCACTTTATAATTCTTCTTTCATTGTTGATAGAAAAGGCAGACTTCTAATTTTCAAGGAAGTATTTCTTATTTCAGATTGATTTCTGTGGTCTATGCTAACTGAACACAGCACCCTATGCCCTGAAGGTAATTGAGGTCAACAGTAATGTTTCTCATGAAGTTAATACAAGAAATCAGATCTTGACCATAAGAAAATTGGCCAGAGTGCACTGCTGTCTTCATGTTCTCTTTCCTTTTATGTACCTTGGTTAGTTCCTCTGAGTCACCAATTATCACCACCTAAGCAGACGATTCGCCAACCGTGTTGCAACACAAAATCCTTTCCAAACTCTCTATGCACACTTGACTTTGAAATGAGTATTTCCATGTGTCTAAATTGCCTCAACACATTGAAAATCTTCCCTTATACTGAATTCCTTTTTTTTCGGCTTAACATGGACACGCTTTTTCTTCCTCATGACTCCCCTTTGTTTGAAAGAGTATCCCTTGCCAATGCCTGGAGAGAGTGTTTATCTAAATTAGCCTCGACACTTAGGAAGATGCTCGTTGCCCCAGATGTTTCCTGGGCATATGTTGAAGCAACTGGTCCTGTCTTCTAGAGATGTCAAGTCAATGTGTGAAGGCCAAGTCAGCGGGGTTGTGCTGATCATTTGCTCTGTATAACTAAGTATAGACAGGTATAGAATTTCTGTCTGCAGACAAAATGCACAGAAAAGCATAATTAAAATCTTGCTACACAGAGCAAACTTCTAACAGGAGAAAGAACAATGAAAAAAAAGAAGCCAAACATAAAGAGTAAATTCCTTGGTTCTTTTTCTGGTTTCTGGAATATCAGCATAAGTGCTGTCAGGAGGTTCATTGTGATATTTTTGGAGCTATATTTTAAATTGTGTATTTGTGCATCATGTGTGTATGCCTGTATGTGTATATGTCCGTGTGTTAGTGTGTGTATACATGTCTTTGAGTATGTGCATGTAAGTGCAGATGCCCATGGAAGCCAGAGCTGTCAGATCCCCTGTATCGAGAGTTGCAGGCAATTGTGACCCATCAAATGTGGGTGCCGGGAATCGAACTCAGGTCCTCTGCATGAGCAACACTCATTCTTAGGTCCTGAACCATCTTTCCAGACTATTCCCTATACTTTTGCCAGGTCATCCTTCAAATTGTACATATTATTTAATCCTTTGTATTGAAACCATGCCCAAACGGTGCATTTTTATTCTTCTAATAATAAAAATTTGTAGAGTACATTATTGTGGGATTGCTCTCTCCCAGTCTTAAAACCCTTATGAGACTTTTCTTAATTAACTTTTCCGTCACATATTGCCGTTGTTCAATAGGGCTTGTATCTTTTTGTAGATGAGAAATTGAGGCTAAGAGGAATCAACTCTTCCGTGTCAAAGGTCATTTAAAACTATATCTGAACCTAGCATTAAACATCTAGTTGCCTGCCAGAACTATCTATTTGAGTGAATGCCACTTTCCGTCTCCCAAGCTCAAGAAGAATCTTCATGTAAAATTATTTTTCATCCCCGTCATCCAGTAAGTTCTTGAGATTCTGTCTTAAATATCCTATATTTTGCTGAGTCCTCACTTCCTATGGTGACAGCATTGTTACCAAGTTCTCCACGTTGCCTGTCAATTTTTTCTTAATATCGAGCGTACAGATTACTTATCAAATTAACTGTTGCGAGCCCAGCTCTGGTTACCCGTGTCATTATTGACTTTCATCAATAAGTATCTGTTACCACCCAGACCCAATACTATCCCTTTAACGCCTCCCCCAACCCACTTTACATCCTGTCCAGTGTCTCCCTCAATTACCTGCCTGTCCTCATCTTTCCTCTTATCCCATGCATCTTGCATGAAACAATGCAGCTAAACACACCTCAACACACATGGTCCTTCAGCATCGCCGCTTCTTCTTAAAACTTTTTCTCCCTAAAAAGATGCTGTCTTCTTTGCCACCCAAGACCCTGTACACTCTATGTCAAGTATTCCTGTACGCCGTACACTGTTCTTGATTCTCTTAGTGGGATATTCTTTCTTTGTGATGAAAATGCCCATGCTTCTGGTGGCACTTCTATTTCTTGTGTTCAAGAGTTATCAGTTCTCATGTTGGGAACAGGACTTGGCGAGAATATGATTGTTCTGTTCGTGGTGGGCATCATGAGCGGATCACAGCTCTTTCTGAGATTCAGGCAGGACCCCAGACCGCATTCTAATAAGATACTGAGGGAGGGACCGTGGCACAAGGTGAAACTTGACAGGCATCTTTATGTAGCAGCTCTCGGTTCTCAGCCCTCTCTGCCCCAGATCCAGGAATCAGGAGAGCCGTTCATTTGACTGCACAAAGAGCAACATGACTTGTGTTCTGTTTTAAAGCAGTGTCTGGCCTCTCTTTTGATTCTCCATTTCCTTAGATGACAGAAATGCTTTAGTTTACAAGATAAAGGGGCCAAATTTGAGAGAATTTTGAGTCCTCTTCCAGCATCTCCCAGGCTCTACTCATGGACATGCATAATCATTTCACAAACAGGAAGCTAGTGTCTTGAAGAAGCTAAATCTCAAAATCACATAGTTCTAATGTGAGCATTGACTTCCAGTTGGTAGCTTATGAAGTCGTTATGGGGAAGTGGCCTTCCCCATCACAACAGCCTGATTTTATCTTAGGCGAGCAGCCACCACTGGCTTAGGTGAAGCCCTTCATTGGTGAGGTGAGAGATTGAATTTGCGGTGACATGCTGTACACCCCTCCAGCATGCACATGTGATAAAGACCAAACAAAAAGAGAAAGAAGGCAGGAAACAATGAATGAGAAAGAGGGGGCAGCACTCATTCAATGAGAGTCAAAACTTAAAATTTAGGACCAAGAGTCACTGCATTAAAATTTCATAAATCTTCAAAGTACTCATGTTTAGGGTATATCCCACTTCAGAAGAGGATCTTACGAAGCATAATCTTGCTTCCATCCATTCTTAGCCATGCCTGCAGTGTCACCTTTGACTCCTCTCTAAGTCGGACTTTTTCTTAACGACTCAGTGGAAATGTCACTTGCTTTTCCTTTTTCGTTGTCCACTGTGCAGGGGAGAGACAACAGACCTGTCTGAGAGAACACAAGGATGAATGTCGACCTGCACATGGGTGTTTGCTGCTGGCGTATCCATGTCGCCACATCCCTGTGGGAAACTGGGAGACCGTTAGCCGTTTTAATATGTAGACCGAGAGGGAGCCTTCTGACTCAATTTCAGGTTCCACAAGGGATGCTATGAAACTGAACAGCAGGAAGATGTAGGGACAGGAGAGAGGAAGGAAGAGAGGGAAAGATTAAGAGAGGAGACAGAATTTGTTTCCTGTTCTTTCTCCTTCTTTATCTTTTTTTTTTTTTTTTAAGTTTTACATTTCTTGTTCTGGGCTCCATTCCAGAACCATAGTCACACGATTCAATAATTTATAATCTCACATAAATCAGACACCAGCCACAGTTAAGTGTGATTTGTTATATGTGTGGATTTCTGTTTATGGTATCTTTATTGAGACGTTTAGCGGTAAAATGTAATATGTAATCTCTACCTATTTAAAAGCTTCATGCTGTTTGATCACAAAAATGATTTTCCTCTTCCTGATCTGAGCCGAGAGGATATTTGACACAAAGTTGCAGACCATGAAGTCCCTGTGGGGCAATGTGCCTTGTCAAGATCTGAGCCTTGTGCTTTCTGGGGATTAGATACACTGTGGCTAGTGGCTGGTAAACAACAATTTAGCTGTAGAGGGAATTGACTTAATATACACACACTATTTCTTCCCCTCACCCCCAACAGATGACTCCTATGGTTGTATCTTATGAAGGGAAGAGAGCCTGGCCAGCAGTGTCTCTCAGAGTACCAGATACCTTTAAAAATGACATCAGTCTGGGACCCAGTCTGTCCACTCCAAAAGGCCAGTCACTCCTGCTTTAATGGGATAACCCCAGGGGTCTGCAAAAGTTTCTATACCATGTTCCTATCTGGACACAAAGGAAATATCTCACAATTTTTAAGGTTGAGAAAATTAAATGAGATACTGGTAAAGAGACCTACCAGAATATTCATTATCCAGCATCATTTAAGAAAAACAGAGTGGAGGCTAGTGGAGTAGCCCGGTTGTTAGCGTGCCCAGCTAGCAGGCACAGAGCCCTGGCTGTAGTCTTCAGCACAGTATGAAACCAGCGTCCTGTGGCACCACCCTGTGATCCAGTTTTGGGAGCTAGAGGTAAGACAATCAGAAGTTTCAAGTCATCTTGGCTACGTATAGAATTTGAGACCAGCCTGAGCGATATAGATCCTAAAAGAGGAACAGGACAGGAAGGAAGAGAGCCGGGACGTAGAGGCAGAGGGACAGAGGGAGGTATTGTGTCTCCAAAGAGGCTGTGAGCTCTGGTTGGTTGCACAGTTCTCAGAAACTCTTCCTTTGAGAACGTAACTTGCTGTTTATGTCTCCGTAGGCGGGGGGCTTAAATGTTCTCCCCTCTCCATTCGCATATGACACCAAATAGCAATAACAACAGATATAGGGATGAGTCCTTGCTAAGCGGATGGGAATAGAAATAATTGAGGTTTGAGGTTTCTTCGATGAGCACAGCATCATGGAAGAAAGTGTGGGAAGGTAAAGGCCTCAGCTTAGGTCGAAATTTAAATTTGTGGTATTATTTCTATTTTCGTTCTGATATGTAAAGCCATTGCACTGTGGGACTGTAGAGACTGCTACAATTCCTCTGTGATCAAAATACAAATTTGTTTTAATGTGATATTTTAAAATATATGGTATTCCTTTGAAATACGTGTCTGTGTGACTGTCTGAGAGTGGGTGTGTTCAGGTGAAGGCAATGCCTACAGAGGACAGCAGGGGGCGCCAGATCCACTGGCGCTGGACTTGCAGGCAACTGTGAGCTAGCTGCCCATTGCGGGTGTGTTGAAAACCAAACTCGAGTCCGTCTGAAAGAGCATCAGGTACTCTTAACCACGGAGCCGTCTCTACAGTCCCACAGTGCAATGTTTTACATATCAGAACTAAAACAGAAATAATGCCACAAATAAAACATGTTCTTCCAAATAAGACAAGGTCCAAAGAAGTTGAGATTCAGATGAGACCCAGAGGCGAGGTGGATCCTGGTAGGGGGATATGGCACCCGTACTTGGCGGTGCATGGCGGAAGCTGGCAGCAGGACCTCTTCGGACCTTCAGCATTGATTGTGCTGCGTCTACTGATAAAGACCTTATCAGACCTTGCTCTGTGATTTTGAAGTTTATAGGAATCATCCATCTTTTCCTCTCTTGCTTTTGCAACAGTGACTAGGGCCTCTCTCTCGAGAGATTCCCTTTAACCAAGAGCTGCGGCCAGGCGTAAATTTATCACGGTGGATTTTAAAGTGTTGGTCATTTTTCAATCAAGGGACAAGTACTTAGGTTCGTCATCCGTAGGCCAGTAATCAAGGTTGGTGACTTCTTGTGTCCAGCCTACTGACACGGCCACACAAAGTCATCATCTACAAATTTTACACGTCACAACTGTATAACTGAATGCTGAAAACAAAACAAAAAAAATTTAAAAAATCTCATAATATTTTAAATAAACAGGATTTTTGGGGTGGGCCATGTTCATGGCCCTCCTTGGCCACATGTGGTAATATGTGTCCCTCGGGCTGCAGGTTGGAAGACCCTACATGGGAATTCAGACCTTGTATATTTCCAGTCTAGTTGCTGTGTCTAAATTGTAATTCTAAAAGTGATGTCATAGAGAAACAATTTATCCTCATTTATTGTGAGAACATTAGAACCGGGTGATGAATTCACAGAGAGTCCACTTAGAAAGTTTATAGATTTAAAAGTTACCAGCAAATTTGTAATTAAGGGAAGCTGTCCTATCTGAGTGCCTGCTATGTCTGGGCGTTGGCTTGAGTACTTAATGTCCTTATCGACTTTAATGTTCAGGTAAGCCCAGCCAGGTAGGCTGTGCCAAGATCAAAAAATGATGACGATGATGATGATGATGATGATGATGATGATGATGAACTGAAAGTCATGGGGAGCCACTGGGTTGCTCAGAATCACCCAGCGGTAAATGGCAGAGTCAGGGTTGACTGCAGTCATCCTAATTTTAGTGTCTGTGTTTACAAGGAATGTTAAAGCCAGGGTTGGTGGTAGAGCATGTGGCCTTTTAAACTTGGGATGAAAGAACATCCATGGAAAAACTAAGTATTGAGAAAGTTTCTTCTTTTGAGTTTTGGCCCTTCCAAGATTCAGGGAGCGAGAAGCCAAAATTAAAAGAATAGCCTTCTAGAAACTTAGCAATGAAAACGTCTGGGGAGGAAAGGGAACATGGTGGGTGCAAGCAGAGGCAGATCCAAACCCCATGCCTGTGAGAAACTCTGCAGCCTTGTTTCCGCGGCAGGATCTCTCATGAGTCTCCCTTGCCCTACTCCGTGAGGTGTTCTTAAGTCATTCTGCACCTCTTAGCTCACAGGACTAGAGAGTGTCAATTCTGCCCACATCTCTGGATGCGATGATCCTGGCCTCTGACACTCTGTTCTTAAAATGCACAGTAATAAATCACAGGAGAAGCTTTCTTAAGCCAATAAAACCCTCCATCAGCAATCCAGAGGGCACACGAGCCCCCTGCGGGGGCGCGCTGTCAGTGCTGTAAGCCTTTGAATCACAGCGTGACAGCTGACTACTGCAGCTGAGTCAGCCAGCGCTCTGAGTGATGGGACGAAAGATAAACCGTAGGTCAAGATGCACATTTTGGGACAGGACAGCCAGCTTGGTGAATCTGAAGCTCCATGAGAAAACAAATGACATTTTGGGGTTGTGAGGCATGGGGTGGGTATAGTAAGTGAAACCTCGGTACCCATCTTACTGTCAGTCATTAAATCTCCAGTTTATATTTGAGGCCTTGATTCCTATGTAAGGCTAGGTTTGGGTGATAGATTTACTGCTTCAAAAAATAAAATTAAATGTTTAATCAACTATTATTCTTTTGTCTTTTTGGCACCTATGTCCCAGGGGAAGTGTGTGTCTTACCCGGGTCTAACTTGTCTAACCTGTCTTCAGGTTCTATCCCTGTTCTGCCTAGTACTTGTGCGCATACCCGTTAGGCAGCTGCTCAGCCTTGCCACACATGTGTCTTGCTCAAACACTGGCTGTTTGTCATCTGTGTGCAGGAGAAGAAACAATTGCTCTGATGGAGAAAAACTATTTTTGAGGCTATGGCGAGATATCAACATTTATTACCTTTTGCAATCTGTTACAATTTGAATCAATCCTTCCAGAGGCAAAACACGAGGCATATTTCATCAGCTGTCAGCAGGTGGGGGCTCAGAGGGGACGCGTAAACAGCGATTTGTTTATATTCCTTCTGTAGAGGCAATAATGGCATGATCAAGGTTTCCATTGCTCACGATGGTAGTAAAATCTTTATACCCCTCTAGTTAATGACAGGCTGGCTGATCTGAAGCCTTATGACAGAAACCTACCCAGAATGGGAAATTAAGGAGAGGAAAAATATAAAACATGAACATGAGCAAATGAACTCCTTGTCCAGTGTGTCTGAACACTGGGCAAACAAACCTGAAGCAGGTGGGAGACCCACAGGTGTTCTATGCCTCTGTGTCTGGTTAAGGGGTCTTTGGAAATCAAGTTAATTAGAATATTTTTATGGAAAAGGAGATGGGGAAAGCATGGTTCAAAGAAATTGCACTGACAGGAATAGGAACGTGTAGGCATGTCGCTTGCATCTTTTCTTCTCTGTAGATTTATTATTTCATTTTATGTGTATGTGCACCAGGTGCATGCCTGTTGCCCCCTGATGTCAGAAGAAGGTATCAGATTTTCTAGAACTGGAGTTATGGATGGTTGTGGACTGCCGTGTGAGTTCTGGGTACCAAACCCTGGTCCTCTGCAAGAGCAGCAGGTACCTTTATCTGATGAACCGTTTTCCCATCCCTCAGGTGTTTTCCAAACTCAGGTTTTGGTTTTTGTTTTTTAATTCTCATTCTCTCTCTCTCCCTCTCCCTCTCTCTCTCTCTCTCTCTCTCTCTCTCTCTCTCTCTCTCTCTCTCTCTCTTCCTCTCTCCCCTCCCTCCCATTTCTTCTCCCCACCTCATGTTAATAGAAGCTATGAATAATCTCTCCAGAAATAGTTGCACATCTGTGTATATAATCTGAGCATATTTTAAAGAATGAAATGGATTCCAGTGCCTGTTAAAACTTTCCTGTTAAACTGTAGGCATCCTCAGGTCACTTTCTAAAAACTAATGACCTAATACCTGACAAAAGCAGGTACAATTTAGACATACACCCTGAAGTGCACTGACCTATAATCTTGCAATTGCTTAGTTTAAACTCTCTCTCCTTTTGAACTCTTGTTTCAGTATCCAGGGCCCACTCTTTGTAAATGTATCATCTTTTCTTCTGATATATTATACACGTTATCATATACTTAAGCTTTAAAAAGGGCATTTTAATTTTTGTTTGATTTACTTACTTTTACGTATGAGTCTGCGTGTATCTGTGTGCGCACATGCCACATGTGTGCAGGTACACATGGAAGCCAGAAGAGGGTGCCAGATCTCATGGGACTGGAGTTACAGGCAGCTGTGAATCACCCAGTGTGGGAGCTGGGAACCAAAATTTGGTCCACTTGAAAAGCAGCATGCATGCTTAATGACTGCACTGTCTCTGTAGTCACCTGAAAGGCGTTTAATAAACTGGTAATAAGGCTATCTGAAATAAGATTTGATGACTACATCTATTAGTATAGATTCCTCCCACTCAAGGGAACCTACAGATAATTCTGAAAAAGAATCAGCTTTTTTTTTTTCAGTACCGGTCACCCCCTGCTGAGTGCTGCAGATAGTTACCTTCCTTTCCTGGGGAAAGGAAATTTCAGTTTCTTACTTTCCTCTGCATGGTCTTGGGATGGGGCATTAAACAATAACTTGACAGATGCTCCAAAGACAGAGATCAGCAGGAAATGAAGGCGTTTAGTGGATCAGGGTCACCCCTAAGTACCTTTGGACTTCTTCAGTTCAATGACCAATAAATGCTGCCCGCCGCTTCAGGGCGATCATGTGCTTTCTGGCACTGGAGTGAGCTGGACCGTGGGACAAGGAAGTCGAACTTGCCCGAAACTTCATCCCTGCAAGAACCAAATGAGAATCATCTCTGCCACCTTCCCTTGTCCTTGCTCTGAGCGCTGTCATGGAAGGGAGGGCAGGGCTATTAGAAAAGATTGGGAAGATGTGTATTCAGAGGTGCAAGGCCTGTGGCTGCCTGGAAGCCAGACGCCCCGAAGAGAAGTGAGTGATTCAGACAAGTAGGGGCAAGTATCCCTCTCCTCAGGTCGAAAAGCATTGCATTTCTCAGTGTTGAGGCGAGCACACCAGGGCACCTTGTTTATTTAGTGCAGTGATCAGTGCTCTGCTCTTCTTGCTGTCTCTGTGTGCCTTTCTCCAGGTAAAGAATCCAACAGTGACACCAGGCTAAAATCTACTGCTTTTGTTCAGATCTATTCATTTAGATCTATTTCACGTGGACCTTTCATCTTCGTTTTTCCATTCTCATATTTTCGGGATGCGTGGGGGTCAACACAATTGTGTAGGTGCATATGAACCTGTGCGCCTTTGCAAGCTGACACCTGTCGTCGGTACCAGGGATTACCTTTGATCTGACTTCCTCCTAATTCACTGAGCCAGGGCCTCTCGATCAAACCCCGAGCTCCCTGATCTGGTCAGCTGAGGTTGCTCTGAGTACCTCCTGTCTCTGCCTTCCTAGACTATAATACAAGTGGGTCACCAGGCCCACACAGCACGTAAATAATTTCTGGAGACCTGAGCTGCAGTCCATATACTTGCTTGATCAGTGCTCAAACGCGGAGACATCTCCCCAGCCCTAGGTCTCTATTATGCTAATTTGTTTCGTTACTCTCTAATTTCCCCCCCTTGTGTTTTCTAAGGAGAACACAGAAAAAAAGGACAGCATGATGTGCCTCCCTTTTAATGATAGCTTTGTATGCAGGGCAGAGATTTTAATCACATATGTTACAAAGGATGGTTTTGCTCGGTATTCGTTTCCATTCGCCTGATCAAATGGAGGTGAAACAATAAGACAACAGTTAGAAATTTCCTGATCTCTGACGTGTACACTGCTAACAGAATTAAGAGATCCATATTTCAGACTCAAACTCTGTACCAAGTGAAATTTTAGTTTTCAGCCACTAGGTCCTGCTTACCAGAGGCTTCTCTTGCAAGGTTTTAAGATCCAGTATGTTCTCCATCTTCAGGGGTGGTGGAAGGCACGGAGGGAAGACTCTCACCAGGCCAACTTCCCCTGCAACTTCTTTGCTACCTGTGAAGAAATCCCACCTCTGTCCATACTTGTTTTTGTTCTCATGGAGCAAATATTCTCTTCAGAGCGAAACTATCGCTCTGTAAGGAGTCACTCAGGGTTTACCATCTGTGCTAAGGACGAAGTACTTACTTACTAATTCTTGAACGTAGTTACTCTGTCTTGATCAGGTTTAGAAGCAGGCTAAGAAGCATAAAGCTGAAAAAATAGCTATGTGCTAAAAATGAATCGTATCCAGAATCAGATGAAGCAGGGCTCTGACCTTGAGGGAGCTCTGACCTCTTCTGCTAAGCTATGGAGAGACTGGCTTCATATGTAGCAGCCATTTAGACATTCATTTCCCCTTCAGAGAGTCCCATACCGGTGCTTCCTGCATTAATTCGTCATTTGCAAAAGAACATGATAAAAAAGGGGGGATTTTGACCTTTGATTGCAAACTTTTTTTTTGTGACTTTCGGTCATAAGGCCCAAATTCTGTAAAGAAAATGAGGTGGGAGAAAGAAAAATAGATTTTCTGTCACCCCCCCACTTTCCCTTTACTTTCAAATTAGACAATGATAATATAATTTTTATATTTGGCATCTACCACGACTGCTCAAATGCAAGGGATAAATAACGGGATTTAGAGCTTCAGAGTACAAAGTTGTTGACGGTATGTGGACCTCACAGGAAATGACCCGGGAAGCAATGTGTTCACAACCCGAGTACCTCATCGGTGGATGTACTTCCGATACGTTTTAAGTCTTTTGTTTCCCTCCAGTAACTGAGGGAGTCAGGACAGCGGCCGTGTGAAATGCATTCTACTTCATTTATTTCCCATCTCCATTCGGTTCTGATGGTTTGTTTCAGCCATGTAACACGCATAAAGATTTTATGACTTTATCCATGTTTTTTCCTTGTGGATGAATAGACTGAAACAGTAATAATCGTGCAATTTGCCCACCATAATTGTTCAGTGTCAGAGTGAGCATACGGACCAAGGTGACGTGTGCCAAAGTTCATGAAACTAAACCTATCGATCAACTGGTTTTTATTAAGCGTTCATGCACACAAGAACTCTCAGCAGATCCTGGGATCTGGCGTGCTCGTGAGTAAATTCTGCGTCTGCTTTGAGGTTTTATTTTTGTTCTTGTTCTTATAATTTCTCTCTTAACTCTATCCTTCTTCATACTTTGTGCTATGAAAACTATTATATTTATGTTAAAGATTTCATTATTTCTATTTTTAATTATGTACGTGTGCATGTATCTGTGTCTTTTTGTGCACCTAAGTTAAGTTCTCAGGTCAGAGAAGGGCATCACATCCCTCAGGAGCTCTAGTTAAAGGGGTTTGCAAGCTGCTAGACAAAGGTATTGGGCACTGAACTCAGGCCATCTGTAAGAGAACTGGGCTTTCTTGCCTACTAAGCCATTGCTCCAGCACCTGATATTTATCTTAATATGGTGTCCTGTCCGAGTTTCCTTTAGTGAGCTCTTGGATTCCATAACTTTTGGTAACCTTTACTCCAAAATGACTAAGAAATGTTTCATTTTATTCAAAGTTTAATGCATCTTTCATACATACGGTAGATTCTTATATTAGAATATAGCCGTATAGTTCACATATGATTTTTCAAATCTCAGAATCTCACACTACTTAGACAGGCTAAGTGAATATTGAAAGAGGGATTTAAACTCAGAAACTTTACTATCCCCTAGAAGCCCAGAGTTCACTAAAGACATAATTAGGTGTTCACTTAACACTCTATAATTAAGTGGATTTTAACCAACTTCATTAATAGGAACGAAAGCTAGTATGGGACACAGTAGACACCTCCAGGTTCACAAATCCTGTTGCCATATCTGGTTCTGGGGCTCCTGGTGTTTTCTCCCACTTGTGTCATGCCCCATTCTTTTCCCCTTGCCATCGGCAAAAGAGCTGAGCAACAGTTCAGCGAGTTCTGAGAAAGAGGTGCTGAGACTCTGCTAGTCTGTGCTGAAGCACTTTTCCCAGCAGAGGATATCATGGACTTAAGTCCAAAAGCTCTGTGGAATAAAATTTAAGATTATAGACAAACTTCGAAACCTTCGTTTAGTAGTTTCTAAACCCAGAAAGATAGTTCTGCTAATATTCTAAAGATGAACTCCAGACATGGCAGGTTAATTTTCATTTATTAATACTCCAACCATGATATGCCTAATAGAGAAATTATGAACGAGAATGGAAGACATTAGAAGACATTATCTATGCCCAGGGTGAAGATTTACTAAGACCTGAGGCTATTTCAGGAAGACGTTCAGCTCCCAGGTTACGCTGATCTTTGGTGCTGGGATAGATGACAATAAAACATAAAACAAAATGAAGAAGAAAATAAAAGTAGATAAAGGAGAGAACTCAACCTCTAGAGTTACCACAATATTTTAATTAATATAAAAATTTAGACAGAATCTTACAATGGGAGAGAAAAAAAATCCTACAGAAACATGGGCCATTCAATGGAAGAAAAATAGCAGAAATGACTCCTGAGAACCACCAGAAAGCAGACATTCAATACAAGCACTGTAAAGAAATTATCTTAACATTGCTTAAGGAAAGATGTGGGGGAAGAAGAGGAGGAGGAGGAAAAAATATAATCAGAACAATATTATCAAAGATTTAATGAATAGCATGTTCCACAAATGAAGGTCATAAGAGACCCAAGATGATGATGATGCGATCAAGTACCAGATGCCGTTTCTTAAATATAATCACATCACTGGAGAACATCTAAACACTATGGGTGCAGGAGAGATTGTTAATGATTTCTTAATGGGAGCGAAAGTAGATGTATTATCAGTGTACAGATTTGAATGACAGCGACATCCTACTTGTGGCTTTGGAGCCTAAACATAGTGAGAAGTGTTCAAAAATAGGAGCGACTGTAGTGTGCATCATTTTTATACCCAGGCAATTAACAGTGCACTGTGAACACTGCTGGAGTCAGATTAACAACATCCCAAAGTGTCTGTGTTCTTATTCCCAGAACCTGTGAGTATTTAACCTTTCATATAAAAAAAAAAGAAAGAAAAAGGAAAAGACTTTGAAGATGTGCCATGACCAAATTAAGATCCCCAAGATTGGGAGGAAAGCTTGAGTCATCAGGGAAGGTTGGGTGTAAAGAGTATCAGCAGCAAAGACAAATCTGTTAACACAGAATCAACATTTGCATCACACCATGGCTATGACAAATGAGCTAAGGAATGCAGGCTGTGCTTGGATCTTCCATCAGAAACCCTAGAAGGGGCCCAGGGGTGCCGCCCCACTCTGTAATTACAGCCTAACTGTGGGATGATAGTGTTATGTTTACGCTTGCAAACAGCATTAGAGTAACACGAAGATAAATGTCCTCTTGGGGACATTATTGAGGGAGCGCAGTTCTGTCCTAGTTGAATATTAATCAGTTATGAATACAAAGCAGTGCTAAGGATCGGAGCCAACTCCTTAAACTGCTTCCATGCTCGCTTTCTTAGCGAGCTGCGGGAGGGTATGCTTCTTCGTCAGGAGCATCTAAGTTCTGGAACACAGAGAATTCAACTCAATGAGCATTCACACAGGACATGAATTTTAGAAGGCAGACATATAACTGCGACATTTAATTGGGTCTACATTTGTACTTCCTGCTGGAGTCCCCAAGCTGTTCCCACAGTATCAACATGCACTTGGCATATAATGCACTTGGCCAAGTTTTGTATCCCATCCACCATTTCATTCCAGAACCTTGCATAGTCTCTGGCATGCTCAGGAGTTGGGAGAATAGGATTGTGGCTGAAACATGAACATCTGACCACTACTATGATTTTTATGAGCCTCACAACTTCTAGGTTTGAAAAGGGTACTTTTCCCATTGCTTTCTATAGAAAGTGGGTATATGAAGTGTCCTTCATGGGCTGGGCTAGGGTAAAGTGTAGCTTCCTTTAGAGGTCCATGCAGCATATTATCATTAAGTTTCCGTGTTTATTGCCTAATGGTATCCTTTCCTACTGCATTAAGTAGGTTTATAATATTAATTTTAGTTTTTTTAAGTGTGCATGCAAGTGTGTGCGTGTGTGTGTGTGTGTGTGTGTGTAAGCATGCTTGCATGTGCGTGCTGATACACAAGGGGGTCAGAAGCATCAGATCCCTCTGAACCTGGAATTATAGATGTGGATGACAGTTTGCTTTCTATTGCTGTAATAAACACCATGATCAAAAACAAGTTGGAAACAGAAGGATTTATTTCATCTTACAGCTTATAGTCTATCCTAGTGAGAAGTCAGAGCAGGAAATCAAAATAGGAACCTAGATGCCAGAACTGAAACAGAAGCCATGGAGGAATGCTGCTTACCGGCTTGCTCTCCATGGTCCACTCAACCTGCTTTCTTACACAGCTCAGGACCCCATGCCTGGAGATGGCATCCCTTTAGTGGTCTGGGTCCTTCCACATCAATAATAGTCAAGAAAATGCTTCACAGCCTTGCCTACAGGCCAATCTGATGGAGGAATTCCACAATTAAGACTCCCTCTTCCTGGATATGTTTAAGTTGAAACAAACAAACATAAACAAAAAACAGCCAGCACAACCTGGAAGCAGAAACTATGTAGTGTAGCCAATAATTACTCGTAGATCTGCAAGAAGGATTAGGAGACACTTTGACAGATACAAACGTGCCAGACCTCAGCAGAGGCAATAGCATGTCATGGCAAGAGCCATCCTGGACAGCTGAGCCCCAGTTATCTGATCTCAGGTGTTTTTATTGATACAAAAACTCTGTCCTCTCATCCATAGGCCTATTTGCATAATGAAGAAAACTTGTAGCTTAATCCCATTCCATAACCCTTCAGTAGCTGAGCTATGGCACCTTTATGGTAGATGAGCTGAAAGCCCAAGAAGAGGGTTCTCTCCTTGTTGCCTGAGAGTGTCAGACAATTTCTCTAGAGCAGCTTTGCTTTTCAGCACAATGGCCCTCCCAGAGAGCTGTCAGCAGGTGCAGGTCATGAGGAAGCAAACATCTGAATCACAGATTTACAATCAAGCCAACACCTGCAGATGGAAGCAGACTGCCAAGGCTTAGGAAGCCCTCCCCTAACAATGTACAAAACAATTGTTTGAAAGTTACATGAGCATAACTGGAATAGATTTCTGCAACCCTGGAGGAATGCTACCTTTTAGGTCACTCACCCATGCCTATCTAGCTCTTTTATATAGCTCAGAACAACCTGCCCAGGACATGGTGGTACCAAAAGCTGACTGGGCCCTCATAGCCGACTATGAATTGATAATCAAGGCAGCCAGTCACAGACATACCCACAGGTCAGTCTGATCTGAACAACACCCTCCATTGAGATTCCTTTCATAGGAAACTACAGGCTGTATCAAGTTAACAGTTACAGCTAACTAGGATTCTCTATCCCTTGTCAACTCCATACACAAACACACTACCTTAAAACCATAACTTTCCACCTCTTGTCCCTCAAGGCCTCATGTTAAAATTGTACTATAAAACAGTCCGTTGTTTTAAAAGTTCCAGTCTTCGATAATTCAAACACTTTAAAAGTCTCAGATTTCTTTAAAATCCCAAAGTCTCTTAACTGCAGGCTCCTGTAAAATAAAAGCAAAAATGTCCATGCTTTCTTATTCTAAAAGAGAAGAGCCAGGGCTTAAAAACAATGGGGTGAAGTCAAAACCAAGATCCGGCAGTGTAAATCAAATTCTGTAGCTCAATGTCCAACATCTGGGACTCATTCGTTGAATAGTCTTCTGGCTTCCAAAGGCTTAGGCAGCCAGGTACACTTCCCTTGGTCTGCCACCCACAGCACTGACAGCTTGACTCAGACATAGACCAGCTCCACTTCCACCTCTGCCCTTGACAGATGTCCCAGAATCCTGACTTCTCCATTCAAT
The DNA here is from genome assembly GCA_026225945.1 of Cricetomys ansorgei. Lineage (NCBI taxonomy): Eukaryota > Metazoa > Chordata > Mammalia > Rodentia > Nesomyidae > Cricetomys > Cricetomys ansorgei. Next base: position 2,033,858 of record JAMJFZ010003970.1, read on the forward strand.
AACCAAAAGCTTCACCTAAACTCTCCACAAGGACTCCAGCCATGCCACAGAGTCCTCAGATGTTCCCCCAAACCCTTCAGTCTTGCAGCTTTCATGCCTTCAAATCTGGTACCATGTAGCTGACTCTTACACGTTGTAGAATTTGACGGCCAGCCTGAGATGCAGTCTTCACCCCCTCGGCCCACAGTTTCTTTGTGCTGACCAGCAGGGAATACTTTCCTATTGTCGCATTGAAGCACAGAAGATTTCATCTGAAAAGTGCTGCTCTCGTTCATTACAGCTGATTTTTCTTTTCCAGACCCATCGTGATCAGCATCCATTGTTTCTATGGAGTACAGGATTCACCTTTAGTGGTTCTGGTCTCTTTTCAATCACGGCTGATTCTTTTCCCCCATTGGACAAGCACAGGCAGATTCTAACCAAAATACCACATGAATGCCCTCATGCCATGTCTCAATGGAGTATTTGCTTCCCTCCGAGGCCGCACAAGCTGGGCCTCCATTGTCCATGCTTCCGTCAGCTTTCTCATCTTCTAAGCTCCCACTAGAAGAGCGCAGTAAGCTCTGCGTACTTAATGGCATTTATAGACTCAGGGTTCTGTAGACCTCCATAAGAGTGGTCCAAATGCAAAACCACATTGTCACATTCATACAGCATCACCTCTCACCCCTACGGCATCAATTTATATCCTAGTTTCCTCTCTTTTGCTGTGATAAAGCACTCTGAGCAAAAGCACCTTAGGGGAATCAAGGGTTTATTCCCACTCACTGGTTACAATCCATCATTGAGGAACGTCTTGGTCAGAACCTGAAGCAGAAACCATAGAAGAAAGGTTGCTGGATTCCTCAACTGTTCAGCTACCTGATATTACCAGGGAATGGTGTTCCCAGAGTAGGCCGGGTCTTCCTACGTCAGTTAACACTGAAGAAAATATCTCACATACATGGTAACAGGCCATTATGATTTGGGTCATCTCTCACTTGAGACCCCTTCTCAGGTGACTCTAAGCTATGCCGAGGTGGTAGATAAGTTAACATGGATAATCACTGACCCAGCGTGTACCACACTACTGCTACCTGAGGGGACCTGAGTCAGAGACCCAACACACATCCTTATGCTTCTCAGGGACACAATCACAAACCCAAACATCCACAACTCTGCTCTTACCCGTGGGTGACTTCTCTGTTTTTAATTGTCACACTTCACAGGCTGTTGGTAATAGCATACAATCGGCTATGGTGATTAAAATTATTCCAGTATATTAGCATAATTATATGTTATTTTTTAAATAATTTGCAGTGCTTCTATACCCCCAATGATTAGGTTTCCCAAATTGCTGGGTGCCATAGAAGACTAAGAGGCATCCTGGATTTTTACTTGAAGATCTAAATGCAAGTTCTGTCTTCATCAAAGCAAATTAGCTTCTGCATACACATAGCTAGGATTCACAGAAATAATTGTGTTACAAACAGCCCAGCATACAGACATTTCTTTACCTTTGTCATGGGTCTTCAGGCCCATAGATCTCTGAGAGGAAGAGCAGAAATTGTTTGGATGTACTGTCATGCTTTGGTTGGAGGTGACTATATAAAGTGTCTCTTATTCTACTTGGACCTTTAACTGCTGAGAATGTTCTTATGATAGGAAGGAAAAAAAAACACAGGAAAAAAGAAACAAACCAAAAAACCCAACTTATGCAAGAATATATAAGAAATGTCATTATTTTTTGCTCTATTTTTCACTGGTCATAGCACATAGTCAAAACAAATATATACAGAGTACACGAGGTCATGGTCAAGTTAGAAAAATGAGATGTTTTAAGAATGATGAGGATACAGGTTAAAGTATCACAAAAGAAATTGATTTTATAGCAGTGAGAAGAGCCGTGTCCGTGAAGGTTTGGAAGGGTGGGCTCAGAATATCCATGATGCTCATTAGACACTCAAGTCCTGGCATGGGATCAGGTGAAAAAGATCACTTCATGAAAAATCTGAAACTGCAAGCTCTTAGGTTATAGGCATGGGGCTGTGGAAGGAAAACTCCCCAGACATTTCTAGTGACAGCTAGGGCTTCTGTGTAATGAGTGCCTCAGTGGGTCCCTGCAAGGCATCCGTAGGGGGTGAGTCTGAGGCTGCTGTGGGTCATCAGGGCCATCAGTTAGAAAACAAAGGGAGTCACAGATCACTGCACAGGTGACACAGAACTTAAGAAATAGTTTCTTCTAATACTGAGTGGCAGTCATAGATAAGAGAGTCCAGAAGGAATATAGCTATCCTCAGAACTCTACAGATCCACAGTGTGAATAGGCTCTGAGGCACCCCAAAACCAGTTTCCTCAAAAAGATGTGAATCCTGCTTCGCAACAGTTCCTGAACATGTAGTCTGCATGAGAGGGTGTGGGCTCTCAAGCAGCTGATGGAAGAGCTGGTTGGTGCATACAGGGCTGTGATCAAAGACAGAAGCTGTTGACCTAGGATTGGACTTTCAGAGAACAGAAGTGTGTTCCCATCAGTTGGCCTCGAAGCAACTTCAGAGTCTGAACTACCCGAGAGGGTGAGTCTGCAGATGGAAAGAGAGTTGTTGATTATTTTGAGACAGAAGAGTGCAAAGAAGGCTAATCCTTCTAGAATTCCATTTTCACAAAGTCCTCAGCAACGATGTGCTCATTTATAGAAAAGAAAATTAACCTATATTAATACAAACACTTTTTGAGGGAATTAGTGAAATGCAATGATCTTTCTCATAGGACTTCTAATTCTGAAGTCATTAATTTATTTTGGGTGAATTATTATTGCCACTATTTTCATTTGGGCAGAAGTTTGGCGTTTAAGTCCTGGCGAGTACACATCACAGGACTTTGTACTATCCTCCCTCCAACTTCTCCATGTCTTTCTTTATTTTGACAAATATTTCAGATTCGTTTGTAGTGCTTACTTTGCTTTTCTCAAAACAAAACCTCAACAAGACATACCTTTTCTGGGGGCCATTTATGGCTTTGAATTCTTTTATTTCTTGAAGGAACCCAAATGACGGCCCTTGATTAATGGCTTGCAGGTGTGTAGGAACACACCGGTGGTTTTAATGGGAGAGGTGCAAAAGCAGCAGGAAGGAAGACTAGACACGTTTGTAAATCAGGAGTGGAAAAACATGGTTACAGAATGGCTAAAGCACATGCATGTCGGGTGAGACTGGATTTCTGCAAAATATGAAAGACTGTTTTAAGGGGTCTTCCAAGACTGGGGTCACCTGGAGGTATAGGACCTGGTCACCCGAGGAGCAGGTGATGTGCTAGTAATGACAGCCCACTTCCGCCAACAGCTCAGTACTCCAGTGTTGCGTTCCTAGCCAACCCTGAGGCTTGACATCACATATGTTCACAGTAAGCTTTTAAAATATGTTTGTTTTAAAAGCAGGAAAACCATTTAGTCATTTGGTAGTGCCACTCACTGGGAAATAGTGATTTAAAGACATTTAAAATTAAACTGAAAAGTCAAAAATGTTTTGAAAATATCTTTAGAACAGTTATATAAAGCTCATGAGCTTAAGCGTTGAGTTTGGAAGACTTAAATAGAATTCTAATTGACATTCAGTCAAGGACTTACTTATACATTTCCTTTTGAGGGGGGTGTTTTATGTTGCTGTTGTTATTAAGTGAGGTGTGTGTGTGTGTGTGTGTGTGTGTGTGTGTGTGTGTGTTGTGTGTGTGCTTTCCTGTGGCTGTGTATATATATGTATTCTGGTCCGTGTATTTGGAGGGTAGAAGTCAAAGCAGAAAGTGTTCATCAATCACTCTGTACCTTAATTTTTGAGATAGGGTGTCTCATGAACCTGGATCTACTTTGATATGTCGCTAGACTGGCTGACCAGTGAACCCTGGGTCTCTCCCGAGTTCCCCAACACTGAGATTTAGAGATGCAGCCACCAGACCTAGATTTTACACAGAGACTGGAGATCATATTCAGTTCCTCATGTTTTTGCAGTAAGCCCTTCACAGCTGAGTCTTCTCCCTGGTCCATAAATTTCCTATTTTAGCTTTTAAACTAACGAGAAGGCAATTTTGATTTTGTTGAAACAAGGTACATGAATTTGAAAGATAGTTGACCACAAGCAGGGGCACCATGTCAGGCAAAGTGGCTTTGGTTTTGTCTTATAAAAACCCCAACTTCAATGCAGTTCATAGGAAAAAAAGAAAAAAGAAAAAAGACTTGCCGTTCCAAATAAGTCTGCTGCTGCAAGCCCACGCATTCTGAGCTGCGTCGGCTTTGAAATTCAAATGCCAGGCAATTCGGAAGTCACTTTTGAGGAGGAAAGCACATTTTGCCTTGTCTTTTGCTGGATGCTTCCCAAGTAGATTGATGACAAATACTTGCATATTTACCAGTGAGCTGAGGTACTGGACAGAAAAGCCCCTTGCCTGCGAGATAAACTGATCATCTTTGGCTCATTGGGATGCTAACAGCATCTTTGCAGGAACCCTACAATCTCAGAGAGTTATCTATCATCTCTTGGGAGGCAGAAGCCTTGCGGCATACATTTTCTTATCTGCCTTACTCCCTTGATTTGGTGATGTGTTTGATGTCAGAAATTACCTCTGTCTACTTCAGAAGGCTGTGTTGAAGGTGAATCCAGACAGCTGACTGAACTTGTGCATAGGACTTGGGACTTTCAGGCATGTGTTAGATGCTCACTATCCCATGTATTACTAATCAACCATGAATCCATTTGTGGGTACTTAGAAGACAAGTGACATTGGATTTCTGGGTTTCCAACGAAGCACAATATCTGTGTGGTTACTCGGCCTGTCAAGATTGTTGACTGCATTTAACCCATGGCTCTAACTACTTAAAATTCTAACCTTTTGATCATCCTTGCATCCCTTTGGCTATTTTACTATGCTTTGAAATTTTGGGTAAATTTTAAGTTTAAATTTTTTTTTCTAAAATTCTTCCTCCATGATTTTATAACATTTATAAAGTAGGAATAGCAAGAACATTAAAAAACCCTCTGTGTGTAAGCATGCAAAGCTGAGCACATTCGTGTGTCACATTTGAGAATCTCCACCAAATCTTTAATTGGTTAGTTTGGTTTTCTCTTAAGTTTTGAGTACTAAGCAAACTGCTTTTGTCAGAAGCATAGTTTATTTTATGTTTTTAATGAAATATTGACATTTCATCTCAAATATGTGCTTAAGCCTTTTACACAGAATCAAGGACTTCTGAGACTCAGGACAGGGCCACTGAGGTTAGGTAGAGTAGTTTATGGAGTGACATGGCTCACCACTGGTGCCCAGCATTTCAGATTACAAGAGACGGTAAAGTCAAAGCCCTCTGATGTGCTAGAGAGCACAAGCCAGAAGCCACCTGACGTTGGGAGTACGTTTGTCTCAGTGTTCCCTGCAGCACGTTGGACATGTTTCTGCTTTGTCAGTCCTCACACACCAAGCTACTTTGGTACAGACATCAAGTAACGCTCATGTGTGTTGTTTTAATGCTCTGTAATGTGACAAGTCCTCAGCAAAATTGGAAACTTGGAAAGAAAACCTATGTAATAATGATAAATCTTTGCAAAAACTAATAAGATCATCTGCATGTCTTTTTAAATAGATTTTATCTTCCACCCCCATGTGTGTGTTGGCTTGTCTGTGTGACTATAGGTATGTATGTGTGGGGGTGCCTGTGGAAAACAGAAGAGGGCACAGGACCCCTTGAAGCTGAAGTTACAGGCATTTGTGAGCTGGGATCTAAATTTCCATCCTTCTGATCGAGAAGCAAACATTCCTAACTGCTGAGCCCATTGCCAGCCCTCTCCTTGCGTTTTGTAATCCGAACACATACAACCTAATCCTTTCATCTGTGGTGCCAACCACACGATAACTGCTTACACTAATCCTGCAAAAGTATACTTCTAATGCAGCTTTACTCCAGATGCCCTTCCCCTTCTGTCACTAAATCAGCCTTGGATAAGCCTGTTCAGGATATTTCTGTTTCAAGCCATAGCATTCTTCTCCTGTTCTCCACAGGCTCCTGACCATGACACAGTGCAAAGTAGAGTTGGTTCAACTTAAATCATCTCCATAGTCTTGGCTAGAAAGATGACTCAGTAGTTAGAAGAGTATCTTGTTGATCTTGCAGAACACTTCAGTCCAGATCCCAGCACCCATGTGTGACAGTTAACAACTCTCTCTGATTCCACTTCCAGAAGACCCATTGTAGATTAACATATACCTGGCTCAGTATCCCCCTAAGGGGACCTGACATTGCTACATATTTTCCACCCATCTCAAGACTTTTCCTGCAGATACAGTGCCCTCTAAGTGCAGCCTAAAGTACAGCTGACACCAGCTCCCCCCACACCCACACAAACTTCTCTATGTGGCCTTTTTCATACAAAGAACTCTGATGGACTTTCTCTTTTGAAAGAAGTTTTTAAAACAGATTTGCATTTTTTGAACTTGGGACCTGCAATTGGGGGAGTCTCACCCTCAAATCAACTTTCCTATAGTCTTAGTGCCAAGCTCCTCTTTTCTCTTTGATATACTAGTCATTTCAATAACAACTACCAATTACTCTGTGCAACCCTGCTCTGAGTCCAGCTTTAAACACATATCCCCAAACTGTACTTTTCCAACATTGCTTTCTGCTCTATATTTTACTCTTGATTCTCATTTTGGATCTCACTAGTTGGAGCCAGACAGCCATGCCATAGCTTGAATGCTGTGTGCTCTTGAAATCTCCTGTGTTGCATTAGCTTTTACTGAAGCAATGTGAGCAAACATCTAATCACCCCCAGACAGGGCACCAACAGACGAAAGTAAGACCCCACAAAATTCAACTTGGCAAACCAAAGAGTTAGATGATGATCTCACAGAGTCTGTTCTTCAAGTGACATTCCACAACCTTGAGCATCTTCCTAGAGCATTATTAACTAGGAGAACAGGAAGGAGTACTAGGTGAAGGTCCTGTGACTTTCCCTCCTTCACCCTCCTAAAGAGAGTCAATAGCTCTATACACATTACTAGGCCACCACTGCAATTAGTCATCATAGCTACCAGGCTAACATAATCTTTACTACAAATGATAATGGTGCGAACAAGTTGTAAACAGACATATGAAGGCATATTATACTTTCTGAATGGATTTAGGGCCTGCTTCAAGAAATTAAATCCATACCTTGGACCAATATCGGAGCCAAGAACCCTTGGCTTAGGTCTCAGGCCCTAGGGGAGGACTTACCACTGTGATCCTGCTAAATGGACATAGAATTAAAATGACTCCCAATGACGTATCATACCCAGACGTTGGTGCATCTGTCAATCCTTGTTAGAGAAGCTTCTATTTGCAGCAGCTGGCGATTAACACCGAGACCCACAACTGGCCACAGTGTCAAGCATAAGACACTACAGAATTCTCTGCTGCAAATTAGATGTCTGTATCACAACCCTTCCTATTGAGACTCAGAGACAATTATGGAAGCAGGCAAAGAAATAGTATATGAGTCAGAGGTGGTGGATAACTATGAGGGAGCCGTATTTTCTTGTTACAGCAGGGTAGCTGCTCATAGGAGTTTACAGTGGTTGTGACCCAGGAGACCTGGCCATAGAAAGCCCCAGAATAAAGGGGGGAGATGATCATGAAGTTCCATCCCTAGCTGAGATGTTGGCAATGGCTACTGAGCGAGGGTGGGTCAGTTTTCTTTAAAGAATATAACCTCTGCGATGCTGACCGTGTTCTCCACTGGGTGGCCACATACACATGGTTATATAGGTAGCACAACCTACCTTCATTTTTTTTTAAGAGGACACAGTGTTTGGTCAGTAGGGAAGGGAAGGGGAGGGAAAAGAGGGACAAGGAAAGGAAAGAAAAGATCTGGGGAGAGTTGAGGAGTTAGGAAAAATGTGTGAAAATAAAGCACATTATTGTGTGAAATTCTCGACTAATTAGAATGGGGGTGGGGCACACTTCAGCACTCCACCAAGTAAGTTAGTTCATGGCTTGGTAATGCAGCTCCCACAGATTTTCAGGATGTGGGCGTTTACACAAAAGGTCTCTACCCACTTCAGGTAGAATCCTTCTCCCTGCCTTAGACCCCATTCATTCTCTGCGGTCTGCGTTTCTTTCAGCACCGTAGTTTCCTTAACCCAGGGAGACCGATCCATTTAAAATACGGTTCCTCCATTCTAAGTGGAGCCTCATCTCCCGGTTTCCACACCCCTTCTCTAGGTCGAGAGGCCGAGAAGAAACACTTGTTAAATTTATTACAGCGACAACTCTACTCTTGGCGCCTATGTCTGTTTTCGTTCCTTTTCTTCTTTGATGCGACGTTAATCCTGACAGGCAAAACTTAAATATGTATGAGGGGCTCAGAGTTTCAAAGTGCATCATGGTAGGGAAGGCGGCAGGACGACTAGAGGAGCTAAGCTGGTGGTTGAGGGGCCTTGTGGTGGCATCTGTTGCCATGACACAGACCAGGAAGCAGAGAAGGCGTGACAAGAACAAGAATCCTCAGTGGTCCTCTCCATTCAGCGTGCTAGGCTCTGCCTCCTCAAGGTCCCTCTGCCAAAAAGCTCGTCATCTGGGGATGTAAGACACATAACAGAAGCCTCTGGGAGCGCTTCTATTTCGAGTCTTAGCGCAGCACATTCTAATTATCAGTTTCTTTCCCAGCCAGCAGATGAGGTTGCCAGGCTGTTAGCAAACCTCATGGGGGACTTGCCCAACCAGACATCACGCACGCTCTCTCTGACTCTGTCTCTCTCTCTCCCTCCTTTATATTCCACAAACAGGAACTGGGTCAGAGACCATTTTTTCTCGTCTGTCTTACAAAGCAGAGTGCAACGCCTCCTGAGAACAGTGCCGAGAACGTTGTATGCTATGGTTGACTCGTGACGCTAAGGTTTGTAGCGACCACGAGCATGAGAAAGCTTCTCCCTTCTCTGTGGGACTTTTTCCTCATATGTCCTGGTTCAATGTACAAAGACAAAAAAAAAAAATCTCACTGAGTCAGATTCTGCTTATAATTGTTGTCATTTTTGTAACTGGCATCTAAGACTTGCTCTTAAACTCCCTACCCCATTTTCCGATCCTGTGAGTCTGCAGTGTCTGTGAGTTTCCTTATTTATCAGTCTGTCATGAGCCTTGCAAGAGATGCTATCCATTTGCCAGTAATGTTCCAGTTAGGTCCAGGGGGCTTGAAATCCATTAGCAGGGGCTGCGGTGAACCCCTTGCAAGATGTTTTCCTGTATACCCTGTCTTCAGCACCTGCAGAATGTATATTTTGTTCTTACTTTTCAATATTTTTGGAACAGTAAATCGTATACTGTATTTAACCCGAAGGCCTTGAATTTGTATTCTATAATCGCTACCTCCAAGTGTACATATTTGTTTTCACAGTCAGGTAATTTTGTTATTTTATATTCATTTATAAATAAAAGAAAGGGAAGTAATTAAGTAACAGCCTTATGAAAAAGAAAAGGCTTTATTTTTTTCCCTATTGTTTGCACATCAAAAGAACTTCTTTTGCCCACTATTGTACAAAAGGGGCTCTCTTTTTATTTAAACTCAAAATGCGTGATTGTTTTTTTTTTCTTTTTGTGATTCATGTCACAATTCACTGGATTCGCTAAACCCTTGACATTAAAATGTGGCTGCTTCAGCAACATATAATTACTGCTATCTGGTTAAAACGTAAATTTCATTTTTGTGCCTTTTTACCCATTTCTCACCTAATTAAACACGATGAAGAACACATCTTTTATAATGCACCAATGCCTTGTTTTAAATGTAAACAGCAGAGGAACCCTGTGCACCTCAGCTAGGTTGTTTGAGGTCATAAGGAGGTTGTGTCCACCTTTTTTCTGTTATTCTATTGAACTTCACGTTGGTGGTATAGCTGCAATAAAGAATATGTCCAAAGAAAGTCGTACAGGCATTCCGGTTGCCGTATTGCAGGCTTGTGAGGTTGGTTCAGCAGGAGCTGGCCACATAGGGATAGGCTGAAACAGGTATGGGCGTGGATTAAGTGGGGGGAGGATACAGGCTACAGTGCAAGCCACAGGAGGTGAAGGTCACGGGATAAAAGTTGTTTGGATGCATGATGACCATCTACATGTGATAATCCAAGCTGGGTGAATGCTCTAAGAGCTTATCACCCCCCACCCCAGGATCAGTGCAATGTCATAACTGGGACAGAGAAAGCAGGAAGATTCAAGGCAAGAAGTGTAGCACCAGCCAAATGCTAATTCTCGTTGTGATTCAGGGTAGCAACCCTGCATTTATTTAGTGCCCAGGAAGGAAGAAGGCACTTGCATTTGCTTATTTTATTTTTAATTTTGTGTTTGTGTGTGTGTGTGTGTGTGTGTGTGTGTTTGTGTGTGTATGTGGATTGCATATATGTGTGCAGTGCCCATAGACTCCAGAAGAGAGTATCAGACCCTCTGGAGCTGGAGTTACAAGTAGTTATGTGTCACCCAACATAAACACTGGAAATTGAACTCTGGTCCACCAAAAAGCACTGACAACTCTTAAGAACTGAGCGATAACTTCATCCCCTAGTTCCACACAATATAGCTACTTTCTATCTCCTGATTATGGAAAAGCAGGCCAACCTTGGATAACTATTAAATAGTGTCTCAAGATAGCAGTCGAGAGGTGGCATCTAAGCTAGTCACAGACAGCTAGTCAACTTAGGACAAGCCCCAGGCTGTGGCTAAGGTACTTGTCAGTGTTAACTGAGCTCAGGCATCATTGTGAGTTGCAGGATGAAGCCCCAGCTCATGTTATGCAGCCCACCCCTTGCTACTATGAATTTTCCAGGATTGGAAAATTCTGAGAAAAAAGGAGCATTTGACCTCTGGGATAGATTTCCAATTCAAGGTTTTAGATGTTGCGTGTGCCCTCCTGATAGCTCTCATCCATCTTGTTATTCAAGAAACTCAGCATGGTATTACCATGTCCTCTTCTGCAACTTTCCTAAGACCATTCTTATTCATAGCACTAAAATGCAACCCAATTTGTCTGTTTGAATTTATTTATTTATGTGTTTGTTTATTTATTTAAAGGAGGTCTCACTGTGGAGCCCAGGCTGACCTCAAACTCATTATGTATTCCAAGCTAGGCTTGAATTTCTGATCCGGTTGTCTTAGGCTTCTGAGGGCCGATCCAGGCATAAATCATCAATCCCAGCGTGCACTGCCAGTTCAAAGTTTGTCAGTCTCTTATATCACCTTGTTTAGCTGCTTTACATACCTTGATGTCTAATACAGGACTCCATGCATCAAGGTAGACATCCTTTAAGAATTTCTAAGACAAAGCTAACATGAAAGCTAACATCTAACATTAAGGAAATACAATATGACTAGAATACAGGGGAAAAAAAAAAAGGAAATTCAGAAGGAACATTGCTGGTACCTAGAACTAAGAACTATGAAAATACTAATTTCCTGATGGAGTGTCTTGGCAGATGCACAGCATGTCTGTCACGAGGAGTCACTGCCAGGCAGCACCTGGTATGGTAAGTCAAGACGATAAGGCAGAGGAATAAGCCTCTGGGATTTGGTAAGATGTTGCCCTAGCCTGTCAGGAGACTTTGCAGAGATGAGGTTGTATGGAGTGCAAACCATTCTGAAAAGGTACAGGTCTCAGCCACTGCTCGTAGACACGGACTTTTACTTCTGAAAGCCATATCAACTTGAGTATATTGTTGAAGATCCATAAAACTTATGGAAAGTGGGAATTACAGGTGTTAGCTATACTTAGTTCACAGTTTTGCCGATCCTGCTGTGTTCTGTGAAGTGTTTGAAGCTCTTTTATTACTAAAGCCTTTTCGTCTCACCTCCCACATCTCACCTACAGGACCCTTTCCGATACCGACATGGAAGCAGCCCTATTCTCCTGAAACACTTTTGCGTTTCTGTGTTGAACTTTGTCTCACCTTAATCCTCCTGTTGTCTTCCTCTGATCTGTTCTCCAGTAGGGCACTCCTGTCTAAAATCGCTCCTACTTGCAATGCATCTGCAGGGCAATAGGATGTATTGACTATATGTGCTCCCATCCTGGGATGTGAATGGGGTGCGTGAGATTTGGAGAGTATGAAGACGAAACGTTTTCCACTTACCAGACTATTATGCACATATTTTAAACAACACAGGAACTGGAAAGGTTGCTCAGTGGTTAAGAGCACTTGCTGCTTTTACAGAGGATCTAGATTTGAGCCCCAGCATCCACATGGAGGCTCGCAGATGTCTGTAACTCCACCCCCAAGGGATCTGATGCCCTCCTTCAGGCACTTCATAACAGGTGTTGTAAAAACATACATGCAGGCGAAACACCTATACACATAAAATTAAAAATAAAAATAAATTTAAACAACGTACCTATATTGGTCATTGTGGAGGGATAGGAAAAAAATTGTACTTTCTAGCTTAAGCAGAAGTGAACATTTAAAACCTTCATCTTTGCACATTTGGCCACAATCCTCAGATAAAATTCTGGAGTTCTGCAAACCATTTCGAACACATGTAAATGTCATATCACAGGTCGGGTCTCTTCTCTCATGGGTTTTGCTCCTCTGCCGTCTGGGGTAAAAGAATTCCTATTTCAACTCTCTACCAACATTGAATATTGTCATCACACTGAGTTCTTGCCAATGTTATAAAGATAAGTTAGAAATGATGTTTTATGATCATAAAGTAATATCCATGTTATTAATCTTAAATATTTTATGCTACTGTCATTTTCACTTCTTAGTGTATGTGTGTGCATGCACATTTGTGTTTTGTTTGCTTTCTTTAAGATAAGGACTCACATTGTGACTCAGATTGATCTGTAACTCACTTGGGGGCCCTGAACTGGTCTCCTACTCAAGGCAATCCTCCTGCCTTAGTCTCTGGAGTACCGGAATTATAGAGGTATATAATGACATTCATATTCCATTTTATTCGTGTGTATTCTGCCCAGTCTTTATAATATTTCTGTTTTTTTTAAAACCTGATAACTTTTACTGAAAATTATATCCTAAGAATTCTCCCGTGTCATTAGGATCCATTTCTAATTATTATTGAACATGCTATATAATTTCGATCAAAAGGCATGTACAAAATTAACCTACAGCTCCACACATGGATGCATATGTGTATGCAGTATTGTTGTATATATGTATAGTTGGAATATTTTATTGAGGTATAGCTGAGTAAATACTAGAGTCATTTCAAGGCACAGTTTGGCAAGGTTTCATATTGACATGGCCCTCTCACCCCAGTCTGGAGGGTAGACATCACACAAAGCCTAGTTTCATCATCATCTAGTCCCATATCTGAGAGAACCTATCTGAAGGACGAAACACCTCAAGTATTTTTAGTCCACAGTCATTTGTCCCCATAATTTCTTGGTTCCTGGTCGGCAGAGGACAGTGCCGGAGAGGGCACGATACAAGAAGGTTGCACGCCCTGTAAGTGACAGCAAGCAAAGACCTGGGAAGGAGATAGGGACAAGCAGAGTTAACGACACCCTATATCTCTTCAGCTTGCTTTCTCTAACTGGCCTCCAGCCCCTTGTTTTCCAGTATTGCCCAATCATTCTGTATCATGAACCCATCCCTGCTTTAATACACTGATGAGGTCACAGCGCTCAGGATACAGTCTCTGCCCCCGTCAGTGGGCAGCCAGAGTTTCCGTACATTTCAGTCAGCACCCGTGCTTGAACTTTACTTCCTTTCTCTTCTCCATTGCCCATGTAACCAGAAAGCATTGACACACTCGATGCTCTGTCTCACTACATGTCAGATTGGCTTACCTTTTCATAGTTTGTCCAATGTTGTACTGTAGCGTTACCATGCTACGATTCAAATCAAATTTGACTTTGATTTAGCCTGTTCTCCCCCAACAATTGGCATTATAGACATTGTTTATATCAGTGGTGTTTTTTGAGTTTTTAAAGTGTTACTTTTTTTTACGGAATATGCCATAACTTACAGAAATATTCGCTTCTGATGAAGGTGCTGCTTCGGCTGCTCTCAGGTTTGTCTGCTGCTAGGAAGGCTGTGATGACCTTTATTGAATGTGTGTTTGTATGGGCACCTGCAGTTTATCCCTCTGTCTTAGGCAAATACTTAGCAATGGAAAAGCCGGATCATAATAAGTGAGTATTTAACTTTTAAAAGAACTACCCCATTGTCCAAAATACTTCTATCATTTCACAGTGCAAGCCAGAGCTTAAGGGTTCAGCTTCCTCCAGGTCTGCACCAACATCGGGGCACAGCTTGTCTCTGTAGTTTCGGCCACTCTGATCAATATCTGAGATGGCTTTTCAATGAATTAGAAGTTATAGACTGACTTTGCCTTATGAGTAATTATGTCTGACATCATACGATGGCCATTGTGACATCATATATCTATCTCCTACAGTGATAAAGTTTTCTCCTAATTTTACACATTTCGTTAACACAATTGACTTTCCTTTCTATTGAGTTTAGCAAAATCATAATTACTTGTTTACGTTTTCTTTATGCAATATATACTTTTCAAGTATGTTCCTCTCAGCTAAGTTTTTTTCTTTCATTTGCTTTTTAGTTTCTTAGAAGTTTTAATTCTGATGCGTTTGTTCTCTCAAGGACTGTGTTTTGGGTAGCGTGGCATCTAAGAAATGTCCAGTGAACCTGTAGTCACAAGGGTTTTCTCCATAGCTTTCCCTAGAAAGCTTTAAAGTTTGAGGTCCGCTCTTGAGGTATACATGTGGTATATTTTGAGCTCACTTTATAGGAGCAAAGGGAACCCATCAAAGTTGTTCATTCTGGTTTGCATATGGATAGTCACAGTTCTACCACCCCTTGTTGGGAGGACTCTGTGTTATTTACAGAGATGCTTTTGTGTCCTTGTCGGTCACTGCCCTCACATAAGTGAGACTTGTAGACTGCTTTAGCTTGTCAGCCCACTTGCCTGTCTTGAAACCGGTGCTGTGCGAATTGATCGTCGCACCTCACAGTAAAACTTGCGATAGCATAGAATTTGCTCTCTTCCTCTCGTCTCCCTTTCAAAGTTTCTTAACCGTTACAACAGATGTCAGGCAGAATCTCAATTTGCTTTGTTGGCAACCTGCAAGCACTAATGAAAGTGTCCAGTTATATGGCTACAGTGTACTATCAGAAGGCCCAAAACAAATGGAAATTCACTTTGCCATTTTTATTGCTCATTTAATTATTACAAAATAAAATATTCATTCTAGAACTGAAGAATCTTTTTTAACGTCAGAGCACAACTCTGAAGGAACTGCACCATCTGGGCCCTTTCCTTTCTCATTATAGTTTCATTGTTATTACTCTGGGGATATATCTGGGGGGTTTCCAAGGAGTTTACTACAAAGCCTTAAAGAAGAGAAAAACAGAGCAAAATAGATTGTTAACTCATGAAGAATTGGCAGCCAGAATCTGGAGCTGTTATGTGTCTGTAGACACATGCATATGCCTTTGATATTGATATTTATACTATAGGTAAAATGTGATCTATGGCATCGAGGGATAATTTCTCATAATAAACGTGTCACCTGGGAATGTTAGTTGTCATCTTGATAATTACAAACAGTGGATCTTAGAAGTCTCAGACTTTGCAACAACTTTGAACTTGGCAGTTAAAAACTAGCAAGCACTGTCGTAGCACGAAGACAGTGGAGGCACAGATTTCCCGAGATGCAATGCTGTGCACTTAAAGTCTGGATGATGAGTTTAGACCAAGGGGTCTGTGCGAAGGAAACAACCCCCACACATGCGCACACTCAGGCAGAGGCGTCACATCTGTTGCACCAGCCCAGAGGCGCCTGATGGGGGTCAGTTCTCAATCTGCTGTTGGTAAGATCTTTTGAAGTTTCTTTCTTGGCATCCATATTACAACGTTGTTCCCTGATTTTTAATAGAATTGCTCACTGAAATGCATTCAATAACTATATCCCTGTCTAGGGACAGTGATGAGAAAGACAGAGAGTCTGTGCCAGGTGCCATGCTGAGCATTTCAGTTGAATCTTCTGATTTAATCCCTGTTCCGCATAGTGAGCTGATCAGTTATTTACAGACCTTGGAAACGAGACAGAGATGATTTCAACAAGTCAGAAAACTGTTGGATTTTAGAAGTACTCCCAGAAATTTGTGAATCCAAAGCCTATCATTTCGGTAAGGATAATCGTCCAGTATTGTTATTAGTATAAAATAACTGGGGCATCGTAAAGTGGTATTTCACTACAGGCAACATTAGGTGGCTGGAAAGATGGCTCAGTGGTTAAGAGCACTGGCTGCTCTTCCAGAGACCCCAGGTTCAAATCCCAGCGTGCATATAACTGCTCCAAACTATCTGTAATTCCATTGCCACCGGATCTGACACCCTCTCTGGCCTCTGTGGGCACCAGATATGCATGATGCACATAGACACACATGCAGGCTAAACAGTCACACACAGAAATACAATAAAATTAAAAATATAAAAAATTATAAGTTACATTAGCCTATGAACATGGTAACTTCATTCACATTTGGTCCCCAAGAGGAAACGAGAAAGCTATGTGCGACACAGGATGGGAAATTTACATTAAATGGTATTTGCTTGGATGCAAGAGAATGGCACATGTTTTAATTCATCCCGACACATGCGAAAATGTTTGGAACCATAGAAGCTTGGGGGAGAACGTCTCATCTTTCCTATGAAGCAAAAATCCTTTGAGGATATTTTCATTAACCAAGGTTGGCTTTTTGCATTGCAGAAGTCTTTGGCCTCGTGGTCTTAAACAGAACAGAGGGTGGGTAATGAGGAGAGAGAGGTGGGAAGAGAGAGAAGAAAAGGGAGATGAGATCGTGGGGTGTGTGTCAGGAGTGATCTCATCTACTGCTGTCAAAGGTCATCCATCCCTCATATTCTGAAGTCGGCTTTGACCAGCATCACTGTAGATAATTCCACGTTCCCTTTACTTGCTGCATGCGCTGTGTGCTTTCCGGATCTGTGTCTTTATGGCTGATAGCACAGCACTGTGCCTGCCACTGTTAGCCTATGTCACAATCTCTGCCTATTAGTTGGGATGTTCAGATGATTTGCGTTTAGCAGAATCAGTTATACCTGGTTTAAAAGATGGGTTTAAAGGTTCCATGTTGCTGTTTTTCTTTTATTTATGTTAACTTCTCTTTCCTTTTGACTATGTTTGCATCACGCTCAGTTCCACTTTAATTATCACCTCCTTGGCTCTAACTTTATTGCTATTTAGAGGTCGCTCCAGGGTTTGCCGTGCCTGCCTGTAACTTCAGCAGTCGCCTTCAAGTACATAAGCTGGGTGTACGCAGTATAAATACTTAACTGTAAATTTCCACTTCACATCTCTGTGAGTGTCTCTTGCCCATTTTCCTTTCTCTGTGCTAGTTCTCTGACTTACATTTTATTTCTAGATAAGCTGTTATCTAAATGTGGTGTTCATTTTTTTAAATGTAAAATTTTCCATTAAAATTAAAAAACACATTTGTCTCACCTAGGACTGCTATTAAAAACAAGTTCGTTGATGATTGATTTTCTTGGATTTAGCCTAAAAATGTTTCTATTTAGGCTTCTTTTTAGGGAACTATTTGTACTGGGAA
Source organism: Cricetomys ansorgei (assembly GCA_026225945.1). Taxonomy (NCBI): domain Eukaryota; kingdom Metazoa; phylum Chordata; class Mammalia; order Rodentia; family Nesomyidae; genus Cricetomys; species Cricetomys ansorgei. The sequence goes on from JAMJFZ010003970.1 coordinate 2,051,453, forward strand.
CAGAAATCTGTACTAGTAACATCTCCTTTATAGATTAGAATGTGTTTTTCCTTCCTTCCTTCCTTCCTTCCTTCCTTCCTTCCTTCCTTCCTTCCTTCCTTCCTTCCTTCCTTCCTGCCTTCCTTCCTGCCTGCCTTCCTTCCTTCCTTCCTTCCTTCCTTCCTTCCTTCCTTCCTTCCTTCCTTCCTTCCTGCCTTCCTGCCTTCCTGCCTTCCTGCCTTCCTGCCTTCCTGCCTTCCCTCCTTCCTGCCTGCCTTCCTTCCTTCCTGCCTTCCTTCCTGCCTTCCTTATCTACCTACCTACCTATCTATCTATCTATCTATCTATCTATCTATCTATCTATCTATCTATCTATCTATCTACCTATCCATCCATCTGGTTAGCCTCAAACTCAGAGATCCACCTGCCTCTGTCTCCTGAGTGCTGGGATTAAAAGTGTGAGTTACCACCACCAGGCAAAGAATGGATTTCCTTTCTTTCTGGTTTGATGCCTTTTGAAGAGCAATCTGAGATCTTTCTTACTACATTTAGCATGGTGTGTAGTGTTTACTATACTTCACTGCTTCTGTTCACCTGTTTGGGTGAACTCTGCCTTGGCAAGGCTTTCTCTATGTTGCTTCATGTGGACTCTGTAGAATTCTTTAGGTTTATTGTATTGTAGTTTCCCTTAACTTTGAAAGGTTTTGCATCATCACCTATATGTTATTTTTTCTTTGAATATATTATTTTCATTCATATCTTCCCACAATTTCCCCCTCTAGGACTTAAATCCTTTATATACTGGATATTTTCATATAATCCTCTACATGCTATACTGGGATATTTTTATGTAATCCCCAGTATTATATTTTTATATGATCTTCTCTGTATGCTATACTGGGATAGTATCATATGCATTGATAAGACTCCAGTTCTTCCTTTCCTCGTTGTTGTGCTATAGATAAACTCCTTCCGTGTCTTCAATTCCACTGATTTGATATCGGAAAAGTGTGATCTGCTGTGTGGTGGTGTATATCATAGCACTGTGGCTCTGATATCAAAGGACGCTGTGAGAAGTTACACATTTTTCTCCCCCCCTTAGGAAGATCACTGTTTTATACTACCTATTGTTTCTAGCCTGAAATATCCACTTTCCAAATTTATTACATAAATGTCTTTTGAATTCCTTATTCTGTTGTTTAGAATGGGCCAGGAATATTCTTTTGAATGGAGTGAGAATATTATGTTTTTGGACTCTGACGGACCTTTCTTTCATATTGATGTGTGTGGTGACTTCTAACTACTGTTCACATTACCAACAAATATAATTGTGAAATTAAAAGTCTGAAACCCGTCCTCATGGTACAGATGGCCGTGCACATCAAGATCTACTATGAAATAAGTCAGGTTGTTTGGCAGATAATTAAAGGCTGCAGTCAAAATGCAAAAGAAATGTGTAGTTACAGAAATATGCACATGATAGCAAGGAAGATGTCCATTTGGGGATGATGAGAGCACACCAAAAAAATGCTTCTCAAAGGTATTTTTTATTTAGAGACAGTTTTTAAAACTCAATGAAGTGATTTCCGAAGGTCAGGATAGATTCCCATAACTCTTAAGACATCCTCTCAACTGAATGCCATGGAAGACGGGGCCGGAAGAGTGTAAGACCGGAGGATTGGGGGGAAATGCTGTGAGATGCTGTCTCCAGGACATGGCACGACTGTTGCACACATTGCACACTCACTGAAGGTCTGGCCTCCTGTACATACTGCACAAAATCTGTGCAAAGTTAAGCACTGGGTCAAGATTATTATTTTTAGGAAGTAAGATCACTTACATATATTTTTAGCCTCCATTTCAAGAACCACTAGAGAGGCAGAGCTTGAAAACTTAGCAGAAAATATTCTTAATGACAGTGGGGATGTGTTGTGACCATCTCTTTCATACACAGCTGGTAGGTGTATAAATTGGTATAATCTCTCTGAGCAACAATTTGATAATACATGTGAAGAGCCTAAAAAATACAGTATTTGACTCTGTGAGTCTTCTTAGCGAGCTCTACCCTGTGGATAGAAGTAGAGATGTTGATAAAGACTTATGTAATGGATAATAATCACAGCATCATTTATAGTAATGAACATTGAAATGATCTTTGTCTCTGAAGGAAGCCATAGTTAAATAAATTACAGTGTTTTCACAGAGTCTTACATAACTATTCAAATCTCATTTCCAAAGACTTTCAAATTATTGTGGGAAATGTTTTTGCAATATATTATTGAGTGAAAATGAAAAAGTGAATCCATGGAGTATAAATTAAGACAAAGGCTAAAAACAAAAATATTAAACTTAAAAATAATCCTATAGCATTTGATGGTGAAAGGTATAAAATTGAGCAAAATGTCTGAACATGTAGGTAAGGGACTGGCTTGTGCAAAGAACACATTTTAGATAGAGGACAACAGCGGAGACAGGGAAGTGTATGGGTAGATGTAGTGAAGGAAATCAATAGGTCTTCTCTAAAGAGAGGAAGGCCTACTTCTTTCTACTTCTTTTCCTCCTCTGCCCTCTTCTCCTCTTCCTCCTCCACTACACCCACACTATATCAGCAATATTTTGTGTGTGTGTGTGTGTGTGTGTGTGTGTGTGTGTGTGAGTGTGAGAGAGAGGGGGGGAGAAGCAGAGAGAGAGAAAGAAAGAGAGGAGAGAGGGGAGAGAGAGAGAGAGAGAGAGGGAGAGAGAGGGACTTTTCCAAATGAACCTGGGACTCACCTATTTGTATGCTGGCCTCCGAGCCCTAGGAACCCTCTTGTCTCTGTCTCTTCAGCACTGGGTTGCGATGCATGCTGCTGTACCTGTCTTTCATGCGGGTTCTGTGGATCTGAACTCCGGTCCTCATGCTTGTGTGGAAAGCACTTTACCAATGCACCCTCTTCTGGGTCTCTCAATATATGTTTTGAGTAGCCCCAGTATTAAAGAGAAACAAATTAAGGTCCAGCAAGGAAGAGATCTGCTGAGAGTTCTATGCTGGGACATTGTACATCTAAGACTCGGTTCACAGTCTATACCTGTGCCTTCTGTGATAGAAAGAGATGGAGGGAGATTAGGAAGAATTGTGGGGATGTCAAAGAGAGGTGACTAGAGAAGAAATGGTGCCCAGAGTCTCCTTAAGATCACATATTATAGGATCCCCAGTTCACACAAAAATGAAATGACCTGTCTTGATGTTGGAGAACAGGAGAGACCGGCTAGAAACATCAGACATTGTGAAAAGGATGGCAGATTTTCATTCTTTGAAAACTTCGGCCATAATTAATGTTGAATGGAGCCTGATGTTGAAACTTAATGTTGAAGAATTGCCTTTTCAGGTGGTAGTGAAATAACAGAATGAAAACAGAAGTATGTGTATGTGGGATGCAGTACCCAAGGAACCAAGGGTATTGTGGGAAGGACTGAGATGAGATGCTGATTCAGCACCAGCCATCTAGGAGTCTAGGGACAGCCTATTGGCATGGATAATTAAACCATCTACAACTCTAGAAAACAATGTTCCAGGAATGTGACTGGAAGATGGCTCAGAGGTTAAGAGCACTGGCTGCTCTTCCAGAGGTCCGGGGTTCAATTCCCAGCAACCACATGGTGGCTCACAACCATTTGTAGTGGGATGTGATGCCCTCTTCTGGCATGCAGGTGTGCATGCAGACAGAGCACTCATAAATAAAACAATGAGTGATGTCATTCTTCCTGTGATGAAAGAGTCAAAAGCTGCAAGGAAGACTGTCATCTCGATGTGCTTACTAGATAAAAGGAGCAATAAGGTGATCAGGAGGTTGCTAGAAGGTAAAAGGATGATGTAGGGTAGATGAGATAAAGTGGGCTTACATGAGCCTCAGAAGGTCCAAGGGCTTCATGAAAGGACTGATGAACAAAGGTCTAGAGCCAGGGAAGGACAGCAGGGGGAGGGCCCTTCACTTTATGCGCTGTGGTAAAGGGAGAGGGGTCTTCTGAGAGAAGTGGGTACCACAGTTAGAACATCACAAGAAGCAGAAATAATGTACAAATGCAACTTGTTCACAATTGAAAGAAATTAATAAATATGAAAGCAGTGAGTCCTATCAGGAGGGAGGGCATTCTGTGAAATCCTGGGCTTTTTATCTTGGGACATAGGTTCGAAAAGCATGGTAGAAAGAATCTACAAAGAAAGTAGGAGATGAATGAGAGCACGTGGTGGATAAGAGCCACGGAGACATCGTGAGTGGAAGGGATTGGTGTTCTGGATCATGGCTGAGAAGGGCCGCAGAGAGGCGTGTAGCCCACAGTGGTTGTTCTGATGTCCTTGATATGAACCAACTGAGTCTTAGCAATATGAAAATTCTAGTCATGTTAGAAGCTCCCAGTCAAGCAGCAAACTGCACGGAAAGCCTCTGTAAAGCCTTCGTAAAGCTAATTCTGCCCTGGCGGTTAGGTACAATTAGCTTCCCACTTTCAGTAGAATCAATGGCGTGAGGTAGCTAGGAAGCTGACTTTTCCGCCCTGATATGAATTGCACAAAGTAAAGCACTGTGGGGATGAATCGCCCATGAGATGAACTCATTTTATGAGGCTGGGGACGTATTTGTCTTTTTTGTCTATTTTCTGTAATTCTGAGTTCTCAATGGTATGGGGAGAGAGTTCTGGTCATCAGGAGATTGAAGCCTCCAGCCATTACATAACCAGTTTTATCCTCTGCTGTTTGGAGAAACCCTCAAAGGCTGGATGATTTTTGTCTCTATAGTTTGCATACCAGTGAGATATGTAGAAGTATCTGGTCATCTACCTCAGTCCTGAGACAAATAGTTGGACCTGACGAATCACTAGAAGGGAAACACCCACTTCTCCCTCACATGGTCGTAGGGCGAGATAATGTCCTCCAAAGAAAGAATTACTGACACATAGTGAAATGTTAAATCATTGTGTGATTTGCCCCATCATGGATATTTTCCCTAGAATTATTGATAAACATCTTTAGTAATAACTTTCCCAAATTCTTGGGGATGAGTATGTGCTTTAATTAACTCCTTAGCTGTAAGCTAGAGGCAGATGGGAGGCATTGTTAATAATGCCATAATTGAAAACAATCAGTTTGGAAACGGGATACGGACTCACTAATGACCTCAGATAACAAAATGGCCCTAATTGTGAGGAGGCACACTCAGTGTCATGGTTGTTAGGCTGTCTATTGATGGGAGCTGGATCGGAACAGTGATGCCCTGGATTTAAAATTGGACCCACTGTGTGCTGGCAGTTTATGCCAGAAGCATCAGAAGTTTGTTATAAAGATCTCATATTTATGAATTTAAAAAAAAATCAGTTTGAGTTGATCAAACCTAAACTACTGGGTTCTTAAAACCCATTAGTCTCTTAAGGAGGTAGAGTGGTATGAGGTGCTTTTGATTTGGAGATATACCGTAGGCCACAGGCTTGTGTGCTGAAGGCTTGGGTCCCAGCTGTGGCTGATGCTCTGGGAAATGGTGAGAGATGAGACCTAGATAGTGCAAGTAGGCCACTGGAGGACCGTGACTCGTCACACTCATGTGCACCACCCTTTACAGTTTTTTTCTAAATTGTTATGCGTGAAAATGAAATTAATTCTGTGTGGTGAATATTAGCAAAAGTAACATCACCTTTAACTTTCATATCCAGTGCCTGGTGGGATGTGTGAGATGCAAGAGGCTCCCAATGTTTGTGGAGTAAATGAGAGTAAATATGACAGTGGAAGAGAACGCATGGGATATGGTGTCCCCAGGTGCACTGTGGACATCAATGTATCTGTGGCCAAAATGCTCAAGGGAGCACTGGAAAAGATGGAAGACTTTTGGCTCATGATTTCAGAGAGTTTAATCTATGGCTGATTCATAGAACATCATGGGGGTGGGAACTTGTGGCAGAGGATGCACTTCCCCACATGGCAGACAAGCATGGAGGACGGGGGTGGGGCCACACCCCTCCCTACCCCTCATTCTTCTTCCACTGAGGCCTTGACTCTTAACATTTCCTCAACCTCTCAAAATACCGTCACTGTGGACTAGCAGGATGGTGCAGTCGGTAAAGGAGCTTGCCATCAAGACTAAAGGATTTGGGTTCAAACCCCAGAACCTACAGGATGGAAGGAGAGAACCAACTCCTGCAAGTTGTTCTTTGTCCTCCTCCATGTGTGGACTGTGACACATGTATACACACACACACATACATACACACATGTTCACATGTATTCACATGTTCACACACACATACACAAACACACAAACACACACACATGCATTCACCTGTGCACACAAACACAACACAAACACACATATACACGCACACATGCACACACACGTATACAGACATGCACACCCACATGCATGTATGCACTCACATATGCACACATGTGCACACACACATAAACACGTATACACACACACGCACAGACTCACACACACGTTTATACTCAATCACATGTGCACACACACATACACATGCACAGAAAACACTGAGCCTAAATAAATGCACTAAAATATTCAATCGTGTTGCCAGCTGAGGACCAAGCACTAGATAACAATAGGGTACTGGGGAACATTTCATGCTCAAAGTATTATGTGAACATTTATGAAGAAGGGTTGAGGGACCACCATGTGGTCCTCTATGTGGGCAGGAGGTTCAGGGGCCCTGGGGTCATTCCACTTTTTTTTGTATCAGTTACTAGAGATTTACCTATGTTTAAGCTTGGAGAGGAGTTCTATAGATTGAAATGTATAGATACAGACTACAGTATCAGCAGGTACTACTAATAATAAATGGTGTTAAGAACGATGAAAGTAACGACAGCCACTGTGTGTCCAGAAGAAACTGACATTTAAATCAATTCCTTGATTTGCCCAAAGTCACCCAATTCGTAAAAGACTCATCTGTAACTCAAAATGGAAGCTACTCCTTCATTCCTGGGCTGTGCCTTGGAGCAACAGGCTTCACTAAAGCTCAGCCTCTCGTTGGTTGGAACGTTCTCCTTGTGCGTGTCTTGATAGATATTCGGCAGCTGTCCAGAGTGTGTTACGGCATATGCGTTGTGCTTCTAGATGAAACCTTTGCCCTAGGAGTCAGACTCCTACTCCTGGGGTGGGCTAGGGTGGGGTGGGGAGGTTGGGGTGGATTTGGCAGAAGTTAAGGGGGAGGAGTTAGGGGACAAATACGATCAAATCACACTGTAAGGCATTCTCAAAGAATTAATAAAAATATTTGTTAGGAATCTCCTGTATGTTTTCTTCCTCTGAACTGTATCTGTTCCCTTATTTTTCTTTTAGCAGCCTCACAGATAGGTCGTTTCTCTGAGGAGGAAAGGAGAGGGAAGAACACGCGGTGGGTAGGTAGACAATAACTTCCAGGCAAAGGCTCCTTGGAAAGTGTGCTTTCCTCAAAGAACTGTCATCATTTATATAGTTCGTGCCATCCTGATCCCTTCTTTGGGCTGCAGTCTCTACCTATGCTCGAAAGAGGTCAGGATAACGCCGGTAGCTAACTTAGACATGAAACAATATATAGAAGTCACAGCCCCGGAAAGCCTTGCTTGCTTATGCTCAGCCGAATGTCCAAACGATCTTTCCTTGAAGCTGTGCTGCTACCTACCTACTACAGGGATCAGAGAGAGAGAGAGGGAGAGGGAGAGGAGAGAGAGAGAAGGTCAAGATGGGAAGGACCCCTGGAATCCTGAAACCCTGTTCTCTCGTTTTACACATGAAGGGACTGAGACCCAGAGATGGGCCAGTCGGTTGCCAAAGGCCACAGCTCTAATTAGTGGCAGAGAACTGTCTCCTGACTCTTAGCCCCGAGTCTGGTAGCCATAGCAGGGATGAGTTTGCATCCAGTGAAGTGTTTTGTGCTCCAGCTAGAGCCTTGATGTCAGTGCACGGTGCCAGCATCTCAGAGGACCAGTTACAGTCAGTGGACCAGACAGGGCACACAACTAGCTGATTCCATCGGGGACAGATAGGGTTACACAGGCCCAGTGGACCTCATTCAGAGGGAGAAGCACCGAGCAGCATGGGCTCTTGCTCTCTGGCGGAACTAGCAATCTGTCACTCCAACTCCTTTCTGTGAAAGATGACAGGGACATTAGCCACGTGCTCACCCGGAGAGAAAGAAGGTAACAGCGGAAGGCGGGGACTGCAGACAGGTGTGTGCACACTGAAGGGAGAGTGAAGGATGAATGCTAATCTGGACCAGTAGTTTTAAAATTGACACACACACACACACACACATATATATTTTTTTAAGTAGAAAAAACTTTTATTTTCTCAGGCCAGAACTCCCATGACTAAAGTGTCTAAAGGCAACACTATTCTCTGTGAACTTAAACTAGCCCATGCAGCTCCGAGAAGAGAGTGTAGATACTAATAGGGGCAGAAGAGTCTGCCACTGGGAGACATGTTGGAAATCTGTGGTGTTGATTTAGGTGATCATGGTTATGACAAAGAATAAACGCTGTCTTCATTCATTGGACAGGAACTGAGGATGCTGACTGTCCTGTGATGTCATGTAAGGTCCCAGATATGAAACTTGTATCATGTTCAACAAACAGATATGGATGTCTCCCCCATATTGTGTGTGAGTGTGCGTGTGTGTGTGGATGTGTGTATGTGTGTGCGCACGTTCACACACAAATAAAGGCCAAAGGTCAACCTCCCTTGTTCCTCAGGCACCACCCTATATTTATTTGTTTATTTTGAGACAGTTTCTCTTACTGGCCTGGGCGTACTGGCTCACAAGCCCAGGGACTTGCCTGTCTCCATTTCCCTAGCACTGAGATTACAAGTACATGCTACCACAATTGGCTTGTGTGTAGGTTCTGGGGATCGTGCTCAGTTCTTCATGCTTGCCAAGCTAGTGCTTTCCTGATTGAATTCTCTCCTCAGCCACTTAGGAGAAAATGCATTCTTAAGAAACTTAGGCCAGGCAGTGGTGGTGTACACCTTTAATCCCAGCACTCGGGAGGCAGAGGCAGACGGACCTCTGTGAGTTTGAGACCAGCCTGGTCTACAGAGTGAGTTCCAGGATAGCCAGGCTTACAAGAGAGAAACTCTGTCTCAAAAATATCAAAACAGCAACAAAACAAAGCACAAAACAAAACGAAACCAAAAAAACTTAGTATTGTAAAACCAAACTTTTATTTTCATATAAACTAGAGTATTTATTATATAATTTTCTATAAATTCAGCAATAGTGATGGTTACAGAACTCATAGGCTTGCTTTGTTTTCTTAGGATATCAGAATTTTTTTAAACCGAGAGATAGAGCGATGGGGTTTGAAGTCAACCTGGCTTTGAATCTCAGATCTGGTTTTCTAGCTGTGAGTGACTTTGGGTCCTGTACCGCTTAGTTTCCCGAGCTGTACACTGGGGCTGCTAAGATGACTTGTCTCAAAACACTGTGTCTGGAGATTGTTGTGCTCAGAACGGTGCCTGGCACACAGGAAGGGTTCTGACCTGGGAGATGGTCTGTGGATGATGACGTGCTCTGCCTTATCTGAGCATTGATGGGATTTCTTGTCTTGTAGTTCCACTTTCTCATATTCCTGGTGATTATTATGATGCATTCAGTGGCCTATTTATGCCTTCCAAATCAATTATAAGAAACACACTGGGAACATCAGCTTAACCACATCCCATTGCGTTTGAGTTTAACCTTAACCTCCTCTGACAGCCCTTGGATTTTTAGAACAGCTGTGCCCACCCTGGTACACACTGTGTGCACATTATCTCATACATTTCATCTAGTATCTTACGCTTAGGTTCTATTTTGAAATTTCAAGGTTAAATGTGTGGGCAGTTTATCAAACAGTAAAATCCACCTCAGGAGAATGAAGACGCTCGCGGTGTGCTTGCTGGTAGCGGAAGTGTTGGCTGTGACTAGATGAGGACCGCAGTAGCAGGTGATGAGAACCTTCTGGAGTTCCTGAATTCACGGGCCACAAACGCTCCTTTACTCTGGGAACGTTAAGAAGGAGGAAGATGTTTCTACTGCTCCCTTTTAAAATTTTTGTTTATTGAAGGTTTTTTTTTTTTTTTTTTTTTTTTGTTCCTGTGAAAACATTAATGATCCAATCTGTCCAATCTGAGAGCTTGGCTGAGGGTTAATAAGAAGCAAAATGACCAACAGTGGACATGTCTTTAACTGGAGAGCTCCAGTTATAATAGCGAGCGGTGAGAGACTTACTAAGGGTTTTTAATACACGGCACCGGACTGCAAAATTAGGTATTCCTACTGCCTGTTGTAGACTCGGTTCTTATCGTCACTGGGATGTTTGGCCGTCTCCAAGGTCTAGCCATGGCAAGTCACTCAGTGGGCATAAATGGCTTTATATTACTTTCTTCTTTGCATATGTACACATTTTACACATTTCGTTTTACAAGGCTAAGATAATCTCATGCTAACTGAAGCATGAGTCTGGTGGTCCTCTATGCATATAAGCCGTGGGCCATTCTCTGCCCCTGTCTCCAGTTTGCTTCTATGGGGGGACACATCTGCTTGCCTGCCCGGCAATAATTTTCAATATGACAGGACAGTGTAAAAAAGATGATGAACCATGGGCAAGATCTATAGGTGTAACTAACAGTTTTAGCACTGGTTGTGTCTAAGAACTTTTTCTAAGCCAGGACAGTGTGGCTGGGATGCAGGGGAGTTAGGAGCCATCTGAACTGTGGGAAGGTAGAGAGGATGTGTGTCCTCCTGGATACACTCTGTTGCTAGAAGTGAGTTCTTTGTGTTGTCATCTGGAAGAACAGAATACGGCAAACAGGGAAAGCTAATAGGTAGGTCTAAGTTCTACAGAACCAGAAGGACATGAGACTAAGGACTAAGTATATCCAAGAGTAAGTTGGATCTAAAGTTGCCTTTACAGACATTTCAGATAGCTTCCCGCTGGGAAGTCCTGGGCTTGGTTCATTCCACTCATCCATGAGCGAGAAGAATAGACATTTCCAGGACACAGCGAGAATGTCAGGGAAATCTGTCCTACTAGAGACACACAGATCAGTGGAATTATTGATAAAGCTGTCTACATAATGTTCACGAGCTTGACTACTTTCCACTAAAAATGCGAATGTTTATTTTAGGATTAACATGACATATCAGCAGGTTAACTAGAGGACTGAATGCTATATAATACAAGAACTTCCTTAAAGTGGAGCTGTAAGGTGTGAAAATGAATGGGTTGCCATCACTATGGGAGGGTGTTGCACAAACACCCACCCAGGGCTGAGCCTCCACCCACATAGAAAATTCTATGTCCTCAGTAGAAAGTATCTTTCTTGCTTACTTTCAACTCCAGAATTCTATAACTGTGGAAGAGTCGATAGTCTACTTTTAAAATGTTTAATTTTTTATTTGATGTGTATGAATGGTGTGCCTGCTTGCCTACACATTTACACGTGCAAGCCTGATGTCTGCAGCATCCAGAAGAGGGCATTAGATCTCCTGGAACTGGGGTTAGACAATTAGGAGCTGCCATGTAGGTCCTAGGAGCTGAACCAGGTCCTCTGCAAGAGCAGGAGGTGCTCTGAAGCCATCTCTCCAGACCCATCAATAATCTTCATGTTTATGCTGTTCTGATCTCTGAAAGTTCTTTGTTCCATATTTCTTTTCAGCTCAGCACATAACTAGCTACATGGGCTTCCTCTCTACTTCTCCTTCCCATGCAATTAATAAGCCCGTTCTATTAACTGGACTCAAGTACTGTCTGTGTGCTACACCTTTGCAAGGCTTAGAAAGAGAGCAAGCAGTCTGATAAGGATTTTCTTAAGGTCTAAGGAAATGGGTGGACAGACGAAGCAAGAATGACAAAGCAGTGAACAGTGTCATTTCAGATAAGCTGGGCACAGGGAGACTGAGGGCTTTGGGTGCAGTGTCTTCAATCACCAGACGCAGCACCGCACGTTCAGAAAGAGATTGTGTGTATCTCCGTGCTTTCCCCATTTCTAGATCTTTCCCAGTAATTGACTGGGATGTTCTGAGCACATATGTTCCCACCAATGTATTCATGTTTGAGGTTCTTTCTCTGCAGTGTTTAAGGAAGATCTAAACCTGATTAGAGTTTCCCAACTGTCACCAACTTAAAAAAAGAATACCTTACAGACATTGATGGATTCCTCTATGCAATATTTATATGTGTAGTTTCTATAAGAATTGGTTTAATTCATACCACTTTTTCATGAGGTAGACACTGCCTTCCACCTTAGCACACGTGGGCTTGAGGTGCATGTATATGGCACAACATGAGCAAGGTCACCAAGGTGGTTATCCTACCGAAGTTCAACCCCGTTTCTTAGCATCACATTTGCAATTCAGATATGATCACCCCACTGTCCTGATCGAAGTATCTGCTCCCTGGGATTCATGGCACTAACACTTTTACCGTGATAACCAGCACAGCCATTTCTCCAGTTTCATTTCTTGCCCATTCATATCTTAAAGTTTATATTCAACCTCACACATTTATCATCTATCTCATTTATTCTTGTTCAGGCTTTTGGCATGTTTTTTTTTTTTAATTTTTTTCCTGTTATATTCTTGTCTTCTGATGTTTTCTCCCACATCATCTATTCTGGGCCATTTTCTGGAAACTTCAGACCAGTGGCAGTGCTGCTTCTACGTTTTCACTTGATATTCAGTGCATCCTCAAGAAAAGAGATTACCATACTGCATGGTATTCCTCTCTTCCATAGTAGGCAGTGAATTCCACAAGGACTGAAGTCACAGCTTAAATCATCCTTTGCCAGCCTCTGACCCACCTCAGATTCCAGGCATCTCTGGAATACACAGAAGGAAAGGCTTTTTGCTTCTTAGGTGTTACAGTGCAGCATCTGGGAATGCTGACTCTCTGATTCGGACCTACATATTCTGTTTAAACTCTCTGAACGTTAACTATCTCATTTTGAATCATCTCATTTTTAATTATTTTATTTTTATTTTCTGTTCATGGGCGTTTTGCCTGCATGTCTGTGTGAGGGTGTTGAATCCCCTGAAACAGGAGTTGCAGACAGTTGGGAGATATCACGTGGGTGCTAGGAATTGAACCCAGATCCTCTGGAACAGTAGCCAGTCCTCTTAACCGCTGGGCCATCTCTCCAACCCCTCATTTGTATAATCTTAAAACTCTTGATACCTTCACCATTTTTTTTTTTTTTTTTTTGGAAACTGAGAAGCGTGGTACATACAAATGTGTGGCATGGTCTTTTATACTTGTTTATAGTTATTGACAACTATTAATTCCCATTCCGTGTCTACCATCATATTTACCAGGGGACTGTACCTAAGTCATCTAAAGCCAGAGCATGTCTATTTAAGGCTACCAAGCCTTCAGAGAAATTCTTCTGACCTTTTCTGAGTTGCCATTTGCAAGAGTCTGTCAATCCTTACGGTCAAAACCTGAGCAGTAAAATGGCCCCCTACATGGCTCACAACCACGTTTCACTCATTTTTATGCCTTCTATCCAATGATCACTTCATTTGTATTTGCGAAAAGATTACAGGCTTTGAAATGAATCGAGAAGGTTGAAGGAAAATAGTCTGGGCAATAGGAATAAAACTGAGTCTGAGGCAAAATGATCAGGTTGGCTACCTTTGTACTCTCAGCTGCTAGAACATGCTTTAATAAAACTCAGCCTGTATCAGTTCCTGATCCATCTTCAGATATTTCTAGTGTTGAGGGCTCTCATTCCCAGCCACTGAGATGGAGATGTTCATCATGAAATGCCAGCACCGTGCTGCATCCCTTCCATGTGGGAAAGAATTCAAGGGACTGGGAATAGCAATGACATGATTTAGCAACAGCTAATGTTTTTTGTTTCCTTGTTATGACAAGCGCTTCATATTTCTTACCACATTCCCTAGTGAGAGCCTTTCTGCAAAGAAGAGGCCAGCTCTTCTCTCTATAGAAAGAGATGAAGGCTTGAGAATTTAAGATTTGTTCAAGGTCAACAACTATAAAGAGGCAAACGTAAACCCTCTATAGTGGTGAACGGTACTTGTGAAATTGAAGCAGGAGTCTGAGGCCATCCTGGGCTGCAGAATGAGTTTTAGGCTAGCAGAGCTGTGTAGTGAGATCCTTTCTCATAAAAAGAGGCATAGACTAAATAGTAAACCAGGTTCTGTGGCAGAACCCTCTTCTTGTGTTCTCTGAACAAACCTGTACAGGTGACGCATGCTGGCATGTACCTTTGATACCCTGGAAGATTTATTTTGGCCTGTTCGGGAAGAGAGCAGGGTGCACGTGAGTTTATTTTCTTGAGGGACTTTCTCATTAGTGTCAAAGAAAACTGACTTTTTGTTTCCCCCCCTCCTGATGGCCTTTGAGCTGTCTGAGCTTTCAGAGGCAAAGCATTAACTTTCACTGCCAGGTCTTTTCCCCTTTAAAACCTGTCCCCCAGCTGTGGCTCACTGCTTGGAGAATGGCTCCGATCTCTAGAAAAATTCAGCTCACTCCTCTCTGCTGATGAGCAAGTCTCCCGGCCAGAGCTCAGTTCATGATTAGTTTGATTTTGCTTTCCTGACACCTGAGATGCTGGCTGCTTATCAAGCATGGGCTCACGCTCCCTTAACCTAAATTGTTGAACTTTAAAGATTTCGAGCATTACAACATTATTTTAACTCATGCTGCAAAGCACATTACTCTTCCGATTGTTACTGGGTCATAAATCACTCCCTGGCCTTTACCCACTGTCGGAATCTGCAGTTCACTATGGAGCGGGTGTCCTCTTAGAAAGCCAAACCTTGCTGGACTTGATACATGTCTTGTTATCTAATTATCTTGAGGGCAGGATAAAGTTTGACTTAGTATTTTAGATCAGGTGGGTTGATGTGAAAAAACCAGGGAGCTGTAACACACACACACACAGAGACAGAGAGAGAGAGAGACAGAGAGAGAGAGAGAGAGAGAGAGACAGAGACAGAGACAGAGAGAGAGAGAGAAAGAGGACAGAAGCCAAAGTGGGAGACTGTTGTGGATATATGCTGAGATAATGAACATTATCTCAGGAAAGAAAGATTCCAATTACGAAATGTCCTCAACACCACTCCTCTTCCATGTATCCCCACTCCTTCCTTCCTCTCCTCTTTTCTCTTTCTTCCTCACCCCTTCCTCTGTCCTCGCTTCTCTCATTCTCCACCCTCCCCTCCTCCCTCTCTTCACCCTCCCTCCCCTCATCCTGTCTTCCATTTCCACCTCGTTCCCTTCTTCCCTCATTTTTTTCTCTTTCTTCTTTTCCTTTCCCCTATTCCATTTGAATCCGCAACGTGGGTTGCCAGCCACGTTGGCAGGTGATTGGCTCCCATCTACATGTATTATGTAAAACTCATACTTAAAGAATGATGACCGAAAGATGAATCAGACTCAATCTCAGCCTCAAGCTGTTTCTATCACAGTTGGAGACAACTGTAAGGGAAAGGTAACTGAAACCTGAAGAAAGAAACTTCATCCCTTGAGAAAGAAACACACACACAAGCCTAGAGAAGATCTTCTTCCCTCCTGGAAAATCATGAGCAACTTGACTGGCAGCCTTTGAACTAGATTCTTGGCCATGACAGTTTCTTGGAAGGTGGGAACAACATTCTTGGTAGGATATAGAAGAAGCTACTGAAGATGAGAAATCGTGTGTTTTCATTAGTTTACCAGTTTTCTCAGAAATTTCTGAACCTCCGTGCCGACAACTTGCGTATCCTCAACCTCTGGGCCCTTTTCACATCTTTCCTGTAAGGAAAATATCCTTATTCTGTTCTGTGTGTGTCTCCGGGGTCTTCAAGGTGATGAATTGGCTAAGATAAGGGTTTGTCTTCCTGAAAATACCTGTTTATTCCCTCATCCATGAGAGGTTACTTGTCGATTCTTTAACAAGAAATGTTTGAGATGTGACCCTAATTCAACATTTGAAGAGTTAGATTTTCAAAGTACTTGTTTCGATTTTAGGGAAGAAAGGGAGCTTGTCAGTTTTCCCCCAGATCAGAGTGATAACTGTCATCTTAGCCAGTTTGACATTCCTTCTGGAAAATGTTATCGACAGTCTGTCGGTCTCTCAGGTCTGCACCTGGTCTGGATATTGTAAGCAAGAGAATTTACATACAACTAACAAGGTGTTTGGCAGCTGAATGCTTTAGGAGGTCACAGTGGGTTTTGTGTTTGGGCACAGGCCACTCCCTTGTAGTCAAAGCAGGGCAATGGATGACCGGTTAGCTATAGCTCCTGATTGTGCTCCAAAAACTCCATGCTTCAAGGGAAATATCCATTTACTCTAATTTTTAAATTACAATAATTAATTTATTTTTTAATTATGTGTGTGTAGACGCATGAATGCAAGTACCTGCAGAGATCAGAGGATCTCCTGAAGGTGATTGTGTACCATCCAATGCGAGTGCCGGGACCCAAATTCAGCTCCTCTTTAAGAACACTATGTGCCCTTAATGGCTGATCTGTCTCTCCAGCCTTTGTTTATCTGGTTTTTTTTTTTGTTCATTTACTTACTTATTGTGTGTGCATACACATGGGTAGTGTACACGTGCGTACTGTGATGGGCATACGTGGCAGAAGTCAGAGAGCAACTGGTGGGTGCCAGTTTTCTCCTTCTACCGTGTAGGTCCAGCTATAGAACCCAGGTCATTAGGCTTAGCAGCAAATATCTTTCCCCACTGAGTCATCTCCCTGGCTGTTGTTGATATATTCTTAGTGGGTATTCTGTATTACAATGAGTGGAATATTGGAAGGAAAAGGTAGTATTGCCTTCATAATGTTATTTTCTGTGTGCTATTTCAAAGGTGTCTCATGTCACAAACTAAAGGACGCTATTGACATGGGACAATGAAACTGAATGCTCTATCTTCTGCCTGTTTATTTAATTGTCTTACTCATTTCATAGAACCCATATGTGCAGCTTTTCCATCTTTTTCTTCTGCCTGACGTTAGCCTGTCTCCCTGGCCCCTTGTCTGCTCTCTTGCAGACAAGACACCCGTAATCATTCTGGCAGACCTCCTGCCACTGATCTCGGCTGCTCTGTTTCTAATTACCTTCATGCCACTCAACACCGGTAGACGTTATGGTTTCTATGAATCCTTTTGGATAATAAATATCAACAGAATGGGGCCTTTCAGCTTGCTTGCTGAATTCCCAAGGCTGGGAAGCCTGCCCAGTATGCAAATGTCAATGGCCAGTGTTTATTAAAGCAGAATGGTTCTGCAGAAGCATCTTTGTCCTGTGCAGAGGAACACATTGGTGTTCTCAGGTTCTATCCCATCACAATCCATGTGGTCCAGGCTTTTTTTTTTTTTCTTGAGAAATAGAGTCTCACTACTGGGGGGTCACCCCAGGCTGACCCTAAAACTCCAGTTCCTCCTGCCTCAGACTTCTTCATGTTGGGATTGTAGACAGTACCACCACATTGGATTTGTGTTGGAAACTTAATTCCTAATGCCACCAAGTCAGGGGGTGCAGCCTAGCAAAGTAATAATGTTGCAAAGGAGTCTGTGGTCATCATGGGAATAGACCACTCTGCCTTTGCCGTCCACCATTTGATGAGATGCTGTAACCAGACTTCCATTTGACATAGACTCCTCGACCTTATAATTTTCACAGAAAAAACCAACGTCTTTTTTTTTTAAACCACTCAGTGGTGGATTAATTCATCGCAACACAAAGTAGACTGATGAGTTGATCTATAGAAAACTGAAAATGTACGCAGGGTCACCAGGCAAGGAACGGAAGCAGCCGGGGACTGAGGATCTTGAAAGTCCCTTTACTTGAACTGAAACCACATTCCAGAACAATGCTGCTTTCAATGCCTCCGTGGTATACTGGAGACTTTGACATGCGCAGCATCCTTCTTCTAAAAAGCCCCTGTCTTAATTAGATCTTCGTTTTTGTAATTACTTATTTCAATAAAGCTTCACCGGGATTGTCATCTTTTGCAGAGTAATTGCAGACTCCACTTCACGGCAGTCATTAATTAACACACAGGTGTATTAACTTGAGCTGGTACGAGCAGCGCTGGGCTGCATTCTCTCTGTCCTTACTTTTCCCTCAATTTCTATGGTTGTTTGGCACGGCAGTGGCTACACTTATCTCAAGCTCAGTGTGTCTCAGGCTGGAGGGCATCCCAGAGACTCGGTTGGAGGGGATCCTTTGAATGCTATATTTATCTTTGGAGCGACTCTCCATGCTCTTTTTTGATGTTTCCAGTAGCTTACATCCCACACACGAGAAAAACAAAAAAGCAAGATCTATTTTCACGCCCTAATTTTTTTTTTCCCTTTGCATCGCGTTAACATTTGTCATAACGTCACTTCACTGAAAATGCTCCCACTTATTTTATCTATTTCTTTAATTACGTGGAGACGTGTCAAAGCCATATCTCAGTGTCACTTTAATTGGAAGTATTGATGTCTGAGGTTGCAGCCTGCTGGGAAATTTTTAATTATGTACCACATGTCTCTAGCCTGAATATTTCACTGGTAATGTGTAATGTTGTCCTTCACTCTCTGCTTCCTTCTCCCTGCTCTTAGAGGATTTTTCGTGTGTATTTTCAGTTGTATGGCTCATAATGTCCACGTGGACACCATGGCAAGACAGATCACGCGACTTGCTGTAGCTAACAGCCTATGAATGACCACCATGTAGGGTATATTCAAACAAAAACTGAGTTGTCTGCTCCCTGGTGCTAAGAAGCACATCATCTAAGGGGCTGTTCCCTCACTGAGAAACTGAGAACAGAAAGCTGTCTCAAGACCAGCCATAGTGACCCACAGTAGAAACTGACCCAACTTGCAAGAAATAAGTTTCCCTTACTGTTGTATCACCGCCAATACTAGATTGTCTGTTACTGTAACAGAGCACAGGGAACAGAGATACAGCCATACCTCACTTAAGAATGGATACATACCTGGAGGAATATTTTAATAGGTGGTATTCCCCCTATAGTGACATCATAGAATGTGTTCACAGAAAACAAGATGGTGAAGATCAACTTTTTTGTGTGATACAATGGAGAGTGTTTGAGTCTGCTTACCAGCATTTATCACCCAAATGTTCATAGTAAAGTCACTTTTCTTACAAGGACAGATGCACTCTACATTAATTATTTTACCAATATGGTGATGTCATAAAGTACTGATATATTCGTTTATTGGTAATTGTATGTGATATGCTTTTGTATGTGTTTGTGTAGGTACTCAAATATGTGTTGGTGTATGTGCTCAGCATCAGCTATCAGTCCTACCTTGGTTTTTGAAACAGAACCCCTCACTGGCTGAGAGTTCACCAAACAGGGTAGGCTTACTGGGGATCTTCTTCTCTCCACTCCCCTCACACTGGGTTATAAATTTGCCTTAATCCTCTCTGCATTTTGTTTTTAGTGTGCGTTTGGGGAGTTGAACTCGGGTCCTCATGCTTGCAAGGCAAGCACCTTCCCAATGGAGCTGCCCAGTCCCCGTGCTGCTCCCTTGTACACTCTGGCCATGCAGTAGGTGTGTTTATATCAGAATCACCCAAACAGCGAGTAATGTGCTCTGCTGTGACACTGCATTGGCACTGATGCTAGAAGGTGAGTGGGTGTGTTCAATCCCACTGCTATCATACTGAGCAACCATGGAATGGACGACCTGTCAATGGCCAAAAGTTTCTTATGTAACATATAACTATACAAAATCAACAGGAAATCTCAAAGTTGACAAGACCTAAGAGATTGAGTCTTAACCTCTATGCAATATAGAAGTTGCCACATAGCACCTTAACCAATACTTTCCAACCCAGAGAAGGAGATTCTCCACTCTCTAGAAGCTGTCACATCAACTATTAGGGACTTTGAAATTATTTAAATGGTACTACACAATGTTGCTGAATTAGTGACGGTGTGTGATTTGTGCCTGTTTGGTGAGAAAGTTATGCTTTCTCTCCCGTTAAACACTTTTTCACGAAAATTCAGTCATTTTTCCAGTAGACTTCTTACTCCTGAATGTAAAAGTATTATCACTTGCCTTAAACAAAAGGTCATGCTGCAGAAATGGACCTTGCAAAATCCAAACAATAGCATTGCTTCTAGGTGAGTGATCTTAAGACTTCTAACATAGGTGTCCCTATTATCGATTATTAATAAGAATTATTAACTTGTAGTGAGCCAAGACAATCTCTCTATTATTGGAAAGATAAAAGAGACCTCAGTGAAAGGTGAATTAGTCTGTAAAGGGATATTTAATCATTTAATCCAGCAATATAGCTGCTCTGGGAAAGGATCACATCCAGGGGTCTATATGAAGGGGTCACGTGTGTGGTCCACATGAAATGTAGAAAGAATATTAGTACACACTTTCAATCCCAGTATTCAGAAGGCAGTAGTGGTGCATGTTTTTAATCTAGTACTTGGGAGACAGGAATCAGAGGAGGAAGTAGAGCTCAGAAGGAGTCAGTGTCAGACAGCTAGTGACATCTGAGAGGAGTCAGAGTGAAGGGCAGGCAAAGTGACAAATCAGAGGAAGAGTTGGCAGAGTAAATCAGAGTGAGGACACACCCACCTCTGATGATAGAAAAACAGATTCTCAGCTCAGGGAGTTAGAATAAGATACAGAGACAATGAGGTCGTCTGAATGAGGCTAGATACAGGGGCAGATGGAAGATAAGGCAGTGAAGCAGAGAGGCTGACTGAGGCAGACAAAGAGGATAAGAGACATAGAAGCAGTGTGAGGAGTCAGCAGAGTCAGAGTTTGGTCAGAAACAGCAAGCCCAGGTCAGTTTGAATCAGTCAGGGTGGAGAAGAGTTTAAGCCAGAATAGCAAGAGAGTTGAGCCAGAAGAGTCAGGGTTCAGTACAGCTCTAAGTCCAGAAGGAGCTAGTCAGAGTGGCTCATTCAGCAGTAAATTTCAGGAGCTTAAATGTTTTAGATTATACAGATGCCAAAACACTCCTGGGCTCCAAGGACTAGGACCAGGGATTGAATTAAGCAAAGAATAACTGCCTTTTGCCCTGAATCTACATCTACATTAGTCACTGTGGGATGGAGGGATATTCAGTTCCTGTCTGCTATTTTTATGGACCACAAAGAAGACACACCCATCCAAACGAATAGGTACAGCGCAAGGAATTATATTGTACGGATATTGTGGCTGTTGATTCTGATGTGTAAACCGCGACATTTCAGTCTCTCCCACTTTCGTACCATTATCAGTCCATCAGTCCACACAGCCACATCTCTTCTGCAGTAAGCATCCCAAGGCATTTAACCTGTCCTTTTACGCCAGGATTCCCATGGCCCTCTCACTTGACCCCAATTCCCTGCTATGGTGGTTTAAATGAAAAGGCTCAAATATTCGCATGCTTAGTCCCCAGTTAATGAACCTTTCGAAAGGATTAGGAGGTGTGGCTCTGTTGGAGGAGATGGAGCACTGTTGGAGGAGATTTGCTTCTGGGCATGGGCTTTGAGGTTTCAAAAGCTCATGCCAGGCTCAGTGTCTCTCTCTGCCTGCTGCCTGTCGATCACGATATAGCTCTCAGCTACTTCTCCAGCACCGTGCCTGCTTGCCTGCCACCATCCTCCTTACCATGATTGTGATGGACTAACCAGCTGAAGCTGTAAGCAATCCCACAACTGCATGCTTTTTTTATTAGAGTTGACTTGGTCATGGCGCCTCTTCCCAGCAATAGAGCGATGACTAAGAGACCTGCTATGCTCATTCTTGGCCTTCCCAAGCTTCTTCAGCCTTGTGCAGAGTAAACAGAACTAATGTTTGAATACTATAATTGGTCTGAAAACTTCTTATTTAAAAATCCATCCTTTTCTATTTTGAGGTCTCTCAAGTTTAATTAAGTGATTGCAGGAATCTTTGGAATCCAGCATATGTCTAATAGCTGACCCCAGTGTAATTGCAAGAAGTCTTCTGTTCTTGGGGTAAAATGAGAGGGTTGCTGGTGCTTCTGTTTCTAGCATGGGAATCAGCAAAGCTTAAGCTGTGGTAACCCCAGGGGCTGTTTTAACTGTTCCACCAGGAAGAAGGAGGTCTGGATTGTCTTCCCACCTTCTGCCTCTCTGATCCCATTCAGATAAAAATGCAAATCAGTGGGTTGAAAATTTTTGGCAGGAGGATCTGCCCATACAGGGCCAGAGAGAAAGTACAATTTCCCTGCCTGGGCAGAATCAGACTGACTGTCACTCAGACAGATAGATCCATTTGTAAGTGGAGCTATTAGGCTGTCCATTTAGCTTGACAATGCTGGCCGTGGGTGTGCTAAATTGTCACAGTTCCCCGATAAAAACTCCTGAGCAGAATTTCCTTCTTTGAGCTAAAACAGCTTCCACCTCACTTGGTGGCTGAAGTTTTCCAATGCATTCAGTTTTAGCTCCTGTGTGGGGCTTGGGAAGGCGGCTGTTATGGAAGGAGAGCTAAACAGCCATGTGAGAATGAACCTAGCTCACCATACTTGGGAATGGAAGAAACCAAGGCATTATAACACTCTGATTTCACTTCCCACACATGCACTGCAGTATGTCTTCAGTGTTTGCCTCCTGAAATCAAGCAGGCAAACCTGAATGTTAGGGGGGGAATACTCCTTGAACTAATTTTTACTGTCTTGCCTTTAATTTCTTAATCACAGATTCATTTCCATCTCTAGACTATAGACTTTGCCGAATCAACTGTCAGAGTCAGTTTATTCCTCAATAAAATTAGAATCTGCATGCTCTTCCTCCAAAGTCCATTGCAGATACGTGGGAAGTGGCACAAGAGGCTCTAATAGCCTGCTTAGCACATAGTAAGTGCTCAATTAGTGATATGTACAGTAGAGTCATACAGTATGAAATATATCAGACACCCCACAGTGAATGTATACCCGGTGAAGCCTTTCTACCAAAGAGCCAGCTCACAAAGGCAGCTTTAGAAGGTTATGGGCACACGATTTATCATCTCTAGTCAAACATAACTTAACCCCACTGAAGTGAGCTCAGGGATGAATGGTGAGCACGATAATGCACCTATGAATTTAGTCCTCTGATGAGAAGGTTAGAGCAAAGGCTGTCTTCAATCTGGGCAGTGAAGATTGCCACCTGCCTATAATAATGATCTTCAGGCATTAACGTTTATAACAGAGGAGTAATGAAAGGGTTGCATTCAAGTGGTAATGCACCATAGCTTTCTTCAAAGACCCGCCAGATACTCCCTAAGTGCGCAGGAGACGACGCAGATTCCCAGTGCCAACAACAGTGACTGCTGAAGCGAGAGACAAGGAGAAAATCCCCCGCTGTATGTCCTTGTCAGAGGCAGGGTCTAGATTAGCTTCGGGCTTGCTCTGCCTGGTGGGCACTAACAGTTTCACATCTGCTACAGACCATGGACACATTGCCTGTTAACCCAGGACAGACTTCTAATATCTCAAACAGTATCTGATTTTCCCTGAAAAAAAGTATATATGGAAAGGGGGGGGGAGGGGAGTGAAGGAGGGAGAGGAGAGGGAGAGAGAGACAGAGAGAGAGAGAGAGAAAGGAGAACAAGGAGAATACACACCTTAGTTAACTTGTGTGGAGGCAAGATAGCTCTTGCTCACAGATCTCAGTGGAACAAGGCAGAAATGGCTTGAATCTGATGGCTACCATTTCCAAGTTGACAGAATCCGAGGAAGCTGAGTCTCTCTGTGCTGCTTTATGAACTAGTCAGCAGCATTCATTTCTGAAGAATAATAGAAATCCATTTGGTTAAATTTAAGCAAAAACAGTGGTTTGTCAAGTGTGAATCAAGTAGTTCACAGAATTAAAAGAAAGATTAAGAATTAATTTTTATCAAAAAGCAGAGGAGCAAAGGCCCATTCTGGTGGGACATGACTCCAGTTCCACTGTTGCTAAGTATTTGCTGCCCCAAGGGGTGGTTAGACCAACTGTCATGGATGACCTCCCGTAGGCTCCATGCTTTTAGACCATTCTGAGAACGTGCTTTGAACCTTCTCAATACCTCTTCTTAGTCCGAGTGCCACCCTATTGGTACAGGTAATATCTGTTCTCAAGAGATATCATCATTAGTACGACATCCCCTAAGGTAGGCAAGGACATTGGATGCCCATCAGTCGGAGTGGCACGTGTCTGCTGTGGTATTTTACCCTTTCTGCAAAGGCTTCTATGCTGGGAGTTGAAAATAACTAGCAGACTTCACACAGAAGAAAAGAAGTCTGTACCAAATCATCCTGTCTGAAAGTAACTGTCAGAATCCTGCAGTGAACGGGAAATGAAAAGGCTGTTTTCCTTCGACTATGTCCAAGCTGCCTCAAGGGTCTGGAGCTACCAGCTTGAAGAACAGTTTCTTAAGAATTTAATATTTTTTTTTCTGCAATAGATATTGCTTGGAAATAATTTATTGCTGCAGGATAGTGCAGTGTGTCTTTACCTGAGGAACCTGGTGTCCTTAAAGGCTTTTCAATGGAATGAAAACAAAACAAAATTGTCATATAACCTTTAAGCAACCAAAAATTCATCTCATGGGTGCATGGAACACACTTGCTAAAGAGTAGACGGATCTACTATTATTAGAACTTGGCCTCCATATTCCTAGTAGGTAGCACAGGATTGCCCATCGGTGCCTCACACTGGTGACACTGGGAGATTGTAAAAGGCACCAAAAACACGACTATTCTGTATTCACAGTGCAGGCAAAAACTGGGTTCTTCCACTCCTGGTGTCAAATTCTGTCTTAGTTCTTTTTCTATTGCTGTGAGAAAACACCAGGTCCAAGGTTTAGAGTTCATGATGAGGGTTGGGGGAAGCAAAGGCGTAGCATCAGGAATGTCTGAGAGCTTGTATCTTGACCTATAAGAAGAGGACAAGAGAGTGACTGTTGTGGATGTTTATTTTTAGGTGTGTTTAAAATAATTGTTTCTGTGCACTGTGGAAAAAAGGGATGCATGTTGGTGTTTTGTATTGTTTGCAGGTGTTGGATTTCTGTAGGGGATGTTTAATTGCTTATGATCTGCATGTGCTATCAGTAGCACACCTGAGGAGTTCTGAAGCAATAAGACACCTGAGCAGATGCTTGGGGTTCCACTGTGAGTATGGCACTGGCCGTGATGGTGGATCCCTCTACTGAGGTCTGGTAGGGTTTACAGTTATGAAATAGGCCTCCCTGTCTTCCTTGGTGAGCCTACACACCAGCTTACAACTACAGGGGAAAGAGAGAGAGAGAAGAGAGAGAGGAGAGAGAGGGGGAGAGAGAGAGAACACACTTAGGTATTGTATCAGGCTTCTGAAAACGTAAAGCCTTTCCCCAGTGACATACCTATTCCAAAAAAGACCACACTTCCTAGTCCTTCCCAAACAGTTATATCAACTAAGGACCAAGTGCTCAAAAATGTGAGCCTATAGGGTGCATTCTCAGTCAAACCTCCTCAACAACAAAACCACCTATTATTAAAATTTAAGAGCTTCACATTTTAATTGACAGAGTTACCTAGAGCAGAAATAAATCACTTCAGAATGTGTGAGGTTAGAAAGGCAAACCCAGTGTGTTCTGGTCACATTCCTTTCTGTCAGTGTCCCTGAAAGGACACAAAGTGTTGTTGTTTGAAGCACAGATCAGCATATATTTCTTGTAAAGTACATTTAACAAGCCACTTTTTAGTGAACAAGCCGTCCCGGCTACTCATGATTACCTACTGAGTCTAGGCCTCCCGAGCACCATTATCTTAATATCATCTGTGAAGCAAAGGTGCTGTTGTGTTTATTTTTGCAGTACTTAAGTTGCAAGTATACATAAAATTGGTAATGAAAATAGTGTTATTAGCCAGGCAGCATGGTTCATGCCAGCAATCCTAGCACTTGAGAGAGAGGTGGGAGGATCACCATGGTTTCGAGTCAAGCTGGAGCTACATAGTAAGTTCCAGGTGAGCCAGGACTCTTTGACTCCATCTCAAATAAAAACTACCACAAGACTGACCACAATGATATGCTAGACATTCAGTTATTGTACCAAGATTTAAGAAAAAAATCTTTATATCTGTGGAGTCAGTCAAATGTAAACATAATTTCCTAGAAAAGATTTTAAATTATAATCAGATATTTTACATAAAATGTACATTGAATTGCTTAGTTAGTTAAATGGAACAAATGGAAGTAGCCAGGTGTTCAACATTGGGCACATGTAAGTAAAATGAGGCAAAAAGAAAATGGAATTGTGGAGGAATAAGCCCTGTGCGGAAGTTAAGGTCTACATTCAGAGGCCTGTGTGGTATGTATGGAATGTCGAAGTACCTTTAATCCCAGTATTCAGAAAGCAGTGGTAGTCCACACCTTTAATCCTTAGGGGGAAAAACAGTAGCAGCAGACACAGGAAGCAGGACTCAGGAGTCAGTGTCACACAGGACGTCATGCCTGAAATGAGTTAGAGTGAATGGCAGACAAAGTGACTAACGAGAGGAAGTGTTAGCAGAGCAAGGCCATGCCCAACTTTCATAAGAAAAGGCAGGCTCTCAGCTCAGTTAAAGAGAGTTAGGAGTTAGAGTCAGTAAGAGAAGCAGTCAGCGGAGAAGCAGGCTGAAGAGTCAGTTGAGGAGCAGTTATCAGAGGAAGTTGAGACAGAGGAATTACAGAAGCTCAGGCTGGAGTAAGTTACAGAGCAGGCAGTTGAAGCTGTCAGTTACAGAGGCAGGATGGAACAGTGAGAGCTCACAGAAAGACACAGAGACATAGCTGAAGTTGACAGAAGCAGCCCGGGACAGAGAATGAGTTAACCAGAAGAGTAAGAGTTCAGAAGGATAAATATCTGAGTTTCTCAGAAATTGCCTGCTGCACACACATAAGAACATGTTTGAATTCCTAGCACCCATGTAAAAGCCTGGTGTGATGATGTGTGTAACTTCAGAATAGAATAGGTAGAGACAGGAGGAACCCAAAATCTGCTTGTCGCCAGCCTTCTCCCCCGCCCTCTCAGACACACACACACACACACACACACACACACACACACACACACACACACACACACAGAATTTTCTGGAGTATATCCTGTGAATCAAAAGTTTCATTTATTTTAATGGCATTAAATGTTTTTCAATGGTGTAACTATTTGGATAAACTACAATTTATTCAATATTTGTTAGATATTTAAGTTTTATATTCTCAGCACAAGTAATGCTGCATTAGTTATGGTTTTGAATATGTTCCAAATAACCAGTTCTTAATGTTTAAAGCTGTGGTCCCCATCGTGAGATGCATATTTCAGTAGAGCCCTTTAAATGAAAAAGATATGCTTTAAAATTTTCTTAGGAAAATTTAAGATGTTTTTACAAAATTTTAAATTTTGTCCTTTTTTAAGTTTTATTATTTTTTTTTTCACTGTTTGACAATTTCAAAGATGCATTCCTGGTCTCTCTCGTCCAATCTCTCCCCTGGTCTACTACCATTTTCCCTCCCTACTTCATGTGCTTTGGTTTTAAATGCTCTGAAA
Organism: Cricetomys ansorgei; assembly: GCA_026225945.1. NCBI lineage: Eukaryota > Metazoa > Chordata > Mammalia > Rodentia > Nesomyidae > Cricetomys > Cricetomys ansorgei. The sequence goes on from JAMJFZ010003970.1 coordinate 2,078,895, forward strand.
TCCATCCAGTACTTTATAGACAGGGGTATAGGTCCATCTTCTAGAGCATGGGTGTCTCTGGAATCACATCCCTGAAAAAAACCATCGGTTGCTGATAGTTCCTGAACTAGTGGTGGGATTTCATGATTCTTTCCTGTGTTCCTGTTGGCTGATTTGATCTGGCTCTCAGGTCTTGTGAACACAGACATAACCACTGAATTAGTGTATGCAATGGCTCTGTCATACCCAGAAAATACTGTTTTGTGCAGGCGTCTAACACCTCTGGCTGTGGCAGTCTTTCTGTACCATCTTCTGATGCCTGAGCCTTAAGAGGAGGGAGTATGATATTTCCACTTAGAACCGAGCATCCTACTCGATAATAGTGGTAGTGATGGTGTCTCAGGTTGTTCCTGATGCTGTGATAGAACGTCCTGAAAAGAGCAATGCAAGAGAGAAAAGATTCATTTGGCTCTCAATTCCAGATTACAGCCTGCCACTGTGGGCCAGTTAGAGCAGAAGGAATTTAAAACAGCTAGTCATTTTATATCCAGTCAAGAGCAGAGAGCAATGAATTAATGCATCCATACAAGTGCTCAGTTCACACTTCTTCTCATCTAGTCAAGGGCCTAGCCCCTGACTTGATGTCGTCACTTTCAGGCTGGGTCTTCCCACCTCAATTAACCCAAGAAGTCCCTCACAGACATACCCAGAGGCCAGTGTAATCTAGTCAGCCCCTCATCGACACTCCCTTCCAGGTAACTCTACGTTGAGTCAATTCAACAATCAAAGCTAAACATCACAGAGGGCAAAGGTCTTTTTTTTCCTGCCTTTTTCAAAAAGTAACTTATTCTTTATCCATTAGTGTGCCGTTGCTGGTATTTTAACAGGTAAATTTCTCGTAACTAAGTAGTCAGGTAGTGGTTCCATTTTGTAAAGGTTTACTTGGAATAAGTTCTAAATGTTATGGAACATCTTTTAAGACCCCTACTGTTTTTAAAACTATAATGTATTGTCCATATACATGAGCACTGAAATGAATAAAAATATTTTGAGGCATATAAAATGAGCATTCATATATGAACTGTTTAACTGAACAATTAAAAAGATGTACTTAACATTTTGAATTTCCTAGTCAGCTCCCTAACCCTATTCCTGTTTGGGTCTGTCTTTGTACATAAATCTTTATGGTTTTTTATTATTTCCTTCAATTACACACACACACACACACACACACACACACACACACACACACACATACACGTCCACTGCAAAAATGAACAAAATAAATTATAATGTTAAAGTAAGTGTGTGTGTGTGTGTGTGTGTATGTGTGTGTAGTTTCAACACCCTTACATATATCCTTAAACAAATACCTCATAGCTTCATTAATTTTTTTAGCCTCATAATAGTGTTACATACTTTGAAAATGAGTGTGTTCACATCCTGTCATCTAGTCTTCACTTCTAATATACATCAAGACTCATCCACATATAGATGTACCCCGACTATTTAAAAATAAACATCTATTGATAATGCTAGTTCTAATAATAGATTTTAAGTGCTAGGTGCATTACTGAACTTAGAAAAGACAAACGTGGGTATGCTTCCAATTTTCATCCAATCAACGTACACCTTATTTCTATTTTTAATTTGTAGGAAATTCCACAACTAATTTCCCTGTGGCAAAATCTATGTGCAGTTTGTGTGGGAGTTTCTTGAAAGCAGATGTTAAGGGAGGCATTCTGGGTCATGGCTATACCCAGCTTTGTTAGATACTGGCAAATTCGTCTTCAGAAGTTTTTTACGTTCACAACATTGTGTAAAGAGCCTCCTTTCCATAGATTTTGTTAATACTTGCCATTGGTTGTCCCGTTCACTTTCCATTCGGATGTATGTCCTTTTGTTGTATTTGAATTACTCTGATGGGGAGGGTGAGCATATTTTAATCTATTTACTGCTTACATTTTTATTTCCCTTTCTGATTTCTTGCTCACATTTGCATTATGGTATTGGCATTTCTCCGTGTTGAACAGAATTTGTAATTGTGTATGGAGTTCCAATCCCTTCTCCCATATTTCTTCTCAGTCTGTCTTATATTTTGGGATGTTACTAATGGTTATTTTCTTGCCTAAATTTTGTTTCTGCATACTACTTCAAAATCATCTCTTATGTGACATCATAAACATAGGATGATACTTTTCGTGAATTTTATACCAGTTTGGAATTGTTATCACGGTGTTTAATGAATGTGTAGCTTATTTTTACAGAGGCTGTGAGGTAAGAATCTACGTTTTTTTTTTTTTTCTCTACAGAGAATCAGCGAGCGGTCCAGTCTATTTTACTGGCCTTTTTAATTCCCCCGATCACACAAACATCAATAGCACTTTTAAATAAATGGCTCATCCCAGTCATGGCTGTCCCTTCTGTATTCTTTGGTCCGTCTGACATCTGTGTACAATAGCATGCGGTGTTGTTTTCTATGTTTTGGAAAACTTCCTCTCCGAACACAATCCTCCTCTTCCTCCTCTGTTTTGGAAGTTTCTCCTTGGGTTTTCCAGAAAAGCAAGGCCAGTTTCTGTGAAGTCCAGCCACCCCTACTCAGTATTCAGAATTATCACTGTGACCTGTTAAGATACCAGGGGAAACCCGTGCATCGGTCATAAAAGTGCGAAACATCCCAGTTGGGAAGTGACAGCAGGCTACCCCCTTTAGGCTCTCTTGTGGTTCTTGGAGACTTTGCCAGTGCTTTAAGGGGTGCTTTCAGAATGAAGTTCTTCTCCCTGTGGTATCAAGGGCCCCTGAGTGCAAGATTTCCTGGGAAGACTCTGTTGGTATCCTTACATTAGAGGTAGCCAATACTATGTGATAGCATTTCAGAATCAAGATCTGAGGCTGCCTATTTAATTCAAAAGCTGGATTTGGGCCAGGTTTATTGACATTTTCTAGAATTTACTTGATTGTCACACTCAGGTGTGGTGTTTGGAATGAAAATGACCCCTATAAGTTAGAAGATGTGGCCTTGGAGGAAGGGTGTCACTGGGGAAGGCTTTGAGGCTTCAGATGCTCAAGCCAGGCCAGGGTCACTCTTCCTTGGGCTGCCTGCCCATCCTGACGTTGAACTCTTAGCTCCCAATCTGGCACCATGTCTGCCTGCCTACTTTCCCGCCATGCTCACAATGGACTAAATCTCTGAACTCTCAGCAAGCCCCAGTTAAATGCTTCCCTTTATAGGAGCTGCCATGATCGTGGTGTCTATTGACAGCAATAGAAACCCTAACTAAGATAGAATTTGGTACCTTGGACTGGGGCAATGCTACGATAGGCCCCCCCATGTTTTAGTTTGGAGGAATATGGAACACTTTGGGACTTTGGACTAGAAAAGTGGCTGGATTGCTTTAAGAGGGACTTAATGGACCATCCTAGTAGGAACATACAATCAGTGGTGCTGAGAGTGATTTGGACCGTGGGGGCCTGGCTCAGTAGGTTTCAGAGGGGAAGAATATTAGTATGTGGCCTAGAGACCATTCTCATGATATTTTGGCGAAGAATGTGTCTGCTTTCTGCCCTTCTCCAAAAAAAATCTGCCTACAGCTAAATTGAAGAATTACGGATTTATAGATTTGGCAGAGGACATTACAAAACAACCTGGCATTTTGACTGTGGTTCTTATTAGTATTATGCAGATCTATAATGAGAAGGAGCAAGCTGAGCAAGGAAAAAAAATCTAAAACATGCAGGTTGGGGAGAAAAGGGGCACCAGGAAGTGTAAAGAGATTAGAGAAAAGTCTGATGCTAAGTGGAATAAAGCGACTGACTGGTGACCTCAGAGCAAAACCCCACAAAGCTAAGCTGCCAACTTGCGAAAACGAATTAAAGGAAAGTGAAAAGGAATTAAAGAAAAGCTTAGAGCTAGCTGGGCATGGTGGTCTGCACCTTTCATCCCAGCACTCAGAAGGCAGAGACTGGCAGATCTCTGAGTTCAAGACAAGCCCGGTCTACAGAGTGAGTTCCAGGATGGTTAAGCTTAGGCAGTGAAGGAAAGCATTGAAACCAGGAAGCTGGTGAAGATGTAACTGAATGAGGGGGGCGTGTTCCAGCCACAGAAACCAGCAGAACGTGGCAACTTCGGCCATGTGGCTCCGGCTTTAAAGTCAAGGTTATGAGAAAGGGGTTATGGAATCTCCCTCTGTGACTAAAGAAAGCCACAGAGGCCAGTATGTGTGAGGGGTGTCCCTGCATGGAGGCCCAGAGAGGCCACTGTGGGAAGTTGTAATGGTGAGGCTTGGATTGCCTAGATCCCAAAGTGTCAGAGATGCCAGAGCCATGGGAAAGCTGCCAAGGAATGCTGCTAACAGGGAGTAGAACCAGCCCAAGAGACAGACGTGTGTTGCGGTCAACAAAGCTGAAAGGAGTTGGAAATCCGAAGAGCTTTGACATCAGACATGGAGACGCAGAGTTTAGAGTTTGCCCTGCTTGTTTTTGGTCTTGTTTCTGGCCAGTATTTCCTCTTTAGCTCATTTTCCTCCCTTTTGGAACAGTAATTTATATCCTGTGCCATTTATATAGTAAATGAATGCGATCTGCTTTTATATTTTAATTTTATAGGAGATTACATGCAAGTGATTGCCAGAAGTATCAGAAGAGACTGGGCCAGGGGTGGAACGTGTGGTTTGAATGAAAACAGCCACCATTGGCTTATAGGGAGTGGCACTGTTAGGAGGCGTGGTCTTGTTGGAGGGGGTGTGGCGTTACTGGAGGAAATGTGTTTCCAGAGGAAGGCTTTGAGGTTTCAGATGCTCGAGCCAGGCCCTGCTGCCTGCAGATCCGGAGGTAGAACTCTAGGCTCCCTCCCTGGCACCATGTCTGCCTGTGTATCGCTATGCTTCCCGCCACCTGACAGTGGATGAAGCATTTTAACTGTAAAACAGCTCCAAGTAAATGTTTTCCTCTATAAGAGTTGCCATGGTCAGGGTGTCTCTTCACAGCAATAGAAACCCAAACTAAGATACTCAGTGTTGCATCCTTGAGGAGAAGGTCCAGGTAGTTAGATTGGAGCTGAAAGAAGAGGGCAGAATAGACATATACGTTCTATAACCTACAAAAGGCAACAAACTTAAGCACTGTGTGCTACACATACAGGATGATATAAAACCCTTTTCTTCCTTTAGTACCTTGATTAGCTGCAGTAACTTGGGAAGAACATAACACCTTCGACACTTTACAGAACCTGAGATCTCATCTGTCCTGATCATTGTTACTTAGGCCCCAGTGGGTTTCACCATCACAACGAATTTAATAATAACCTCGTGTTATTTCTCAGCTCTCTTTTGGGGCTGGATCGGTTGAGTCTCTTCACGGTCCCCCTCCCATCATCCCACAGCTTACATTTGGGAGTATCTGATTTGGGAATAGTTCTTGGGCCTTAGTGTCTCTTTCCCTTACAACTTATGTAATCAACTAGACTAATAGTTCTCAGCAGTTCCACTTCATAATCTTCATGATTTGGGGGCAGTGCTTGCTTGTATCTTCTTATTCTCAGGTACTGAACCGCTGCTCTGTGTCTAATACATGGTTTGTCCTACTCTCATTTAAGTTTATCCTTACACGCGATCACACAAGAGGGTTGCCATCAGAACTGTTGGGAGATTTTATTGAGCAGCTGTATGTGTAAATTATTTATACACTCTGTCCACAATAAGTTTTCAGATAAGTTTTCTCCTATAAAATATATTTATATTCTATACTACGCCATGTCTCCTCCACTGTCAGAGGACAGAAACTCAGGGCTGCCCCCGCATGCTTCATTTCTTAAATATAGGAAAACCCCAAACTCTATTTTTTTCTGGCCTTTATTTAAGCAGTTTTCCTCCCATTTCATGTGGTCCTTTGCCTACAACATTTAAGCACCATGTTTATTTCATGGGGCAGCTACTGACCTGGTCCTTTTTAAATTATTTTTTGACAGCTTATTATCTATACGCATTTTCGTGGACCGATGACCTACCATTAATATCCTTCGGACACAGCTGGTGATGTGTATGGTCCAAGCGTGTGCGTACATGTGCCCTTGTTAATGGCCTTTCCTATTGATAAAGATGTCACAAGCACCTTGCCTTGGAATGGAATTTTTTTGTCTTTTGCTTTTTTTTTTAGGTTTAAATTTTAATATAGATATTTCTCCATCATTTTGCTCTTCCTCAAAGCATTCGGAGATGCGTGGATTCACACTAGTGAATGGCTGTAGTAGCTGTTTCTCCTGGGACTTGATGGTGGTTAACTGAAGTTGAGGTCACCCAGTTTATAAGCTATGTTTTATTGTTTTTGTTTTGTTTGGGACAGGATTTTTTCATGTAGCCCAGGCTGAGCTTGAAATCACTATGTAACCAAGGCTAGCCTTGAATCCTGGTCCTCCTCTGTCTCTTTGAGTGCTGACATCATAGGTATGTGAGGTATTCGCCGCCACACTGGGTTTCTTATGAACTATTTATGTTAATCAGCTTCTTACATCCCGGAATTTGCCTGCCTCTCATCACAGACACGGCAACAACCTTTATTTCATATCATCTGCATATTTCATTACTTATAATGGGCAGAAAAACATTACTCTAGTGACAGACAACAGAATGTGTGGCAAACTGTGGTCATACTGTGTACATTATCACAATTTGAACAGGTGTATCTCACCTGCCTTAACTGCTGCAGATCTCTCATGGATGACATGGTGTGGCAGAGTAGCTTAGAAATTTTCTCTGTGTCCATAGCTCACCTTTCTGGAAATAAAAGCATGCTTGTAATGGATTAAATCGAACACTCGTATCAACCATTTATTAAAGATCCAGTGAGTTTACAATTAGCTCCTTCGGTACACATTCCCCTTTGCCAAGATTGTATGCTATCTTCTAAAGTCTCCAAACACACTCTGTTCCTCCATCAGCACCAGATAAAGCTAACCAGGACTCCTGGTTCTTGTCTTTGGTTAAAGGTGCCGTGGCTTTGAAAGCCTATGTCATTATGTACATACTGCTAGTCCTTTACTAGCATGGACACTCACAGAACTCTTGTAAGGCACACACTTGAATGTTGTGTGAGTGTGCATACATGTGTGCACATCTGGGTATTGTGTGTGTATATACATGCAGGTGAAATTCTGATGTACAGACCTTCTCAGCCCTGATGCCTATATTTCACTTTCTGATTAACAGTGGCGATTTGCCACCAGCGTCTTGTTAATTCACATTGAGCATGAATTCCATATATAATGAGGAGACATTGATACCACCATTAATACGAGCAGCCCAGAGGACAGTTCTACATATATCTGGAGTTACAGGAGGGATGTAGCCATGCAAATTGTAAACTCTTAACAAGGCATCATTCCTTCTTCCTCTTTCCCTTCTTGGGAAGCTCTTGGGTTGCATTGCTTCTAAGTTTGAGCAACTGTGTATACATCCAATCATTTGAAAGGTATTCTTAATGCCCCTATAAATAATGTCAAGCCAGACTATCCACTAGTTTATTTTAGTCTCTATACTCTTGCTTAATCCAGTCCTCAACTTTAGATCTTATATCTTAGTCAGTGACACTTGGTTCTGCTTTACTTTTTGACCTTAGTATTTGATCCACAAACCTCTTTTTTTACATCCCAGAGTTTCCTTAATTCAACCTTGATACATTGATTCCTAGGGTGTCACTAGGGGCTACACCTTTGGCATCCCTCTCCACTTCTGGCTCCTGGAACTACAGAGCTGAATTCTCAACAGCGTATATGCTTTCTTCTTGCCAAAGCTGCACTGATTTTGTGAATAACTCATGACTATTTCCTTTCTCCAGTCAGGAGAACGCTGCATTGCTAAGAGCCCTATGAGAGTAGGGACCTCATTTGCCTTTCAGAGCTAGATCAGCAGACTGTCACACAAGTGCCCAACGAATATTTTGACAGGCTCATTGGCAGGTAGTGTAGTTTCCCTGGAATGTTTCAAGCTTGTATTGTGATGACCGCCATAATTGTACCTCATGTTTGTCAACGGCTTTGAGGTCTCGGGTGAATTCACATCTGTCACCTGCTGTAAACCTTGTATTATTAATGGGAAAGCATTATTATCTGTGTCCTTGGGTGGGGCTCATAGCTGTGATCAGTAAAGTAGGGCTTTGAAGTCAGTGTCTTTTGATCGCAAGCGTGTTTACTTCCTCCACTTATATAGCATCTCCTACCATTAGACTAGCTTTTGTACATAATTAAATAAACTCACAGGATTCTTTGCACTTGATGCTTACCATGATGTACCTAGAATGAGCTTTGGGAAGCTCAATATTCAAGTTACTGACACACACTCTCTTACTCTATTTCTTCTGATCACGTGGATTTGGTTATTTTCTTGCTTTACCTCTGATGCTCAGAAAGCATGTATCTATTCATTTTCGATGGGTTTTTATTTCTCTCAAACTCTTTCACTCGTTAGCTCAAAGTAGAGATTGTAGAGCCTCAGCTGCCCCGCACCCTTGCGTTGGTTTTACTCCCTTTATCTGGCTTTCCTGTGCCCTTTAGCTGTCACTCAATGCCACTGGTTTCTGAGTTAAGAATATTCCAGGGAGAAGTTGACAAAAAAAGCCCATGGCCACATATCATAGGCAATAAGTACTCCAGCCAGCTTTTCCCTCTCTTCCTCTATTCAGAATTTTAATGAGGATAATTGCTTGCTTTAGCTGATCAATTAGAAAGGTTAGGTTTGTTTCCATTTGACCTAGAATATTTTGTGAGATCAAGTATGGTGAACACCTCAGCTAAACCCCGATGCTGTCACAGCCCATGATTAATCCGCGGTGTCATTCCTTTTCTGTCACTTCCTGTTAAGACACAAGGAAGCTCCCAGAATAGTGTCCCAAAAGCCATCAGTTAGCCTCGGAGAAGCCTCACCTATGAAACCTAATATAGTCACCACGAAGTCACTAATCTATGAATTCATCAGGTGTACGAGCAATAGTTACCTCATGTGCCTGTTTTAAGGGGAGCAGTTGAGAAGAGCGCTATTGAAACACTTTGTGATTTCTCCCTATTCACATGGTGTGTGCAAATACGAGTGAATGTAAGTTGATTTATGAAATAGTCCCACTGTGTCTTCTACTCTGATCCCTTCCTCACCCTCTGCTCTTCTGTAAGCCATGCACTACAGCTGTACAAAGTATTTCATTGTTCCCTGGCCATTCTACATTTTATAATGCACCTATTCTTTTTAAACATGTGGTACTTCTCTAATTCTGCCAATAAAGTGATAGCCTCCTTTTAGGACTCACCGGAGATATTTGCTTAAGCAATTACTATAATCTCACGCTCCCCACATTAATGCTTACGTTATTATAATTATTTGTCTATATCCTCCCTGCCAACCCATGGAATCTCAGCCATGGAGACCATGTTTTCTCCCATGCATATTTTTTTTTTCCGATCCCTGGCTCAGAGTGGCCTCTCAGCAAATGATTGATGGGTGGATGGGCATCAGTATTCCAAGATTTTCCCCAGACGCACAACCAAAGTCCCACAAACATCTGTTCAGTTGAGTACGCCAGTATCTCATGATACGCGCCTCCTGATAGGAGGAGACAGGCCGAACACTAATGAAAAAGTCATGTGTGAGTTTGTTAAAAATGCATTTTCATAAGTTATGCATGCTTTCTAAAAATCATGATGTTTTATGAAGGCCAGTAGCAAAAAAGCGTGTTGGATTGATTGTTAAAGAATTTCCAATCTGAGCACAATTTGGTGAATCTGAGTTGATTCTGATATTCTCAAAACACTTAAAAAAAACCTGACAACAGTGATGAGGAGCTGTACGGTCACCTGTGAGCTGATGATCACCAAGCATCATTGCAGAGATGCCCAACAGTTCCTTAGCATGGCAGAAAGGCCATGACAGTCAACCCTGGCCACTGTTGATGTGTTCATGACTTTCCATCCTAAAGACACTTAAGAAACAATACTGTAAATTATACATGCACACTTACAAGGTAGGAGCTGCCTTGTAAGATTATCAGCAAAGGATATGGAGTAGTTAGCTTTAATTCAACTTTGATATGATGCTACTATGAGAATGTGATTTCCATTTCCTAATTGTAAAATAGGAAAAAAAATCATGTTTTGTAGTTGACAAAGAACTGAAAAGGCTATGAAGTCATAATTATTATTACCTTGAAAGATCTGGCAATTTTCAGTCCCAAAGTCCTAGAGGTGGATGTCGGATCCACTCCCATGTGTCACTGGGAGTAACCCTGTACTTCTGTGCCCTGGGGAGAGGGCCCAATGAATATATACTTGCTGACTATATACTTGCAGAATAAACGGCATGGCTTAATATCACAGTCAGAGACACCGCGGACTTAGAACACCTAGAACCTAGACACAGAACGTCGCCGTCTTCTTCCTAGAAGGCCCTAGCAGCTCTCACACTATGTGTCTGTCATTCTCTCTTGAAAAAAGAAGAAATAAATGTACACAGGACAGGCCCAGCTCATCATATACTGCAAAAACATACATTATTTCTATGCTATCTGTTGGGTCTCTATATATTTTTAGCTTTCAATCTACTTATATAACATTTTATCTAAACTTTATGAATAACACGAAAATGATAATCATAAGATACTTAAGACCACAGTTGAGCAGAAGCAGAGTCAGGATTCAAACTCAATACTGTAAACTCAGTCTATGAAATAGAAATGCTTGGACAAGTTTTAAGAAACCATGATTTTAGCTAAAAACTTTGCTCGTATTGGGAAACACATGCTTGTACAAGAGCCTCGGAGTGCCTCCAAATAATCATGACGAGAAGAGTTTCTCTCTGCATACTATAGACAAACTGTCAAATGTGCAGAGAAAAATTCTGAAGGTTGCCGAAGTGTCAGATCGCAGTAACAATATACCCAGTTGATTGACAGCAGAATTCTTAGCATGAACATTGCATGCTGGGAAGAAATAGAATGATATATGCCAAAATCTGAAAGAAGATAATTGTCATCAAAGAATATTATACCTAGCAAAGCTGCCCTTCAGAGATGAGGGAGAAACAGACTTTTCAAGGTATACAAAACCTAAGAGACTCATCACCACCAGAAGAACTTTACAGATGACTCTTAAGACAGTGTCACATGCAGATGCCTGAATATTCCACAGGCACCAGGATGTACCACAGGCACTCGAGTATTCTGAAAATGCCTGGACATCCCACTGGCACCAGGGCTTCCCATGGGCACTTGGACATTCCTCAGGCACCTGGATATCCCACAGGCACCCAGACATCCTGCAAACATCAGGGCAAAAAGTATTAAAGATTTGTTTTTATTTTACGGATATGAGTGTTTGCTTACATGGATGTCTTTGCACCCATGAGTTCCTCATGTCCAAGAAGAAGGCATTGGATCCCCTAAAACTAGAGTTACAGATAGTTGTGAGCTTCCAAGTGAGCACTGAGAGCCAATGCCCGCTATTCTGCAAGATCAGCTAGTGCTCTCAATCTCTGCAGCCACTCAAAATTGTTTTTTAAAAAATCATGGACATACTGATTTTATACAAGAAATTAAAGAAATAGTAACTAAATAGTAGGTAATATATCTGTTATCTGTGCAGTTCTTTAATAATGCAAGAATAAAGTACTCAAAATCATCTCAAATAGAAAAAGCAATTCAATTAATGGTCATAGAGAAACAAATCTTAGCAACTGAGAGAGAAAACCACTGTCAAAAGACTGTAGCTATAGTCACATTTGATTGTTGAACACCCATGAGTTATATAGAGAGCTAATACAGCAGAGGAAATTATTGAGAATTATTCTATATTAGCACAAATTACCCAAGCTCATTAATGAAATCCACCATCCAACGTCCCTTAAAAGTGAACACACAGACAGACACACAGACGCACACATATACACCACACACATATACCTCAAAAATATAGATAACTTTTAAAAATTCCCAATGAATAAAATATTAAATACATATGTATACATATATATGTGTATATATGTATATAAGTGTGTATATATGTGTGTGTGTGTATGTATATGTGTGTGTATATATATATATATATATATTTATATATGGAAGAACAGAATAAACTGTCAGCAGTTACAGGAAAAAATAAGTATGCATGATTTAAAGTTTTCTCACTAGTAATTTGTTTTATTTCTGTGTATGTATATGTGGAGACCAAAGAGGATACTGGGTCCCCTGGAAACTGAGTTACAGATGGTTGTGAACCACACAACCTGGATGCTGAGAATTATACTCCAGTCCTTTGAAAGAGCAGCAAGTGCTCTAAACCATGGAGCCATCTCTTCAGTTCCTATAGGAAATTTAAGTAGGAATGACATGGAGAGTCTGTTTCATGCTCAGTGTGGTGATAAAAATGAGAATTTCTGAAACTACGAAATGTTGACAAGATATAGAGCAACAGAAATGAAAACCGGTGAGGTTTTGGCTCGTGTGTTAATTCAGATACACTTCAGGGAGCATTTGCTGGTTGATTCTAGCCCCTTCTCGTATATTGTTGAACCCAGCTTTTCCACGTTAGTAAGATCCTTGAGGAACTCTGTGCATGTACAGAGAACACGTGACAGCCTTAGTCACAGCTTTTGATTAATATTGCAACATCTGAGAGCTAAATTTCCATAAAAGAGGGCATAAAAGCAATAAATAACACTGTAAATTCACAAATTAGGCTCATTCATTCTAAGGTGAGTAAATTTCAAAACATTACTGAGTGAATAGGGAGTTATAATATGATGTGTACAACATGGCCCCCCAGGGCGACATTTTAGATACACGACTTGAATGAGGACAAGGAGCTGGGAGCAGACAGCCCAGATTAACTCTGTATGAGAATGCCACGTGACACATGCAGGTATGTGAACTGACTGAAACAGAAAAGATATAAAATGGAAAACAATACCTTAATCCATTTTTGAAAGAATCAGTCATCAAGAGTACTTGAGAAAGCAGATTAGAGGGAACGATTATTAGGCTATGTTTAAGTGCCCTCTTATTTTCCATTTTGCATGGTAAACAGCTGATATTTGTTTTGTTTTTTGTAGTATCAAATAACCATTTGGGTCAAAGCATGGAGACAGGCCAAGAAAAATTCAAGGGTGTTTCTTTGTCTCAAGAGACATTTGGGAACAAGGTGGGATTCTAGGTGTGTGTGTGTGTGTGTGTGTGTGTGTGTGTGTGTGTGTGTGTGTGTTTGTGTATGTGTACATGTCTGTCTACATTCCCCATCATAAACAAAATTTTGTATTTTGTGATTTTTACTAAACATCAGCATCTCTTCTTGCAAAGAATGAATCCTCTGTATAAGTTAGCTACAGTGCTCTTTTAACCCTCTAGCTCAGGAAAGAGAAGGAAAGGAAGAAAAGGGAAAAAAGGAAAGGAAAGAAGGAAGGAAGGAATCTTCATTGTCCTTGTAGCAGCCTTGAGAGAGAGAGAGAGAAATATTCACAGCTCTTTTTGGCTGTCTGAGGCTTGGAGAGAGGGAGCTAAGAGAGAGCTGAACTAGCATCCAACAGACCAACCCACCAACTGCCAACTACCTCTTCCCTGCTCTCTGGGTTAAATTCTAAGCAATGTTCCCAGAAGTCCAAACAACATGCAATCATAAGGAAAGCTGCACAGGACAAAAATACTTCTTCAAAGTGTCCTGCTATAACCCCCAAAATATAAAATTAACCAAATAATACAGAGTATCATATAGATATATCATTTATTTAACTGAAGTTATCTTACTACTAGATTAAAAAATACATGGGACTATAATACTATGAAACAGGTTAATTCTGGAAGATATGGTCACATAGGTCTTCAGCTGTATTAATTATTGTAGTGGTTAATCTATTTAACTAGCTAATGTATATTTTTGTTTTTATTTTGTTATATTTTAGGTTCTTGTCGATTATTTAACATGTCATAAAAAAGTAAAGGATCTGTAAATATGAGCAAGAAAGAATTACTAGTCTTTTCATAGCCCTAGTGTTGATTAAAATTAATCCCCAAACTCCTGAGCATTCCCAGACCACGGATGAATATATTGTTAAACTTTGTCTTTTATGTATTAGGAGAGGCAGCAGGTGCATGTAGCTAGTGATCATTGGTAAACTGGCATTCTCATTGAAAAGCCTGGGGATCAGGGGCTAATTAACATGTTGGTACTTCCGTTGAATGACAAGTTCTATCAGCCCTCCAGGCACAGCCCAGGAGGACCCTATGTAATTTTGTAGTGTTGGCAAATGCACGACTAGCTATGTCTTGTTTGCAATTATAGATCATAAGCTATAATGGATGCCTTGTAGAAACTGTATTTATAAATGTGCGGAGAACAGTGACTGCGTTCAGTAAACACCATAAATAACCGTGCTGAGCTGGAGTGCAGAATCCAAATGCAATTTAGATGTGCTCTGTGGAATTGGTAAAGTGTTTTCGTAAAGCAGAATAGGGCAAATTCCCATTTCTGCCCTTTGCTTGAATTGTGTAGAAATGAAGGAAAGCTCTGTTGAGTCCCTTTTCTTGTTCTCAATCTTTCCCCTACAAACATGTTCTCTGACCAAATTAAAATACAAGCATTTGTTGTGGGCCATGTCTGAGGATAATTGTTTGCTTGTGCCCAGATGTCCCTGATGTCACGACCTGATGTGGCACAATGTACTTCATTTGTGGTATGAATGTTTGGAGCATGAGAAAGTATACCTGTGGTTGTGAACCACACCCACTCCCATTCTTTCCGACATTGAGCTCTTAAGCCCTCTCAGGAATCACTCACTCTTTCCTTACCCACCCTCTTTATGTACTGCCCTTGGCCCAGCTTACCCTGTGCTTCCTCTTTATTGCATGACCCGACCTCTTCAAAAGTGTTCATCCGTCTTTAGTTTCTGAGTTGATACCACTAGGCTATTTCTCTCTTCCTTTTAAGAGTAGTTTTAACATGTCTTTGCTATTTCTATGATTGGAATTATAAACGTTTTAGAGGATGGAAGCATACCATCATGCTATAAGTATTTCTTCTGCCTAGCTGTGTAGTCTTTGGAAAATGTCATAAATGACCTGTGCCTCTATATCTTCATCAGTAAATTTAAATAATAATAATAATAAGAAGAAGAAGTATATGAACAATTGTTGAGAGAATGAAGTGAACTAACTTGTGATGTACTTAAAAGGCAGTGTGGCAGAGTGAATGCTAGAAATGTCACTGTTAATATTAAGAGTTTATCCCCAACACAGTTGTGTTCACTGCAATAATTCTAACTATCCAGTCTGGCTTCTTACAACTTTCTTATCTGTATTTCTGTTCCAGGGCAAGTTACTACTTAGCTTAATTTGTCTCCTTGACACAGACAAAGACATAGACATGTCTAGACAGACACAGCCTGTCTGTGGAAGACACAGTGGTGAAGATAGACGCAGTCTCAGCCCTGATAGGGCCTCCATTCCAATGGAGGAAGAGAGGTAACAGACACTTGGTTCAGACTGTATACTGGTAGATGCTATGAAGAGAACAAAGCAGGACAGAGCAAAGATGAAGCTACCCTAAAACCACCCAGGAAAACCTTTGTGATGATGAAATTTCAGTTGAGACCTCTATAATGAACGGATATGGTTGTGTCTCTTAAGGGTCTTTTCGAGTTAATAGGGCATAGAGAGGCCACAAGGATCATGATGAATCTAAGCCAGTCTGATGGTAGATCTGACCAGTGTGTCTACACCAGCAGAAAATCTACACCTTAGTGACATTGAAGTTCAGCTCAAAGCTCCTATTAAAATCCAGGTAAGAAGGGACCTGTGTATTGGAAAATGTAAGTCTAAAATACCATGTTGTACAAAATACAAAGCTATACTATAATGAGGTAAAAAAATTAATATTTGGGAAGGAGCCTGCCCAAGTGAGCCAGCACCAGACTCTGAATCCATTTTCACTTTGTAGCCTATTTGCAGTTACCTTGAGGTCATTGCCCTCGGGCCCCAGAAGCATGCCGTAGAGCATCTCTGTCCTATTGGGCTGATGGCTACTTGTGTGGAACGGTTCCAGAATCTTGAGCCAGAACGAATACAGGTCACATTAGACGTGCTGCTCCTCTCAATAGCAGACTAACTCCTGGTTAATGCAAACCTTGCATTTCTTTTTCTCTCTGCTACCTCAACAGCCATGCAAGTGTTCTTTGTTTGAGGATGAGAGGTAGCCATAGGAAAAGAGGCAGTGAGCGTTGAGAAGACAGTGTACTGAGCTTATGCCATTGGGAGTTTGTCACACACGGACTCTCCTATACACTTCATTATTAGAGAGCATGATACTGCAGCTTTATTTCTATGTTCAGTGCATTTGATGGGTAATGATATTATAAACCTGTCTGGTATTTTAATTGTGTATGTTTCTATCTCTCTCATGAAATATGAACTCCACAGAGATAAAAGCTATCTTACTTAGTTTTATAACCCTAAAACCTCAGGGAGAAAAAAATTGTATTAGTCTACCACATGTTACCAGTATGTGTTTCATTTAATAGTCACAGATATTTTTAGAGCAAGGTTTATTATCTTTCCATTGCTTATTATTTATTTATGTGGTTTTGTGTGAATGTAAGGCCCATGTGTGCATGCACGTGTGGATGTGGGTGCCCATGCGCGTGCCTGTGTGTGGAGGTCAAACTTAGGTATTATTCCTCAAGACATTGCCTTGTATTTTTTGAGACAGGGTCTCTCACTGGTCTGGAACTCACTGATTCATCCAGCTTCCATAGCCAGAGAGTTCCAGGAATCTGCCTATGTCTGTCCCTCAATTCTGGAATTACAAGCAGATGCCACATGTCAAGTTTGTATATGAGATAGAAGGGTTGGTTCTGGGTATTGAATTTGGGTCTCCATGCTTACACGGCAAGCCACTTTATCAATTAGCCATCTCCCTAGCCCAAGACTTGTTATCTTTAGGTTGAAGTTGAAGAAGACCAGAATTAAAAATACAAAGGCTATAAAGCACAGATTTGTGAATATAGCCCCAAACTCTCTGAAAATAAAACCTATATTACTAGAGAAAGTAATCTGAATAGATAAAAGGCAGCAAATTCCATTCACACTCCACCCTACCAGAGCCTCAAATCCCCAACCAGAGCATATTGCCTGCCATAGGGAAACTGCTTCAGGGTTGGTTGATGGTTATGTAAAACGAATAGTTCTGGTCATTTCAGAATAAGAAAATGAATTTAATGGCACCTGTTTGTCTAATCAAAAGAAGCATTCAAGCTGATTGGACTCTGATTTATTCCCAAGTACTCAGACCACCATTAGTTAAGGTCTGGGAACCCAGGCAGCCCCATTGAAGCTTTACAGAAGAGGTATTTGCCAATGACAATCAGCCTGTCCCTGCTGTTCAATTAGGTTTTGATTTGTAATTCCCAACCTTCCAGCACAGTTTTACTCTGTGAATTGTAGTCAACACCATAGGAAAAAATTAATGCCTGTGAAATAATATTTGAGTAATCAGAAGGGAAGTTAAGTGCAAACTGTTCCCTCTAGTTAGAGTATTAAATTTTATCCAGGAGTAATATAGGCTGAGCTCCTGCAAAGAAATCTTTTCTAGGTTTGTACATGTGTGAATATGCATCATTTGTGACTTTTACGTGTGTGTGTGTGTGTGTGTGTATGAACACCACACATATGTAATGCCTTGGTGGTCAGAATCGGGCATCTGATGCCCT
The DNA here is from genome assembly GCA_026225945.1 of Cricetomys ansorgei. Classification (NCBI taxonomy): domain Eukaryota; kingdom Metazoa; phylum Chordata; class Mammalia; order Rodentia; family Nesomyidae; genus Cricetomys; species Cricetomys ansorgei. The sequence goes on from JAMJFZ010003970.1 coordinate 2,096,600, forward strand.
GTATCTGGAGTTCTAAGCTGTTGTCAGGTACCATGTGGGTGCTGGGAACTGAACCCATGTCCTTTGGAAGAGTCGCAGGTGCTCTTAACTGCTGAAATATATTTCCAGCCTCAGTCGCCACGGGTGACAGAACAGCAAAGCTTATGTGTCTTTCCCAGATCATAACAACTCACCATAACAACTCTTATTTTCTGTTTTTACTACTCTACTTGAAGACATGTATCTTTTCCAACTGTAAAAAACATAGGCGCACTTAATAAACACCAAGGAAGAAACAACTGGAAAGGGAGGGGACACCGTACTGAAGATGAGCCAGTGTCCCAAAATCAGCTAAAGGCTGTCACGTGATTAAGTTAAAATAGGAAGAACTGAGCTTTATGATAAGAAGGTACTCAGTATGACTTCTGAACACTGAGATCAATACTTCAATTGCAGAACTTTTTTATTTATGTATTATGATGATGCCTCCCTCTCTTCCTTCCTTTCCCTTCCTCCCTTCCTCCCCTCCTCCCTTCCTCCCTTCCTCCCTTCCTCCCTTTCTCTCTTTCTTTCGTTCTTTCTTTCTAATGATCGTGATAATATCTGGTTCTGTAACCAGTGAAGGATGGGGCCAAAATTCAAACTGGATTGTGACTGAGTCTAGAACACGTCTTAGATCTTATACTACCTCAGTAAGTGTGAAGGAGACCGGATATCCTGCTCTGGTCACCACCGGACAGCCTGGACTGAACACAGTGATCTTGGATTGAAATGGTACAATTTTTTATTTTGCTCATCTTCTAAAAAATAAGGACATAAGTCCTTAAAATATTAATTTTAGTGAAATATTAGTTATTGATGGTTTTTAATTGTAAAGGACTGTTCTGACGGTGACAGTTAGTTAGCATAGAGAAATAATGCATGATTAAAAGTGGGATGTTCTGAACCAGCTAATTAGGTTCCATCATTTTGCAAAGTTTAAACGTAACACATTAGAGATAGCAGTTTTATTAATCTAAAAGATAAAATTTAATTATCATTACTAAATTAGATTGTTAAATTATTTGGCATGATTTTTTTACGTAAACTTTTATGTACATTTATTATATAAAACTGCCTTCAGTGAAACGGCATTGTACGAGTTGCTGTAACGGAAGAGGTTTAGACCCAGATTGCTTAGAAGTTTATTGTCTTTGTTAAGGCCAGGGCAAATATCACCACCTTAGATTTAAACCTGCCAAGCATGAGTAGAATCTGCCAGTACAGGCTGCCCCACAGTGGAAGTCCAGGCACCATTTAAAGGCAGCCTATGTTTCTCCTCAGCCATTGTGGCTACGTTACAGTCAAGTTGCGAGTTGTCAGATCTCTCTCGGTCTCCATTTCTGTTTCTCCTTGTCTCTGTCTCTCACTCTGTGTGTCTTTCTTCCTGTAGCTCTGTAGCTCTCTCTCCTATTCCGGGTCGCGCTTCCTTGTAGGAATACAAAGTTCCTCAACAGTATCTCCAGGTTGGTCCTTCATATTCCCCGCAGCGTGAAGGTGAAATTAGGGCTTAAGGGCAGAACAAAGTCTTTGGAAGCGATTCCTCTACACTTCATGTTTAACATAAATCAGTTGGTATTCTCTCTCTACAGTTTGATTTTAAATACTGTTTTGGACATTTATGGCATTCCTACACAGCAACCATCATGGAGCCCACGGTGATCTTCCTGGGCTACATGACTCTACTTCATTCTGAAGGGCTGTCTGTGATACGAGCGGGGTGGGAGGAGGGCCGGGGCAAGGGAACGTGGAGGGAAGGAACGTAGTATGCCACTGAGTCAGAAAGATGAGAGCACAGCTGAGATGCAGGGGCCGCCATAGAGGACAGTATCTCACAGCAGCCTTCTTCTCTCCTGTCTTCTTTCCTTTATATCTCCAAATTCCTGAAAATAATGAATAACAACTCCGGGCATAGCAAATGGATCCCAGAGATTGGAGGGGGAAGAACTCAGCCAGGCTCTAAGAAGCTTACCTGGGCTTCAACAGTTTTGTCTCTGGGCCTTGGACAAATTGCATTTTTAAAAAATTACTTCTTTACTTTTGAGAGAATAATATGATCACGTCATTCTCACCGCCCCTCCCACCCCCCACACACATACAAACCCTGCTACACATCCATTTTTGTTCTGTCAAACTCCTGACCTCAGTATTTCCAAATACACGAATATAACCCATATAATTATATATTAAATGGAGAATATACTTCTGTATAACGTCACTTGTATATAAGCTTCCAGCGGTGACCATTTGGTATTGGAGAACCAGTTTTCCTTCCCTGAGGATGACTGTTTATTTTGCTGTCAGTTCTTTGTATAGGGCTGAATTTTAATCCCCTGTCCCTTATCCACATTAACAAGTCAACAAGTCTGTTGGTGTTACCCTTGACATTTACATTAGAAGAGAGAATTATTTGAGCCCAGGAGTGATTGATTCCCTTGGAGATTAGAGCCTCACAGATCGTGGACTGGAGAGCGCACTGCACTGACTGTAGGTTCAGACAGTATCTGCCAAGATGGATCTGACTACCTGGCCTCCTCTCATGACAGGTCTCATCTGAAAGACTCCTTCAAGGGACCTCATGATCTGACTTTGATTTCAAAGCTAGAGACTTAACTGGAGATTGTGAGCAGACAGTTGGCACTTGCAATTTGGTTCACTAAGGTTTGGAGAAGGGAGCAAGTGAAGTTCTACTGAGGTGAATGAGCAGCTAGCTTCCTGCAGAGCCGGCTCTGGAAGGCTTCTTAGCAGTCCCGAAGTTCTTTTGCTGTTATGACTGTGATGTTTCACCCAAAGAATATGTGTCTGTGTGTGCCTCCCTTCACACTGTGCGATCCTCAAGGGTAGAGGGCACAGCATTGTCACGTCTGATTCCACAGTGGGGAAAAGTGGAAAACTGAAGCAGCATTGCACAGTAAACTAACAGGTTGTATGCCATCAGACAAGCCCAGTACTTTCTTCTGGAAAAACGATGCTCAAGTGTTCTAAGCTACACAATAAGGAAGTAAACAGCACTCCTCAGTTTCCCCCTGGGGACTAAAATGTCATCCTGGAGTGCTTACCAGGCCCCAGGGAATGTTTCTTTTTCTTTTTCTTTTCTTTCTTTTTTTTTTTCCCTCTATTTGTATTTCAGTATCTAGCAAAGTCCCTTTGGAATGTGTTAGGAGATGAATGTCTGCATGTGCAAAAGTGACAAGAAACCTCTCCACCTACACTTTATCCTATGTAGCTGTTTCTCTCCCCTGTTGGTTAAACTGCTGTTAAACTCTTTGGAGCGTAAGCAGTGTTACGTACTTGTCCATGCAGCTAGCCAGTTTTAAGCTAATTACTTTTCTTTTTGGTCCTCAGTTTTCCTCCATGTAAACAGATGGTGAGTGGGTTCATTTTGGGAAAAAAAAAAAAACCCAGGAGCTTATGTTTGATGAAAATATATTTCATGAACCCTGTCTTCTGTGGTCTTTTTGAAAGATGCTATTTTTGAAACAGTGGATTAAAAATAATTCTCTAATAGGAAGATTTAACCAGTGAACCTTCCACTGCTGTGGGAGTGATCTTCACTAGGGGCCCAGCATGGCTGGTGTGATATTTCCTGGAGCTGCATCCTATCTGCTCCGTTTATATTGCAGTGGCTGTCTCATGCGCTTGGATGGAGCTGTTGGTTCCACACAGGTACTGCCCAAAGCAGTTACTCACCTCTGTGCATCTCATTCCCTGTAGCCTAAACTCTCAGGAACCAGTCCCTTCTAGATGCCTCTGTTGGTTCTCAAGGCCCATGGTTAAGTTGATCCAAGAAGTGACACACGCCTCAGAGTATACTTGTAGATACTTGTCCCTAATCTGAGATGCTGACTTGTGGCCAACCTTGATTCTAGATCCTCCTCAGCTGTGTCGCTTCTACAAAGACATTTAAATCAGGGGCACCCAGATTCTGCCTGGTTGCACCCAGCTAACTGCAAGAAAGAAGCATCCTTTGTGCTCTTGTAAGAGTGACTTGGCTTTTCTGAATTTCTTTCCCTTTCGCCAAAGAGAAAAAGACACTTTTATTTTATCCTTTCAAAATCACAAATTACAAAACTTTTTGATTTTGAAAAATAGAGGCTTTTATTTTTTTTTTCCCCTCTCAAAATAACTTTTTTATTATGATGGCGACTTGTCTAGCCCTGCACAACATAAAAGGATTTTTCTCTGGGCATAATCCACTGGTGACAGATATATGGTGATGCTTTCTGGGACTCCTGACTTAAATTCTTCATTTTTCAGGGTGGGGGCCGAAGCCTCTCTGTTTTGTTTGGAGGTAAATTATCTTATTTATCATGTCTGCATAAATACCACCAAGATGAATAATGCAAGCTATTGGAATAATCAAAGTAAAAAATGCGGACTTGTCTTTAAGAGGACAGGTTTAACATCTTGCCTGAATAAATTAAAAGAGGGTTTATATCCCTCCCTTTGAGTAAGAAAATAAAGCACCTTCCGGGACAGTTTCACTATCTTGGTCAAGGATTCTTAAGTCCATAAAAGCCCATAAAGAAACTTCTGTGATGCCAGTGACAACATTCTTCACAAACGACAACTTAGGGAGGGAAAGGTTTGCGTAGGTCACAGTTTAAGGATGTTACAGTCCATCCTGGTGGGAACGGCAGAGGGGCCGGAGCATGAGGCGACTGCTCACATTGTGTCTATCACCCAGAGTCAGGAAACAGAGAGAAGGTTGGTCGTCAACTGGCGCTCTCTTTTTAATCGATCTAGCACAAGCCATGGGATGGTGCCACCAACATTTAGGGTGGTTCTTCTTACCTCCATTGACCCAATCCAGAAGCTCCCTCATAGGCTCCTGCAGACATTTGTCTCCAAGGTGATTCTAGATCCTGACAAGATGATGACAAGTATTAGCCATCACAGTCAGGATTAAATGTAATGACACGGAGGAAAGCAGAACACAGCCACATTTCGGAAATACACTCTGATGGAGGGGCAGCATGAAGTAGAGAGAGGGACAGTGGCTTATGAATTTGGGGGATCAGAGAAACATGGTTGCAGACTCACGGAATAAACTAAAATATGCAAATGATCCGGTTCTGGCTTCTTTTCCTAACCTATAAAATGGAGATACTATGTATTGTGAGCCTCCTATTGAGGATTCTTTGTTTATATCTGTATTCCGTTTTTAAATTGGACTATTTGTTCTGTTGATGTCTAATTTCATGAGTTCTTTATTTTTTGGGTATCAACCCATTATTAGAAGTGGAGTTGGTGAAAATCTTTTCCATTCTGTAGGCTGCCACTTTGTCTTATGGAGAGTATCCTTTGCCTTACAGAAACTTTTCAGTTTCATGAGGTCCCATTTATTAATCGCTGATCTTAGTGCGTGACTACTGATGTTCTGTTCAGGAATGTTTCAAAGACTTACAGTTTTTGTCAGACTGCAGCAGTCCGCAGGGTCTCCTACATATATCTTATGGTTGTCTGGCTTGGTGTTCTTCCAAAACGCCCACAAGATGGAATATGTATATGTAGGGGGAGGGTACCTGACCCTTTTCCCTGCCCTTGGGACCCTTTTCCTCCTGTTGGATTGCGTAGCCCACCCTTAATGTAGGGATTAGTGCCTGGCCTTGTTCCATCTTGTTTGATTATTCCCTGTTTGATTGGTAACGCTGGGAGGACTTCTTCTCTGAGGAGAAGCAGGGGCTGGTGGTGTCAGGGAGGTAGATGTAGGGGAGAGGGGAGATGGGAGGAACTGTGCGAAGTGGAAGGAGGAGAGGAGGGGGTCAGGGTGTATTATACACAATAAGAAAAATAAATTTAAAAACCATTAAAAAAAGAAATAATTGTGAGAAGTGATAGTCTTTAATTAGCTCTGATGACATAAAATTTAATAATCTGTAGCTCAAGGATTGAGTCAGCAGTTCAGTGGTGTCAAAGGGATAATTTCGCGTGTCTGCTTTTATTGGACTTTATCCCATTGTTCCAAGAGAGCTGTTCCTCTAGGCATCATGGCCTTCATTTAGCTGGTGAAACAGTAAATACATCCAAGTTCTAGTATTACTCCATAAAAGTCAACCGCCTTGCTTCCAACGCCATTCTCAGCCACCTTCCTCATGTCTCTCATTGGCTAGAATGTGGTCATGTTTCTATTTAGACAAATCACTAGGAAAAGGACAGACATCTTTATCTCAAAATATGGTCCATTTAAGCTTAATAAAATGCCCATAGATGGCCGTATCCCAAGAATCTCTGCTTTAGTTGTTGTGACTTGATTGTATTAATTTATAATGTGTTTCTTGCTCGTATTCTTGCTGGTGCTGCTTTTTATTTATATAAAAGCTTAACAGATTAAGAGAAGTTAGACTGAATCCTAGATTTGTGCCAGTACTGTTGGTAAGAGTTAATCTTTTTGAATGGTTTGAAACAATGTTGGCCTAGGACCTCTAGAAATTACCTCATGAAGTGTTTCTGGCTTGTAACCGTGTTAATACGGTGCTGTACTCAGTTGAGATTCGGAACAAGCGTAAATTTTGGAAATGATAGCTGATAATGTTGATCCCAAAGGATCTAACGCCCCTATGCCCATCCATTTTTATGAGGTAGTATCCTTCTTCTTAGCAAAAATGAGCTAAGCATGTGGAGAAGGAGTCACTTGCAACTGGAAAGGAAGGATGAAAAGCCACGTGAACACTTATCCTCCACGTCCGAAGCAAGATATTTTATTGCACTCTATTGAGCATTATTCAATGAAGGGTGAAATTTTCCTAGTCTGACTTGTGGAAGCATGCATGGTTCCTCTCCTTGTTTAGCAGCAAGGACTCTTTCCCTTCATCTAGTGTCAGGAATCTTGCCTCAGTTAGGGACATTTCCTCAAGTTCCCTTCATAGCATTCTACTAAATACTTGGGTTGTATTCTCTATGTCAGCCTTCAGGGTCCTATTTCTGTTACCATTTCTCTGCCCAGCAAGCTTTGGCTGCTGTGTCTGCTAACGTTCTCTCCTTGAAGTTCTCAGACCCAGGTTCACCTCCTTGCCCTCTTGAGGTGGGCAGCTGTGGCAACTGTACACCCTATTCAGTGTTTTAGCACATGGGTTTGAAAGCCACTTCTCATATATACTCGCTTGATTTGTTCTTTTCCTTCGGCTGAGATGACGAACACGCTCCCTGTTAACTCTACCTTGATTGATAAAATTCCGTTATTTATCTGAGTATTGTCTTTGTTCTCTAAGCTCCTAATTTTTTCAATGTTTTCTAAAAGTTCTGCTTGATAAGCGTGACTTTTTGGTAGCAGTAGGAGTGCATTGGGTTTCTCTTATCTATTCCTCTTTTATGAGTCATATTTTCCTTTACCGTCCTCTCCCTAATAATTTATTATTATGTATAGAAATTGTGTCACCCATTTCTAGAAGTGGCAGTTTCTTCCAAAGGGTTTATTTTCATTACAACAGACAGTCAGTTTCCCTGAATGAAAACTCTGAACTTCTGCTTCCTCTTTCAACTATTTACCTGGAAACCTGATCACAACGAGCTGAGTCACATTTAGGTCAGCGATGGACCTAAGACATGGGAGGTGATAAAGTTGGAGACTGTACGGGGTATGGTGACTACTGTGTACTGGGGAGTCAGACAGACCCTTTGTAAGTCTATATTCTAGTACCATACAGATAGTTTACCATTGTAATATTATCACACATTTAAGTGTCCAATCTTAAATTATCCACGAAGCATTCTGAAGATCAAATAAAGTAGTAAATAGAAAGCACTTTTCAGAAAACCTGTCACATACTAAAGTATTAATAAGCTCAGGCTTTCTTCTCTTTGATATAAAAACAATCTCAAGAAATACAAAATATAGAACAAAATTGATACTGGAGCTAAATGGAGTGATGGAACTGTTAAAATCACAGAATTCAGAGATGGTAAGGGTTCCTCTAATTAAAAATGGTGTTTGGGTTTCATGTTAGAAACAATTATTTGCATGAAATGAAATTGGGTTTGAAATGTATGCATTTAAATCAACACTCCATAGAATAGTTTTAGAGTAAAAACCTTTGATCAGTACTGACACGTCGCAGTGAAATTCAGGTCACTTCTTTATATGTTGAAAGCATAAATTTGTATGAAGAAAATCATTTGTCATTATTAGAACACTGTGACATAAAAAGAAACACAAATCATAGGATTTTCAGCAAATTTTCAGTGTATGAGACCTTAGTGACCACAGCGGTAACACTATAGAATCTATACAGCAGGCATGAGCAACTGTTCATGTCACTCAAGGTTCATCAATGGTTGATCGATCACCTCTTGACTAGAAGAACCTCCACGGAAATCTAGTGTTCGCTAGGGTAGTGGGCAGAAATGTTGATTCCGTTCAGTCTTTGCTTTTTATACAAAGAGTTAATGTATTGACTTAGAAAGTAACTTACCCAAGCTGACTCAATGATCAACGTTGATGGGTGGCTATTGTTTTAGTTAAACCTCTCTGGGGTATGGTTTTTTAGATCGTTGTGCTGTTGCTGTGGATTAGAGAAGGCAAGCACCGAAAGGCCTGCCTATAGCTAGGACTGCACTCACCCAGATCTGAGAGAATAAGGCCCCAGGGTGTGATGTTGGCAGCAGACTTGGAGAATGAGCCAGTGCCAGGCAACTTCTGACACTATCTCAATGATGAATTTCCTGTGGTCTTCCTCCTCCTCCTCTCTGCCCTGTTCATTTCTTTCTTTCCATCAGCAAATGTTCAGTACTTCCCACTAAGTTCTAGGCTCCACTCTCTCCTCGTACTACATCAAAGAATGTACCTGCTAATGAGAGTCAAAGAAAAGGCAAATAAGGATGCATGGAATATATAGAATCTGCTAGATGGAAATAGGCAAAAAGGAGAAAAACCTGCATAAGAGAAAACTTCCCCCATCTCCCCTGTCCCCCTAAATCCCATTCACTCACCCCCACCCAGCAACAGAAAATCCCACTGAGATGATGATCATTTGAGGCAAGGGCCAAAATGGTTGAAAGACTCATTTGTAGAGATATCTGGGACGGGAGACAGTTTAGGCAGAAAATCCAGCGTGTGCAAAGGCTAGGGCACAGCAAGGCTTGTGGGCTTGGGCAGAGCCAGGAGGCCAATGTAGGTGCACTGTGTATAAGAACAGAAGAGGGGTTGGTGACATCAAACGAAGTTGATAGGTCAGAAAAGGGTTCATAAGAATGAAGAAGAAGTTCTCACAAAGAAAATCCAAAGTGTGTGTGTGTGTGTGTGTGTGTGTGTGTGTGTGTGTGTGTGAACCTATGGCCTGAATATGGTTGTTCCCAGGCAGGACTCATGCTGAGACATGGTTCCCACTGTTTTAGAGCCTTTAGAGTTAATTATGTCACAAGACTTCTGCTCTTATTGAAAGATGAAGGTAGATACTGAGAGACCTTGCTGTCTATCTAGCGTATTATGAGAATTTATGGCAAAACAAAGTGGCCACGTCTTCCATCTGGACTCCCTTGACAGCAATCTCTCATTCACACATGTCCGCTAATGGCTCAGCTGACGGCCCTGACCAGACAGGAGCTAGCACTGTGATCTTAGACGTGTGGAGCTGCAAACGAAATCACTGTCATTATTTCAAAGTTTACCTAACCTCAAGTATTTTCAATGGCTACAGAAAATGGACCAAGTCATTTGAAGGTTAAGCCTTGAACAAAGTGATATAGAAAGGAAGCTGCCTTTGAGGTTAGCTAATCTATATGGTATTGTAAACACATATCTTAACTTATGTTAGTTCTCTCATCTCTCATCTATCTATCAATCATCTATCTATCTATCATCTATCATCTATCTATCTATCTATCATATCTATTTATCTATCATCTATCATATATCTATCTATCATCTATCTATCATCAGTCTATCTTTATCATTTATCTCTATACATCCCTCCCTCCATCCCTCCATCCATCCATTCATCCTGAAGAGTCCCCAGTCTAAAGGAAAAGTTATGGAAAACTGGCAGATTTATTTAAAGAACAAACCAACCAAAAGAAGGCCCCCGAGATAAAGCTGGAAGGGAACAAGAGAAGAGACTGATTCTCTTGTGTAAAGTCAGCGGGCAAGAAACTGACAAAAGGCAGGAAGTCATGCTGCCCTTGCCACGGACACTCGTATTCGTAGCAGATTGTAGTGTAACGAAGCAGAAGGCCTTGCAAAGAAGAAGTATTTTTAGATATTTTTAAGCCTGCTCACTCCTTTGCCCAGATTTGTTTGAGAGATAAATAAGACACATTTGTTTTCCTGTTGTTGTTGTTGCTTGTTTTTAGTAGCAGTCTGGTTAGTGAAGAAACTGAGGTTCAAAGATGTTGCTTAAGCCTTCAGTGGCCATTCAGGTGGCGACACTTGTCTGAAGGCATTGGTGGGGAATGCCTTGTCACAATTTAAGGTTCCTAAGAGACCTTGTATGCAGTATCACAGAACACTTCTGTTTTCCACAGATAATTTGAAACCTAGAGACTGGTCTGCCTTGATGTAGGCAGTAGTTCCTCAAGAGCTAAGTGGGATTGTAAGTTAGAGAACAATGGTTATTACCCTACTAATGAGTGCCTGCTCAGCTTGTGGAGAAGCTTTGCACTGATCTCATGCAATCCTTCAGACAACATCGCAAGCCATGTGACATCCTCGCATGAACCGAAGAAACGGAAGCTCCAAAAAGGATGAATATCTTGTTCAGACTTTTACAGCCAGGAACTAACTGAACCCGGCCTCAGACTTAGGTGTATCTGACCACACGGCTTTTCTGGGTTGCCTATTTTCACCCTGACTCTCAGCACCAAGCTTCTAGTCCTGGAGCAACCTGCATGATCTGTGCTGGGAGTTTTTCTTGATTTTCTTTGGAGAGTGGGTATGCACAGGTTCTAATCTGAAAAGTCTTTCCTTTAACGTGGCAAAGACTGTATTAGAATAGTTGGGGAAGGCTAGGTGTAACAGGGATGCAGTCCCATCCTATGTAATGAATCAGTAGCATACTAGTCTGGTTTTTTGTTTTCTTTTTTTGAGAAAGGGTCTATGTATCCCTGGCTTTCCTGACACTTGCTATGTAGGCCAGGCTAGCCTCAAACTTCAAACTCCAGAGATCCACCTGCCTCTGCCTCCCAAGTGCTGGGATTAAAAGTTTGTGCACTACACCAGGCTCCTAATCTTTCAAACATCACATGGCAGTTTCACGTCTATAGAAACCATCTGTTCCGTTTAGCAATGCTGGCAGGCAGAGAGACAGCAGTTCTACCATCCTCAATATGTGACTCCTACGCTTTCCTTAGACATTGGCCTCAGATGATCAGGTGATCACAGCATTGAGGTTCCCCTGAAACACATTTATGGGTTACATTGGAAGAACATTCCTTCTGTCAATCACATAGATTCATTTACTTGCAGATGAAGTACTTAAAACAAACCAGTGGGATGCAGAAAAATATCTGGAAAGCTTGTTTCTGCTATGGGGTCTCTGTACTCTGTTTTCTGTTGGGGTCTCTGTTCTTTGTTGTTGTTGGTGGTGTGTGTGTATGTATGTGTGTGTGTGTGTTTGTGTGGTTTTAGTAAATATATAAATAGAACCCATTTAGTCCATGTAATGTTACTTGAATGTATATGTACATTTCAGGGCTGACCATGTGACATTGAATAACTAATTGCTGTACTCTTCGCTGGGGAAGATTACTCCCACCACCAGTTCTCAACCTTCATTAGCTGCCTGGAGTTCTTTGTCTAGGGTTGTTTCTTTTCATTTGGAGAATTCCCTTAGTCTGTATTCTACATTTTTAGCATTTATATCTTTCCAAAATTTAATGACAATATTTAATAGAAATGCATTTTGCACTAGCAAATTGAGTTACCAGTGAGTGTACTATGAGCGTAACACAATTTATATGAAAGAAAAACTTATCTTTTTGATAAAGATTTTAAGCATTAAAGTTATATTCAATGGTAGAGGGCTTGCCCTGTGTACACAAGGCCCTGGATTCAGTTTCCAGTAGAAGGAGTATGAGGAGGAGGGAGGAAGAGGAGGAGAAAAGGGGGGGAGAGGAGGAGGAGGAGGGGAAAACTCTGTGAAAACATTATTGATTACACACATTTTCACCCAAGAATTGCAATAGGGAGAACTGAAAGAAGAGAATAGAATGGGACAACTTAAGAGAACGGGATTTCACAAGAACCAAGTATTACAAAGGGCTCTCAACATAAAATGCACCTTATCATATATCCCTAGCAATATGTGATATATCACATAGGACAAATGAAAATCCTTGGCTAACCAGCTGCTTCTCCATGTCAATGAAAGCCTTAATACAGAAGGAATATTCACTGAGAGTATTTAGCTTTTTCATTTCCTATTCTGTCCCTTTCAAATCTCTAAATCTTAGAAATGGAAACAAAGTATTAATCAGAAACTAAATGTTATCTGTCAGATTAAGATAATACATGAGCCTTAAACTAACCTCATTGCATTTAGTTTCATGAATTGGCCTTATGTCTGGCAATTCACAAACAGCAGGCGGTCGTGTAGAATCCCCAATCCCTGTACTGTGACACCTGCTCATTATTCTTTTCATTCACTGTCCTAATGGTATATGTTTCATCCATTCACTTCTACATACTTTCATTAAGGACTTTTCTGCATTCTCTTGCTAGGAACGAATGTAAGCCTAAATCAGACAGACTCCCCCCGTTCTTGGGAAATTAGTTTTTGAATGATAGATGTGAAGGGAAATGTGTGCTATAGAAAGATGTAGTAAAACGCTTAGTCCCAGGGACCACGAGCAGTTGGAGGAGGGGGTCAGCCGGAGAAGGTTTTCACTTGTTGAAGGCTGAAGGACATCTGGTCATAGCCTTCTCTTTCCTGATTGTGAACTTCTGGATTTCAGTAATCATGCCGCATTCAACTCCGCATCCACTACAATACTAAAATAATTTCTACAGACACTGCCTCAAAATGTTCAGAGAATTGAGTAATCGCATTGTCTTTGCATAAATCACCTTTTCTGGGCTCACTGATATGATGATGATGATGATGATGATGATGATGATGATGATGATGATGATGTTGTGAGCGATGCAGGCTCAGACACAGCTTGAGTTTCCCTGTGGTTCAGTAAAGCACCCTGGACAATAATTTTAGTTTGTGCATCTTACATGGAAAGAAATACCACGAGTTCTGCACTCAGATATCCCTCAGCACCTGTCTTTTTTTTTTTTTTTTAACCCCTCTCGCCTTTGCAGAGCTATGCTAGATTAAATTTATATTTAGACAAAATACTGGATCTTGTTAGTGGAAGGAAAACATTTTTGTCCGTTTCCTTTGGGGTGACTGACATAACAGACAGCCGAGCTCACTGTGATTCGTCAGAATTCCTCAGGCAAAAAAATTGGATTCCACAGTAAAGTTGTGGGGATCCCACTCCCACAGTATCTGTCGTGTTTATTTGCCAGCAGCAAGCGATGGCTTGGAGAAACAAGTCTCCACTGAAAGGAACCGTCCTGGCTTGCTTGGGGCGGGGGTGAGCATCATTTATAATCTGTAAAACCCTGTGTGGCTGAAAACTCTCCAAGTATTTTCTGTATTTGGACCTGTGGTGGGTAGATGGAGCACTACTGTGACTGCATAGGAGGAAAGGACCAGTTTTATGGATGTGGCTCACATGAATGCTCCCCACATGCAGCAAGGGTGCAAACAGAACTGATTTCTAGTCTTAGTTAATCTTTTACCGAGACCATACGTATGCAGCCTGATACCCATGTGTGATCTGTGGTTATTCTTTGCAGAGTCCCAGAGCCTGCTGTTGGGAGTTAGTTCCAGGGCAAGGGAGTCTTCATGGTCTTCCTCGTTTCCAGAAGAAGCCAGAGGTTGTCCGGGGCCCCCAGGGAAGTCCCAATCTTTAACTTAGCACCCTTACCTGCTGTGAGAGTCCATGTGTGTTCTGGTTTCCACTCTGTTGCTGTGATAAAATGCTCTAATGAAAAGCAATTCCAGGATTAAATGGGTGGTGTTGCTTACACTTCCGGGTTACAGTGTACCATCTTGAGAAAAGTTAGGCAGGAATTTGAGGTAAAAACCATGGAAGACAGCTACTTGCCAGCACACTCATAAGCTCACTCTCAGGTTCATGCTTAGGTAGATTTCTTGCACAGCTCAGGACCTACTGTGGTACTGTTCACAGCAGGCTTGGCCTTCCTATGTTAATTAGTAATCAGGGCAACCCACCCCCCCACAGTACCCATAGGCCAATATGATCTGGACAATCTCTCAGTTGAGACCCTCTTGGGTGACTAGACTGTACCATGTTGAAAGTTAAAGCCTACTAGATCACTTCTGTCCAGAGATCACTTATTTGACTCCTCTACTGCTTTAAAAACCTTATCAGTCTCTTTTCTAAAAAACTTTGGAATTCACCAAAATGTCTGCATATGGTTTATCCTGCCTCTAGAAATTTCTTATTGAATGTACAGTGGGAGTGCTTTCCTCCTCATCATCATCATCATTATTACTATCATAATCATAATCATCATCATCAGCATCAGCATCATCAAATCAGGGTCTTACTATGTTGCCCTGGCTGGTTCAGAACTTAGTATGGAGACCAGACTGGCCTCAAATGCATAGAGATTTGTAAGACATGTGTTACCATACCCGGCTTGGAGGAGTTATTTTTAAGGTCAGATTATTCATCCTCCGAACCTGAAAGTGCTGGGGAACGGGGTGTAAACAAGGGTTTTGGTGGGCAAGCGGGGATAAACGATTGTTTTGCGATTTGAGACAGCTTCAGCTTTCTCTCCCCGCTTTCCCCAGGCACTCACTGTGGCAAGGCAGCTGTTACTTACAGCAGCTAGGAGCGTAAATGTGATGGTGTATAGACATCACGGCCACTTTTCTGAGAGATTTGTAAATGTCAGAGGTAGAATCTCTTGCTACTCCCATGTAAAGACCTGTCTTCCAGCCTAACACGAGGAAGTCATTTCTGAAAATCAATCTTCTGGCTGCATTTATATTTCTCACTGTCTTGTATTCAGAAAGTGCTTGGCTGGCTCTGTAACCTGAGGGGAACCCTTCCCCTGTGGGACCTGAGACCCCTATAAGAATGCACGCACAATCTAATTGCAGTGTCTGAAGACACCGCAGAAGTATTGGGTCCCGTCACACAGATGCCTATTGGTATCATCAATGTAAAGGAATGAACGCTGGTTAGGGGGGCAATAGGGAAGGGCTGGTATGGTATAAGTCTAAGGAGTTTTCGCTCTTCACTCACCTGGGTTGTTATGGGGTGCCAGTGTCATATTTCAGGATAAATCTTTAGCTCAGCGCACAACTCCAGCTTCCAAGAAGTAATAGAACCACTGCTAGTGGACTGACCTGAGCTGAGACCTTTAACGGGCCTTGCTGAAAGAAATCCCAGAAGTATGATTACTCATTATGTTTTATATTCCAGTGTTAATTAAATCTGCATTCATATATGCTGTAGTTCAGATATTTTCAGGAATACAAGGGCAAGATTTTTAGCCAGCAGTGGCTACATCCAAAGCAATAATTGTGTGGAGGAATTTTATAAGAAGGATCCATCCCTGGCATTGACAATCAGCAAGAGAATCTGCCCAGTTTAACTCAGAGGCAAGTCTTTGGGCTTAAAACTCTACATAATTCAAGTATTTGCTGACTGGGAAGAATAGGATCACAGAGAAAAGAAGGAAAGCTCCAGAGACTTCCCTTCATCAAGAATGTGAAGAGTGGGAAATTTTTGTTAACTATACTAGTAAACCTGCATGTTATCATCCTCAGATTGGTTTTCCCCAGAGCAACAGATCCATGAGGTGTTGAGAGTTTCCCAAGAGAAAGCATTGATGAGTGGAATACATTTGGAAAATGGTGTGTAAGGCTTGCATGGTGTGGTGGTGGTGATGGTAGTGTTGTGTGTGTATCTATATGTCTCCTCTCTCTGTCATGGGGGAGTAAGCACATTCTAGATAGACCATCTATCCTTCGGGACTCTGCAGGGGCAGCACCCTGCTTTGGTACCCTGTTCAACTCTCAGTATTTAAAGATATCCATTTGTTGGTTAAATTAACTCACTTTCAACTTCTTTCATTCTACAATTCACGTGTGTGTGTGTGTGTGTGTGTGTGTGTGTGTGTGTGTGTAAAACTATGACTATACATATATAAATCTCTGGAAATTTTAGAAGGTCAGTAAGAGTATTCTTAATCTGGGACTTTCTGAACTCGTTGTTCTTAAGCGTTTTCAAAGAATACCCAACAATATCTGGAATTACTAACTTAAGAACACTGAGTCTGAACACAGCCATGTTTCTCCAATAGCCAATGGACAATAGCCAACAGCCGATGTTTAGCCAGTATTGTCGGTTTAAATTTTGGTTATTCAGATGCCCACCCAGAATGTGCGATTAGACCTGGCTCAGAGAACACAAGTTTTCATTCATTATTGCCCTTTTGCGTGAGAAGATACTAGTGAATGAAGCTTCCAACATTTTTGAATTCTGGGGGGGAAAGTTACATTTGGATCTTCCTGTAAGATACTTATTTTAGATGATACATCAGCTGTAATTGATACGTTGTCATGAGCGTGTTTGAGGCGTTGAGGTTAGCGTAAAAAGACACTAACGTCCTGGCGGGCCTGTGTTTTTCTCTGAGGCAGATATTGATGAATGTGCAGAGGGATTCGTTAAGTGCCACAACCACTCCCGCTGCGTTAACCTGCCAGGGTGGTACCACTGTGAGTGCAGAAGCGGTTTCCATGACGATGGGACCTACTCACTATCCGGGGAGTCCTGCATTGGTAAGCAGCTCTCAGCAACATACAGCACCTGGATCTTTGCAAGGGGTGGCGTGCTTTGAAAATCCATGTGACCACTCGCTGGTTAAATTAATGTTTTCCAAGTTTGTCCCACTACAATTTAGAGATTTGGCCAGGGATTGCACGGGGAGTGGGGATGGGGTGTATGCTGGGAATTTCATACCAAGTAGAGCAGCAGTCAGAGGAACAAAGTCTGGCTCTGTAAGTTGAGGGTGCTTAGTTCTTTTCTCTGTAAAACCGTGGTGACAAGCTGACGTTTTTGACAGTCTGAGAGGCAGCTGCCAAGTGGAAATAGTGCTTGACTTAGAATTAGAAAAGTGTAGCTTAAATCCAAACTCTAAAAAGTCACTCAACTCTCTGATCCCTCATCTGAGTATGTGTAAAAGGAACAGTAATACATCTGTCTTTTCAGGACGAGATGGAATGTCTATTTAAAGTTGCAAGCTCTGAGGCATGCATACGATACAGTTTGTGTTAACCTTATGGTTGTTGCTGTTGCTACAGACAGGCATCATCTCTTACAGTGTCACCTCTAATCGCCATTCTGCCTGTGCCTGTTAATGTTAAACACAGGAAGTTCGCAGAGCTCTGAAGCTTAAGACTAAAATTTGAAGGAACCCAGCTGATCAAAGATTTAAGTCTTTCTAGGAAATCCATGGCCAGTCTCACTTACTCAGAGCCTGTGAATTCAGCTGAGCTGGTAAGGTTTCTGCTGTGCTGAATTAGTAAAGTCTCTGCTGTGATTCAAATTCTTAAATTCTCTCCACCAAACTTAGTGAGAGGCAGAGACTGTGGGACGTAACATTAACTGTCCACTGTCATCTTGCTGTTGGGGTGAACGGTGCATGGTACAAGCATAGATCCCTAGGATAGACTGCTGCAACACTACCCCAGCTCTTCTGCTTCTGGGTATGTTACTTCGGACAACCACTTACGTAGTCCGCGCCCCAGCTGTTTTCATGCGTAAAATGGAGATAACGCTTACATCCAGTTGGTAAGAACAGTGCAGTGGTTAACTGGATTAGCATCTATTAAGCATTCAAAATGTATTATGGTTCATCTTAAATGTCATTGCATTTCCGCATTCTGTTCATACCCACCTGCGTTTCTATTATTCTTGAAATGATGGTTTACAATGTCACTAAGAGCATCTTCTTTTTACCTACGTTTTCACATACTTCCTTTATATATATCAGGTATTTCTATATATGTGCAACTCATGGCATAGAGTTTATGAACAGTAGATGAATGGCTATACCTGAGGACTGGAGACAGAGACGACATTAACGTATATGATACTAACTTTGAGGGCTGAAATAAAAATGAAATTTTGGGTAACTATATGTAACATTATTAAGAAAGGGGGTCCTGGGATTTTTGATAAAAAGAGCTTTAGAAACCACCTAGTTAGAACAGCATCATAAATGACTGGACCTGCCCTGGAATTGCATGCCTCCCCTGTGGATGGGGAGCCAGGCGATGGCTCATGTGTACATGTGTTTGTTTTCCTCTCTGATGGGTTCATAGGAACTATTGATCCTCTAGCCTTCTGATTTCAGACCCTTCATCTGGGACAGTTTGAGTATCGCATTTCAGTTTCAAAACATGCTTTACTCTGCTGCCTCACCAAGTGAGATCTTTGGGTAGATCTTTTGTAGCCGGGGCTGAATAAATTACAGAATGCAGTCACATTTTGTGACTATCAAAGAAACTCCAACACAGACAGGGATGGGTGCTTGCTCCAAAACACAACATTTATTTGATACCAGATGAAAGCCAATCTGAGGTCAAGGGAGTGAACATCATGGGTGCCAAGGAGAGTCACGATGTGCACCTGGTCTGATATGATTGCCACAGCTGGGTGACATAGAATAGAGTTCTGGCATTGGTTTCTGCCTGCCAGGCTGAGTGGCATGCACACACGTGTGTATGAATGCTTGTGTGTATACACATGTGTGTGCATGAGCTCATGCCCATCCTTGCTTCGTCCACTGACTGACTTCAGTGGCAGGACCTTCACTGAAGGGGACTTTTTAAAAAGAGGATTGATATTTTCATTCACAGCACTCAGAACTTTGTTAATCTGAGTTTTTTTTTTTTTCTCTTCTTTTTCTCATCTTTTGAAAAACACAAGAACATAATCCTAGCTGTCATTCGGTGTTTCTTTGGTAGCTGACAGCAACTTGGTTGACTCCAAGTTTTTCCTGAACAAACAAATGTGTAAACTGAGGTAAGCTGCCTTCCTGCTCAGACTGTTATTTCTAATACTGCCTTCTCTAGGCAACTTCCTCACTTCTCACAGCTGCTGAGCTGTTGGGTGGCGCTGTCCTTGCCTATTCCTTGACTTGATGTCCTCTGTGCACTAAGCAATTCACTTTTTCCAGGTAGTGAGTGCCTCTTGGTTCCTGTATGTGCCTTTACTATCCTCTCCGGTCTCATTTCAGATGTTTTTCTTTGGGCAAAGCCAGTTTGACTATGATTAGATTCTCTGTGTTTTATCTTCCTCAAGCACTTGGTTATATTATATATTTGCATATTAAGTACTCTTTAGTACACGTTTGAACATATTTCTGATGGTCTCTTGTCTCAAATATCATGTTCTTGGGATGGAGAGACCTTGCCCGTCTTTCAATACTGTACCTGCAGTGTCTGGTAGAATGCAGTATTCAATTACAGCTGTGTCAAATGATGAAAAGAGTAGACATTCAAAATACATCAGGCAAGCTACATCTTCTATTTGGCTGGGCATAGCTAGGTTTATAGATTGCTCTGCAGGGCAAAAGATGTTAGATTCTGTAAACCTACCCGAGACATTTCAGATAAGAAACTCACCAAGCGCCCCCATGGCATGTACCCCGCATCCCACCTTCTGGGGAGATATAACTGTGAACAAGTGGAGATGCCTATTCTTGAGGGATTTGTAAACTGAAAACTCAGAATCATACTGACAGAGCTTAGTGCCACTGAAAATTATCACACTAGAATAATAGCCCTAAATAGCGCAAACCACGAATGCTTACATTTAAAAGAGAAGGCAGTTCCTTAAAAAAAAAAAAAAAAGCATTAAAATGAAAGGGTGGGTTTGCAGAATGAACTCTGCTGTGCTTTCCCTCTCAGACAGTGGTAGAAATGCAAGCGTTAGAATCTAAAAAATGTGGCCACTTAGGCTTTTAGAAGAATAGTCTCATCACCCTTTGCCATTTCTTTTGTCAGATGATGGTAATAACACCTGCAATATTCACTTCAACAGAAACTCTACAGTGTTGACATAATAAAAAAAATAGCACTCACTCAAGATTTATTTTTGTGTATAAAAATATTCAAGATTTGCCTCTTTTTCCCAAAGTAGATCCAGATGTGATCGTGTGATCCAAATGAGTGGCACCAGGCATTACAGAGGCAGAGTCACCATAGACAAGAGACTCACTGGTGGTGACTGTTCTCTGTCTTCTTCATTTGTATAATGATGCCAGGAGACAAGGACACAAAAACCCCTGATTACAAGGTGTAGTAGGAGTCTGTGATTCTCGGTGCTAATGTGGACGTTGTAAGCAGCAGTGTGTGCGCGTGTGTACGTACATATTTGTGTGGTTCTGTACATGTGTATGGTCAGGTATGCAGAGAACAGAAATTAATGTTTGGCTGTCTCCTGTGATGACTTTCATCTAACTATTTGGACAGGATTTCTCACTGAAGCTGGAGCAGTGCAACTATCTGGTTGGCCAATGAGCTTCAGGGATCCTTCTGTTTCTGCGTCCCCTCCAGCATTGGGGTTACGGATATGTATTACCATGCCAGGACTGTACATGTATGCTAAGGATCTGTACTCAGTTTCTTGTGCTTATGGGGCAAATACTTTAGTGTTGAAACATTGCCCCAGCCTGGAAGCTGCTTTTCTATCCATTCATAGCACTCTGCATATTAAAAACAAAAACAAAAAAAACAAAAACCCGAGGAGAAACACTATGTACTTAACGATGGCACGTAGGAAAAATGGTACTATCAATATTAGGGAGGAATCACTTCCCCTCCCCCTCCGTCTCGTCCTACCACCATGTTCTCAGTCCTGCATATGGACCTTTATTTTCCTTTGGCCTTTTTTGTTTTTGTGCTTTGCATGGATACTCCAGCCTACTCAATCTCCCATTCCGCTCTGCCTCGGTGTATTTCTCTTTGCCTGAATAGTTCTCTCTGGTTATCCTGTAGCCCCGTCTTTACCAGCCACCAGTCCCAGTCAAGACGTGGGATTTCCGAACTTATGTCACATGAGATCTCAGGTACCTTTTGAAAAATGCTTATTATGATCCAGCAGCAGAATCAGGAGAATCACTATCAGTTGGTCTTGTGTGGACCCTAGAACGCAGTGCTTTTTAGACATATCTCCAAGGGAGTAGAAAAATGCTTAGTTGTCACATAAAACCACTGTCATAGCTTTTCTCCATTGAAAACGATAGTTTAAAAGAACCTTCCATCTTAGGAGGACACACGGCTATTTATTCATGACAGAATTTCCCAGATAAGTCTTGTGTTATTAATCAGTTTTTTTTTGACCACTCCAGTGTCTTGGTATCTTCTATATACCTGTATTAATTTTACTCATCTTGGGAATGCTTTATAGTAACAAACGAAAATTCCAGAATCCCGTAGAATCCAATTTGTTGAGGTTCACTGGAGGAAGACCCAATCATTCTCCCAACCCACAGCAGCTCTCAGCCTCCTGCCACCACCTTCTCCACAGGACACAGTGGAGGGCGACGGGTACCACCCTGTGCTGCTCTGCTGTCTGGTGACAATTATCAGTACAACCACACGGACAGCTGTGCACCTGCTGTCACCGTATGATAAAGAGCAAACTGTTACTATTAGCAGTTTTAAAATAGTGTTTTTAAACCGTGACGTGTGATTTGTTTATTGTTTTTGTCACCGTGCAAAAAGTCACAACAAATAACTAGGGAAGGTTATCATGGAATTTCTTTAAAGAAATATTTGCTAGCACCCCTTAATTGTTCAGAGGGGTTGTGACATTTCCAGGTATGTTAGATATCATAAATATTTTCAGATGGACCAAGAGACCAAGTGAGTAAATGTAGTTATGGGATGGATCAATGTCACCAGGACACAGAGAGATTGAGAACACATTCCACATTTATTTATGGTAATCTGTGTACTCTCAAAAGACCTCACAGTGGAATTGGCTTCAGCTGATGAATCAGATGTGAATGAGTCCTTTCAACCCACCTGGAAGCTTACTATTCTCTTGCAAGTCCAGCCACATGTATATAAACCTGGACCTGTTAAGCATAAAGAGTAGACAGGATACATTGTGAAGACTTCTCAGGGAAGACAAATACTCTTCCTTATTTCAGTGATAAACACTTCACACATGACTTTGGAACAGAGTCTCTCATACCCAAGGCTCAGCAGTCACCTGGACAAATGGGCTAAGCCTGTGCAAGCCTGTATGTCAGCGGGTCTCAACCTGTGGGCCACAACCCCAATGACCATCAGAAAACATATCCTACCTATCAGATATGTTCATTACGATTCATAACAGTGGCAAAATCACAGTTATGAAGCAGCAACGAAAATACTTCTATGGCTAGGGGTCACCACAACATGAGGAACTGTATTAAAGAGTCACAGCATTAAAAAGGCACTGTGTATGTTGTTAAACTTTGAAACTAAAAGCAAGTATTTGGTGGGATTCTAATAGGATCTCAAATTACCTATCAGGTCTATCCTGTCAGATACCCTGTGTTATCCAGCTTTGTGTAGCTGTGGTGGGATATCTGAGACAGATAATATGAGATAATCTCTTGTTTGGATATTGATTAATCTTAGACAGACAGACACACACACACACAGAGACACACAGACACAAAACCTACTGAGTCCACTAAGTGTTGTTCACATGTACATGTTTTCAGAGCTAATCACTTGGCATTGGACAACAGACCAGGGGGCTCATTTCTGGAGAAGACTGATTCTGTATGCAGATTGTAGACATTGAAATCTTGTGACTGAGTACTGCTTACTGGAACTTTCTAGAAAGCCTTATTCATGCACTGAATAATGAGCAGCTTCTGACGAGATTTCTAGGTCTGCAGCAAAGATTTGTTGAGTGTGCAAAGTGCTGTGTAAATAGCAGGGCTTTTTTTTTTTTTATTGCAAGTTGAACTTTCTTGGAAGAAAGTCACTCCAATCTATGCCTGTGTGTCTATTGCTTTCTTTGTTGATGTGGTCTTTTAATACAAGTCATTCAACTCAGTTGTTCTGTGTCGGGTGATCTACTGGCTTCCCGACACGGAGTTGAGATTAACAGTTCCATAATCATGTTTTGGACAGTTGTAATTCTGCTTTGCATAGAATGTATGTATATTTTGTCTCCTTTCTATATAAGCATACTCATATGTTTTACCAGTTATATTCCGAGAGCTGCTGTCTTATCCACTTGGGTCAGCTGAGACTTGAAAATAGGATTTCATAGACCAGACCATAGCTTCTCAAACGTGGGCTCTAGAAGGAGCATGCTGAGTCAGACAAAGGGACAGAGATGGTCATGTGTGGTACAGAGCTTCAGAGGCTGGATATGGCCCTTTTGTTACCATGTGATGACCCACTCAGTGGGAGGTCAGAGGAAGGGAAAGCTCTGAGGAAGGTTCTATGGAGCTGGGCTACAGTGTACAGGCAAGTAATCATTGGGTATCACCCAAGAAAAAACAGACCAAGAAAGTGTTTTATAGCGTGGTTAGGGTTTTCTTTGGAACATTATATATGAATGTAGCATCTCTTAAATAGCAAACATCAGTAGTTATATTTTGATTTTTTTTAAAATCATAAGATCTTAAAGGTTGTTGCTAATAAATTTTCTTTATAAATTTTTAGGGCTTTTTGCTTCTGTTTTATTTTAATTTTTGGACACAGACCCTCATCATATAGTCCCAGATGTCCTGGAACTACACATACAGTAGCCTGAAACTCTCAGTGCTCCTGCCTCAGCCTCTTCTGTTATGGTATTGCCAGAGTGTGCCTCTGCACATGGCCACGGCGTCTTTAAAAGTGTTAAGTGAAGTTCTTTTGCTTTCTTCCTGAGTAGTCAGCCAGTTCTACTAGTGACAAAAGTTAAGAGTTAATTCCCAGATAGGAAATGTCCTGTGAAGGTTATGGCAGTGATTCCTGTCACGTGACCCTCTAGGCAACACTGTGACTGGGGTTGCAATGTGTCCCTGTTGGCTAATGCTCATGCTCACTCATGCCTGTAAACCACTGCCATGGGTTTTCATTGAAAGCCTCCAGAGGACCCAGGAACACTAAGAAACTATGCATGTACATCTGGGTCTACATCTTAAGGAGGACATGAGCCGAGATTTGCCCTGGGATCTCACAGAAAGATGCCTGCCCTCAATAGTGTAACAACCACCATGAAAATGACACATCCCAGCACCAGCATTTCCATTCTGATTCAACCCCTTGGTATTTTCCATTTGGAGATCTTTAACCTTTCTCCAGGGAGATTCCCTGCCTTCTTTTCTCAGTTCCTGAATAATGGTTGGTGTTGAATTCTATGCATTTGCCTGCTTCTTGTCTCCTGAGGCTCAGTATGAACAATTGTTTCGTTACAGAAACTTCTGGCTTAAATGCATTAGAGGCAAAGATCTTGTCTAAGCAGCAACTCAGACATCAGCATCTACAACTTTTTTGGGATGGATATTGAATTGTTTGCTTTAGTCTGAGGTTCCTCCTGCTGCTGTATAATATTTACCTGTGGCTTTCTGAGCACAGAGTTGTAAGCTGCATTACGCAGATCAAATAGATCACTGTTGGAAAAATAGTCATCATTCACTTTTGAGTCCTTCTTGAAGTCAGAGTGGCAGGGAAAGGAGGTCGCGGCATGGACCAGCCAGTCACGTAATGGTTAGAAGAGACTGGGCTTGGAGCAAGTGGTGGCGGCATGGTGTTTCTCTTGAAGAACAAAGAAGAAAAGAAGGCAAAATGCAAGCCAACGGAGACGTTTTGGTCCAGCCACCGACAGCAGTCTGAGTGGAGACAGCCATAAAGGGACCTAGTTGTGTGCAGGGAATGGTAGCACTGTGAACCGAATGAAGCACCTGATATATGGTTGTGAGGTTGGGAAGCGAGAAGAGGCTATGAGGCTGTAGACCATATTGTGGTGGAGATGAGAGTGTTGAAACCTTCCTCATTATGTTTCTTCCCGTGTTGAAATTTGATGGTGTGTGAGAATGTGATGTCTTTTGTGATAGTAACCATTTTGTAATGTAGCATATAGCTATACAAGTTCAGAAGCACTTCACGTGGCATTGCATCTCTGTGGGATGGTTAATTTTGATTGGTAAATGACCGTGAGACATAACTTTTTGTGCATCTGTGAGCGAGTGCATTTCCAGAGAGAATAACGAAGAGGTGACATATTCCCTGGATATGGGTGGTACCATCCTGTGAACTGGGGTTCCAAGTTGGATAATAATGGGGTGACCATTAGCAGCCACAATCTGCTTCTGCTTCCTTTGCAGTATGACCAGTCAGCTCATATGCCTGTGGCTGTGGCTTCCCTGCTAGCATGTATACCTACAAACTGTGAGCCAAGATAAAGTGATTCTCCTTTAAGTAGCCTTCGTCAGACATTTTCTCACAGCAAAAGAGCAAACGAACCAATATACTTAGCAGATCAAATATTTTCAATATTTGATTATATTTTGAATATTCAATATTGATTATATATTGAATATATTTCATATGTTGAATATGAAATATAGTGAATATTTCAATAAATATGTTAGTAAATGAATTAATAAAGAGACCTCCAGAATGATTATTTACTTACTTATTTGTTATTTATCTATTTACTTATTGTTCTGGTTTTTCAAGACAAGGTTTCTCTGTTGTAACACCGGCTGCCCTGGAACTCACTCTGTAGACCAGGCTGGCCTCCAACTCACAGAGATCCGCCTGCCTCTGCCTCCCGAGTGTTGGGATTAATGGCGTGTGCCACCACTGCCCGGCTCAGAATGATTATTTTTATGACCCATGAGGACAATGGCCTATATCCAAGTTACCCTGACAAGATAGCTGGGCATTGTGTGATTGGTAAGAATTTCTTTTGTTTCAACTCTAGCATCCTTAAAAGGTGGACACAGTAAGAAAGAGTAATTTAAAGTGGCAAGGAAATCTTAGTGACACGATTGCAAAATGGAAGGTGGTTCCAGGTAAGGAGAATACAGCTCTAGCTTGTGTAGGAGTGACTGGATGTTTGTTGTTGTTGCTGTTGGTGTTTTGTAATGTTTATTTTTAAGATTTGTTTTATCATTTTAAATTATGCGTAGGGGCGATATGTGTGCGTGCAGGCGTGCACGTGTGTGCATGTCAGTATGTGCACGTGATTCCCCTTGGGGGTCAGATGTTTGGGATCCCCTTGAGCTTTAGTTAGGTGCAGATGAAGTCATTTAACTGGGTTCTGGGAGCTGAACTTGGGTCCCCTGGTTGTACAACCAGTTCTCTTAACCATGGAGCAATCTCTCCAGGCCTATGATTGGATGTTTTTAAAAGATAAGAAGAAAGAAGGAAGGGAGGAATGGTAGGAGATTTAACAGTGGCATTGATCCAGCCATTCTGGGTTTGTTAAATGGCGCTACGTGAGTAGGATGCCCCACACCCTCCAAGATACTGAAAAACAGGCCTCCAACCTTAGGTGTAGGCTGAAAGGAGCTGTAATTGTAAGGGGCTTAGGATTGGTATCTCAGGGCTAACGTTAGTATCTGTTCCTGTCTTCTGAGTGGGCTGCCTGGATGGGGTGGGTTAGACGACATTGCTCGAGTGGGTCTAACTATTCTGATCAAGGGTGGAACCTTTGCTTTCCTTGGAAATTGACTTAACTTGGGGCCATAAAGTTTTGAATACATTAGGGTGACAGATGCAGAACCGGAAATTAACGACTCCCCAAATGTCTACAAAGTGGGATCAAATCTCCACCTCTGCGCTTCAATTTCACTTTTCCCTACTGAAACCCTCTGATCTTTCCAGACAAATATCCTTTTCAATACAAAAGGCATTCCAAGAGCTGTTTTTTATCAAATGACATGATTGGAGTCTACAAGAGAAGAAATACAAATAGAGAGGAAAAAAAAACCAAAAGAGTTATCTAAAGAGATGAAATCCTCCAAGGAAAACCACCAAAAGCTGTTTGAGATTTTATTTGCTGTCTTGCTATACTTCTCACCAGTCACTTCCCTTCTGGGAACCACATTCCAAATTCCTGTCTTTGAACAATGTCCTAAATGTTCCATTAGGGTGGACATTTCAGAAGAGCCTTGACTGCTCACCAGAAGTTTAAAGACCACGCTGAACTGACCATTCGAGGGACCAGCAGCAGCTAGCAGTCTCTGAATCCCCGGTTGCTCTAATCTAGTCCTGTTGTTAGTCAGACTGAGACAAGTCTTTAGAAACCCACCACCAGTAATGTTTTTACATCCTTTTCCTTCTATATAAATTACAGGAAAACTCTTGAAAATTACTTTGTAACGTTTCAGTGTATTGAGACTTTTCATTGACATAGGAAAGAAAAGAAACAATCTTTCACCTGACAGCTTGCTTCAAAGAATGGTCCATCAGATCGGGGATTAGTTTGGGTTTACCCTGGCTGGTTCCCTTATATATTTGTCATTAAAGATTACTCTGCTTTGCTACAGAAATAATATGAACAAGAAAAGCATGTCTCCTCTCTTTGGCACTTGCTTGCAAATATCCAATAGAGAAGACTAGATCTGTTTCACTAAATGTCGAAGAAGGTTTAAGGATACATCTGACTTCTCTCTATTCATGTTTGTAGTTATTGCTTTTCATTTAAGAAACAGTCTTTCTTTTCATCTCAGGCTGTCATAAAACTAATAATAGCCACTCCCCACCCTGCTTCTGCCTCTCGAGTGCTGGGACTACAGGCATGAGTCACTTCGTTCAGGTAAACTAAAATTCTGAAAAATCCATTTCCTGTCTCAAGGATGTATCCTTTCCTTTATTTACTTGCTTTTCTTAATGTTGCTACAAATCTTCTAATGCTTGACTTACAAGTCCAGTCCCACACAACTGAAAGTAATACATATAAACCTGGAAATGAACAAGCCTTTAGGAAGTATTATTTTTCAGCTAACTTCCTTATTTTGCTAGAAAGAAAGCAGGCCACCGAAGGGCAAAGGTTTGGTCTCAGTGGTTTGAGCAAAGAAGCTGAGAAGTGTTTGCAAGGGTTCCCTTCAACGCAGGTCACCACATTCAAGTAGAACAATCGCTCATTCACTCCTTAGTAGGCAAAAGGCTCCAAAGAATGTGTTGTCACAGACATGCAGATAAGAAGCACCGGGGTCTTACGAATCTGAGTGGATCTGGGGGGGTAGAAAGTATGTGGAGAGCTAAACAAACAGGGCAGCGCAAAGTAGATGGAAGCAATGTGAAACTGGAGTTCGGGAAAGAATAAAACTTTTCCTCAAAGAGTGGAAGTTTTGTAAAGATTCTAGATGGATACCAAAATGACGATGATGATCTTCGCGTGGCTGGGTGTGTGTTAGGCTGTGTTCGTAGCAGAAAACAACATACCTCCTATGCACGAGCAGACATGAAAACACATAAATCTAACACTTTGGGTGTAGATACTGTAGCTTCTGGAGGTACTAAAATTACCCCCAGGCAGTGAATGTTTCTTAGAACAGTGTTGATTTTAAACAGATTTAATCACTATGTACAGAGGCAGTACTTGCTCACAGCAGACAGTAGGGCAACTGGGTAATTTAGAACACTGCTCTGTCCTTATCAACTCTTATTTTCCTATCTGGAAGCTCTCTTCCCTCCATCTGCAGCGAAAACACTGTAACCAGCACATTCTTTAAATCAATGGAGCCAGCAACCAAGGCTAGTTCATGGAGTACTGGAAAAGTGTGTCCTTCACTTAACTTTAGTGCAAGGTTCGTAGATAAAGGTCACAGAGAACTTGGGGTGTTGATATTCCTGGATCTTGCTGGCCGGTAGACTAACCAAAACTAAGGAAATTGTGTGGGACTTCGGAATTGGAGTTGAGTACCTTGACAATAAGAGGGGAGAATGTGATGGCTACATAGTACGAGACCTGGACTGGGTGCAGATGTGAATATAGCCTTGGGAGATGAGAGAGTGAGATTGCTAGGAGGAGATGAGTTCTGACGAGAGTCTATAGCAGGGAGAGGATCAGGTACAGCAGCAGGGAAGCTACGCAACCTTCAGTAATTGTTGAAGGGTGGCACCTTATTACGTTTACCCAAATTACCAGTCATCCCAACATCCGTTTGTATCTGCATTTTGCAAAGAAGGACTGAGCGTTTGAGTTATACGTTTTACAGAGTCATGGGGCAAATAAATTTCAGAGGTTAGAGTGTGTCGGGTGACTCCCTCACCTCGTTTTGCCTAGAACTTTCTCAGAGTTAGCTTTTACTGAGTCTTCCAACTCCTCTTAATTGGGGAGGAAGAGGACAAACAAGAGCTGGAACCTTAGGAAATATAATATGTTGAAAATACGTGGCCATCAACATCCTCCCCCATATACACCTCCATTTCCCGTTGTATCTCCTTCCCCCAAGCAGTAGCCTGACACGGAGTAATTGGTAAATATGTTGAATTGATTAATTGCTTGTTGATTCTTCACAAATGAATGAATGATTAGGTGAGAGGATGTTTAAGGGAATACTATTCCTCCGGAATTTTACTAAGGTTCTTTGGTTGAAACTTCTTTCACAGTGTTTCAATATATTTTAAGTCAGGAGGATGGCTTTCGCAATAAGCTGTCACAAGGAGCCTCAGTACCTGGGCTGGGAAGTGAAGTACCCTAGAAGCTTAGCATGCATGCAGGAGACCGCAATGCTGAATAATTAGAGCAGTTGCTACTTGTTGACCCTGAGAATTAAGAAGAGGATCAAGGAACCACATGAAGGAATGGCTAGTGCAAACCATGTTGTGTCCTTTATTTAAAGAATCTCCTCAATAGGGCTAAGATATATATTAAAAAAGTGACCCTGGAGGAACACTGGAAACTTCCCATGACATGCAACATGACACATAATGAATCTATGTCCCACTTATCTCCTCTAGCTACATATCTCACGCTCTATGACAGTGATGTGTTCTGAGCCCCTCACAATGCTTGATGATAACTTCCAATGTGCTATGTGTCAACTTCACTCTTAATAGTCTCTGCTCCGAAGAGGACCGTCTAGCTAACTGTGGTAAGACTGAACACAAGGTCACATGGCTATGAAACCTCATTTTGCTCTGGGAGCAAACTGTGCAGCTTAATATTCTGTAAGCCTTTTCCTTCAGAAGTTTCAGGAGACCTTCTTTCTCTGCATTTTCTCACAATTATTCTGCTGATGTACGGTATTTGCACCTTTTCTCATAATCTTTCTGTCACCATAAAAGAAGTAATACCACTGTAGCTTTGGGGAAGGCACTGTGCCTGTCGCTAATAAACCCCCGAGCTCTATTCTTATTTCTGAGCTACGAATGTTGGGTAATGGTATCCAAGTCACAGCACACACTTCTAGATGTCCAAACCCCGGGATACGTTTCCATATGTGGGGTCTGATATGCTGCAAAAGTTATTTGAGAAAGAGAAATATGGGGTAATGAAACAGATCATTTTTTCTTGACCTAACTGCTACCCACCCTTGGGAAAGATGTTTGTTTTCCTTGAGTTCCGAAATCGACCTGTAGCAGCTTCACCTACTAACGCAAGCACTGTTACAGTCTTTATGCTATTAAGACTCCTGCAGAGCCATTTTTACCCCCAAAGGAGTAGGGGAATTGTTTGGGGCTAAGTTAGGAATGGTTTTATTACCTCTGTTACAAATGTCTCTGAAGTATATTTTCTGCCATGCCCAAATAGCCTAAGAATCTGAAATCAAAGGAAGAATCAGACAAAGTATGTGCAACTAGACTTCTC
Organism: Cricetomys ansorgei; assembly: GCA_026225945.1. Classification (NCBI taxonomy): domain Eukaryota; kingdom Metazoa; phylum Chordata; class Mammalia; order Rodentia; family Nesomyidae; genus Cricetomys; species Cricetomys ansorgei. The sequence goes on from JAMJFZ010003970.1 coordinate 2,127,413, forward strand.
TTAAAGCAAACTTGAGTATGAGGGATCACAGCTCTCAGAAATTGTGAAAATATCAATGTAAGAAAATTAGTTCTAGTGCAAACTTAGCCGAGGAATCTTATTGAGAAGTCTCATTCAAGCATGGAGTGTTCAAATAACAAATAAATGAGGGGGAACACGGGGAAATCACAGAAAACCAGCATTTATAATAAGAAAAACCAGGCTTCTGTAATGATTATGGATTTGAGTCTGAGATGGTTTGGTTGATTTTTTGTTACACTGTCCTTTGTCAGACAGACTGTGAGCCTGTCTGATGAGTTCGAAGAGTCTCCAGGGAGATCATCTTTGAGTTTGCTCAGCAGAGAACAACAATTGCAGCATGTAAATAGGGTGCCTCTTCCTTTTGGATGCCTGGGGATATGTGTAATAGATTAAGTTGGCTTTGTGCAGAGCAAACGGGTCTGTGTTACCAAGAATATGAATCATGTCGGTTTCCATAATTGCTAACATCTGGCTTTCCATAAATCTGTTGAATTGCATGGAAGCAGAATTGGGTTTCTGTGTCATACGTAAAGCAATTACACGGAACTCTGTGGGCAGTACAGTCCTGCATTAACTTTGAACTCCTTCCATTCTGCAGAGAAAATTTGGGTTTTGCACCGTTTTTATCGTGGTCACTAGCTGTCCTTAGCAGTATGCTCACTTTTTCTTGTAAAAGAAAAAGATTGCTAATGTGTTTGCAATTTCATGAATTTAAAACAGTCAAGTACTAAGCTAACATTTTAGGAGAGGGAATTAACACTTTAGGGGTGTGAATTAGCTGACAATTTTGTAGTTAGAGCAAGAATTGGTAGTGGATTGATTGAAATCATCTTTCTAGATAGTTTCTGGAGAGATTAATTAAGTGGTCTTTTCTGCCATTTTCCTAAAAAAAGATAGAAAAATAAAATTCTTTGGGGAAAAGGCTTTGCTTTCCTATTTCATTATGATTATCCCTTTTCTATGTTTATTCTGCTTTAAATTCGAATCAAGGGTATCTCAGATTATAATTCAGTTAAGAAAATCTTGTCCTTGGAGGGCAAAGTATTGGTTATTCCTTGTGCTTTCTGAACAATCCAAACACAAAATGTTGTCAATCTAGGCTTTGTAAATACCGTTTTCTGTAAATTTCATGAATTTATTTATGATATAACGTTTTATAAATATATGGATTATCTGCAATGTTTTCTGTCATTTGGGGCACTGGGAAGAGTAAGTAAGAAAGTACAAGATGTGCCCTCAATGAACCCATTGTCTATAATGACATGCACATGAATTTATGGCTGCCAGGGGAAAGAGAGTCAGTTTAGTTCTCTGGATGTGGCCCCCGGCTGTATCCCCGTGTCCATGTTGTAGTAGATGGCCCTACACAGACAAACAGCAGTAAGTGCTTTCAATAGATTTCAAAAAGAGTACATGAAGTTGGAAGGGAGTGTGTGAGGACAATGGCAAGAGCTGGTAAGAAGAGGGGACTGGCTTGATCCAAACCCATTATCTTCGCATATAAAATGTAACAAGAAATTGAAAAAATAACGTAACTCAGCGTGGGTTATTTAGGGCAGAATTCCACTATTTCCCTGTATAGGGAGGGACAAATAACACTAAAGACATTTCAAAAAGTCAGGTGGAAACCTATTGCTGTAGAAGCTTCCTAAAATATTTACAGCGCATATCTAAAAAGAGTCAAAATGGAGTCACCATTTAATGATGCAACAGTGTGTGTAAGAGACATCACAGGATAACAGATAAAAATTCCAGGGCCGGGAATAGGTTACCTGTTTTGGAGTTGTTGGCAAGTGAGGGCCTCTCGGCCCCCAATTGTAAGGCCCTATTAGTACAGATATTAGTTATCATCTATAAATTGATGGTAAGACCCCAGTAGCTAAAGATAGCGTAAACCTGAGTCATAGAACACAGAAAAACCAAGCTGGTACTCACCTTGAATCTTGATCCCTGCTGGCCAACTTTCATAATGGTGGAAGGTGCTATGCATGCTACTGGAGGAGAAAGGTGTCACTAGTCTTACCTCGCTGTGAATCCTGGGATCTATAACCATGACCTGAACGACAGGACATGCGCACTGGTGCAGTAGTGCCATGAATGTTATTGGCGTTACTAACCACTTTCTGATTGGATTTAAGGACTGCTCCATAAAAATAAAACTCATATCAAGTATTGATATCAAGGGCAAGAACCTGTGTCTAGGAAGGTCAGAGGCCAGGGGGCGACCGACTGTCATTACTCTGCTAATGAGACATATTAAACAAAACCCTAATGACTTCTGTAACCATTGATTGTGCATTTGTGAACCCTCATCAGGAAAATCTTTTCATGGAGATCAGTGATTCTCAACCTTTCTAATGCTGCAACCCTTAAATATTGTATCTTTTGTCATGGTGACCCCTAGCCATAAATTAGTTTTGTTGCTGCTTCATAACTGTAATTTTGCTTCTTTTATGAATCATATGTAAATAGATATGCAGATTGTCTTAGGCAACCCCTGAAATAGTGTCCTTTGACCCCCCAAAGTGGTTGTGACCCACAGGTTGAGAATTGCTGATGTAGATAGTGATTAACATAGAGACCCCGAATAGGCAATGTGTGGAAAATTACAGACTGTAAAACGTTTGTCCCTAAATGGAACATATGTATCACACTGCCTCCTCCCAAGACTCAAGGATCATTTCATAAAGTGTGTAAGAGCCATAGGCAGTGAATGACTAAAAGGAAACAATATTTTCTAGACACAATAGGACAGGACCATGCATGAACTCACAGTGGCTGTATCAGCATACACAAAGCGTGTAGGCTCAACTCAGACAAAATCTCAGCACAGGGAGGGGAAGTGGCCATGAAGTCACATCCCTAGCTAAGGGGTTAGAAAGAGAGTCTACAAAGTTGGGTAGGTCGGGAAGGAGGGTGGATCTGGAAGAAGTGGGAGGAGGGGTGAATATAATCAAAACCCACTGTACAAAGTTCCAAAACTGCTAATGAAACTTACATATAAAAAGAAAAGCATATAGTTGTGTATAATGTAGCAGTGAAGTCAGCCGTGACCGGATGGATAGATGATGGTTCATGTGGCTCTTATAAGGAACAGAGGACTGAAGAGATTGAAGGAAGAGGTTGTATGTTATTAAGTGATTAGTGCATCATACTTCCCTGTTTCCAGAACAGAGTAGGGGGTAGTACTATAACAATAAAAAGTGTTTGCAAATGCCTAGACATGGGAAGCAACACAGCCTATTGGAGATCTTAGTGTAGATTTATTTTCTTTGCTAAAATATAAAATTCTATATATGTGGTGCACAGCATACCGTGTCGGAATATATATAAAGTTAAATGGTTAAATAGAGTTGATCCACATTGGATATTGACTCACACACTCCTTTTTTTTTTTTTTTTTTTTAGTGAGACCAAAAAAATATACTCACAAACAGCTTTCCAGATAGAGTACATTGTTGGTTACAGTCGCCAGGTTGCCCAACAGATCTTAACTTACTCCTTTTACTTAAGTGACATTTTACATTCATGACTTTGGAATGAAAAGTGAGAATGGCAGAGATAACATTTGAAGGCTGAGATGGTGTGTGGCAGGTTGGAACTTTTCTTATAGACACCAGAGAAATTCTGAGAGACCACGAGAAGCGGGGGAAGGTAGATGTGATTGCTTTATAAACTCTGCTGTCCTGTGGAAGACACTGGAAACGAGTTTACATAGTCCAGTGATTATGGAGCCCAGATGTCCGACATTTATTTTACATCAGTTAAATCTGTCCCTAGTGTGGTAAGCTCAACTCCTGGACTTATAGGGCTCCCCACATGTTTCCAGTGGGTCCACAGTCCTACATCAGTACCCTGGAGTGAGACATGACAGGGCAGAACATAGATTGGTGGTTAAAGCAAAGACACCTGCGTGATGAGCATATAGAACTGAACTAATGGAAGAAAACTTGCATTTTATTGTTTGGTTTTATTGTCTACCCATCGCAATATCTATTGTTTATCTTTTTCATCTATATAATTATTATTTCATCTACATACTTATCACCTATAATCTATCATCTATTTATCTATCTATATATCTGTGAATCTGTCGTCTACCTACTTAACATCTACCTCTCATTTTCTACTTGTCATTTATTAATCTATACATCTGTGTGTGTATCTATGCATGAATGTCTGTATGCATGAATGTCCATCTGTTTGCCTGTCTGTATATATCATTGATCCATATACATGCCTCTCCAACAATAGATCTCTTAGGTGAGAGCTGTTATGAGGTATTATAAAACTATATTTATAGTTGTTGTTTTCAGAGTTACTAAAGAATAATACAAAATTTTCTCTTTTGTGTTGTCCCAAATCAGGGCACATCCCAATACTAAACCATATTCCACCACTAATATCACAGTGAGGGTCCGGAAGAGTAAGACATGACTGCAAATGAGCACCATATTGGGAGATAATCAACTGCGAGTGTAGAGATTAAACTGTGCGTTAAATACACACATTTATTATATCAAGAAATAAACACTGGGTCTTCACGATGCTATCTATAGTTTGGCTTTCATACGAGTCAAGATTGGGTAGGGACAGTGTGTATAAATGGTAAAGGAGCACCAAAGTAGCTAAGATGTCTGTGGGCATATGCTCTTCTGTGTGGAGTTACTGAATCACGGTAAGCATTGTTTTAAAAGGAAAAATACAATTCTAACTTGGCTCTCCCAACCTCTTCCCTCAGTGCTAACTTTGGTTTGAATATTTAGAGAAATAACGAGGAGATAAAAGGGGTTCTAGAAAGGATCATCACACTACGTAATTTGCTGAGAAAGGTTTAGCCTAAGAATGTCATGAAACATGCTTCTGAGACGAGTGAGGCCTCACTGTGCTGAGTTAGAATATAGGCATGGGATGTTCACACTCTCCCTTACGACTGTCAATCATTGTTAATTAACCAGATGCCTCCCATGAGACTTCAGTTGGTAGAACAAAAAAACAGTGTATCTAAGAAGGTAACTAAGAAGTATATCTAAGAAATGATTGTTACATGGGCCCAGAGGTATATGCCTACAACCCTGCTGCTCTGGAGAGCTGTGTAAGAGGACGGCACATTTAAAGTTACCCTGCGCTCCTGAAGGGGTTCAAGGCTAGCACAGGCAATGTCAGGAGACACTGTCTCAAAATAAAAAGTAAAAAGCAGTCTGGGGATGGAGCTCATCCAGAAGGCACCTGTGTAGCACACACAAGACTGTAGGTTCAACCCCCCAGTGTCCCAAAAAATATGGCCTCGCAACTACTTAATGTCTTCTTGTATTGTTGCCATGAATCTATTTTATAGCAATACGGTCCCTGCAGTCAGGAAGAGAACATAGGTCATAGATTTCCCATTATTTTCAAGTCATAATTGCTTCAAAACCCTAACACACTTGGGATAATTGCATCGTTTTACACCGAGAATGTCAACTAAAAGTACTCGAGGGGTCTGTGTGAGATACAGTGTTTGAAAATTAGCCTTAAGTGTCTAGAGTGTAAGTTGTTGAGGGTAATGGAAACCCCAGGACACTGCAGTACACTTTAGCTCCCGAGTCAGTACAGTAGAACAGAATCTTCAAGACATAACCCCTCCTCTAGTATGCGTTTGTTAACCTGTATACCTCAGTTTCGCCCCCTTTAAAAACCGAAGCTGACTTTCTGTCTTGTGATCAATATAGCATAACTCACTCAGATGACTTGGAAAGACTGCAGCTGTCAGTAGTTTCATAGTCTATTTATGTGTACAAACACACCTAAGTGCACATATACACAGACATACATATGTGTATATATGTATACACACATATACATATATATACACACATATGTGTATATATGCATACACATATACAAACACATATATGCATAAGTAAAAATCAATATTATGGCTTTAAATTTATAATGCAAGGTTTCAAAATTTGGTTCTTTCTTATTACATATTTTTATTTAAAATGTTTGATCATGCTTTTCCCTTCTTCCAATTCCTCTCAGATCCCTCCCGTCTCTTTACCTATCAACTGTATGTTCTCTCTCTTTCAAAAAAAAAAAACCAACAAAAACAGAGATCAAAACAAACAAGCAAAAGACTAAGACAAAAAAATGTCAAAACAAAATGAAACAAAAATTCCCCCCCAAACAAAAAAATACCATAGAGTCTGTTTACATTTGCCAACTACTCTTGTGCATAGGGCCAGCCCCAGAGTGTGGTAGTTACACCACAGTGACACTCCATTGGAGAATACTCAATTTCCCAGCAGCTATTACCAATCATGTCCCGATTAGCGGTAGGAATCTATGTCTACTTCCCCTTCTCAGTGCCGTGACCCTTTCTGGTCTGAACCTGTGCAGGCCTTGTGCATGCTTTCCCACAGTCTCTGTGAGTTCATATGTGCATCCATCCTGTTTTGTCTAGAAGACACTGTGCCCCCTGGCTCTTACAGTCTTTCTGCCGCTCCTTCCCTGATCCCTGAGAGGAGTACTTGTGATGAAGACATCTCACTTAGGACTGAGTTTTCCAAAGTCTCTCACTTTCTGCACATTGTCCTGGTGCGGGCCTCTGTGTTAACTCCCATCTACTTGCAAGAAGAAGCTTCTCTGAGGAGGGTTGATTCTTTTCTCCTATTCCTACTTACAGCTTTGCACAGCTTTTCACTTGGGATTCAGATTACATGACATTCTGCCCTCATACGTGAGTCCTTCCGGTAGCCTGCCAACGAGTGTCCGAGGCATGTGTTCTGCAAGGTCTCACACGTTCTTTCGTGTTATTTTTTATATCAGTCACATCTGTTGTGACGACAGCCTTGTACATAGTAGATTTTCATCGTCTCGAGGGTATTTTTAGACATGGCTGTAGATTAACCAGGGGAGTAGAAGATACTGACAGGCATATGTCACATGCGTTCCAATAAAGTTTTTAAATGCCCATAGAAAGAAAGCCAAAGTGGAGTTTTCTTGATATGACACGGTACCAATGAGCAGAAGTTGCTGGCTAAGATATTTCATCTAAATGTAATGAATGCATTTCTTTAAAAGTAGCCATTTAAAGGCAAAACTGGCTGCCTGTCAAGTCAGGCTGTCAGAAAAGGGCTCAAGCAGGACGAGATGGAGGAGTATGTTTCAGATATTGAGGCTACTCAAGTTTGAACTGTCGAGTGGCATCACTGGCTATTCTTTCCCTATTCTGCTGTCTGTGAATATATTATTCAGTATGCTTGTCTTCATCAGCACTCACACCATACCTCCTGTAGACCAGACTCTTTTTTGTGAGACTCAACATTCTCTTGGCCATTGGAGTGTTAAGTAGTTTAATAATAAGTAATACATCGACAAAGAATTATACGCCCACTTCTTTCAAAGCCCTGACATCAGGACCTTGGGCAGTCTGACTGAGTCAAGGTTGCCCTGATTGCCCGGCTGTTTCCGTTCAGTGGCTCAGCCACATACACATTTTTCTAGAAGAGCCGGGATTCCAAGAGTGTATCCCGTAGTTGATGAATTAGCAAACTTCATGGCCACTCTATGAGAACAGAGCAGCAAGTGGATATTTTAGCTTGTCACACAGCTATACGTTTGATCTCACAGCAGCCACTGGCTAGTTAGCAGTGGGCATGCTTTAACTCTGTGAGCCTATAACACTGCGGGTCTCCTGCACGGAGCATTTGGCTTGTAGAGTAAGTCCCATGAGGCAGTCCACGTAAGAGCTTGGCAAAGCGCCTGACACAAGGTAAATCTGCCACCGTGCTGGTTAATGTGACTTGTGTATTCTCATCGTTTCCTGGGTTCCCGTGGCTGGGTTCTGAAGCTCTGTGATTTATTTATTACAGACATTGATGAATGTGCCTTAAGAACTCACACCTGTTGGAATGACTCTGCCTGCATCAACTTAGCGGGAGGCTTTGATTGCCTGTGTCCCTCCGGGCCCTCCTGCTCCGGTGACTGTCCCCATGAAGGAGGACTGAAGCACAACGGACAAGTGTGGATCCTGAGAGAAGACAGGTGTTCAGTCTGTTCCTGCAAGGTAAGGCTGACAGGAAGCAGTGAAAGGTGCGACTGTTACTTGCTGTCTGCTTCCTCTCCCCCTACCGTGGGTTTCTCTCTGACTTTGTACTCATGAGTGTCTTACTTTCCGAAAGGGCCTTCTCCTATTCTAATCTACGGTATAGCCAACCGATGATGGGTGACTAGCAAATTGGCTTTGAATTTGCTCTTCTTTTTGTTACAAGTGGGTTGCAACACTGAGAAGACACTGCCTATCGGGGAAGCCAGGCAGAGCAGGCAAGGTGGTTCTTGCTCTGAGAGCCGCAATGCCTCCATGGCTGGTCAGGTAGGAGCTTACACGAACCTGCATTCTACACTTACATGCTGATTCAAGCATCTCCACCTGAAACGGTCACTTGTAAGAACTCACTCACTGGTTCAATGTTTGTGGGAACATCATCCAGAAAAGCCAAGCTCACAGGCTGTTCATGTAGATGTATGACATGGGTGGACCTTATTCTGGACAAAAGGAGAGAATAGTATTGTGGCTCCTTTGTAACCAACGTCTCTGTCTTTCTCATTGCCGAGTATCTTAGGCTAAGTCACAGAAAAGCAAGTTGAAAACACACTTCTGCAACAGTGTGGTTTTACTTATTGCTGTGCCAAATGGGCCTGTTAAAATGTTTGATTTCCTTGTGCTTTGTTCCTTCTTTGGTTGACTTTGCCAACTTATTTTGGTTTGGCATTACTGTAGTGTAGCTTTTGCCTTTTATACTGGAATGAGATTATTTAATCTTGGGCTTTATAGGCATAGAAAACAAGAAACATTACTTGCCTAGTAGCCTCTTTAGGAAGCAAGGTCTCCTGACAGATTCTGCTGTTCTCCAGAAGCAGAGCAGGAATGAGCCTGTGAAACCCAGGTGATTCATCTTCTGCACGGACATCCGGTCACACTTCAGCAGAATCTACTTGGGAGAGATGCATCACCATGTTCTTAGCCCGTGGCACCTGTTTTCCTCCTTTCCACTTAAATCTAGTTCCATAGCCCACATTTAGATTCATTTTTTCTCATTTATTGAGTACTCTGTACTGGGTTAAGCTCCAAACAGCCCACAATTAGAAACCAGCATCATATTTCATGTGGACACAGCTTTGAACGATGAAGCAAATCTCTCTAATGAATCATGTAGCTCATTCATCCTCTTTCCAAAGAAACCAATGCCTCACCTTACACTCACACATTTATACATTATCCAGGGCCTCGGCTTCCCCTTGTCCCAGAGCTCAGTGTTTCTCCACATTGACAGGTGTTCTGTAACACTGCATGGTGGATACAGGTTGGTATGTGAGAAGCCAGTGATGTGAGCTGTCATCCTTAAAATTCAGGGAGCTCAAACACTCGGCTCATGAGTACAGTATATAGGTAGGACATTATCAGCAGCCAAATGGATGTTGTCAAATGCAGCATTTACCTAGGTGATGTTGGCTCAAAGAACAAGAATTTCTAAGGGAAAGGAGCAATCATTATGGGTTAGAGTAAGGACAGAGTGTGAAAGAAGTTAGCAACTGGCTTCCTTGTTCTGGCAGCAAAATGGGACATGTCTGTTCCTTCTTTCCAAACTTCTAAGGGTGAATACAATCTTCCTAAACCCAAGTTTTTTTTCAGGCTTTCTAGTCTACCAGAGGATGGAGTCGTGTGAAACCGAACACTTTAAAGTATATATTTAGCTACATTTAAGTCCATGATAAAGCCAGGACCCAGCAAGGGTGAATGTTTTCCCAGACTTCCTTCACTGTATCAACAATCCAAGCAGCCTGCTTTTCTTCCTCTCTACTGTTTCCTTAAGTATCTCAAACAGCTTCTGAAGGATTGGGCGGAAACTGACAAACTAGATGAACAGGTCTTAAATTGTTAATAAGCTTTATTAGTAATTACCGCTCCCCTGTCCCCGCTCCGGCCACCGCTACTTCCACATTAAAGAAAGCATGAGGTCAATTTTTAACTATTTGTTTAACATAAACAACAGAATAATACTGTACACGCATTACTGTATGGCTTTTTCATTATGAATAATTTTAGTTTTTGAGATTATAATTACATCATCCCTCCTTCTTTCCCTCCATAACACCCCATGTAGCCTCTCTTTGCAAATTCGTGGCTTCCCTTCCTTGAATTAGAGAGCATGTGTATGTGTGTGTTCGCGTGCACATGTGCATGCATGCACTTTTACATATACATTTATACAACCTGCCCAGTCCATACCTTTTAGTACATGCTTATGTTTTCAGGGCTTATCACTTAGCATTGGACAACCAGTTGGTGGCTCTTCCCCAGGGAAGACTAGTTCTCCCATTCTCAGAATTCTTTAAATGCCTGTAGTTTCTGCTTATGCCTGAGGTCTCATGAACTTTCCCCTGTCCAGCTTAGCGTGTCTCCTGGTGTTGTTCCTATTCAGGTCATGTTGATGAGACTTCATAAGTGCACTTCGGACATTTCTAGAAGATACAGTCTCACAGCAAACCTCCTGTTCTTTCCGCTCCTACAACCTTTGCTACTCCTTCTTCATGATGATCCCGGATCCCTATGCATTGGACTTGCATTGCAGGCATATCAGTTACAACTGTGCTTGAGAACACTGCATATTAATAAGTTAGCTTTTTACGTGATGCTCTCTATTGTAAAAAGAAGTTTACTCGGTGAGGAGTGAGAACTACACTTATCTATGGGTTAAAGGAAGGATGTTGAGAAAGCAGTTAAGTATTATGCTAGCCTAGTGAACTGGTAGTTTTGAGTTCTCCTCCCCAATTCATGACTTCACCTCTGGGTGACTGGGTAAGTTCCCAGTATCAGTCATGATCCCCCTCCTGTTGAACAAGCTCTGAACCAATTAGAGAGCTATTGGTCACTGCTAAGGTATGAGTCCACTACTGCATAGCCCACGGTTATGGTGCCATGCTGGTCACTGTTGCAGTTCATAAATGTCATAGCTAGGTAGGACTGTTGGCTGCTTCCCTCTTGTGGAAGTTTGCATGACACCTTTTGGTACAATGAAATTTGGTCCTTAGGGATGAAGCTTTCAGGTCAGATCCAGCTAAGGGGCTTCTGGGCCCTGTGTGCAAAGTGCATGGTGTGCTCAGCAATAGGGACTTAGCTTCTACCCTTAGAGGGAAACCAAGGGCAACACCAATAGCCTATAATGTTCTGGAGGTTTCTTGGACAATGCTAACCAATGACTCAAAGGAGGGCTTCTTGTGACTGGTGTCGGGCTGGGATTACTTTGCTCTTAATTTTTTCAAATTTTGAGTTGCACCGTTAAGTCATTTATTTGTGGCCTTTCTGATTTTTAATGTAGGCACTTGCAGCTATGAGTTTTCTTTGTAGGACTGCTTTCAGTGTGTCCCAGATTTGCTGTGTTGTGTTTTTCATTTTCATTTAGTTCCAGTAACTCTTTTTTTTCTTTGTTGATTTCTTCTTTGACACATTCATCTTTCTGTAACGAGTTGTTTAGTCTCCGTGAGTTTGCATGCTTACCAGAATTTGTTTGCTGCCAATTTTAAGTTTTTTTGTTGTATTGTGGTTAGATAGAATACCTGGAATTACGTCAATCGTTTTGAACTTGTAAAGTTTTGTTTTGAGTTCCAGGATGTGATCCACTTTAGAGAAGCTTTCGAAGTTCTGCTGAGTAGAATGAACACCCTTGGGTATTTTTGTGGAATAGTCTGAACGTATCCAATAAGTCTGTCTGGCGAAATATCATTTAATTCTGATGTTTCCTTATTTACTTATTTATTTTTGTTCAAATGACCTGTCTAATGAAGAAAGTGGGGTGTTGAAATCATCAGCTATTAATGGGTTGATGTTAATCTGGGTCTTTAAATCCAATAGTACATTTTCTATGAAATTGGGTATACTAGAGTTTGGTTCCTTTCTGTTTAAATATTAAAGTCTTTTCAGTTAACTATTCCCTTGATTTGAATGAAGCATCTCTCTTTATCTCTTCTTATTAGTTTAGTTCGAAAACTAAAGCTTATTAGTTTTAGAAACTTATTAGTGTATTTAGCTTTAGTTTAGTTTAGATAAAACTTATTAGTTTTATCATTTTGTCAGATGTTAGGACAGTGCTGCTTACTTGCTTCCTGGTCCTTTACAATTGGAGTATTTTTGTCCATTCTCTCACACGACAGCAGTACATATCTTTAAAACTAGGATGTGTTTCTTCTAGCAAACAGGCAGATTTTGTTTCCCCATCCATTCTGCCAGCATGTATCTTTTGGTTGGAACATTGTGACCATTAATGTTTCAGTTACTACTTGAAGGTGTGTGTCGACTACAGTCATTGCATTGTTTGTGTCTCAGTGGTGCCTTGAGTTTAAGTAATTATGGCGTTGTATTTCTTTCTATAATTTCATCTTTCTCTTCACACAATATTGCTTCCTCTATAGTCTTTAGGTTTGTCGGTTATAAATCGTCTTGTCGGTTCATATTATGGAAAGTTTGTCTCTTCAAACTGTAGTGGATAGTTTTGCTGGATATATTACTCAAGGTTGGTTCTCATGGTCTTTTAGGACTCCATGTTGTTCTGGCTTTCAAATTTTCTACTGAGAAATCAGCTGATATGATAGGTTTTTCTTTATACATGACTTGCATTTTCTCCTATTGCAGCTTTCAGTAATCTTTCTTTGCTCTGTATACGTAAGTATTCTAACTATGATATGCTGTGGCGGTATTCTTTTCTGGTCTTGCCTATTCGGTGTTCAGTGTGCTTCTTGTACAGGTTTGGGTGTGTCTTTCCTTGGTTTGGGTAAGTTTTTTCCTATGATTGAAGACCTGACCTATGCCATTGATTAAGATTCTTTTCCCTCACCTGTTCTATTATTTGAAAGTTTGGTCTTTTCATGGTATCCTACATTTCCGATATGCCCTTTCCTTTGTTTTTGTTTTCTTTTGTATTTTTTTTGCTTATTTCATTTAGATCCTCTACTTTATCTTTGAGTTCTGATATTCCATCTTCTTTATGATTTATTTTATTGGTAAGGCTTTGGGGTTTTTTTTAGCTGAGTTATTAGGTTTTTTCAATTCCATCTTCATTTCAGCTTGAGTCCTCGTCAATGTGTCTATATCCCTCTGGAATTCCATTTTTAAATCCTAGATTGTCTGTATCATTTCTATCCACCTTATGTGTTTATTCTTTTTAAGTTCATTAAGCTATTTATTTGCATCTCTTTAAACTCCTTGAATTCTTTAAGTTTATTATTGCTATTTTAAATTCTGTGTGCCCTTAAGTAATACTTATTGACAAATGATTTTATAAGACTTCTAGGGGGAAATCCAGCCTTGATCTTTCATATTGGTTTGTATTTTTGAATGAAATCTGGGCATGTGAACTAATTTTGTTGGTTCTGTTTCTGATATGGACAAAGCAGGTTGAGCTTCAAGGTTGGATATAGCTGGATGGAATGAATTCAGGTGGATACAGCCAACTGGGCTGGTGTCCCAGATGTGCGTCTTGTTTCAAGCCTAGAGTTCAGGGGTAGATCTGGGATCGGGTAAGTTGCCTGGAGGGAAGGATCAGGTGAACTCATCAGGCTGGACCCTAGAGAGGGCTGTATAAGCTACGGCTGGATAGAGGTTGGATGTGGCATGGGCAAGGCTTGTGGTTTGTGGGCAGGCAAGGTGGACCTTGCTTTAAGCTAGAGGTTGGGTTGCAGCACAGGTCAAAGGGACAGACTAGGTTTGGCCACAGGATGTGGGACTTGAGCTAGATCTAGAGAGCTGCGGACAATGAGCAGCTCCCCTCAGGCACAAATCACCCAGCTAGATCCTAGAGAAGAATAGATGGGAAATCGCTAGGGTCTGTTTCTTTTCACAAACCCTTTTGATTGTTTTGTTACCCAGTTGTACTAAATTTCCATTGGTTGCAATTTTCCTGGGGTGAGGAGGGTTATTTTAAGAGCAGACGTAGAACCCCATATTGCTTCTATCTTTCTGCTTCCCTGGCCTGGTGATCTGGTTCTGTTGTTGTGATGTAATGTGCCCTGCATTTTCCTTACCAGAGATGGTGTGCTATGACACACTGGCTCTCACTGGTCACCTGCACTGTTTCTCCATTTGTGGTTCAGGAGCTTTCTCCTGCTTCAGAGTCACGTGGGGGTCTTGTTGGGACTCTTGATCCAGAATCTTTGGCTTAAATTTCTAGAGCAGTAGACACAGGGTGGTGCCCACAAATTTGCATTTCTAACTAATTCCCAGGATATATTAATAGCTTTGTTTCGAGGACTACATTTTAAGAACAAGTGTCTGGAAACCTTCAGTCTTGTTTTAGCAGAAATAATATTTTCCTATCCCACAACCTCTTCATGATACAAAAATGCATCTTACAGGAAAATCATTTCGTAAGAGAGTCTTTTGTACCTACTGTCTGTTCTATTATTAAATCCCCACATTGGAATGTCATTTCCCCTCCATGGATCTCATGTACACTTTATGTAAATGTGACACTGAAGGCATTATGTCCCTCATTCTTAGAGGATGAAGTTAGTGGGCTGTGCTATAACTTAATATCAAAATGAATAAATGGGAGCATATTGGAGATCACAGTCTAATCAGATTGTGAGAAAGTATAATAGACACATTAGAATAATATTCCTAGTTTATAGTTTATGTCAGGAATCAGCAGACATTTTCATTAAGGACCAGTTAAAAAATACTTTAAATTTTGTAAACTATGAGTACTATTTCACAAATACTCAATCTCACCAATCTGGTGTGAAATCAGCTGCAGGCTCTATGTAACTGGATAAGAAGCTTGTGTTCAATGAGAGTTTATCAGGCAGCAGCTGAATGTGGACATGGCCATGAACTTGCTAAACACTAGTTTATATTTTTATTTAATGAACAGATATGGATTTCATGTAAATCCAACCACGCAATATAAAAGTTTCAGAGACAATGACATGAATGTGAAATTTGTAGTCCGGGGTGAGCAGATTGGTGTTTCAATGATTCAATAATGTATAATAGAAAATTTAAGACATAGAAATTTATACAGTTTAAAACATTCAAGTACTTTTTGTCAGTGTTAATTTCCCTCCTTTTACAAATCTAGAGATGACTTAAATATTGTAATTCTCATTAATCGTGCATGGTTGAACTCTCATCATAAAACTGCGTGGAAACACAGAAGTTCCGAGCAGCAGAGTAGGAGTTCAGCTTCGATAGCTCAGCGGAATGGAATCACCATCTTAGCTGGACAGGGGTCAGGCTCTGGGAACAGCCCACAGACCCAAACAAGGAGAGAGGCTTGCTGAGGGTGGGCCTTGTTCTTGCCCACACTCGGTGTCCAGTATGACTGCACTCTGTGAGTAAGCCTTTATAATTGCATTCCAGCTGAATTAATAAAGCCACCTTTGGCATTTCCATTATCAAAAATGATTTTTCTCGACAGTTGCTCTGTAATTCAAAGCCAACAGGAACGCTGTCGTTGTTCTGAAACCTAATAGAAGGCTAAGAGGTGACTCGTTGGCATTTTCACGTAATTGATGAGATGTGAAATTGCTCTATTCCGCACTAACCCTGAAGGCTATCCGCTTATTTCTATTCATTCTGTTAACTAGTAGGTGGGACTGGATCTCATGGTAAGAAATATAGTAATCTGTGAAAATACTTTATAGTCTTGCTCGATTCTGGTCATGGGCATGGCCGTGTGGTTTCTGAGGCTTAGGCCTTCAGTGCCTGGGAGATGAAATGCATTGTTACAGAAACTAGCTGATAGGGCTGGAGGATATAGCTGAGTGGCAAAGTGCTTTCCTGGTGTGCGTGTGTCCCTAGGGTTCAATTCTCAGCACTGAATTAAGAAAGATGACGTGGTTATAAAAAAATCAATCACGACATATTATTTTAATGAAAGTAATGGAAATTATGATGTAAGCCAATATGTCGAGGACTTACTGAAGATTCTTAGGATCTGGACACATTCAGCATATATATATATATACATATATATATGCATGCATACACAAGTATCTGCGAATTTCATCTCTTGGTATTTTAGAACAGTGCTTTCTTACCATTTTTATAGTAGAGACAATAAATGCAATTTGAGTAGAGGCCCCTTCCCATCCTCTTCAGTCATTACAGAAGTATCAAGCATCTCCCTTCCACTCTCTGTAAAGAAGGCAGTGTTTTTAAGGGTTCCACTTTAGCTTCCACCTTACGGTCCACTTTTGGATGAAATAGACTAAGAGCCCACAGGCCAGTCTATCATGTTTGCAGATGTCAGTAACTGAGAAGCTGCATGACCCGTGGTAGATGACAGGTACAGCATCTGGTACAAGCTGTGACTGGCAGGACAGGTGAGGTGGATCTAACAGGATGAAATACAACATGTGTCAGAAAACACACATCTGCCCAGTCAGCCAGGCACAGGACATGGGGCAGGGTTTAATTGGTCTTCATTACGTTCAATATCAGTCAACACTGTGACATAACCAAAACAGGCTGCGTTAGAGACAGCATAATGACACAAACCCAGGTCACTCTTTATTTCTGATGACTTATATTTAGTTATATGACTTGAGAAATCAATGCATAAATTTCTAATCCATGGTACATTAGTACTAAATATAATATAGGTAAGGAATTTACATAATTGGGGCAGAAGGTAAGTGTTCAGTTTTTGACTAATAAAGATGGTGAAGATCATGCACTAGTGTCAAAGCTGCTGTGTAGTGAAGAGCTACAAACAATGAGAATGGGTTGGGGACTCAGAGATGTTTTTCCCATAGGAAATAACTCAGTTAACACATACAAACTGGCTTCTAAGCACTGCAGACTGAAATGCTATAAAAGAATAGAAGGTCTGTAGTTTCAAGGAATAGTAACTGAGGTTGGCAGAGAGATGACAAGACTAAGACACAGAAAGGTACCCTTAATACTTTCCTTGGTGGCAGTTCCCAAGTATGGATAGCCTCGAGCATAGACTGTGACTTTTAGGTGTGGCTGGCACAGCAAAGGTAAGCTTTATGTTGTAACCATAAATGGTAGCCACAGGCTGTAGCAGAATGAATGCTTTGTCAAGAAATTCTGTGTCCTGTGCAGCCTTCCTTATGATTGGATGCTGCTTGGACTTCTGGGAACAGCTTAGGATGTAAAGGAGGTAGTGGGAAGCTGTTACAAGTTAGGAATCTGTCACAGTGGCAGTTGGGGCAAGAAAATGGGAGAATTTAGTTACAAGAAGCCTCACGTGATGTGACACGGAATTGATGAATGAATAGCAGACATGCAAGAAACACCGAGTCTTACGGTTTAGGTGCTATCGACCTTCAGTGCTTTATAGCTACAAGTGCCCAGGACTAGTACTCCAGAAACTGTACGGTATCTATAATTCGGTGAACTGCTTCATGGAGGAAGGTGACAACTGATCATAAGCTCTTCAAATAAGCAACCTAAAGACTTCCTTCTATAAGGAAGAGGAAAATTGAAACTCTAGGACTTGGTTGGAGGTTTGAGATGCTGCTGCATGGTGGGTGTGATCTGTACAAGGAAGTTAATGTCTCTGGACCTCAGTTAATCCTTCCCACAACTCTTAAGTATCGGGACAGCTATACAACTACATTTCCTCATGTTTGCCGGTGTTCGTATGTATTAGGACAATGCAGTCACACGGTTGTCCACTGAAATGAGTTCTTTTCCTTATGAATTGCCTTAGCTCACAATGCCATGCTGTCATATTTCCAAAAATATGTACCACGTGGTTTGCTCTTACTTCTCGTCTCCCTCTTGTTCTACCTCCTCCTACCTGCTTGTTTTCTCAGACATGACCAGCATGTCTCCGTTTTGACTCGGCTGGCTCTGCAGGCAAGCTCTGGGAAAGAAAGGCTTTGCCTTCTTCGAACAAGATGGGGGGGGGTAGCTCAGGTGGAGGCAAGGTCTAAGAAGTCTTTTCTGTGAACACGATGGACTATTTATAAGGCTTGATTTTCACAGTGCATTTCTGCATGCAAGTTTCTAATCACAGAATCTCCTTGACCTCACCTCTCAACAGGACGGGAAGATATTCTGCCGGCGGACAGCTTGTGATTGCCAGAATCCAAATGTTGACCTTTTTTGCTGCCCAGAGTGTGACACCAGGGTCACAAGCCAATGTTTAGATCAAAGTGGACAGAAGCTCTATCGAAGTGGAGACAACTGGACTCACAGCTGCCAGCAATGCCGATGTCTGGTAAGTCAGTTACCTGGGGATCCTGGTGTCTTTACTCTAGAAAAGGTTATAAACTCATCGGCTTCTGGGCTGGAGTTCCAAGATGTTTCCAATATTACGCAGAGCACGGTTGGGGCTGGCTTAACCAGGGGCTCATGTAGTCTGCTTGGAGATGTTTACATTGCATTTAAAATATTGCAAACGTTTAAAAAATGTATTTATGGAACAGATCTAACCTGAGAACAGTTTGCATACAACTATATACTTTAGAACATCCAGAGCAAGGAAAATCCTCATAAAGTAGCCTTCAATGGCTGGACAAGCATGGATTGTCCAGACAGAGCCAAGCCTATTACTGCTTTTGATATAACCTTTAAAGGTGCCAAGAAACATAATAGAAGCAACAGAGTTTGGGTGAGCAAGGCTGAGAGTCCAATTCTATGGTAGTCTCATGGGGTAACTTGGTGTGGACGCTTTGGATATGTCCCGACATTTCAGGGGTTATGCTTTTCCTTAAAGGGCCACAGGTGTATGGGTCCCAATTCCAGAGACTGTTAAGAAGATGAGAGAATGTATGTGAAAGGTGACTACCACACTCAACACATAGTAGGCGCTTAGCTTGGTGCTATGGAAGACCCTTCACATGGTGACTGATGTCGATACTGCTGTTTCTCTTGGAAGATCTGTTCAAAGGGGAAAAAAGAAAAAAAATATTAATATAAGGATAGTAATAGAATGCGTGGGTTTGGGAAACTTCAAAGAAAAAAAAAAGTCTTGATTTCCAGATCTGGTTCAGTGTGTTTCAAGTTACAGCACAAAGAAGGATTTCTGAGGATGGGAAGATTTGAGGACATGGCACATTGGGGTCGTGGTGTTCCATCTCTGAGCATTCTACCTGAGTCAGCTTGTAAAGGAAGCTCTTAGCTCTGTGCTCAATGTTTATTGAAATGACTTTTTCTCTTTCTCTGGGTATTATATGCAAACCAACACCCAAAGAAATCGTACTTTAAGTTTCCATAAATCCCCAGGTTAATGTGCAAGCTGTCGCAACATGTATCCTTTACAATCCATCTCAATAGTAAGACCGCAATGTAGATAAATTCAATTCATGGCCACTTTTACAAATTCCTGTCCAAGGACAAACACATCCAGCACAACGACAGAGCTGTTTCTAGTGTCGGTGCGGAGAATCACGTTTCTTTTTTGAGAAGCCAGTCATCAGATAGCTGGGATGACTGGCATTCATCTCACACATGAAGACTTTCAGAAGCACATGTCGAATGTCCAGTACTTGGCATGTGCATTTTTTTTGAATCACAGAAAACATTGAGCTTTTAATAATTACTTTAGAATAATATGGGTCACATGTAATAGATGTTTATCCAGACGTTGCCTGTGCCAGACTCTGAGTGACGTCATAGGAGCAAGGCAGAGTAAAAACCTGCACAAGCCAAGAGCCTGGAGACATTGGCCAAATACTCCAACGAGAATCACCGCGGGTTATAGTAAGTAGCATGATTACAGTAAGGATGTATGGAGAGACCTTGCTGTCATAGGCAGCTGCTTGCAAGCAGCAGGTGAGACAGGTGGAGGCTCCATTCAAGCTGCGATTTGGAGACCTCAGAGTCATAGGGTGCTTACTTCTGAGAATCCCCAATATCAGCTCTGAACTTGACACCAGCTCGATTCTCCGATGTAGCTGTTTGAGTGTTATATTTCCTTGCATCTCACATTTGACTTTAAGTGGACGTCTCTAAAAATACACTAGCCACCAGTTTGCTTGTTTGTTGGACAAAACTCTGATCATCACCAGGGAGAGAAAACAACCAATCAAGTCTGAACGCTCCAATTAACGTGGAGTTATACCAATGATACGCTACAACCTGATTAACAAATAACTGTGCAGTCTGCTTGGAACACAAACAAGCTTAAGACTTTCTGTGAACTCTGGATTAGGTGGTCAGGAAAACCATCCTGAGGAAAGTGATACCTTCATAGAGAAGGATGGAGCATATCCTTCATGATGCAGCCTAGAAGCATTCAGCAAGAAGAATGGGAACTCTTTTCCCCCAAGGGATACTGGGACTATAACGCTGCATAAGGGTGAGGGGAGCTCATTTCATCTTTCTCTCCACAGGAAGGAGAGGCAGACTGCTGGCCGCTGGCTTGCCCCAGTTTGAGCTGTGAATACACAGCCATCTTTGAAGGAGAGTGTTGTCCCCGCTGTGTCAGTGACCCCTGCCTGGCTGATAATATTACCTATGACATCAGAAAGAGTTGCCTGGACAGCACTGGTGTTTCGAGGCTGAGCGGTGCAGTGTGGACAATGGCTGGGTCTCCCTGTACAACCTGTAAGTGCAAGGTAAGTGGCTGCTCCGGGGTGTATGAGCCACAGGTAGTCCGTCCCCTTCTGAACTCTCCGATTCCATGGGGTGCATGATCTCACTGGAGCAGACGGTAAGTAGAGACAGATAGTAGCTGTTCCTTGTATAAAGGCAGGTTCCAAATGAACATGGAGTAACACAAACTTGCCTTAAAAACTACTGAATTTTAACATCTGACTGCAAGCTCAATTATATGTAATTCAAGTTATTTCAATCGTCAATATTAAAAAAAAATAAGGGGAGATGAGAGGAATAGGGAGATAAAGAAAGAGGGCAGGGGAATGGAGAGAGAGATCTATATAGCCATTTACTCTGTCTTATTTTACGTTGCCAAACATACTCCTCGATTTCCTGCTATGGTGTTTGACTGTGATTATTTCCCGTGTTTAAGATTTGAAAGGTGTTCCTCCCTCCCTTCAGTATTCGTAGAGCTGTGACTGAAGACTGCTTTCAGTGATGCTCGATCAAGCATAGTCAAAACATATTGGGAATGGGAGCCAGCTTGGCCCCATTAAAGCCTCCACCTTGTTTGTGGTTGGTGAAGATCCAGAGGGCATCATGGGTCTTTGGACATGTAGGATGCTTGACTTTAGTTTTTTTTTCTACCAGGGACTCATCGTAAGATTTAAAAAATAAATAAAAGACAAGCTAGAAAGCTTCCGCTGACGAAGTGGAGGCAGGCTTTGCTGGGACCAAATTGACTCTCTCACAAGCTGTGTGTCAGCAATCCCTGGCATGTTTTGTGGGCAGGACACTGTTGTATACAGGAGCGTTTATGGCTGGGTTGGTGTTTACAGTTCTCCTTTGGTAGCTTGTAGAGTATTTTCCTGTACCGAAGGTAGTGGCACGTAAGGTTAAGGGTCTATGTAGGTACCGGCTCAGATTCTCCATGTTCAATAAATTATGGAGGTGCTATCTTCAGCAATGGGACCTTGTGGTCAGTTTGTGGAGAGCAACCTCTTGTCTTGGCAATATCCTGGGTTGTTTGGGGATTCCCCCATGGGACCCCTTTGACCAATAACTCAATGAGAAGCAAACCATTCTTGGTACTAGAAGCTTAATTTGTTGCCAAGAGATGTCCAGTTGGACCTCTGTCTCCCCTGTTATATAATTTAGGTCTCCTTCATATACGTATATATTTTAGGGGATTCTACAATATTAGGTTAGGACATGACCCCCTCAAATGGCCCTGAGTTTTAGCTGTCCCTACTCATATTCCCTCCCTTTCTGCTTGAGCCTCTTGTTCCAGTCCCCCCACTTTTCTCCATCTATAACTATGCTGTTTCCCCTTCTTAGGGAGACCCATCCATCTTACCTAGTCCTTTACTCCACACCTAACCTCTGTAGTTCTACAGATGGTAACTTGGTTCTCATTGACTTCACAGCTAATATCCATATATAAACAAATATATATCACATTTGTTCTTCTGGGTCTCTGATCCCTCACCCAGAGTGATTATTTTCAAAATCTATTCATTGGCCTGCCAATTTCATGATATCATTTTTTTATTTTAAAAATAATACTTTTCTTAGTAAGTTCAGTTTTGTACAACGTATCTCAATAACACTCTCTTCTCAACCAAGAAAATTAAGTCCAGTTAGTGTTACAGAAACATGGATGTCACCATGGTCCCTGAAGGTATCAGGCTGCTCTGTTAATGGATATTCCCCTGGCGCGTACTAGCCTAAGACCAAGCACTACAAAATTTGACCTGAAGTTGGGACTCCCTGTTCAAGACTGCAGGCACCCTGATATCCTGTAAGTACTAGGGCTGTTCCGGCCCACAGACATCCCACAGCTATCAGGATGTTCCATGGGGACCAGGGGTTCCTCAGGTACCCAGGTATCTCACGGGCTCCAGGACCTCTTGCAGAAACAATGGCATCCCACAGGTACCTGCTCTCCCATAGTTCCTCAGGATCTCTCAAGCACTAGGGTATCCTATAGACCGCTGGTCTCCAGGCAGGCACTCACACTTCACATAGGCACCAAACAGGTAGCCGTAATAAGTGCCCCATGGAACCAGGCTCAAGTACCCAGTGAACTCTGACAGTGTCTGCAACGTAGACACATCTCTAATTGTCCTGATCCACGTGAGCATTTTGAGGTTTCTAGGATCCCTCTCAAAAGGAGGAGATTCAGTCCTTAGTATGGCATATTCTTCAGTTGGAGCATCTTACTGTTGCTCAGGATCAGGCTGATCCCAAGGTTTTGCAGAGTGTTTGAGTTCAGGACTTGCTCCAGCTCCAGTTGTTGAACAGCCTCCGTCCTTTCACCCACCCCATCAGGGAGAGAAATATGAAGAGAGGCCAGGGCCATAGGAGTGGCAGAACTGGCCTGGCAGGCAGTGAGGAGTCCAGGAGATGAGACACTCTTCAGCTGGCCTATCCTGTCATTGCTCAAGAGCAGGGTGATCCTGTGGTTTGGCAGCAGGACCTGGTCTAGCTCCATACTGCTCCATCCATCCCTGCCCTCTTTGCCTGCAGTCCATGGTGACAACACAGTGCATGCTTTCCTCCATCCATCCGGGAAAGCAATACGAGTGGCAGGCAGTGAAGAGGCCAGGATGGTCTGGTGGAGGTCTGAGGACCGATCCTTTGTCTGTCCTGGGTGTGTACCCTGTCCCGGTCTGCCTCTCTTCTCAGTGTGCCTGCTCCAGTCTGGCAGGTCACAATATGGCAGCCAAGCTCCCTTGTCCTCTATCCTGATTGCGACTGTCTCCAGTTCAGTGTCTCCTGCACAGACCAAGTCTGCAGGCTCACTCTACTCTCTCCAGTGACTCCAGGTGTGTCACTGACCTTGTGTCTTTCCAACCACTTCTAATTCACGAAGTTCCTCCTGCCTGACTAGGCATCAGCATCGTTCTCCCAGTCCACAAATATGTGAGAAGACAGCGGTGACCTGAGTGGGTGTGATAGGCAGTGTCCACAGCCCTGTTAGATTTTGCTTACTGTCCCTCATCTTGAGTTCTGTCTGTGGCTCTGATCTTTCCTCCCAGAACCGCCCCCCACCTCCTCCACGTCTCAGGCAGCACCTGTGGACCGAGTGAGGGTCCCAGCCAGTCAGGTGGCTACAGTGCTTGGAAGGGGGCTCCCAGGTCTCTCTATTATGGTATCTGCCCCTCTTCTCCATTCCTCACTCATTTCTCCATGCCATAGGCTGAACCCATGGGTCAAGTAGCCTTGAAGGTAGTGATGGGGTACCATGGGCCTGCCCAGGCGAGGTGCTGCTCCACCAGACTCTTCTCCTGTCTCACCTCTGCCACATTTCCTCTCTGGACCTGGCACCAGCCAAAGTAGTATTTCTTGTTGCAGGAACATGTCAAGGAGCTGCTGAATTCCTGAGTTAGGGCAGTTGCTGGAGCCCTGAGAGACCCTGCTGGCTGTCCCAGCCATCTTATGATGTCATTGTTCATGGCTGACTAATACTCCATCGTGTAAATGCACCACATTTTCTGTTTCCATTATTTTGTTGAGGAACATCTAGGTTGCTTCCAATTTCTGGATATTATAAATAGAGCAGCAATGAACATGGTTGGCCAAGTGTGGTAGGATGAAACACTGTTTGGGTATATGCTCATGTGGGTAGATTGATTCCAGTCTTTCTAAGGAGCTGTCATACTGATTTCCATAGTTACTGAAAATGCATTCTGGTATGAGCTGCAAGGAGTTTTGATTTGCATCTTCCTGATGGCTAAGCATTTTGAGCAGTTCTCCATCATTTGAGAATTCTCTGTTTAGATCTGTACCCCATTTTTAAATGGGCTGATTTGGTTTTTTATCTAGTTTCGTGAATTCTTTATCCATTCTGGATGTTAGTCCCCTATCAGATGGAGACTTGGCAAAAAATTTCCCCCCATTCTACAGATTGGTGTCCTTTGCCTTACAGAAGCTTTTCAGTTTCACGAGGTCCCATTTATTAATTGTTGATCTTAGTGCCTGAGCTAATGGTGTTCTGTTTAGAAAGTCTCCTGTACCGAGTCCAAGGCTATTCCCTACTTTCTCTTCTATCAGGTTCAGTGTATCTGGTTTTATGTTGAGGGCTTTGCTCCATTTGGACTTGAGTTTTGTCCAGGGTGATAAGATCTATTTGCATTCTTGTACATGCTGCCAGCCAATACCATTTGTTAAAAGATGCTGCCTTTTTGCAGTGTGTATTTTCTGGCTTAGTTATCAAAAGTCAGGTTTCCATATGTGTAAGGATTTATGTCCAGGTCTTCGATTAGATTCCACTGGTCAATGTGTCTATTTTTGTGCAAATACTATGTTGTTTTTGTTGCTATGGCTTTGTAGTGCAGCATGAAATTGGGGTTAGTGATACTCCCCCACACATAGTTCTTTTTCAGTTCAGGATTAGTGTGTGTTTACATTTGAAGCTGAAAACTGTCCTTTCAAGTTTTGATGGGGACTTCATTGAATTTGTAGATGGCTTTTTGTAAGATGGTCATTTTACTATATTAATCCTACTCAGTCATGAGCATGGGAGATCTTTCCATGTTCTGAAATCTTCAATTTCTTTCTCCAATGTCTTGATGTAGTACACTTACTGGGGCAGCTCAGCTAAGAGGAGAAGGAGGCATATTCAAAAGTGCAAACCCTGCCAGACCTCAGCAGACGGAACCACTATCATGACCAGCACCATACTGGACAGTAGGACCCCTGGTGTCTCTTCTCAGGGGGGCCTTATTGATACCACATGCAGATCATGAGAAGTCAACCATCTTTTCCACAAAGCCAACCCCTGCAGACAATATGAATGCCAAGGCCTAGGCAATCCTTTGCCCAACAATGCACAAAACAACCATTTTTAACACAGCTAAAAATAAAATTCTATGATATTGCCCCTTTTCTGTATAAGACAATTTTAAAAAATGCTTTAACACTACACCATCAAAACTATTTATAATAGGAACAATCACAAAGGTTGCTAGGATGCAAGGACCAAATGAAACCTAACATCTATCAAGCTTTTCACAATGTCTTTGGTAGAAGAAAAACATTATCAATGTCTGGAATTCACTCATGATGTTCTGGACTCCTCCACAGGGCTTCGGTCACTTCTCTGGCTCTGCAGCATACACAGCTTGTCCTCCAGAGTTTGACTGGCTTCCCTCCACTGCTGTCCTTGATGGTCTTCCCATAGCACTGGCATCTCCAAATAAGCTGGGGTGGGGTCCCTTGCTGCATCTGGGCTGCACTTTCACCAATAGCCTCTCCTGGGTTCTGTTCATGGTGTCAGGCCTCAACTTCTCTACATGAACCCTTCAATCCTAGTCCTTAAACTACTAAGGTTGTACCTTCACCAATAGCCTCTTCTAGTGCCAAGCCTTACTTGTTCTCCATGACCCCTTCATGCTTTGAAAACCAGTACCACCTAGGTGACTCTTACAGTACCAAGTTCAGCTTCCAGCACAAGATACAACCTCAGCCAGTTCTGGAAGATGGCTTCTGTGTGCTGACGCAGAGGAAATACTTTCTAGATTTTAAGACAAAGTCTGATTTGCAGCTTCTTCTTGGCTCCAAGCTGTGGCTTCTTCAGGGGGGTCCTGGGTTAGTGGGAAAGAACTTCCTGTGGAAACATTCTGGCAATTTGCTGTTCTAGTCCACCACCACTATGGGGGAAAGTATTAATCTTCTTCATAGATCTCAAACACAAGACCTACTTGGGCTTCATACACACACAAGCCATTAGCAAACTCAGTTTGCAGAACAGTATACTCTGATTTCTGTGCCCTGATTGCCACCAGTGGCAGGAAGGAGCATTGGCTCCATGATCAGGAAAAGCAGTTAGAACCTTGCTTTTTCCTGCTCCCAACTGAATTCTTTGATTTTACCATAAAATTTCCTTTCTCTAAAGGCCTCTGTTCTGTGGCTTTTACCTCAGCGTTTTCTTTCTCATTTATTTTCAGATCTTTCTCTCTTCATACAGGTTTATTTCCTTTCCTCTTTCTTCAGGAGACTCCTACTCATTATTTTTTCTAATATTTAATCTCTGTCTTCTGGGAGCTGCCCTGAGAGTACTGTACAGGATTCTGTGAGGTCTGAAGTTTCTTTCTCGTTCTTCCTTGTCTCCACATTGGATGAGCTGATGTGACTTTGGGTCCCACATTTCAGGAACCACTTGTAATAGTACTCTGCTATATTCATTGGTGAAAACCCTTCCAGACCTCCACAGAGGGAAGGACTGTCATGGCTAGGGCCTCCTGGACAGTGGAACCTCGATGTCTCATCTCTGGGGTTTTTATTGATACCTAAGGTCCTCAAGTGTTCTGATAGCACATGCAGATCATGAGCAATCAAACATCTTTCACATAAAGTCAACACCTACAGACAATACAAATGTCAAGGCAGCCCTTCACCCAACAATGCACAAAACAACTATTTTAAATGTATCTACAAGCGCCCACAAGATATTTTATATTTTAACACTATTTCCAGGATGTTGTTTCTCTGATTTCTCAGTCCATTTGTATATACTAAGGGTACTAATTTTTCTGAGTTAGTTTTGTATTCAGATACCTTGCTAGAAGTGTTTATCAGCAGTAGGAGTACTCTACTGAATAGGCATTGGAGAAAGTGAACAGCCTTGTCTTGTTCCTGATTTTAGTGGAAGTGCTTTAAGTTTCTATTTAGGTTGATGCTGGCTATGAGCTTGCTAAGTGAACTGTCTTTATCATGTTTAGTTTATCCTTTGTATCCCTAATCGTTCTTCTGCACTTTTATCACAAAGCGGTGAGAGATTCTGAAAAAGGTCTTTTCTGCTTCTAATAAGGAGATCGTGTGGTTCTTTGTTGGATCACATTTATTGATTTATGTATGTGGAACCATTCCTTCATCTCTAGGATATAAAGTCTACTTGATCATTGTGGATGATCTTTTTGATGTGTTCTTGGATTTGGTTTGCAAGTATTTCACTGTTACATCCATGTTCATTAGGGAAATGGGTCTATCTCTCTCTTTGTTGGGTGTTTGTGTGGTTTTAGTATCAGGGAAACTGGGCCCTCATAAAATGAGTCTGGCAATGTACTTCCTGCTTCTACTTTGGGGAATAATTTGAAAAGTCTGATAGATTTCTAGGCCAAAAACTAGGCTTTTTTAGTTGAGAGACTTTTAATTGTTGTTATTCTACTAGTGGCTACATGTCTGTGTAAATTGCTTCTCTAATCTTGATTTAACTTTGGTAGGTGGTCTATGTTGAGAAAATTATCTGTTTCTTCAGATTTTCCAATTTGGTGGAGTACGTGTTTTTAAAGGATGTCCTGATTATTCTCTAGATTTCTTTGGTGTCTCTTGGTAGGTCCCCCACTTCACCTCTAATTTCGTTAATTTGAATCTTCTCTGGGTTTCAGCTAATTTGGCTAAGGGCTTGTCAAGCTTATTGATTTTCTCGGAGAATCAACTCTTTGTTTCCTTGATTCTCTGTGCTGCTTTGTTGTTTTCTGTTTTATTGATTTCAGCCCTGAGTTTGATTATTTCTTGCAGTCTACTACTTTTGGTTGTGAGTTCTTTTTATTCTAGAGCTTTTAGGTGTGCTGTTAAGTTACCAGCATGAGATCTATCCAATTATTATTATTTTTTTTATGCAGGCTACGTGCCAAGAACTTGCCTCTTAGAGTTGTCTTCATCATGTCCCATAAGTTTGGCTATGCTGTATCTTCATTCAGTAATGAACTGATTATTTTTCCATCAGCTTGTAAGCTTTCATGGTAGTCAGGGAGGGTGCAGAGTGTTACTTCAATTTTCTTCTATCCCTTTAAATCTGCTTTTTGTCTGAATGTGGGTTCAGTTTTGGAGAAAGTTGCATGAACTACATGGGCTTGGGTTAAACATTCTGATAATATATATTAGGTCCATTTATTTTATAATGTCAGTTAGCACCAGCGTTTCTGTTTAGTTTTTGTGTGGATGACTTGTTTGCTGGCAAGAGCAGTATACTGAAGTCTCACACTCTTAGTGTGTGAGGGTCAATATGTGATTTAAGCTGTAGTAGTATTTCTTCTACAAACTTGGGTGCCCTTGTGTTTGGTGCATAGATGTTAAGAATTTCAATATCCTCTTGGTGGACTTTTCCTTTGATGAGTATATAGTGTTCTTACATATCTCTTATAATCTGGCCATACCAATTTTCTTCTTAAGTCCATTTGCTTGGAATATCTTTTTCTATCTTTGAACTCTGAGGTGACATCTATCCTTCATGTTAAGGTGTGTTTCTTGGATACAGTAGAAGGCTGATCTTGTTTTCACATACACTTTGTTACTCTGTGTCATTCTATTATCAAATTGAGACCACTGATATTCAGAGTTATCAATGAGCAGTGTTTGTTGATTCCTGTTCTTTTGCTCTCGGTGGTGGGTTGTGTGTGTATTTGTTATTGCTTTTTCTCTCTTCTGCTTTTCTGGAGTGTTTTCTCTTGGGTGTGCTCATTTTCTTCAGGTTGAAATTTTCCCTCCAGTGCCTTCTGTAGGGCTGGGTTTGTAGATACATACTTCATAGATTTGGTTTTATCTTGAAATGTCTTTCTTTTTCCATCTATTGTGACTGAAAGTTTTGCTGGGTATAGTATTCTGGGCTGGTGTCTGTGCCTCTTAAGATTTTGTAGAAGGCCCTTATGGCTTTTAAAATCATCACTGAGAAGTCAGATGTTCTTCTAATAGTCTGCCTTTATATGCAGCTTTTAATATTCTTTCTTCATTCCGTATGTTCAGTGTTTTGATTATTACATGCTGAGGGGAATTTCTTTTCTGCTTCAGTCTATTTGGTATTCTGTATGCTTTTTATACCTTGACTGGCACCCTATTATTTAGGGAAATTTTCTTCAATGATTTTGTTGAAAATACTTTCTGTGCTTTTGACATGGTTTCTTCTCCTTCCTCTATTCCTATTATTCTTATATTTGGCCATTTCATAATATCCAAGATTTCCTGATTGTTTTCTGCCTTGGAGAGTTTTAGGTTTAACATTTTCTTTGCCTTGGGTTTCTATTTCTTCTATCTCTTTGTATTCTGTTGGTGAGGTTTGCCTCTGAGGTTCCTGTTTGAGTTCCTAAATTTTTCATTACCAGATATCCCTGAGTTTGGGTTTTCTTTATTTTTTATTTTATTTTTTATTTTTCTTTATTTATTTTCTTTATTTATTTTCTTATTTCTTTCTATTTTTACTTTCAGATCTGAAACTGTTCTGTTCCTCTTCTTCCACTCTTTGTGTTTTCAGAGATTTCTTTAACGGAGATATTCATTTCCTCTTTAAGGACCTCTATCATATTCATAAAGTCTAGTTTAAGTTCCTTGCTTTGTACTTCAGTCTGCTGCATTTCTTAGGGTTACTGTGCTCCAGTGGGGATGTACTGTCCTCACTGTGATCCATTGTTTTATCATGTTCTCATCTAGACATCTGGGTTGGGGATGATTATTAATCCAGGTGCTGATATCTGGTCTTATCTTTCTTGGGTATGTTTTGTTCCTTGGATTATGTTGTTCTGTTTCTTAGGAGGGTGTGGTGGCTGTCTGCAAACCTGTAGGAGATGCTGACAAATGGGGGTTTGGGTTACTATGTTTCTGGGTATCAGCTGCTGACACTTAGGAATGGAGGTAGCTGAGGGCATCCATAGCAGAGAGGAAAGTAGGCATTTCCACCGGGATCTACTTAGTCCCTGAGAATGGGAACAGACAGTTATAAAAGGCCACAGTTGGTGTTCTGCTACAGATCTGGGTATGAGACTGGGGTATTGGATTGCAAGGAAAGGAAGGAGATTGAGGATCTGAAGCTAACTAGCTGCTTACATGGCTTTCTTGATTGTCTGCTTGGCCTGAGGGTTCCCATGGAATTTCTTCTAGAGCTAGGTGCTGAGGCAAAGGAATGAGTGGGGTGGAAGATTGCAGGAGAATAAGGTCTGAGTGATCTGCTGGAGATGGGGACAAAGAAGAAGGGGAACCGCAGCAGGTGATTAGCTTCTGAGGTGGACCTACCTGCTTCCCAACCTTGGCCTGCAGGTTCTCAGGTTGGGGTATGGGACAAGGGGAGGAAGGTTAGGGGATTAGATTTGAAGAAAATCTTGGAGAAGATGATGTTCACGATCTAATGGAGATACTGGCAGAGCATCTAATTCCTTTTTAATTTCAAGTTTGAGATCCATTAAAGGGAATTGTAAAGACATTTATATTAATTTGTGAAATTGAATTTTAATAAACTTCTAGGAGTCTGTTTACCTAAATGGTCATTCGTCCGGTCCTTACTAATCTTGATGAGGTAAGCAGCCATATTTACCCTTGATCTATGTGCCTTTGTGGAATGTATTTTACATTTGCCTTCAATCTTCCTGATACTTTTGAATAGTTTTTGAAATGGGAAATTATTTCCTTTGGAATATTTATATGATCAAAGTACTTGTTTTTGGAAATAAGGTTCGCAAATAAATTCTGAGAATTTGGATTGCTGGAGTGTATCCAGAACGTGAACGTAGACTGAACGCAGGCAGGGGACGAAACTGATTTGTTAGCAAAGCCTCAAGCCGAGAGTCACCTGGAAGATCCTCTTTCCATTTTTATAGCATGTTCAGCTGTTTTGAATATAAATTGCAAACTGCTCATCAGGGCATATATCTGTCTCAGAAGCTGATACTTACATCCTTTTTTCTCACAGAATGGAAGAGTCTGCTGCTCTGTGGATCTGGAGTGTCTTGAAAATAATTGAAAACTTTTAAATGGACTCATCGCAGGGGAACAGAATGGACAAAATGACCATCCAACCGGAGGAAGAGGAGGGGCTGATTTTTTTTTGAACCACAGTCAATTACCAAAGTCTCCATCTAAGGAAAGTGTCTGGTTGCTTTTTCTGCTTCACTCATCCTTTCCAACTTAGTCTAGATGCCTGCAGTGCCGTGCATTTCGGTCGATGGTTGTTGAGTCTCCGTGTTGTAAATCCC
The DNA here is from genome assembly GCA_026225945.1 of Cricetomys ansorgei. Taxonomy (NCBI): domain Eukaryota; kingdom Metazoa; phylum Chordata; class Mammalia; order Rodentia; family Nesomyidae; genus Cricetomys; species Cricetomys ansorgei. The sequence continues at coordinate 2,158,949 of JAMJFZ010003970.1, forward strand.
ATCTCCCTCATCGGATCATGCGAGGATACTTTGAAAGGATCCCGTGATAAATGTTAATCTATTTTTTTTCGTTTATTTTGTGTACTACCATAATAGAGACTTGGCACCGTTTATTTATTTTTCTTGATTTTTGGATCAAATTCTGAAAATAAAGTTGCCTGTTGTGACTTCTGTCTCATCCACTGCACTCAGTACAGAGGTTCCTGTGGGACCTGTCGATGAAGATGTGTGGCATCTGTCCACAGCATCCTTCCGTTTCAAACTGTCGATCACAGATGCCCACTCACTCAGCTGAAAACTGCTTAGGGGGGGCATTTATGATACACGGAAGGGGGAAGGATGCCAGACATCATTAAACATCATTTCAAAGAGTACTATCTCCTCCCTGTTGCAAAAATAAATGGAGTGACACATTTACTCACGGCTTCTAAGTGGTGATTTTAAAAGCCCTTCCTGGCACTGGAAGCCAAATTATGTTTGTATCAGCTTTGTATAGAACTTAGAACCAACAAAGCACTTTAACAGTTATTAATCAAGTTAATGTAATAATACAAGTTTCCTCCATGTCACATAAACACGGGTTAAGGAATCTGCTCAGCCATTTGTTGTTTTTTAAGCAAAAGTGATTTTATACCTTCTGTGTCTTAGCAGCCAAGGTTTCTGATTCCTGTCTAATGCTGTTCCAATAATGGCGTTGCTTCTTATGGATAAAGGGGACAAGGAAAATCTGTTTGCATGGATTGGCGACTGCTTTCACTTCAGCTGATGCTTATTTCCTTACTTACTCATTTATTCATTCACTTTATTTAATGTATATGAGTGTTTTGTCTGCATGTGTATCTGTGCACCATGTGTGTGCCTGGTGCTTGTGGAGATCAGAAGAGGGCATCAGATACGATGGACCTGCAGTTACAGAAGGCAGTGAACAGCCGCGTGGTGCCAGGAATGGAAGCCACACCTCAAGCAAGAATGGCAAATACTCTTAATCACTGAGCCAGCTCTGCAGCCCAACCAGTGCTGTATTTGTAAGGATTGGCAATTATTAGTTTATGCAAAAGATTGTATTTTATCAGAGCTGAGCATCCAATATGAGGTGGGACTTTTAAGACAATCATGCATTACCCAGAATTAAGTTAGTCCCTGGACTATTGATCACTGCCTTCATATCTGAAAATCCTAACTTGTTACATCAATGATGCTAAAAGCACTGTGTAAATCCTAAGTAATACCATTATTAATTTAAAATTACAAGTCCTGAACACTATTACTCACCAGTATTTTTCCAAAAGAGATAACAGCCAATATTTTCTGTGAAAGTGGAGTGCTCTACATGAGATCGACTTTACGTGATGAATCACAATGACAACAAATTGAATATTACACTTGGCAAAGACTGATATAATGTGATAAATTACAACACATCACATTTTATCTCAATTCCCCACATGGAACCCTCGGGTAGAGAATTGAAAATTACCCTTTGAAAACATTTATGACAACTCAATTAAAAAGAAGCCTTTCCGATGTTACAAAAAGAAAAAGACTTACAGGACTTGCGTCTGCATCTGCAGATCTCTGTGTGAAGCACAGAGTCCTCCTGTTGGATTAGCACCTTCCCTTACATGTCCCGATTGGCAAGTCTGGGGATTCCCCACAAACACCAGGCAACTCACAAAGTTAACAATGCTACTATCCTACTGTATGGAAAGTCTGCCTGTGTCTGGTATAGAAAAATATCTGAGTACAGATACATACCTTAAAGTTGTCTGTACTTCTTTGCTCTAAAACATTGTGAAAACAGCAGAGTTTTATTTGAATTATGGTGTGTTGATACTTTGCCTAAGTACAGTTAAGACGAATAGCTCAAAGTATTTGCTTTTACAAATACAATTCTCAGACTCAATATTTTCTTTTCTTCTGGAACCTAATGGAGTAAGTTTAATCTAGGCTAATTCCAACCCCCCATAGTTTCTCTCGATATGGAATATGCTTCTTGTAATACATTAGGTGACATCTAATCATCAAAAACACATTTATCCATAAGGGTAACATGTACCTGTAGTTCCAGTGACTGGTGGTGGAGGGAGGAGACTGAAACAGAACAGGGAATCTCCTGATGTCCTGTTTTTAACACTATCCCGGGCAGCATGGAGAGTCACTCATCTAAGAACAGAAAGAACAAAGGATAAAAAAATGTGCTTTGTCTTCATGTACAAGATGCTTTCTATGCTCTACTGGGAACTCTAAATATGGCCATAGAAGTAGTAACCATCTATAGACCATTGCATTGATGAGTTACATGAATGAACATTGGATAAGCCTACATGATCAGATGGGATCATATTCAACTACACTTCACCTAGAAATGAACTACCTTCTTGACTTGGAAAATTTTAAAAAGACACAAAGTTGGATGGGGAAGGGAAGAGTTGTGGGAAGAAGAATGAACGTGATCAAATGCATTGTACAAAAATTCTCAAATGGCTAAATAAAGAAAACTACATTTTAAAAGTCTGAAGGCTGGGCACATGACTCACTGTTAAAGCATTTGGTAATGTGTGTTATAACCCTGGGCTCCGTCCCCGACATCGTAAAGACAAACAGATAGAAATAAAATTCCCAGATCCAGTAAAACAGGCATGAAGTTTTCAAGTGAAATAGGAGTGGGTCCCCAGTGACACAGAGTATTGTTTGGTGATTATCTCCTTGGGAGATGGATACTGACACTGGCAAAAAATTAAAAGAAAAAAGATCTCAAGATTATGCTCTCCCCTCCCAGGGTTACTGGCATGACACAACAGCATTGTAACAGGGAGTAAGCTGTTAGGAAAACAGTTCTGGTTATTAACTAAACATGTATCAGTGAAAAGCTAATGTTGACCCATTCCTTCCTTCTAGGCTCCATATGAATATGCATATATGTGTACATACCACGTATTTGTTATATATTGGTTGCAGATTATGTGAGATTCATGAGTAACCTACAATACATGTCTATAGAGCTGTAATAGTAGTTCTATGTTCATACACAACATGTAAACACATATGCATTATACATATGCGTATGCATATATATTCTTGAAATTTCCCTTCCTCTAACCTTTCCAGATCTGTACTTACCTCACGATTACAGATTTAATATCTTTGTTCCTTGTATTATGTTTGCAATCGGCTATGCATTAGACTGCATACTAACTCTGTGTGCAGTTGACCTATCCTGGCACCTAGCATAGTAGATTGCATATAGTGGGGCTTTCAATTTATTCTTTTAAATATTGAATTGATATTGTTTTGTAATGTAAACCAATCACAAGGTGTTTGGGAGAAAAAAACTTCTCTTGTAGTTTTAAATGTTCTGGAGTAATAAGACCCGTCTTAGAAAGTAAAATTTATTCAATGTTCCCATATAGAAGGCGGGTAAAAGCAAGGTTTCCCTGGCCGGAATGGGGGCAGAACACTCTGAGCCCCTTCGCACATCTGCATGACAGTTTAAAAGGGATCCAGGCTTTAAAGCCATTGTCTCAAGTGATTGATTTCTCTTCTACAAAGAAGGCAGACCTCAGAGCGGTTGTGTGTCCTGCCCAGAGTTCACAACTATTAATTATGGGCCTAGAACTTGTACTCAGCCTGGTTCTCCTCGGTCCCATCCTCCCTGGGGTTCCAGATGAGTCTCCATATCCAAGCTTTTCCTTAGCCTTTTAGAACAGCGGTTCTCAACCTGTGTGTCATGACCCCTTAGAGGACTGAATGACCTTTTCACAGGAGTCATCTAAGACCGTCTACATATCATATTTACAGTACGATTCACGACAGGAGCAAAATTACAGTTATGAAGCAGCAACAAAGATAATTTTATGGTTGGGGGGGTCACCACAACATGAGGAACTGTATTAAAGGGTCCCCGCATTAGGAAGGTTGAGAACCACTGTTCTAGAAGGATGACAGTAAAGAACACTTGGCCTGTGTAGGAGCTGTGAAGGCTGCTGTGCTCAGCATCTCTCCTGACTGTCCCTGGCTTTACTAAAACTCTCATACTGGTTCTGTGAAATAAGACTAGATCCACATCACAACCCGTGAGAGCAATGAGCCCTTTGCGCAATTGCTGTATCTCACGGTTTATAGGAAAAAAAAATAGTATAGAGGGAAAATAAAGCAATCTGTAAAAGCAGCTACTCCTGAAAAATTAAAACACACATGAGCACACACACAAACACCAAATGCACTCAGACTGCAGGGGCCCCTGGCGCCGAGAGGCGATCTCACACACAGCCTGTTTTTCGGAGCTCATTATCATTCTTTGCTTACTTCAATGTGACGGCCTCTCCAGACACAGAACAGAGAGAGACAAATCGTTCTCTGTGCTCTAGACATTAGTAGCTGCGTGTGTAAAAGACAGAAACTAGAAAATGGAGACCTGCGCAGAGAAACAATAGGCTGAGTCAGTATAAGGAAGGAAAGACACAGGGGTGAACTGCAGGGAACTGGGAGCCCCAACAGACGGGGCGAGATGCCAGGACGCTGGGAATGAGGAAGACCCTGTGTGTGCCAAGTGTAGGAACATTTCCAGGGAAAAGCCATAAATGCAACAAATTAGAAAGCAGAAGCAGACTTGGTTTGCTGGCGATTATTAAGTAGAGCCAGAGGCCAATGAATAAAGGGAAAATGGTCTGGAGAAAAGAGACAGGAGAAGAGAGGGGAAGGAGGAGAGAGGAGGTAGAGGAGGAGAGGAAAGGGGAAGAGAGGGTAGTAGAAGAGGGGATGAAGGGAGGGGAGGGGAAGGAGGGTAAAAGAGAAGAGGGGTGGGGGAAGAGAGAAGAAGGAAAGAGAGGAAAAGACACAACAGGCAGAGGGGAGAAAGGGAGGGAAGGAGGAAGAAGGGGAGGGGAGGAGAGGGGAGAGGAGAGGGGAGGGGAGGAAAGGGGAGAGGAGACGGGAGGGGAGGAGGGGAGGGGAGGAAGGGAGGGAAGAGGAGAGGAGAGGAGAGGAGGGGGGAGGGAAGAGGAGAGGAGAGGAGGGGGGAGGAGAGGAGGGGAGGAAAGGAGAGGAGGGGAGGGGAGGGGAGAGGAGAGGAGGGGAGGGGAGAGGAGAGGAGAGGAGAGGAGGGGAGGGGAGGGGAGAGGAGAGGAGGGGAGGGGGGGGGAGGGGAGAGAGGAGGAACAGAGAGCCAGAAGTTACAGGCTACACTATGTGGTGGCCATAGACAGGTTTCATTCCAAGATGAAAGGAAGTTATTGAATGACTTTTCAGATACAGATTTCATGCACATCTTAGATTCTAGTTGACCTGTGACTCATCTCTGCTCCATCATCATGAAACATCCACCATGTATCTAATGTAGACAAGAGACATTACATCTTACTCAGAACCTGGATTTCTGCTCAGGACTTCCTCAAATATACACAAGCCAGTGTGTCCTAAATCGTTCGAGAAAAATACTACAACTTGGATCTCATTTAAGACTAGTACTTTCCATCAGCTTCTTAGGTCTTTGCACTGGCATGGTCATGTTGTATATTTTATAATAGTTCCGGTATCTCACCATTTTAGTCATGAATGAGAGAACGCAGGGGACACAGGAATTGTTTTAGACGCATTACAGATGCAGCCACTCTCCCACACTGTTGCGATGTTGTGGTCAACTCTGCAAGTTAATGTCCAACACACAATGCAATATTTTGCATAGAAATTATATTACTAGAAAAGATGAAAGAGGTTTACCTAATTTGAAGGAAGTTTTCAATAGGTTAATGTGGTATTTTTTAAATGAAAAAAAGCACTATATTAACAAGGAAAACACCATCTGTTATAAATATTCAAACACAAGATGCAATTTAAAGGGAGGAATCATCAAGTGATGTGGAAATGTCATCTGATTAAGCTGCTGAGCTTTAACGGGGACATTTAGACAGCCTTTGGAATGTTTTAAGTCCAGTTTTCTAAGTTGCTTAAGAAAGCAAAGAACCAAATAAAGAGGGAAGGGCGAGAAATACTTCCTTTCACTACAAAATTAAAATATAGTAATCTTACCAAAATTAAACACTAACCTTAGCACCTTAGCAAACTAGAAGACATTATGAAGAGAACGGCTACCATGGATTGCAACACACTTGACCTTTGCAAGAGGGGTTTACCCCATGAGCAGGGGCTGTGTGTGTGTGTGTGTGTGTGTGTGTGTGTGTATGTGTCTCTGTGTGTCTGCGTGTGTGTGTCTGTGTGTGTCTGAGTGTGTGTGTGTGTCTGTGTGTGTGTGTGTATGTGTGTGTGTGCATGTCTCTGTGTGTGTGGGTATGTGTGTGTGTGTATGTGTCTGTGTGTGTGTGTATGTGTGTGTGTGTGTATGTGTCTGTGTGTGTGTGTCTCTGCGTGTGTGTGTGTGTGTATGTGTATGTGTCTGTGTGTATGTGTGTGTGTGTGTCTCTGTGTGTGTGTGTGTGTGTGTGTCTGTGTGTGTGTGTCTGTGTGTCTGTGTGTGTGTCTGTGTGTCTGTGTGTGTGTCTGTGTGTCTGTGTGTGTATGTGTGTGTGTGTGTGACTCCAAGGAAAATGTTCTTAGCTAATTTCAGTTATGATATTGAAAATGACATTGAACACATGAGCCAATAAACTATAAAATCATAGTTGCAACTATGTTAAAGAGATTAAAATAGTAAATGTTAGGGTAACTGTCTAAATGAATGAAAGCCCCAATGGAAGGAGGAAGGAGGGATCAGTGAGGAGGGATGAGAGAGGAGATGAGAGAGGAGGGAGGAAGGAGCAGGTCCCCTGTGTCAGAGCTCATACCTCAGAACCCTCTGCTGACTGCCTGCAGCTTATCACCAGTTTAAAAACAATGTAGAACAGGATTCCAAAATATACCTTTTTTCCCCAGAGACGCCATGAATTTTTTTTTTAACATGTGGTATTATGGATTTTAAATTTTGCGTTCAGGTTTAAAGAGTACTCCCAGGGGCTTGGAGGCATAGCTCAGCAGTTAAGGTACTCCCTGCTCTCCTGGGACCTGTGCTCAGTTCCAGTCCTTACACAGAGGCTCATAACCATCTGTAACTCCAGTTCCAGGGGATCTGATATCATACTGTGGACTTCACTGGCACTTGTGAACATTATACACATACACACAAAAGAAAGGAAGGGAGGGAGGGAGGGAAGAAGAAATAAAGAAGGAGAATCTTCTATAGGTCCTGATTTAAATTCCTAGCAACCACATGGTGGCTCACAACCATCTATAATGGGATCTGATGCCCTTTTCTGGCATGCAGGCATGCGTGCAGATAGAATACTTATATACGCATGTTTTAAAACATCTTTAATAAAGATCTTTAATAAAAATTTTTTTAAAGCCCAGGATGTAAAACAAACGTGCCAATGGAGTAATTTCAGAATCGATTTTTACCTGCCTTTGGTTGTGAGCCATGTGTTGTCTCTTAGGTCTTAAACCCTTACAGATTAGTAAATCAATTGCTTTTTCCTTTCTCTATCTGTAGATATATCCCTGTCCATTTGCATTCATTTTAATCAAGCAACACTTAATCATTTGTTTCTAAACCCCAGAGTTCCCTAATTTTTCCCCTAGGAAGCACAAAATGAGTTCTAATACCCTTGTTTAATAGTTCAACTGAATAAAAACAGTTACTTCTTTTAAATGGCTAACTGATTTTATGTATATGTGAGTTTTGTCTGCATATACCTCAGACTTTCTGGAACTGGAGTTAGTCTGTGAGCTGCCATTCGGTCCTGGGAATCAAGCCCTGGTCTTCTGGAAGAGCACCCAATGCTCTTAACCACTGAGGATCTTTCCAGGCCCCAGGTCCTTCTTATGACACCATCAGTTACCATAAATCTTGAGTTTCTGAAGCAAATGGGATGTTTGGAGAGAGGCCTCACTCAGAGGTTTGAGAGTGAACTTTTCACTGCCCAGGCAACAAACATGAATTAATTCTCATAGATGTATTGATAAAGATTAACTCTTAGTGCAGCTTAGCGTAAGAGCAAGATGGTTGGATACAGGTGTTTCCTGCCTGATTTTACCACAATTCAGTCTGACAAGCAAAGAGATGCACAAGCTCAGGGAGGCTGGGAGCACCGAGCCCAGAACCTGCTGGCAGCTGGGAGCGTATCACCAGAAGAGATGGGAGGCAGAGTCCCTTCTCGTCCCTGTTAGCAGAGCCTCCTCGCCACCTGGGAAGAGACTGTTAATGTGAAGAAAAGACCAAATAGTCAAGATACACTTAGCTAAAGCAAACCTTAAAATGTAATTGAAGACAATGAGATTCTTTTGAGTTGGGGTCGGGGGAGGACATCTGAATTAAAACCAGCCTTGAGTGTTTGTTTTCTGTGTGACTTCTGTAGCAAGATGCCACACATCCATTTGTGATGCACACAGGGTCCACGCGTTGTAGAATCCAAGGGAAGGACACTTAAGAAACTGTGGGTTGGTGTGATACTGACTACTAAAATACCATACAAAAGAAGGGTGCTCCTGGCAGCTTCAGGATTGCTTTTCCAATGTCTCTCATTGACTGCAGATCGCTTATTATGCTAGACTGGTCAGCTTTCAAGGACAGATATCATCCTGCTTGTACCTACCCATGTACCCATGTACCCATGTCTACACTGTTGTTCTTGGGTTGAATGGGATCTGGGGAATCAAACTCAGTCCTTTCTACTTGCATGGTAAGCATCTTTTTGACTAAGCTAGTTCTCCAGCCCTGCAACGTAGAAGCATGAAATCAGTTTTCAGGAAGGCATTGTTCTCTCCAGAAGTTCTTCCTTTGCTTCTTCAGGCTTCAAATGATTCTAGATCACCTGACTTGCCTCTCTGTAACTCCAATCTCTCATGCTGAGCTCACATAGATTTTTCCATCTTTATCTGTGCCTCCCCTCCACTTTTATGGATATTTGGGATTGGATTTGGGGCTCACTCAAGAATCCAGAATTACCTGCTCATCTTAACATCTTTACCTTGTTTATGTTGGAAAAGATTCTTAAAATTCCAACTAAAGTAACATTTACAGTTTTGCATATTACCATATGGTCAGAACAGGTGCGAGGCCAACATTCAAGCTAGCAAGTTGTTACCTTGATTGATCACTTACGACGCTATAGTAATAGTGGTACCCTTTCGTTGTTTACCAGTGATGGAATAGAAAAATATCAGAACTAGAAACTTGAGTCAAATGCTTCTTTCTGCCTTTTTATTCTCTTTAAAATTTTCTGAGTATGTAGTAGACATATAATCAATCAATCAGATGTTTATCTGGAATGTTAATCAGACTCGCAAAGCTGAAGAAGTCACTTCTCAGACAAAATTCAGGTTTCCCCTAGTTTGACGGAATTCCAAATAAACCTTTGATACCATGGCGCTGTTTTTCCCTCTGTCTGTGGTTACTTCTTGTCAGCAGCTCCTTCACCCACCAAAATGAGAATAAGTTTCCCAAGAATAGCTGGTGTTGTGATATCATTCCACTTCCCATGCAGTGGTTGTGCAATTAAGCTCATTGATTTAAAATAATCTGTGTTAATGACTGCTCGGTCATTGTGACAAAACACCCTGACCAAGAACAGCTTGAGGAAGGATTTCTTTAGCTGATGGCTCCAAAGGGCTCAAGTCTGTCATGGTGGGGATGGCACATCCTGGCTTCGAGAGCAGGAAGCTGGCTGATCTCATCTCTTCATGCACACAGTAAAAGCAGAGAGGGGTATTGGTGAAGCTAAAAACCCTCAAACCCCGTGATGACTTCCTCCAGCAAGGAAGTACCTCCTGAAGGCTCTGTAGACTCCCCGAAAGGCACCACCAACTGGGAACCAGGTGTCCAAATATGTGAGCCTCCGGGGGGACATTTGAAACTGCCACACCATCCAGCACATCATGCAAATTTAACAAATCTCTTTCTGCATTTCGTGAAAAGATAGTTTCTAGGAATCCACTGAGAGGAGAAGAGGCCATACCTGTATTTAACCACTACAACACGCCTAATGACCTCAACTCCATAAGCTCTCTGCTGTAGGGCCTTATGGAGGAGGAACAATGAAGACCTAATCGGTGACTGAAAGACACTATGTTAAACATCAGGCCAAGCATCTGATTTTCTACTTGCTGTCAGAGGCAACAACTCACATTTTACTGAAGAGGAAAAGGGGACACAAATGTCTCTTCTTCTTTGAGACAGGGTTTCTCAGTTGTAACTCTGGCTGTTCTGGAATTCACTCTTTAGATCACACTGGCCTCGAACTCACAGAGATCCACCTGCCTCTGCCTCCTGAGTGCTGGGATTAAAGGTGTGTGCCACCACCACCCAGCCTACATACTTCTCTTCTAACACACAGCTGTGAACAGAAGCCTTACAATGCTAAAGTTAATGCTAAATGGAACAGTCAGGAAGGGTCTAGAAGGAAAGCCTAGTTCCTTATTACTGGGAGGGCTTTGAACTGCACAAGGCAAAGTGGAAGAAACTGGCTAGAGAGCAGAATAGGCACGAAGAGGAGGGGATCAGGAGTGAAGATGAGAATACCTCTTTCAAGTCAGACTGTTTGGGTTGGACCAGACTACAGGAGACCTGTAGTCATCTTGTCTCATGTAGGGTGGCCACTGCTACCGGTCTTCTCGAGACTTGGCTATGTTGTTTTCGTTGAAATAAGTATGTACCCAGACCATGTAAAGCTGGAAGGACACCCTCACTGCAGGACCCGGCAGCTGTTAATTTTCACTTTCTAGTTCTGGGTGAGGTGGGTAATTACACCCAGCTGTCTCCTGCTTCCCCGCTGCTGCTTTCTCTCGGGCTGGTGAGTCTTCATTTATTCTTACGAGTGGGGTTGTATTGCGAGCTGTGAAATGCACCCAGCTGTCTGGTACCTGGCAGAGGCTTGTTCATCACCTGCCTCTTGACTGGCTCGAGATGGTTTAACCACACTAGTTTTCAGTGGAGAGATTTATCTTCCTTGGGGCCTTCCATGGCAATCTTAGAAAATATAAAAAAGTCACTGGAACTTCACAATGGAAAGAAAAAAAAATAAAGCCAGATGACTGGAAAGTGAAAAAAAACATGACATAGTGTGAAAAAGACAAAATTTAAGGGTGAATCTGAGGAATTAATAGCGAGAATGATTCTCTAACTGGCTTTTCTGAATGGCTCAAGATGATTATAGCAAAATATGAGGTCAGGGGAAGGGAGGCCCAAACTTGATGACACGACAGAGTGCTTAGCTCAAAAGATGATGAGACCTGGACAGTACGTCCCGAGAGATCCCCTTTGTAAGTAATCGTTCATCTCTTGTTCAAAGAATCATCTTCTTCTGGGGTCTCACATTTATTCTTTCAATATTTCTGAATGCATATTTATGCCAGCGATCACATGGTTATTTTACTGTACGTCTATTTTGGACACAGTTATTTTGGAACTCAGGAATTTATAGATAATACATTTTTATAGATGTTCAACAGAAAAAAAAAATATCTACATGAGATGAAGAGATACAGCCCCACCACACACAACAGATAGAGAACAACAAACAACTCAAAGCTGGTTATTCATTTTCTTAGTGTTTAGGACCAAAACACTAGCAATTATTGTGAAGGATCCCTAAGAAGCATGGTATAGTCAGTGCCTGGGTGTTCTCTGAGACTATAGGGAGGGCCAGATTCATGGAGAAACCTGTAGGTCAGCTCTTACAGTCCAGAGACAGGCAGAAGAGTGACAGGAGGCTGAAGATGGCAGTGAAATGGAAACAGCATCAATTGAGGTTTGACTCTGCCAATGTTGGGTAATGGGAGAACTTGGAGCTTGGAGATGATTTCATAGAGAGCGAGTTTGCTCATACCACGCAACACATGAATGAGGTCACTTTTACTAAAAAGACCGCACAGCACGTCTGGAAAGTGGGAGAAGTAGCACAATGAGTTATGAGTTGGAAAGAACTCTAGTTGCAGGTACAGACAGGCCTGGGCTTGAATCTCATTTTCATAATCTCTGATGTGAGTTGACAGTGAATAAGTTACTCTGCTGTCATGAATCCTCATTTAAGTAAATCTGTAATTAAATTAGAAATTTCAATTAAAAGATGGGAGAGAGGAGAGAGGAGGAAGGAGGGGGAAGAAGAAGATGAGGAGGAGGGGGAAAATTGAGAGGGTAAGGGAGAGGGAGGAGAAGAAGAAGGAGAAGGAGAAAAGGAGGAGGAGGAGAAGAAGGAGGAGGAGAAAAGGAGGAGGAGCAGAAGAAGAAGGAAGAGGAAGAGGAGGAGGAAGAGGAGGACGAGGACGAGGACGAGGAGGAAGACGAGGAGGATCACCGTACCCACAATGGACCAACCTTGTTGGTGTTCATGAATGACAACTGCTGGAAGAACCACCTTTAATACATCTCGTAGCCTTGCCCATCTTGCCTCCTTTTATGCAGTTAAATAGCACATGGTATGATGACAAAAAGGTTGTGTCACAGGTCAAGGTGTGAGTAAATAGGCAATGATGGGAAATGACTACCCAGTGGGCAAAGGACCAGATTACAATGCTGTATTCTGGTCAGGTAATTCAGAGTCGTTCAGTCTGATACACAGCAGGCTAGGGATGAGGCTGTGCATTGTTTCCCTTGGAAAATATGCAAGGTGAAAGTATTTACTATTGAATATCATATGTGAACTACCCCCTTCGTTTGCAAAATTAAGAAGTGGACAGAATTTGGACCAGAGACTGAAGAGCACTGGTCCCTCTTGAAAAAGATCCAGATTTTATTCCTAGCACTGATATGGTAGCTCACAACCATCTATAACTCTGGTTCCAGGAGATCTGATGCCCTCTTCTAGACTGTGTGGTCACCAGGCATAATTGTATGCAGACAGACATTCATGTAGGCAAAACACCCATACGTATAAAGAAAAGTAATGTACTTTATAAAAAGAGACAGAATTTATGAACAAATAACCTGCATGCTAATGTTTTTAGGGCGTGAAAGGACAAACAGAAGTGTAAAGCCTTACAGAGGAGCCGATTGGATCAGATGCTCCTCTAGGATGGCTTCTGGCCATATGCTTCCACTCACAAGGCTATGAAGTGATCTCAGGGAGCTTCCCAACCAGCCTTAAGCATCTGAGATTTATTGAGTCCCTAGCACTGAAGCCGTTCCATATGGATGGTAAAAATTCAAGCCCAGGTGTTCAGAATGAAGCCTTCCTAAAAGTGGTCTTGATGAACGATGAGGGCAGGAGAGGCATGAAATACCCAACAGCAATTACAATATCCACTGTCTTGAGGCAGCACTCAACACATAATTATCTCTTTCTTATTCCAGGGAAGGACAGCATCAAGGACACAATTACATAAACAGTAGACATTATCATATTGCTTTCATAGTAAAAACAACTCACTTTATATTCAAACAGCAGGCATAAGAATATGCAATTATCCTTCCCAAATACAATTATCTAAATTATTTAGAATACAAACAACTTAAAACAAAAACAAAACATTTTTATGCTGCTTAGCTTAGAGGAGGAAATGTAGACCAGCCCCATGGCTGACATATTTCTGATTTTTTCCCTCCCAGCTTGTCCAGACTTAAGGCTAAACACACATATTATATTCCAACTGTGTGCCAATCATGGAGGGAAAATGATAAAATCATACTGGCCCTTTTCCTCAAGCAACTTAAAATTTATAAACTGTCATAATATATGGACTTAATATGAGAACTAAGAGTTTCCCAAAAGTCACTGTTAGACACTGCAGGGGAAGCAAGACCACTGAGGATTTCTGTATAAAAGGCAGACTACAAGTTGTCTCCATCTGGGAAAAAATAAACAGACTTTATTCCAGAGATAGAAAGAATATAAACAATTCACAGAGAAAACGCTGGGTGACTAACAGAAACGAAGCCAAGCTGAGCAGCAGTCAGCGGCATGGGTCCTGGACAGCAGGGAGACACAGAAGCTAGTCAGGTAAGAAGACAAACAGTCCTACCCTCAGGACAAGCCCATAGCCCTTGCAGGCCTCAAATCCAGTTTCGGCTTCAGTGACACAATCTGTCCTCTTCATATATCCCTGCACTTAGAAAAATTCCCAGTAAAATTATCGCAAGTCGTATTTAAGAACACACAAAGATCAGCCATCGTGAAAGAATTACCTTCATCCCAAGGATGCAAGACTGATTCAACAAACACAAATCTGTAAACGTGATACAACGTATAAATAGACACACAGTCAGAAGACAAATGATTATCTTGACTGATAGAAAAGTTTAATATCCTTTTGGAAAAGTTTAATACCCCTTCTTGATTAAAACAACACAAGATAAATTAAAAAATTTGAAGAAACTAGGAATATAAGGATCAGTAATTCATCCTCATAAAGGCTGTGTACAACTAGCCTACAGCCAACATAATATTAAATAAGGAAGAACTGAAAGCATTTCCTCTAAAATCAGGAACAAGACAAGGGAGCTCACCCTCACTCCTCTTATTCAGCAGAGTGCTTGAAGTCTTAATCAGAACGGTGAGATATAGGAAGGAACATTTTTAAAATTTACAAACAGAAATGGGAAGAATCCAGGTATCACTATTGGTAAATGATACCATCCCATACATAGAAGGCCCTAATGACTCCCCAGGAAACTCTTGATAGAAAGGCACCAGTATACAAAAGCAATATGGAGTGAAGGTAGCCTTCCTTTATACCAATAGTGCACTTTCTGAGAAGGAAACAAGGGGAGAAAATTCCATTTGTAACAACCTCAAGAACAACAAGATATCTAGGAATAAAATTAGCCATGGAGCTGAAAGGTATCTATGTCTAAAACTTAAGATACTAAAGAAAGAAGTTGATGAAGACTCCAGAACATTTGTCTTCGACCTTCCTAATGTTGCGACCCTTTAATATAGTGCCTCGTGTTGTGGTGATCCCCAATCATAAAATTATTTTTATTGCTACTTCATAACTGTACTTTTGTTACTGTAATGATGGCAACATAAATATCTGACATGCAGGATGGTCTTAGGCAACCCCTGTGAAAGGGACATTCAATCCCCAAAGGGTCATGACCCATAGGTTGAGGATTGCTGCTGTAACAGGTCAAAAGAATATTCTTGTCCTCAGATAAGCAGGATCAATACGTAAAAACGGTTATATTACTTAAATCTAACGATCCAATGAAGTATCTTTCAAAAACCCAAAGTGTATTCTTCATAGGACTCGAAAGTAAAGTTTATGTTGGAATAAAAACAAATAAACAAACAAACAAAAAAATCCCTCACCTTTAAATAGCTAAAGCAATTCTAACCCAAAAGGACACCAATTACAACAATTACTGTACCTGATCTCAAACTGTACTACAGACTCATAATGGCAAACTCAGCATAGCGCAGGCAGAATTCATACATGTAGGCCAATGGGATAGAATACAGGATGCAGAAGGAAACCCACACAGCCACGGCCACGTAACTGTTGACAAAGATGTCAAAAACATACACTGAGACACAAACAGTTTATTCAAAGGGGGTACTGGGAAACGAGATCTATTTCCTCTCATCCTTCACAGAAATCAATTCAAAATGGATCAACACCTTTAACCCAAGACCTAAAACATACAGACTGCTAGAATAAAGCAGGGGTAAAGCACTGCAAGATGGATACACAGGCAAAAGGTTTCAGAGAAAACCTCTAATAGCCCAGGAAATCCTAAGAACAAACAGAAGGAACTGTAAGAAGTTAAAAACCTTCTGCATAGGAGGAGAAACGTTCTCCAAAACGAAGAAGCTCTATTTTCAGTTTTTTTTTTCCTTTTACACTTCTCTCCATAGTGACTGTACCAGTTTACATTCACATCATCAGTCAATTGGGGTTCTTCTTCTCCTACACTCCTGCTGGCAGAAATATAAAGCGATCCAACTAGCATGGAAACCAAAACTAAAACCAGAACTATCACATCATCCAGCTAGCCATTCTTTGCATATGAACCAGAAGGAACCAATATCTGAATACAACATAGGAACCTCCACCCACATTTGTTACGGTGTTATTCACAAAAGTCAAGTTATGCGCTAAAATAGGTGCCATCAACAGACACACACACACACACACACACACACACACACACACACACACACACACACACACACACAAAATATCATAAGACAGGCGAATAACAAAATCATGTTATTTGTAAAGTAAAAAAAAATGAGTGGAATTGGAGGTCATAATAAATGAAAAAGGTAAGATTCAGAAAGAATCACTCATTTTTCTCACATATGTGGAATCTAATTTAAAATACAAACAGAAGGGAAATTTTTGGGAAGAGAAAGAGATGACGTGGGGTAGTAGGGAAGAGGAGAGAGGGTGATGGGTGAATACTCCCCAAGTATGAAAGTGTCTTGATGAAACCTATTACATTGTATGATTATTATATGCTAATAAAGCTATTTCCTAAACCATGCTTTGGGGGATTTCTCCTGGAGGGTCTCAAGAATCCTGAGTCAAGATGAAAACACCCACTGGAATTCTTCACTAGTCCATGTCCCAGAATGGAATAGAAGGAACATATTCACAGTGAGTAACCAGACATGTTACGCAAGGGTTAACACATGGGGTTTCATATTTACATATGAATTACTTATGAGATGGAACATAGAAATGGTGCTAAGCAGATGTTGGGAGAAGGAGGCAGTAGCCAAATTTGGGGGGGCTCTTGTATGTCAAGAGAAGGAAATCTTACTTAATGATTAGGGATGGTGTTATGAAAACTAAATTTCGACTTTAAAAAAAGGAGATTGCATTTCTGTATTGACTTTTCACGCAAATTCCTATTGAAATCACAACCTTTGCTATGTCAGCTCCTGGAGCAAACACAAGATTTTTGTAATTGAGGGGAGGGGATATATGTAGAGTCCAGCCATAGAGCGCGTGGATAACACAGAAGAGGTCCTAAGCTTGATACAAGAGCTGGATGAACCCAGAGGTCTTGTTCTGACACATCTTCAGTGTTCACTGATGATGACAAAAGCATATTGAATCTTTAGCAATATGGTCTTACCCTCAGGTTAGAGAGAGTAACTACTAGCCTCGGCAATACACTGTGATACTTGGGAATGGTTCATCTTTGGCCAGCAACTCAATCAGTTGTGACCCATTCCTGGTAGTACAGGTTTTACTTAGTGGCACAGAATGCCTAGATGGGGTGATGTCTCCCTATTATATGGGGAATCCAATTAAATTACTTTCGTATGCATATGTAATTTTAGGATGCTTCTACAATAGTAGTTTTCCATGTGGTTTTTCAAAGAGGTTTAAGTGTGAGTTATCCTTTCTCCACTTTCTCTCCTTTATCCTTTCCCACAATTCCCTCCCATTCAAGCCTCTATTCTACTTTCCCCTTTGTCTCTTTACAATCATACATCCCTTCCCCCCTTTGTTAGACGAGCCCCCTCCTGCCCTGTGGTACCTTACTGGCTTTCTAAATCACAAAAATAATACCCATAGAACATTTGAAGCCTCATTAAGACACTGAATATGTCAAATGCATATTTTAACTGGCGGTTATTAATGATTTCCTATGAGCTGGGCATTTCTGATAATTTCTTTAATGTTCACAGTGAGTCTCTAACCATGGTACTATTTTTTTCTTTTAAACATGCCATCTCTAATGTGGTGGAGGTGAAGTAATTTCTCTGAGTTCCTACGACAGAGGGGTTAACCTGAAATAGCCCATGGGGCTGCCTATTCATGGTACTCCTTAATGCAGACAGGAAAATTAATTTTTAAGTTTATTTTTATATTATGTGTATGAATGAGTGGTTGAAAGTCTGTATGTATGTATGTATGTATGTATGTATGTATGTATGTCTGCATGTATGCTTTGTGTTTTCAGTGCCTGCTGAGGCCAAAAGAACACGTTAGGACAGCTGTAACTGCAATAGAGGGGGATGTGAACCTCCATGTGCTTCTGGGAACCACACCCAGGTCCTCTGCAAGAGCAGCTAATGTTCTTCTCTGCCGAGACTCCGTCCAGCCCTCTAGCACATACTTTTTAAATTACATTTCCTCTGTTTAGCTGGCTTTTGCTTCCACTACACTCAACGTGGCTTCTTGCATTTACTCTGAACACATGTGATGCAGTCAGAGCCCAGCGAGAACAAAGTAAGGACTGCTGTAGGCATTTCACGCAGAGGGGACTTAATGTAAGGATAAGTTGTAGGTGCGCTGAGAGGGCTCTGAAGACAAACAGGAAGTGGAGCAGCCTTGAGAAGAACAGCAAGGATGGTGTCTTTCCAAGGTGCAGAGAGAGTCACATGAGAGCCCACCAGCCAAGGAGGTTGGATATGTCCTGTTGGTCTATCCTGAGGAGAAGTTGCATTATGGAGGAAACAAAGCCAGCATAAGCACATCTTCAACCGACTTCCGTGTATTCTGCTGGTTCCTCTCTGTTATATCCAGCTTGTCATGAACCAGATGGGAGCTTAGAAAATTCAACTTTACAAAGAGGACTGAAAAGGAAATATGATAACAAGGCAAAAAAGGCCTGTTCCCCCTCACAGCCTACTTGTATCCTGTGATGCATCTGCAATTAAACAACAAACTGAGTGTGCAAGCTCAGGCATTTACAGATTTGGCATTGATGAACACTGAAAACTCAGGCATCTAGCTTTGGAGGTATGGCTGGGATAAGCAAAGTATACTTGTATATGTGACACCATTGGAATTCAGAGATAATGAAGGGAAATGGTACCCACAAGGGTCTAAATGTCGGTGTCCCCTCAAAACTTATGTGCTAAAACTTTAAACCCAATGAGATGATACCGGAAGTTGGGACTTACATGAGATCACTGTGTCATGAGAATGGGGCTTTCATGAGCTGGAATAATGTCCTCTTAAAAGAGTCCCAAGGAGCTTGTTTATCCCTTTTACAATTCCCGCACACAGTGAGAAGTTGCCATCCACGAACCAGGAAACAGGTCCTCACTGGTCTCTGATATTGCCCAGTGCCTAGATTTTGAACTCTGTAGACTTCATAACTTTGCAACACAAGAGTTCTGTTCTAAAGCTACCCAATGCGCAGCATGCTTTGTTTTGTTTGATGATGGTATCATTGTAGGAAATCTCACTTTCCCTCTCACGCTGTATGCATACACCCCTTATCCACGTCTACCTCTTTGGTCCAGATAATTTCCGAAATCCATTCCAAGAGACTGGTATTAGCTTTTTCAGAATTGGTTCATATTTTAATATAATGAAAACCATTGCAACTCATGTAAGTTGCACATAAGCATGCCCCTTGATAAGAAAAGCATAGAAATATTGAGGACCTTGCTTGGGAAAATTGACAGCTTGATGAAGTGTCCATGAGGACAGTTTGTTGCCTCTTCAACTGATTCCATGATGTTCCACAATTACAAGGTTTCCTAAGACTCCATAAAGAAACCCCTTTTTCATATCCCATCTTGTTTTTACACACACATACACACACACACACACACACACACACATACACACAGACATATGCAGACACAGATAGACAGACACCTCAGATACACAGACAGACTGACATATAAGCAAATCTGTAGACACAGACACACAGGCATATGAGCACCATACCCACATAGTTTTAACCCTTGGCCATTTGTGCATTTCTGGTAATGAGTAGTGTTGCTGTCATGAGTCTCATACAGAAGATCTACTTTGGCAGCTGTCCTACCAAGTGTCCTCATCATTTCTCATTACCCTGACCACAGCCTGATGCTGTCCTTTCTCACTTGTGCTTAGAAACGTCTGGTTCTCGTTGTGTTCTTAGCAACTGAGGAGGACCAGGTATGAGTTCACTATGGTCTTCTCTCAAACTCATGTGATCAGAAGTTACAAGGGAAGATGACTCTCACTTATTTCCAAGGGCATCTCAGAGCTCAAATGAGCAGTAATTTGTTCCAGTAAATCCCTGTCGTGCTCTTAGTGTGACGTCTTTTCCCTTTTGGTCAAAATTCATCGAGAGTTGCTGCATCTCTGAAAATCTGTTGACTGTCTACACGGCTTGAGGACATTTGATGTAATTGAGAGACAAAACAAAGAAAAGCCTACATACGAAATTCTCTCCATTTCTGCGATGGAAATCTATGTTTAAAAACTCTTCGATTTCTTGGTCTAAGTTTCTTCCTATGAAAAGCCATACTTTCTGTCCTCGTGGACATCTTGCTTAAAGAGATACTGACTTATTTTGAGACTGATACTGCATATCAGGGATACTTTATCATAGACGGTGGTAAGTAAGTAGACATACATGACTTGGGCCTGAGTTTACTGTCTGAGGGGTTATAAAGGCTTGAATATTGTTCATGAGCTCAATTATGCATAAGAGGCTCTTTGGAGGGTGAGATTTGAGTGCACATCACAGTGGGTTTAGCAAAGCGGGCTCCAGGGTTATTAGATTTATCCAGCTAACATTGAACATATCTCCTTCGACAGATATAGAGCCTGCTCTTGTGAATTGGAAGGCATTACAGAGCAGGGGAGAAGGAGCATTCTCTGCATGGAGGCCAATACCAGTCTTCAAGGAGGAAGCAAGAAGTTGAGCTTTGAACATTCCCAAGTCCTGTTCTCATTTACCAATAATATAAGTACTTTGTGAGATATGCGGTATCTAGAGAGAATCTGATTACCGCCACTCACCCCATATCACAACAAGACCAATGGCAAAAAGATGGACCTTTCAATCCTTAGTGCTGAAGGATTTTGTATGTGTATAGAATAAACTAACTGATCAGCCACTATACATCATAGCAAAAACACATTCCACGTAGAATAAAACACAGATATGAAGATATTAAATATCTTCAGCATCTTAGGAGGCAGGGTCATAAAATACATTAACTGGAGAAAATAAAGCTAACTCTTTTGGCCACTAAATAATAAATAACTAATAATTTCCTCATAGGGCACTATAACAATACAAGAAGGGAAAGGTTTGCAATCTCTTTTCGGCAAAGAGTTGATATTAAAAATTTCCAGGAGGGAAGCAGAATCTGAGAGAGAGAAAGAGAGGGAGAATGTCACAGTAGTGGCCCTACAGAGAAGTTGTGCATGGCAACTGGTATCGTGCCTACTTGCTGCAGGCAGCTCTACATGAGAACTCATGCAGCTTCGCTCAAACACTTTCAAACAGGAAACGCAATGCAAATCCAATGGGACTAGATCACATCACAAAAATGCACCTGCTCGTATACAGAGGGTTCTATGTATCACCATGGGTGAACGTAGACAGGCACACAAAACATGATTAATCTTAATAACATGAACAAAAAGAAGAAAAACACAAAATAAGATGCCCAGAATAATCCAGTTGACATAAAGTTCAGAACCCAAGAAACTAAAATGACTGTTCATGCATTTGAATAAAATTGCCCTAGCTGTCAAGACAGTGGGTCTAAGAGCATGCTGGGTGTATGGTCAGATTGGGGTCCAATATGATGACAGGGTATCTCCTGTGCCTATCTTACCCTGGCCTTCGTGGGTAGTGGTGTACAGGTCTGTATTTGTGCAACTATAATTTTTTTAAATTATTTTTGTGTTTTTTATTATTTTCATTTTTTTTAAAAAAGAAATATCACAGGCTGATCCATTGGTGTCTTGGTGCTTTAGCTCTAAGGTCTGTGCACTGGCAGATACGAGAGACCTGCTGGGGAAGAATAAATATTCTGTTTGTTTTAGTCCCTTCAGAACATAGTACAAAACCCCTGGCAAAAGGAAGGGTGAAGACTGAGTTTGTGGAAGAGACAGGAACAGATTTAATGATATGAATTGACCTGTTTAAAGTTCTCTCTGCCATTTTCTCCGTCACACACAGTAGAGCTTTGGAATCCACGGTTCAGTTGCGTGAGCTACATTGTGTATATGTGAGCTTGTACCTCGCCTACGAGTTCCATCTCTGCTGTCAGGATGCAACACCTAACTCATTGGCATCCCTGTCCCATGAGGACGTGCTCAAACATTTGAGGATCCCTCAATGTTTATTTGAGCAATCTGAATTCAGACAATAATGTGCGAGACGGACTCTGTAATTTGAGCAGTCTGACGAAAGTCTATCTCTTTGTGAACACATCTAACATCATCTTAAAGTTTTCAGTGTCTCCAATGTCAAGAAATTCCCCAGCACTCAGCCATTTGAATGTTGGAGAGAGGTAATTAAGGAGTGATGTCTCTGTGTTGACATCTGTAGCCTTGGCAGAGGAGTCAGCTGTACTCCTGGCAGTAAAGTGCTCCTTAACTGAGTGTGGCTTACAGTAACAGGAGCCGATGTTTACCGAGTTGGGGAATGAGAACTGATCATTGATTTGCTATCCTATAATGGCATCGGTGGAGAGCTAATAATGGACTCTACCACTTGTATCAGAGTAAATAGCCATTTTTATATTACCTGCTTTCTTACAAATTGGCTACCAGCAGGGAGAGTAAAATATACGGCTGTCTCATATCTCAGAGCTCTAAACAAATTGCATTAGAGGAGCACGGTGATACATGGGTGAGCATTTGCTGATATTTATAACTTGAGCTCGGGCTTAAAACTGGGTATTAAAAAGTTCACAATTGTCCCTGTTTATTTCCCACAGTCGCTTGGGTACTGCGTCCTCGATGTTTAGCTGCTGCTGTTATTTTGGAATAATGTGTAATCGTTTATTCCCTTACAACACCAAAGAAACGCTCTGGGCACTTATCAATTTGTCATTTCCTTGGCAAAGCGTAAGCTATTCTTCTGAGTTGTATTTCTTCAGAAAGGAAAAGGCAGACACGGTACACATTGGGGAAAGGATACAGGAGGCAGGGATGCAACTTTGAGATGATTTTTACATAGCGGCTGCGCAAGACTCGCTGTGTAAATTGACTTGTCACTTCTCTTTGTTCTTTAATGATGGCCTCCTTCTCCCTTCTCACGGGCTAAAATTAGCTTATGAGGGCTGTTCTGTGTGACTTATCCCGGGGAGATGTCGACAAATGTCTCTTCGGTCCTAAATGGGGCACTGATGATGGACAAGGCAGCAATCCCACCATGCCTAGCGTAGGGAGCCAATGAGATGATTGTGATTACTTACAAAGCATGGATGGCTCAAGAGTAATGGCACCGCTGAAAAGCCCACTTTAGCACGGGTGACAATCGACGAGGGTGGCATTCTGCAGCTGCCTCAGTCTACCTGCAGGCGGCTGTTGGCAGGTCTGAGGACCCTCTTCCCTCCACACATGTCACTGCTAAATCTTTCTGGGACTTGCAAAAGTCATTTCTATCCTCGATATTATTATGAGCCCCCTTCCAGGAGGAGATGCTGCAATTCGTAGGAAATGTCTGCACAAAGTAGATTTGCTTTGTACACGTGCTCACGTAAGGGCTCTCTTCTCTCTTCCTGTTGGGCTACCACATGCTGATGACTGCATTTGCAGTCTGGATGACATTGCTTAATGGCACACGTGTGCCCAGGCAAAACGGGTTGAATGCTCGGTTCCCGATGGTTAGCAATGTTTGGGGATGCTTAGAAGGTGTGGCCTTCCTGGAGGAAGTGTGTCTCTGGGACTGGGCTTTGAGGTTTCAAAAGCCACACGCCATCTCTCTGCTTCCTGTCTGCAGTTCCAGGTGTGAGCTCTCAGCCCCTGCTCTCCCCACTTGCAGTCTCTGCTGCACCATCACGGACAATTATCCCTCTGGAACCTTAAGTCAAACAAACCCTGTCTTCTAGAAGTTGCTTTGGCCATGCCATTTCATCACAGCACCAGAAAGGTAACTGATTTGCAGGAGTTTGTGGGGGGGGGGGTTGATATACACAGCTAAGATAATTCGAGAGATTAATTTTGGCTTTGAGAAATTCTTCAGCCTCAAAGCAGGCAAGTGAATTTCTGTTGAGAAATTATTTTACTTTTCGATTGCGAAGAATGTGATTCCTCAATCCACTAGCATCTCTTCAGGCTCACTTTATTTCCCTTCATAGAGAATGCAGCCCCGGGAGAGAGTAAACACAGGTTCTCTGTTCCTCATCCTCATGGGAGATCACTGACGGTAGAATTTGAGAGACTCTTAAAGCCATGGGAAGGGATTCAGAAAGAACAGTGTGTTTTTAAATCTGATAAACTAGCAGTGGCCTCATGAATTCTTCTATAAGAAATGACTTCAGGCCCAGCAGGATTCATCCAGGCTCAGCAGGAAAGCATCATCCTGTTCAATAATGATGTCTGCCTATTACACATAGGGAACTGGAGAGTATGTGTCACCTGGTTCTCACTCAAGAAGCAGAGAGTACCAGCTGTTGGAGCATTCTCAAGTATGTCATGTACAATCCCTGTGAATATAAGTCACATGCTTTCCTTTCAAGGGCAGGACCCCACAAAGGTGGCTAAGGATGTATTACCAAAGTGAAATTGCTTAGTAATTCATATTTATATAATACTAGCATATATTGGGTTATAAGAAACATAATCTCTGAATATATATATATATATATATATATATATATATATATATATATATATAAATCAGGTTTTAATTTATCCATAAACTTGCCATTAGTGGAATTTTTAGAGAGGATCTAATCAAATGTTTGGTTTTCAAAGTGCTTGCTCTCTTTCTCTCTCTCTCTCTTTCCATGTAATATCAGTGGCTATTAGTCTGAAACTTCTTACTTTATTTTGAATGCTAGAGCTTCTTTACATTAGAAAAAATATTTCATTTCAATTTGTTTATCACTTTGCTTCGTCACACAAACTCATCATTGTTCATGTCTTTCTTTAGCCACAATAAACAAAAGCCACTTCCCATTCAACTATGCCATAAAATAATAAAACAAAACCCATATTTTGTCATGAATACGTCTGTAAACATGTACACTGGCTTGGAATACCTTTTTCCGTCTATAGATATATTTTAATATTTCAGTAGTTCCCAGCCTGAGATGATTTCGGCTTCTGAGTGGACACTGGGCAATGCTGGAATACACTAGAAGCTGAAGAGACTGATATTGGTATTCACAGAGTGGGAGGCATCACCACCCACCCCAAGTATTATCTAAGTTTGGGAGTATCATTTACTCCCTAAGTCACAGGTAATTTTTCAGTGTTTTTTTTTTTTAACTAATAAAATAATTATAGGATACGATGAAACAGTTATGAACAGCTATTAAACTTATCATTATAAACTTTGGCTGTCGATAATACGGTCACTAATATTTACCAACACAGACTCAATGTTATGGCAATTGAAAGCTGGAGAGAGTTGAAGGATTAAGTCATATAAGATGCGCTTGGGTCTCAGTGGGAAATTAGTCTAGAAATCATGGCCAGAAAGAGAAAGAAGACATCTAGAAGTTAAACATTAAAGTGAAAGCCCTCTAAAGTTACTAGTGAATAAAGGAGAAAATGGAAAAATCCTACGTAAAATGCCACACATAGGATCCAAGGATATTTGTGTGTAAATGATAACACATAATAAAGTTATTCTAGGAACACAAGATGGATTCAATATTCAAAGACAGTTTACTAACAAAAGCAGGGAGAAGCTTGTGATCAACTCAATATACAAGAAAGAAATATTCACCGAAAAAATCCAGTAACAGTTCATTATTAAAAAAAAATAACGGTCTCAGAAAACTTGAATGCGATCTGATGCTCATTATCTTGATAATGAATATCTACCTCTTTTCCCCCAAATTCTAACAGATCACAACACTCCTCTTGGAGAAATCATCAAGCACTTCCTAAGTTTGTGAACGAGCCACCAAAGACAATTCCTAAAGCACAAACCCAATCCATTCTGATACCTGAGTGGTTCACAGGCAGTAACACTGTCTCTTTGGCTTGAGAATAATGCTTCCTGGCGATTTTTAAAGATATATTTAAAATCCTGTTTCAATGCTCTTATTCTATGGTAGCTGTTAACCCACTGAGCAATTTCCTTTTCCTCTCATATCCTGATTATTTTTGTTCTGGCTAACATCCTTCTAAAGACTCAGAAAGAGCACTTCTGTCTGAAATACACTGCTGCTCTGTTTGTGGGCACAGCAGAGATAATTGGATCGGGATCATTTGTGAAAAGTGGATGTCCGCATTGGGCATCAGTGGGACCTGACAACCGTGACCCATCAGGCTTGAGAGGTGAGTATGTGTTCTGGCCCAGCACAAGCTCACAGATAATACTTTGTCTACAGAGAGCTTACAGATTATAATGTTGCTCACTGGAAGAGATTTCCGTGGTCACAATGGGCTAGCAGAGTCAATGACTGAATATTCCCCACTGGGCAATCTGATTCCAACAGATTCAGGCCTAGTCTTGCTGTGGGCACGTCACCATATACCAAGTAGATACAAGGGCATCCTTGTAGGATCCTTTGGAGTGTACACTTCGTAGGCGAGATAAAGAGCTCAGCATGACAGACACACTTGAAGGCTGCTGCTCTCACTGTCTGCCTCTCGAATTTCTTAGAGACTCAAGCGCATCTGGCGGTAGTCTTGGGAATTAGTGGCGAGGGGACAAAGTGCTTTTATCTGAACAACCCAGAGTTGGTTGGTAAATGTGAAAGACTACCACTTCTTTGCCTCTTCTCAAAGTAATGATAATGGAACCAAAGTTACAGTCAGAAGGAAAAAGGGACAGTAGCCCTGTTACATGACAGAGCAGAGGCACGAAGGAGATAAACACCCCAGCTGAAGGCCATGCAACAACAGAGCGCTGATGACGATCACAGGTACCCCCCCAACACACTTGCTATTACATTATGACAGATCTTAGTCACTGATTATAAAATTATAAACACAGACACAGTTTGATTCGTCAAGTTCAGACAGGAAAACGAGTCATTGCAAGTATTAAGGAACAGAGGTATCACCGATATGGTTGAGAAACCTGCGTGAACAGGGAAGGAGATGAGGAAGTCAAAATCTAGGGATGGGGGCAGGAAACTAGAGTCATGGACAACCCAGGTGCACAAATCACAGCTTGGCAACAGATGCGAGCACATCTGGCCACTGACCGTAGGCTCCGAGGGAGTCAGTCTGGGAAATGGTTGCCTGTGCGCCTCTATTGCTTCGGTGCGTTTACAGCCAAGCACCTGGTTATAGGATGGGTGCCAGTCTTGCTCGTCTTTCCAGCTGCCAGCAGAGTGAGGCAGATGTGGAATAGACGACAGAGAAAAGCAGAAACCTGCTGTGTATTTGCACACTCATCTATCACCGAATGTAATAACAGTGACCTTCTTAGAGTAGTGACTTCTGCATACACTCCAGCTGGGGGACCACATTTGCCAAGTCTGCAAGTCAATTTTAGGTATCAGTGTGGCTTAGAAACATGGGTTTGCTCATTCTGGGGTTTGCAGACCAGTCACAGATCTAAATGGATTAGTAGGAAACATGCCCTCTTCCCACAGAGGGCACCGTTTAATCATCTGAGGGTCCAAGGGTGAAAGTTCGTGAAGAGAATTGGCCTATTCTCTAATAGTTGGTCTGGCCTTATTTTTGCCCTTGGACATCATAGCCATAGGCTGGCCAGCATCTGGGCCCTGGAATTGATGCCAGCAGTTTTCCTGGATCTTAGGTTTCTGGCCTTGGACAAGGCTACATCCACCAACTCTTTTGGCTCAGAAGCATTGATGGTTGCTGGATTGAGCCAGGTTTTGGAAGCCTTCAGACTGCTGGTCACTTCCTGCTCTGGTTCTCCTCAGCCTTCACAACTGCATAGTCGGTCCCCCTAACAAACTTTCTCACATAGGTCAATTCCCCACACCTTACACACACACACACACACACACACACACACACACACACACACACACACAGTTGGTTCTTCTCCCGTGAGAATCTTAGCTAACACATCAAGTACATATTAATGTAACCCAATTCCTCTGTTGTAAAGATGAGGAAAGCCCAGACTATGTGCTAGTTGCACCAGGGTGTTTACACACATGACTGACCCAGGTTTGTCTGATGTCACACTATGTGTATCTTCATCGCTGTATGACAACAATACGCTTATCCATTTCACAAGTTCTCCGAGTCTGCATTATGCACTGAGTCGGCATTTTTGTTGTTTGGCGTTGCTGACAACACTCTTGACAGAACAAGGAAAGACTTATTTTGGCTTATGGTTTCAGTTCATCATATCAGAGGAGGCATGGTGGAGCAGACCGACTCTCATCATGGTTCCCTGAAAGGAGGCAGGGCAGATATGATATACCCTCAAAGATATGCTGCCATCAACCTGCTTCCTCCAGCTGGGTCCTTACACAACACCACCTGAGCCTACAGAGGACATTTCGCATTCAAATCACACCAAGATGAAGGTGGACAGTTCCCCAGTAGAAAGTCACATGCCCATGTATGGGCATCCTGGGTTAGATTTGATGGGTTAATAAAAGAAGTGTGTACCTTATGATGTATGACTTATACAGATTATGACATTTTTCGGTGACCACCTGCAGAAGGTGTTTTGAAATCATACTCTGGCTCTGCTGCATGTCCTGATGTTTCTGGTGACAAGTGTTTTATATCCAGGAAACTTCACCAAAGGGGAACCCATGGGTTCCTGAACTCATACATAACTGTGAATTTCATATTTTTCACTTGCAAGTGAAAAATACTTTCCTCCGACTGCTTTTCAGGGCCTCTGTGGGAACCAGGTGAAATTGCCTATCTGAAGATTTTGTGTTTAAAACACTTGAAGCCTGAGAACACCAGGCATGAGAAGCTTCACTTCCTCATCTTGGTCTCAGCTTCACCAGTTATCCCGTATGGCCTGTCACCAGTCTGGGCTCTTTGCTGCCCTTAAGCTTCTGATGGTGCTAATTTCAGTTATCCAGGGAGGATTTGAAGAAGACATGAGAAAAATGTGCTCAATATATAACCTTCAAATAAAAAGAGGGGGGCTTCACTACTGCTTCAAAGCCTCCTTTTGAACTGTTCCTTCAGGAAAAGGTGAAG
Source organism: Cricetomys ansorgei (assembly GCA_026225945.1). NCBI lineage: Eukaryota > Metazoa > Chordata > Mammalia > Rodentia > Nesomyidae > Cricetomys > Cricetomys ansorgei. The sequence goes on from JAMJFZ010003970.1 coordinate 2,187,854, forward strand.
AGACTATGGGTTGTTACATCACCTGGTCCCGCCCTCCCTGCCTCCACCTCCACCTCCACCCCCTAAAGCAAGCCTTGAGCTGAGCTCTATCTGTAAATCCTCTGAAAGCAGGAGGCTGTGTGGGAGCTATACCTCAGCCCTGGGTATAGAGGGAGATTTCAGGTTGGTTATCTCTGAGCTTCCCAATCCTTTAAAGAAGCTGTGTTTCTAATCTGTGCCATCAAGACCTTAGCTTACCCTGTTAGATTAAATCACAGGCCTCCTTATCAGTGCAGAGCCGAGAGGAGGCTTGCAAATTGAATATACACTGTGCCCGTGAGCAGCCTGAAAACCAGATGAGCCTGGCACAACATCACCAGTCACATTCATTGCTTTTCCAGGTGTTTGTCTCGCCAGGGTGCCTGCCAGCCTGCAGAAAGCAATTAGGTTCCCCAAGCCAAGAATTTAGCAATGGCTTAGCTTTAAAAAGAACTTGCACAAGAAAGTTACTTACACCAAAAATCTTTGTTGTGCTTAAAATATTAGTAATAAAAGAGAGGGCTGGAAGGACAGTTCAGTGGTTAAGGGTGCTTCTTGATCTTGCAGAGGGCTAGAGTCTGGTTCCCAGCACCAATGTCCTGTGTATGGGTCACAGTGGCTTAAAACACTAGCTCCAAGGGTTCAGATGCCCTCTTCTGGCCTCTGTGGGCACCTGCACATACATGTGAATACAAACACACACACACACACACACACACACTCACACACACTCACACAAACATACCCACACACACAAATAAAATAAATAATACAATAACAAATAAATGTGGCTTAAAGAGAGAGAGCAATAGATGGAATATGGGCTCATTGCACAGCTATGGACTCTGCGAAGACTCTGATGAGGCCTGGGGACAAACAGCACCTCAGAGCAGCATCCACACTGTGTGACCTCATTATCTGTACTTCTGTCTCCCCTGTATACTGATCGGGGCATTGGTGTGATACAGCAGAAAGGTGTTGGGTCTTTGGCCAGTGAGACTAGAATTCCTGCGACTCTTTTAATTCACATCTTTTCTGAGTGAACCAGAGGATGACCTGACTGGTTTAGCATTGTCTGCCTCAGATTGCATTTCTTTCTTAAACATACACAAAAAAGTAGCTATAGTACATAGGCATGAGTATATGCATTTTGAGATGAGCTTTCTATGTAGCTCAGTTTGGTCTGAAATTTGTGACTCTTCTGCCTCTGCTTCCTGATTGCTAACAAATAAAAGAGAATCACACAAAAATAGCCATCAGTCCCTGGCCTCTCTCTGTTCACAAACAGATTCGGTATAAACAACCCAGCACTGCGCCAGGAAGTCAGAGTGGGCACAGACCAGGAAGGACACCGTTTTTTAGGTCTCCGCTCTGCCTCAGTTCTTCTTTTCTGGTTGGAAGAGGAGGCCAGCTTTTGTACAGAAGCAAGCAGAAGAGGAATCTCTCTCTCTCTAATCAACATTTTCCATCATGCTCAGTGGCTCCTGCTGTCGAAGTTCTGAGTGAGAGACACAAGATGAGAAGCCCCAGCGCCATCAGACCAGCCTTACTCACTTACGGTCTACAGGGACATGCTTCTTTATGTGTCAGCATGCCAGGGTTCTGGCCACATTGTGATAGAGTAAGATAAATAGTGCATCCACCTCCCACTCTTTCTGTTCTGCCTCCTTCAGAGCTGGGCATGGAGAGACCAGGTCTGTGAATCATTAATTGGTTTGTGCTTTATGTTACAGACTGCAGAGAAATCTCTGAACGAGTCTTCTGTGCCCAGGTTCCTCAAGCAGAAGTCAATCTAGGCCTAGACTAGTAAGGGCATCAGCAGCCACAGCCGTGGGAGAGGAGACTGAATGCACACTACAGACAGAGCAGTTTGGACTAATCATAATATATGTGCCCATGAACATGGAAATTGGTGTTGGCTAGATCTGAAATTCCCAGCAGACCCTAGTCCTCCTGGAAGGAGAAGTGCTTTATCAAATCTCTAAAAATAAAGGAGAATCAGGTGTTAGGCACCTGAGCTAATTACATATAAAACACCAGATTCTAAATCAGGTATTTTCATATTAGTAGTCAGGGCAACAGCTCCAACCTGATCAGCTGCTGATCCTGGAAAAGAGAGCTGTTGGGGAGGAGGGAAGACCTTTTTGGCCCACAGTCTTCTGCACAAGCATTTTCTTGAATAATCTGGTTTCCATAGCACCAGGAAGGGGAAAAAAAAAAAAAAACAGCATTAGGCAAATAGGCGCTTTAGAATCCCATGAATTGTGAGTGTTCGTCAATTCGTAATTTTGAAGACTCTTAAGTTGAGTAAGGCATAGAAGGGCAGTAGTCACATAACCAGGGCGAAGGGCCAGAGTAGATCCTGCACTGACTTGTCCTACATTGCCCTCCATGACAAGTAGCTCTGCTTCTCTAAGTTTTGATAGTGGGACACGGACTGCAAACTTCTTACGTGCATCAAAGACACCGCAAGGCTTGAAACAAATATACTTCATACTATCAGTTCCTTCTGACTGCTCCTTTTTAAAGTTCCTGTTCTTGTCACCTTTGCCCATTAGTCCTCTTCACCTGTTTACCTGTAATTTTTATAGAAGCTGTTGGAATCTGCGCTACCTTGACCACACTCACAGCAAGAGTTGCAGTAAGCCCTCTAGCGGACATGCAAGTCCTAGAGTCTTAGACCCTGTGGAATGACCATTTGTTTCTGCTTAAACAGTGCCTCTGCCAAGCGTGAAGACAAGCCTCAGGAGGTGAACAGAAGGTCAACAGAAACTCAGAAGATTCTTGAGGGCCCCTCCTCAGCAGTACAAAAGGACACAGGAGCTTCTAGGGAAGGGAACTCTGGCCAGCTGTGAGAAGCAGTGAGAAGAGGTATTGGACAGTTGACCTGCCTGTAAGCTGTGCAGGGGGCCCCGGGGCTCCAGCTTTTATGTGAGTCATACTCAGTGCTGGGGTGGATTTCGGTCGATGCAACTGCTTTTGAGTCATCCCTGCTACTGCTAAGTACCCATTCACCAGACTCCTATCAGTGACTCCTCATCCATACTCCTGTTAGTAACCCCAATAAAAACCCATTGGACCACCTAGTTAGACTTGGTACAAATGTGACTTTGGTCTGTCCCTGTGCTCCCTTTCTACAGTGAAGAGATGTGCGTTTGCATCTCCCAAGGCAAAGTCTGTCATGCAATAGACCCTTATAAGCCTGAATTCTGGGTCCATTGATCCCCCTCTGTTATCTGGAGACACCAGCCTCAGACGTGTTATGACCCCTTCTCAGAGTTTGGGTCTCTCTCTCAAACTAGCCTTTCCTCAAGGCTTCAATGTGTCAGCTCCCTTGCCTCCGTCTCCCATGTTAACCAAGGTGTCTGCTTCCTAATCCTTTTATGGTGATTTATTTTCAGGACAATTGCTAGTCTGAGTTTTATATCCCTTCACAGCTACTACATTTGGTACCCAAACTCAACCCTTTGAAGACCAAATGTTTATAGGTAAATTTGGGACACCCTGAGCTTTCACGTAGAGTCAAGGTCCTAGAGTGGAAAGTTAGATGCTGGATATGTGTGGGCAGAATAGCACATCACAACCAACCAACCAACCCTCCACCCCGACCCCCATGGCCGCCTGGTGTGCTTACTCAATGCTTCGCCTCCTGATGGGCCTCAGGTGACAGACTCAGAGTTCTGGGGCTCTTGGGTAGAAAATGATAACTGCTCATATTAGCTATATCGTTGACCATGACAGCACCATGACCAAGGCAACTGGTAGGAGGAAGGTTTTCTTTTCAGCTTAGAGTTCTAGAGGGATAAGAGCCTGTCGCTGTCACTATACAGCAGAAAGAAGAGCTGAGATCTCTCACGTCTCAAACTGCAAACAAGAAACAGAAAGAGTGCACTGGGAATGACACCTGGCTTTTTTAATTAATAATTTTGAAACTGTAATTATATCATTTCCCTCCTTTTTTTCTTCCCTCCAATCCCTCCCATGCATCCCCCTCTTTCTTTCTGTGTGTATAATGTTACCTATGTGGATATGATCTTAGGGTTGTCCCAGAGGTAGAAGGTAAGTCCCCATTGCTAAAGGCCCAGCCACTTTGGACCCAGGACCCAGAAGACCTGGGCTGGATCTGACCTGAAAGGGAGATCAAACCTTTGATCCTTCAGGGACACTCGTTAAGAAATAAACAATGTAAAAGCTTTCAGGAAGTCCCTGAAATTGACCAGATCCACTAGGCCCCTCCTGCCCCAAGTATACATGAGCAGGAAGAACTACTGGTTCCTCCTGTGATACCTGAGATGCTGAGAGGCCTACGTCTTGTTCGGACTAGACCAGCTGCCTGGAAGAGATTCTGACCAACTGAGCCACCTGCACTTGCAAAGGACACTCTCCAACCTGCAGTCTGTGCAGTATGCTCCAGATTCTGAAGTTTTTATGAGCATCACCCATGCTGGGACAGGCTTTTGGGATGCAGCTGTGTTTGAATCACTTCTACTCCTGTCAGTAACCCCTCACCTTTACATATGTAAATAACTCCTCTTAAACTGGTTCACTGAGTGAGACTTCCATGGTATCCACACATCCCTATTTTCAGTTCTCTGTCTGGGATGGGTAGACATGTCTCCCCAGGAACAGTGTCTCACAACAGCTGCTTCTAGCTTTCCTTGGGAAGTCAGAGTAAAACCCACGCTTGAGCAGGTTTGATTTTTCTATATTATCTCTTCCCGGCTTCTAGCATGTTCCACCAACACACAGAGGAGGAATCTTTCCCCTACGACCCTTTCACTCCAGTTGGAATGAGAAACCGTTTGTCCCAGGAGTTGTTGTTTCGTGACAGGGTATTGATGTGCAGTCTATGCTGGCCTCACACTGGAACCAACTCTGCTTTTTTGATCTACGTATCTTGAGATTTACTGGCATGCACAGCAAGGCCAAATTTGATCTTGGTCTTTGTATCAGTGGCTTCTTTGTGTCCCACTCCTTGTCTTCTCTCTCTCTCTCTGTATGTGTGATATATATATATATATATATATATATATATATATATATATATATATGCATGCTAGCACACACATGCCACCTTATTTTTGACATAGGGTCTCTTAGCCTGGAGTTCTCTGAGTAGGCCAGGCCTGGTTGACCAGCAAGCTGCACGGATCTACTGTCTTCACATTCCCATCATTGGAACTGCACATGCACCTGCCACCACGCTTTGGTTCTAGAACCAAATTCTGATCTTCGTGTTTACACAGCAATCAGGTTAGTGACTTTGCTTTCTTTCTCCCTGTCCCTTTACTTGATGTTTAATACGTAGTATTAGCAAGAGAGGGAAGAATCGACCATCTCCCCTTTGAGCTCTGGCAACTCCTGATCCCCTCTGGAAGCTTCCCGTCTTCCCCAGACATCCTCAGTAGCCCTTCCGGGTGTTCAACACACTCCTAATCTCTTAACAGTTGAGAACGCTTGGAGTCCTGCAGTTGACACAGCTGGAAAAGACGGGGAGTAACAAAAGCAGGGGGCAATCAGCAGGGCTGGCAGTCAGAAGAGGAACACACAGCTTTCTTGGCAAGGTACTCAGCAGATGAAGCATGGTAAGAAAGCCCCTGCTCACTGACTAAACCCAACTGCTCAGCCGAGCAATCTCGCATTCTGCCAAACACCCAGGGTGGAATGAGACACTTTTTCCTCCTCAGTTCTGGAAGATGTTTAAGATGTAAGACTCTGCGGTTTGACTGTTCTGTATCCCCTACTGTTCAACCAGGCATAACACAGACACATGTTACATAAACACAGATGTTAGAACTTGCTGGAACGCAATGTTATCTTTTTGCAGATTGGGAATGAACATCATGTTGGTGTATTCAAATGCCCACAGAGGACTTGAAGACCGGCAGTTCGTCTCCACATAGGCACACATTTGTTAGGCTTTACAAGGGAGTTATCTAAACCAACCCAAGCTGTACGGATTGCTCGTTTTGTTTCGAAACCTGATGATAAGCCAGTTTTTTATTTAGATCTCACAATAATTGTTTATTCTTATTTCATCTGAAGGCACAATAAGAAATTATATGTCTCTGGTTCATTTCCTGGAAATAGCTATTTCTTCGTATTTACATATAAAAGATTTAAACCTATACCTTCCAGATACACAAAGTTGTTCTAAGATCAAATTAAAACTCTTCTGAGAAAGACTCCCTTGAGTAAAAGAGCCAGTAGATAAAACAACATTTTCATAGGGTAGAAAAGACTCGTATCTCTGTTGAACTTATTCCCTCATTTAAAATATCCCATTCTGTTAAACATGTGAAAACACTTTCAGAATATTCATGGGAGAGCACAGAAGCAAAACAAGAGTGAGCAAGTGCTTGAGGGACTTTCAAAGACTATGTCTCACATCTTCTTTGTTTCACAAATCTAGGAATCTCGAATTTTTGAAGTGGACTGGCATCTTGAAATTTTAGAAATGATTGAGCTATCTACATTTTTCTCTGGGGTTAGATGATGTATCTTCTTATGCATATGAACAGTGTCAAATTAGACACTTTAGTCCATAACCCAAATACTACAGTGATTATACTAACAGCCCAATGTTCTCATTTAGAATTTAATGACTATGCACAAACAGTCGTTTTTCTGTTCAGAGGGAGAACTAAGGCACAAAACCAGCTTTTTACCCAATAAATGAAGAATGTTAAAAAGAATAAATGAATATCCAGCGCTTTTACTCACCGTGGGTGAGCTCTTTCCTGTTCATAAAGCACTTTCATGGAAGTTATATCAACAGATACTTGCAAGAGAATTTTGAAGCAGGTACAGTGCAATTTACATCCCGTCTCCTACTGAGTTCCAGTAAATGAGAGTAATTTCTCTAAGATCTCCCCTCTGCTGACAAGGGGTGTAGTTCCTTCTGATTCAACTATTGAATTCTGGAACATCAACCTTCCTTGACTTGCCTGACTGGATTAATTCCACTGAAGATACTTAATAAACAGGAAAATGAAAAAAAAAAAACTCCTTTGATTTTTTTACCCTCATTTATGCTTGTCCAACTGAACTTTTTTCTTCAGTGCAAGCTGCTAGGTTTTAAGGTACTGTTGTGTAGCCAAAGAAAACCAATGCAAATCACCAAGGCAGCAGAATCGAGAGAGGAGTGGAAGAGGAGAAGGTTCTAGAGAACAGTGTACAGGGAACCTACTTTGCAGAGGAAGGCTGGAAGCACTTCCTTACCTGGGCTTCACTTCGCCTAGACAGCATGCTTGGCTATGGGAGGTTGCTTCTTTATATCTCAGCATATTAAGAAGCAATACTGACATTAATAAAGTTTTCTCCTGTTCCCTCTTTTATTCAATCTGGTCCTGCAGTCCCTAGGATGGTGATACCCATGTGCAGTGTAAATGTGCCTTCAGTTAAGCTTTCCTCTGGAAATACCATTAAAGAACATAACCAAAGGTGTGTCTCCTAGGTGATTCTAAATCCAGCCAAATGGAAAAAGACAACTGACTCATCATTCCAGGGAAAGCCTTATATTATTTAACGTTGCAGTTAATGGATTGCACAAAGAATTTTGGCCTCAAGTTCGGCCCCTGACAGTATGAGAGTGGCAAAGTGAGAAAATGGACCAGAGCCCATCACAGGCTGATCCATGCGTCACAGATGGCTTAGATAGGTTTACGGTTTCTTATGTGCTCCGCTAAGATGACATGAATTTCAGGAGTCACATCAGAGCTTAGGAGTGAAGGAAAATAATAACGTACACAAATGAAACAGCTTATTCTAACCATGTATTCAGCCCCATAATAACAGGGTCTGTAGCATCCTAAAGGGATGGCTGTGTAGCTGGTGTTACGCCCATTGACAAAACACCAACGGAAAGGCTCTGGTGGACCTACTAGTACTCTCAAGCTGGACTGCAGATGTGCTCTGCAGAACCAGTGGCTCTCTGCCATTCCAAAACGGATGTAGTGTTCAATTTCCACACTGTGGAGTCTACTGCTTTGATCTGTCAAGGTGCAGATGTGGTCAGCTAAAACCATGTAATTGAGGATTTTTTTTTTCACTTGCTACAATCATGGGGACAAAAGGAAAAAGACACTGCATAGGCATTGTCTATGATATTCATAAGCATGGACACACATTGCTTGGACTGTCTAGTATAGGGTCTGAACATCCCACGGGAAGGGGAAGGAGACTGCTAGTCCCTCAGTGCTACCTGGCGTACATCCTTCAAGTGCTTATTTAATTTTTTACAGAAAAATAAAATAAGTTAACAGTAAGTTGTCATAACTTCTTAGTAAAAATAACATAAGTGATCTAATAATTTGTCAGAAATATAGCTGACCAGCAGTGGGCATTTGTTGCTCTCTGCTCCTGGTTATGAATGCAATGTGTTTACTTCCTCTAGTAATGGACCGTGTCTCCAACTGAGTAAAAAATGAACTCTTTCTTCCTTAGAGAGGGAAGGAGGGAGGTAGTGAGGAAGGAAAGAAGGGAGGGAGGGAGAAGGAGAGGAAGAGACAGGGGATAGAGAACTTAAGGGAGGGAAGAAGGGAGAGGGAGGGAGAGAAGGGAGAGGGGACAGATAGACAGACAGAATATGTCTACATTATCAGGCTTTCCTTTTCTCCCTTTATTTCACACAGGCCCACAGCCAATGGGATATGATACCTAAATATTCACTGGCACATACAAAAGTGTGTTTTGCTAATCTCTGTGGTACCTCCCGGACCAAAAAAGTCCAACAATCTAAATTAGCCTTCACAAGTCAACCTCTTGTGAAATTGAAAGCCAACCACTTCTCCTTAAGCCATTCTTAAAACATTCAAATCCTGGACACATTAATTTCATCATACATTCAGTCCCGCCTTCTACAACTGTTACTGTGTTAACAGTCTGAATACTCTTCAAAAGTCCAAGGTTAGAGCCTCCCTGAGACTCAAGGCAGAGTCTTCTCCGGAGTCCATTTGAAAACCAAAAAAACAAGTTACATACTTACAGTGTCACACACTAAGCGTTCCTGGCTCAAAAGGATGAAGAGGAAGCACAGAAATAAGAGGCGGGACCAAAGCAAAACAGACACAGTGGGGCAAACATTAAGTTCTAAACATTATGGCTAACATCAGGCACATCTGGCACAGACTGAGTAGAGGATGAAGCATCTAGAAGCTTTGGTCAGTCCTGTTCCATAGCCATACCCATTATAGCTAAGAAGTAATGGGTAGAGTTGTATTGAACTATATCAAGAAGTGTAGAATCACTTACTGTGGGGAAAACACACACACACACACACACACACACACACACACTGTATCAGCACTAAAGTGTTGAGAGCACTCCTAAGGAAACAGAGAAGAAAATTAGATTTCTGAGACTTATGCATTAAAATTGGTGCTTATTAAATATGAAGAGTTACAGAAAAGGGGAGGGACAGGGCGGGGGGAAATTAGAGCTCATATTTCTCTGGCTTTTGATTTGGGCTTGTAACAATTCATTCTTCCCGCATCTACCCATGCGGTTTCATCAATCTGGATCCAACTGTATCATATGTGAGGAGTACAGCCCCAAGTCAGATACATAGGCTTGATCCTTCAAGCCTGGCCATAGGCAATTACAATGCTTTCCTGCGAAAGCACCATGGAAGAAGCAGCCATCCCCATATGGTCAACTCCATATTGCTAAGCCATTGCCTTGTAGGGAGTTATAGCCCTGCATCTATAAGGGAGTTATAGCCAAGGAAATACCCTAGCCCCTCACCCAGCCCCAAGCTAGAGCTAGCTGTACTCAATCAAATAACAGTACTTAAGGTGCCTCCACTCGTGACCCAGGCTCCTTAATAGAACCCTTGTCCCCGAAAGCGTTCCAGGTATCTCCGCTAAGACTTCTTGGCGTGGGCATTTTTCCCTCTGTGACACATTACAACTCCCATCCCTTTAGCCTTTTCTGTTCTTGCTTCCACTGTTTCCAAAATAGGTGGTTTGGTTTCCTGAATAGTGATACGTAATCTACCCAGCCATCTCTGCTCAGAGCCTGAGAGGGATGGAATAGACACTTGACAATTTACTGAGAAACAAGCCTTGGCATCTCAGCTTTTTAACTGTAAAATCTGTGTAAGATGTAATATATAAGCAAGCTGTTTTCCTTTCTTAGATTGCTCCTAACTCATCTTCCACTGGCCTTTAATACCCTAGGAAGACAGAAATAACATCTTCTGCTTCCTCAAGTTGTCCTCTCCTATAGAGTTGGAGAAAACTGGGAAGCAATGTGTTTTTATTTTTCCTATGAAGCTGTTGCACTTTTGGCTAACTCGCAACCAAAGGACTTACTTGGTGAAAAGAAGCTGTAAAAGTGCGAACCAGCTGCAACCAAATGAAGGTTCCTTTGGATGGGGGAGAGAAAATGAGCGCCAGGGAGAAGACAAGCTCCCGCCTGGGCACTGCTCTGATCGCCGCTCTCATCAATTATTCACCCAAGGAAGATCTACTTTAAAATTAATCACGAAGTTCTGAATTGCTCCTTTCCTTTAATAATGAAAGAACTGCAGTAAATGTAAACAGACGCTGGCAACAGAATATGAAATAACGTCGAACACACGAAGGGGAAGCGGCCTGTTTAAGGGAAACACCAAGAGGCTAATGAAGGTCCTCTCTGGAGTGCTGAGTCCATGACCCAGATTGGCAGCCATTACCTGCCAGAAAAAAAATGTTGGTATCTGTCTGTAGTCGTTACATTAGAGTTACATGCAAAGATGTCCCAACCCTTGAGCATCAGGAAATTTGAGGGCACTGCAAATGGTTCAATTACGGTTTAGGGAAGGGTACATGGAAAAGATATATCCCAGTCTGAAAACCTGGCAGGGCAAACACAAGCTCTCAGATGTGATGCTTCTCCTTCCAATTACAAATAGAATCCATGCCTCCCCATGCAGTCAGCCTTTATCCTCTGTGTATGCAGACCTTCTTATTTAAAAACGTGTATGGCATGCTATTTTTCTTTTGAATTATAGCATTTAGCTCAGTGGTATCTTAACTTTGCTGCTTCTGTATCCTAGCATGCATTTGACTGTTGTCTCTCCCTTAAAGCATTTTCTGCATACTTAAGGCAGATTTGTAAATCATCAATTTTATATTTCTACGTTCCTAAAGAATGACTTGAGGGTAGCAGGGTGTATAGCAATATGGAACCTTTATTTGATGAGAATTTAAGAGCATAGAAGATATGTTATTTTTAAGAGTCAGAGTTTCATGCCAGGGAATAAAGAGAAACTCACTCAACAAGTCTGAAATCCGGCTTTAATTACTTAGCTACTTTGGCAGGCTGGAGGTTCTACTTTAATTACTTGCATCTCTGGTTTTCTCCTGTGTTAATGGGACAAAGAGCATGCTTCTCTGATCTCAGATTCTCTGAATTGCTAAATTTCCAGGTGTTTTGATCCTAGCTGCCTGGTAAACTTTTGGTATACTGGGTAAGGACATGGGTTCTGAATCTCTTCTCTTGGGTTTCAACCTGGCTCTGCAATGTACTATTGCATCATTAAACTCAGTGACTACTTTCCAATCTGCAAATCAGAGTGCATATGGCTCTTAGACTGGTTTTGGGAAAGAAACACAGATCAAATGTTGACTATCATTGCTTTAGAAAATCATCAAGGGCGAACTTAAGTAGCTTTTAAGCCTGTCACTGGGATGGGGGTAAGGTCTCAGTGGGTGTTATTGTCACTGCCGCTATTATTATATGTTAAGAATTAGTCTAGGAACACGTTAGTATCTGTTTCCATTTCCTCTATTAAATGCTTTATTTATTCAATATCTTAAAAGTATTCCATGGCTGACCTAGTAACTATGTTCAGGTTCATAACAACCCGGGCAATGCTGAGAAATATATACTTCACCCATGTATAATCAGAAAACTTTGAATGTCCTTTCAAACCAGCCAGGTTTTAGTCATGAATCAATGAAAAAGAAAATTTGACATTTTATCAAATCCAGAAGCACTTACAGTTACATATTCGTTTCTGATCGACAGATGTTTCACGATAGCATACCACATACAGTGAGGGAAAGGTTTTGTGTTGGGAATGTTCAGAAATGCTTCTCTGGTGGTGATTTATTCTTTTATAATCTATGTAGGTACAGAAGGTTGCTTTGCTAACCCAGGATCAGGTATCCAGGGGTCTTTTGTTTTCTTCCCCAGTGAAACATTTCTGTTTCCATGTATTGGTGTTGCAGGTTGGAGCTGCAGATGCCAGGCAGGACAGACAGGAGTGTGAAAGATGAATCATGCCTTCATGCTAACTAGGGACATAGCCAACAGCACTATAAACCTTCCTTCAGGACTTCCCTTGTATACCACATCCTAACTCATCCATTTGTGGCAGGTGGAGTCATGCATGGTACAGAAGACTTCTAATAAGCAGACAGAATCCCTGTGTTTCTGAGCATTCTATAGATATGTTTTTTGTCTAGTGTCCACAGTCACAGGAGCTATAAACGAGAATCTCATAAATCAGTTCTAAGAAAATTCATTCTTCTTCAGCCAGACAGGGTTTTCTTTTAGTACTTTGCCTCACTGGAGAATTCAAAGAGTGGACCAGCTGAGGTTAAGGTCATTCCATCATTTCTGCAGAGCTGGGACTAAGGAAAGTCAAGAACATGTGGGTATAGTGTGAGCTCCAGAATTCCTCTTGCACAAAGCTGGGCTATGATCACGGAGAATAATTTAAATCAAAATTTTCCAAAGTGTGTTCTAGGAAGGCATTAGAGGTTGAGTGATAAAGAACATACCCCCGTGGTCCAGGGATCATTTGAGTTTGGAGAATTTGGGATCCTCTGAGCTTAGCTCTCCCTTATGAGGACGGGGTATCTGAGAGTCTGCCCTGTTTCAATGTGAATTCCCCTTCAGCACTCAAAGGCAGGCAGCTGGCTCCTTGCCCGGCACATCCATCAATTCAGAATGACTTCTGCAATGTGGCACTGAGAAATCATACCTCAAAAAAATTCATTATAGGAAGGGAGAGCTGCAGGGATTTTATTTCTCTGGGTGCCTCCAACTTATGATTTCCTTTGGCCAAAATATTCATCTTGTGGTTCAAGGTCACATCATCTAAGAACACAATGAGTAGCCGGATTTTATACTCACTGTAGTATATGCTGGGAGCAACTGGAGACTTCAGTATGCAGCTGGAGAGTTCGCTTTGAATAACTAGAGAGCATGTCCAGCACTTAGGACTAACACTGAGACACTGGGGCAACTTTCTTTTGTGGAAGCAGAAGACTAAGGCTTGGGAAGAAATTCTGAGAATCTGTATACGTCCTCAGGTCTCACCTGATTATCTCTTAGAAGCTACCGTGAGAATCATGCAACAGCCTCGTAACGGGTCTCCCTTTTTGTATCTTGACTTTTTTCACAGCCTGTTCAGATATAAGGAGTCAGTTACAATCCTGATTAAAATATTTTTCTGGATAAAGCCCATCAGTAAGTCACCATTGACTTCAGAGGAGCATCTGTGCCTCTAACACTAGTTTAAATGGTTTTATATGATCTGGTTCCCGTGTTTATTGCACTCCTCTTAGGACCCTTCTCTCTGCTCCAGCCAGCCATTCTGGGCCTCTGCTCTTCCTAGGAACCATAGACATGTTTTAACTCGGAGCTCTGGTGTAGTCTGATCTCTCTACTTGGCATGCCATTTCTCTGGTAGATCCACAACTCATCCCTCAATTTATTTACTTTTTGCTGAAATGAGGGCACCCTAAGGAAGTCTTCTTCGCTGACCTTACATCCGTCTGGTCTCTCCCTAGTGCTTGTCAATCCCAACATGTAATATGATTTACCCATTTGTTTTATTTGCCTGTTCTCATGGCAGAACACAAACTTCATGGAAGCAGAGGTTTGGTTTCCCTTGCCACGGGTATGTCTAGAAGTGCTTTGAAAACAGGCTAATGTACAGTGGCTTCTCCATAAACACTCTATAAAACTACTCTGTAAGCATTCATCACACAATGACTGGTAGAAGTGACTTATAGATCTGTTTACTATTACAGCGGAACTTCCAGAAGCATGTAATTTCCTCATTGTCTTGAAGCACGGGCATGTCTCCCAGAATATCCTTAACGGACACTTTAGAGAAGAAAAGGAGATAGGTCTGAGTCTAAGAAGTTGATGTGTAGGAATATCTCACTTAGGGATGACTGGTAGCAAAGGAGGAGGAGACAGAGGAAAAAACATGCATCTGTTAAAGACTTACAGATCTTTGTGTGGATTAATATGGGTGAGAAAGCAAAAAGGATCTGGGAAGAGTTGGGGGAGAAGAATGAATATATATATATATAATATATATTATAATATAATTATATTATATATATATATAAGCATAATCTACATCTATATATATTATATGAAAAAAACAATTTTCAATAAAAATAAATTTTAAAAACCAAGTTAAAAGCAAAACAAAACCAGAGGTGGGAATTATTCATGGCTGGGTAGCAGGTAAGATAACTCAACAGCAGAAGTTCCTCATCTATAGTCCACATATCTGGGCAGAAAAGCCTTTATGCTTCCCAATATGTCACAAAATGCCTCTGGGAACTGGTACGCAATCCAGGACACTGTTGTATCAAAGAGGACTTTCCCTGATATAAACAACTCCTATGCTTGCTCTAAAGTTTGAACTCATCTTTTATTTCCCCCTTTTGCTGGACTTTATCTCTTCAGTGAAGGAAGCCTACTAAATAGTTCCCCGAGTTTCAGTTTTCTTAAAATTGATATCATTCTTTCTTTCCTGGTCTCTGGTGGTCTCATCTCCAGCACCAAAAAACAAAACAGAACCAAGAAAAAAAAAAAAAACAAAACTACTTACTTAATTATTTGCATATTTTGTTACCCGTGATTAAACTAAGTGATCATCTTTATTCAATTTAAAACTAGACTTGTGGGAACTGGTAGTACACCAGATGTGTGTGATTAAGTCAACACCACACAGTATCCCCAGTCAGCAGCTTGCAGGGCTCTGGCGAGCTCAGTAACATTTCTTTACTTTCCACAGACTTGTCTGGCAGTCACGTTGTGAGAAACCTGACCTGGAAAAGTGAGGGATATATATATATATATATATATATATATATATATATATATATATATATATATATATTCCCCCCTCAATTCCAACTGATCTTTGAAGTTTTCTGTCAGCTCAACTTCTTGGGAACAAAACAGTCATTAGTTCTGAATATAAATTGCTTTACTTCAGTTTTCTTTTTGAATGAGATACAAAAATCAAGGTCCTTCTGGAGCACATGTTTGTTTTAAGCTTCAACGATCACAGCCAAAACTGGAATCCTGAGAAATCTAGTCTGTCTGTCTGGAAATTATTGCACATTATAAATGAGATGTGGGTAGAAGAGCAGAGCTACACTTAATCACGATCAAGGCAGTTATACAGAAGAGAGGTGCATTGTGGGAGGGGAAGTTGTGCTTTTAATTACACAGGTGACAGGAGGAATCTAAGCATAATGACTTCTTGGAAGAGAGGTACTAAGAATTAGACAAACAACCCATACCATCACTGATTATAGAAATTTCACATGATGACCATGAGAGCCAAGGTACTGAAAGAAGGCACCTCATTAACACTCAAATAGAGGCTGTGCAGTGTTATAATTATCTCTTTGCATAGACTTAGCTGAGTGTCAGATTGGTGACTTACTTTCTCAGAGACATAGGCATCTTGTCTGGAAGGAGCTAGAAGTGGTTAGCCAAAGTACTTGTCACTGGATCCAAAGGAAGCAAGTTGTCTCAGGGATGCTGTTACCCCCCAGCAGACTGAAGACAGCTGAACCCATATTGTCCCCAAAGGCCAAAGGAAGCTGAGGAGTTGAACAGGAGATGGAGGGCAAAGTCTGGTCTAAAGGCAGATCGAGATTGTGCACAGGGTGCTTGAAATAAAACTAAGATAAACCCAAGGGTAGATTAAAATAGTAAATGTAGAGAAAGATTCTAAACACTGACAGAATCACAATGAAAAGAGATCATCTCATAGCAGTCATCATGATGCATGCATTAAGCTAAATGCAATGGAATATTCATGTGTATATATATGCATATATATGTATATGTATACATATATATACATATATGTATATATACATGAATATATATGTATGCATATATATACACATATATGTATATGTACATGTATATATACACATTCTTCTTGAATATATATTTACATACACACATATATACACTTTCTTCATGTATATATATACACATATATATGTATATGCATATAAAAATATATTTTCATGTATTATAAGAGCTAATGTTATACATAGCAAGCTAACATTATTTGGGGAGTATCACTTTCTACAACACAGAATTTCCTTACATACAGATATCTGTTCATCTATATATCTATTTTTCCTTCAGTCTGTCTTTCTATTGTCCATCATCTATTTATTTTTATTTCTAACTGGTTTGATAAACTAACAGACTAGGAAAACATAAATTAAAGACACTGATTTTTCTGAAAATGCCATGCCACTGTCATACAGCAAGTTTTTATTTCCCTTTATCATATATATATATATATATATATATATATATATATATATATATATATATCTTATGCTGGGCAAGTATTATACCACTGAGTTACATCCTCAGCCTAGACTTGTTTGTACAAAATCTTTTCTTTTAACATGTTATCTGTCTGTCTGTCTATCTATCTATCTATCTATCTATCTATCTTTCGTATGGGCATGAGAGTTTCACCTGCATGTATATATGCCTATCATGTGCATGTCTGGTGCCCATGGAGGCCAGAAGAAAGTCTTAGATCCCTGGAATGAGAGTGCGCCATCCCATGGGTGTTGTAAATGGACCCTGCTCCTCTGTAAGAGCAACAAGTACCCTTAACCACTGAACAAATCTCCCCAGCCCCTCCTTTGTCATTTTAAAGCATCTGCCAAAACAGGAGGCCCTGAGTGATCTCCATGTCACAACTTATCATAATTATGAGTACACTGCGATCTGCTTAAGGTTACAATGATAGAGAAAGATGAAGAAATTCATGGAAGAGACATCACAGAGCTAAAAAAAAAAAAAAAAAGAGAGAGAAACTCGATATTTTAATCTAGATGATGTCTGTAAAACTAATATTATTTGAGAAATGCCCATTTCTTCATATATCCTATGATTTCCTCGTGTTTGTAATGATAAGATTGCACTTATTTATATCTATAAGGAACCTTTCTGGCA
The DNA here is from genome assembly GCA_026225945.1 of Cricetomys ansorgei. Classification (NCBI taxonomy): domain Eukaryota; kingdom Metazoa; phylum Chordata; class Mammalia; order Rodentia; family Nesomyidae; genus Cricetomys; species Cricetomys ansorgei. Next base: position 2,205,116 of record JAMJFZ010003970.1, read on the forward strand.
TGCATGATTTTCTTGCGGTCTTACAAAGTATATGTCTTCCAGATCAAGTTCTGTCATAAGTACTTCATGTGGTTTGGTTCAAGCACTAATATATATATATATATATATATATATATATATATATATATATATATATATATATATATCTGTATATACACGTATCTGTAAACATCGATGTCAAAGATATTTAGTCCTTTCATGTAATCTACTAAACCATAAACTGAGTTTGACTGTCACCCTATTATGATGAGAGAATGGGTTGCTAACAATTGGGTATTTTTCCCAAAGTCAGAAGACATCTGGAAAGCTCATGACTCAAATCTTAGCATCCAAGAGATTCTACTCAGAACTGCTACAACTATCTGTACTTGTCATTTATAGATGGATATGGCTTGCATCGCTCTGCAATATAAATAAAAGGAGGGTCCCGGGCTGGGGTACAATTCAGTTCTGCATGATGGAAAAAGCCTTTTACGTCTCATTGTTAGATCCAGTTTAAATAAGCTACATGTAAACTGAATCAACTTCAGTTTTGTGTCAAAAACATAAAAATGGCATTTTCTGCCTAGTAATGTGTGAAATACTTCAGAGAATTGAGCCCGGTAACATAAGAAGGCCTGTGCAACATAGCCAGATGAAATCTGTCTAAGTCGTGGGATGAAATTTCAAGGTACAGTGTGAGGGTGTTTCAATGTTTGAAAATACATTCGTGCCACATGCCAGATCTGTAGAGAAAAAAATAGTCTAAATCCATACAGTCATCTCAAGAGACACAGAAGGAAGTCATGACAAAACCCTGTACCTGTTTCTTATAATAATCCTCAATCAGGTAAGAATCACCTATGAAAAATCAGGGCTGTAGGCATAAACACAGTGAAAGAATACATGTTTCTCAAATCAATGGTTGATGAATATTTCTAAAGTTACCTGTTAAAGTATTATTTTTAAATTCACCAGCAATGTATTAACACCCCCCCCCCCCCCCCCCCCCCCCCCCAATAACAAGCCACGACAGCTCTCAGGGATCCAATACCCGGGCCACTTAGGCAGAGAGCTTACTCCAAAGCCTTCTCACACCTCTCTCCCCATGGTTCTCCAGTCTATCTTTCTCATCTCTCCTCATCTCTCTCTGCCCCTGCCCCTAGGTGCTTTATTCATTCAAAACTCCTCCCTCTCTCCACACAGGCTTTCATCATACAAACAAATGGAACCTAACACTTCTCAAGGTCTGCCAGCAGACAGTCCAAGCTGGGGACCAGTCAGTCTCTTCTCTGATCACCCAGCTGCAGACCATTTATGGTGATAGGGAACCTTCATTTGCATTAAGGTAAACAAATGGCCTGTTCTTATGGAGATCTGGGTGGCTACTCCATTATTTTTAGCACAGAGGTATTAACAGGTAGGAAGTGAATCCTTTAAGTGCAGCAAGGCACCAGGAAGCACCCTTCCCCCTAAACAGCATACAGGAATATGATTCCATAACTATTAAAATATCCCACAAGAGTTACCATACTATTAGTAATGAGTGCAGTGCCAAAAAGTTCTCCTGAAGGCTATTAGGAACTAAAGTTCCATATAATGCATCTAGATTTGAGAGGAATTGGTACCCACACAAAAAATGAACTTAATAATGAGTCAAGACCTATTTTTAATATGAAAGCTTACACAAATCTTAACAAAAGCATACGGCTAGAAGTTCATGGCCCCTGAGTTGGCAATGATAACTTATGTAACTAGACATGCAGTAATAAAAGATGATGATAAAATTTCACAATATTAAAGTGAAAAGCCTTTATGAGCCAAAGGGTGGTGTGAACATCAGGAAAGACGATTCACAGAATGAGTGCACGAAGAACTAATTTAATCACATAATAAAAGACAAACAAGCCAATTAAAAATGAGTCCAGGACTGGAGTAGACATCCCTACAAAGCAGATGAACATTACAACTGTGTAAAGCGCTCTCAGAATCACCGTCTGTCAATCAGAGTGATGATCTTTCTCTCTGTGTGGTGTATGGTTGCAAGAGCATGCACGTGTGCGTATGTGTGTGTGCCTAACTACGTCGGTTCATACACAAAGTCCAGAGGCTAATACAGAATGTCTTCCTCTATTGCTCTTCACCTTAGTTTGTTGAGATGTTGTCTCTGACTTAACTTGGAGCCTGCTGTTTTAGGGCACCAGGCTAGCAAGGAAGCTCACAGGATCCACCTGTCTCTGCCACATGGCACTGTGGTTAAAGACACACACACACACACACACACACACACACACACACACACACACACACACACACACACCCCATTATGCTTGGCATTCACAAGGGAGCTGAACTCAGCACCTTGTGTTTAAAGAGCAAACACTTGCCTGGTGTTCTCTCTCTGCATCCCCACTGGAGCAATGTAAATCCAAATCACAATCAGCAGCCCTTTCAAACTCACTGGGAGAGTCAAAAAGACAAAGAGCACTGGTGAGGGAAGAAACATGGTCTTTCTGCGTTGCCAGGCACCCCAACATTTCACTAGTGCTTAAACACAGAGCTACCTGTATAATCTACCAAGTATATTCTTAGAAACATGACCAAGCTAAATCAAAGTATGTGTCGTTTAAAAATTAGGCCCAAATGTTTATGACATCACCATACCTAGTAGGTTTTGCCTCCTAAAACCACAAGCATTGGCAGCAGTTTCTGCCCCTGGCAGGGAATGGTATTTATTCTAGACTCACCTAGGGCTGACCTCAAACCCAATGCAAAGCAGAGTGGAAATGGTATATGACTGTTCCTGTCTCTCTGGGTTCCCACAAACCCCATTCTAGGCCATGTTATGTTTAGAGGTCATGTTGCCATTTACATCCCTCACTCAGTATGGATGATTAAAATTTTCTGTTAAATAGACATGCATTCAAACATGCAATTCTAAAGAATGTCAGAAAAACTGTATTCAGATTACATTGTATGAAGAAAGAATCCATGTTTAATAAAAGGGGAGGGGGGAACAGTAATTATTTATTTTTATATCTGATTTGACCTAGTTAGTAATTGTTCCCCAACCAAATATACCACACACACACTAACAGGCACATACATGCATGCACACACACACATGCACTGGCACACTGATGGGTAGGGCTGTAAATACCTCACCTTTCATGTCACCAATTTCTCTTTGTAGACTGGTTTCTCTCTCATAGATTTTCACACCACTCTTTACCAACCTTTCCCTTCCTTGATATCTCAACACACATTCCCTGACAACACTAGGCTCTGTTTTCCTACAGCCCCGCAGGTAGAGAAAGTAACACGTGCACAGAGAATTAAAATCATATTGATGCAAAACTCATGCAAAAATCTCAACCAAGTAGAATTGTCTGCTTACATTTTATTAATAAAATGAGTAAAATGGGATCTAGTTAAAAATTGAAGATCTGAGAACATATGCGAAGTGTTTCAAAGATGATAGAATGATTATTCTAAGAAACGTTTTCAAGTCAGATATTTTTTATTGTGGCTTCTTCCACACTTGAATTCTTATGCTGTAGAAATCTATTTTTCAAAAGAGGCAAGCCTCAAATCCATGCAATTCAATTCGTGAAGCCAGCAAGAATCATTTCAAAGCATAGAGACGACAATAAATGAAAACTGTGAAGCCGAGAGACTTCCAAGTATTCAAAACAAATATTAGTGAATAGAGCTGAATTATGCCTCCAGGAGCGTGGCACACTGACAGAGGAGGATCCAGCCATGAGCTGAAAACACAGCTTCCTGTTTCAGGGTCCCTATCACATAAGAGGAAGACACACATTTCATTAGGATAGATTGTTTGAAAAGCTCCAATCCTGATTCTCATTTGAAACATTTGGAAATATAAAGATGGTCATAAGATATTTTAGTGACAATAACTGTATGTAACCATCACCTTAAAGTTACAGGACATTTAAAATGTGACTACCAAAAATCAAACTTAAAACCCACATCATTATCATATGACAAATACAGATACAATCCTTCCGGTGGGGGATAAAATCTGGTGGTTGCGGATATGCCTAGAGTAAATAAGAGGCTCTGGGCTCAATCCCCTCAAAATTACTCTATTTCCTTCTCCATTTACATTTATATTCTACTTATAATGTACACATAACCTACTATGAATGCACAATACAGAATATAAACCATGTATACTCAGTGGGTTCTTCCCCGTGTGAGTTAACGTTTAAATCAAATTATCCTCATCATGAATAGATGCTATTTTGCTTTTTGTTTATTAATTCCTTGGCACATGAGTACTAATCATCATACTGGTCAGTTTTACATGCCTTCTGTTTGCAGTATCATATTGTTCATGTTTGTGTGCTACATTGTTAAGATCAATGCAGCCCAAGATTCCCTCGTATTGATGATATTTGAGAATAGCTTTCTTTTCCCATTTCACAAATCTCGATTATTTTTATATTGCTTGAGTCAGCCCAGGGGCTGGCTTCCTCTGTAGACAGATATTTGAGGCTACGTTGGTTCTAGATTTTGCAGGTGGTTGTGAACACTCTTGTGTAAATTTTCTAAAGCACTCCACAAGTGTGTGTGAGACAGCAAACTTTCCCGTTGATGAGATGGTCTATAAATACATCCCGTCTAGCAAATGTTAGGTTTGTCTTCTGGAAGAAGGAAGCGATCGCTACATTAAACAGCCTTCATCCTCCGCATAGCCTCAACTCTAACTCACTGTTTTCTTTTTGACATTAAGTATTTTATTAATTCTTTGAAAATGTCACGCAATAGTTTGATCATATTTACCTCCTCGTGCCTCCCAAGTCCACCCTTACTTCCCCAACTCGTCTCAACTTTATGTCTTTTTTGTTTTTAAAATAAAACTCAACTCCGATCTATGCTGCCCATATACCCCTGGGTGTGGGGCCGTCACCTGGAGCCACACCCTGAATTTAAACTAACTTATTTTGCCTTCTCCTTCTCCCACCCTGAAGTTGTTTTCTGCCATTGTTTTGATTCTACCATTTGATCCTTTCCTCTCTTCACTGTTTATGGGTCGGTAAATTAGATTGAAATGTAAACTGAGTTATATTTAATTTTTCAGAGTCTGAATTGATCACCTCTCTATTGCTTTAACTCTGTCATTTCCTTTTCCACTTGAAATTTCATCCTCAATTTAGCGTTTCCACGTAGCTTCAAGAAGAGGCATTGGCTTGTAGAGCTGGGTTATTTGGTGCGCTGTTAATTTTGCTGTCACTCTCTTGTACCAGATGAGTGTCAGAGAAAAGTCCTTTCTCATTCGTTCTGACTTATCTTTAAACTTCAATGGCTGGGACATTTGAGAACACTCAAATGGAATTCCCCGGAACTGATCTCAGCTGATCACTCAGAACTCAGGCAAACCTGTCAGAAAGTGTCCTGCATGCTGCTCATTAGAAGAATCTCAGTGTGATGACTTTGTAGAAAATAAAGGCACATTTTGACCGGCCCTGGCTGCAAACCGACTCCAGCTTGTGTAAGATTCCTTTACTTCCCACAGTGATATAGTTATTTGCAGAGGTCCAATAATCATCTTTCTTCATTGCAACCAAAGTCTAATTAGACACAGCAAATTTATAAGCACAATCACGCTAGAAATTTCACCATTGAGAATTACTTGCCTCTAATTGCGTAGGAAATGTGTTCCCTGATAACATAAGTGTTGTTTATCATATTGCAAAGATGCTGGTGAGGTCTGCCTGGAGACCTGACTAGTACCTGTTTCATGTCAAGCAACTATACTTGGGAAAGACTGCCAGTTTTAGGTAGATCTAAGATTTCGTAAAACTAAAGTGTATACCTTCACTTAAAATTATAGAGCTGGGAACTTTAGAAGCAAACCATGTGGTTCTATCTTTTCCACCCTGAAGGGATAGACAGAAACAGATCTCTTGATCCAGCTGGATGAAACTGATCTAACATTGGCCCCCGAGGGCTCCATCAAGCTTTCAGACAGAAGCAGACAGTCTTCTTTGGTTCTGTGATTATGCTGATAGGGATTTTTTTTAATGTATTAATCATCATTTCTCAGTGCCTCTCTATATGAATAAAATGTGCCAGATATAAAAGAACATGAAGTCGACAATAGCAACTTGTTAATCTTAATGTTGTAAGACAAATTTAGTTGGTTGCACCTGCACCTTAGCTGGGTGTACTAACATTGTTAGGAAGAGGTGAGGTGGAGGTAATCAGGTGACCCGAGACCAAAAGGCAAACTCATATTTTCCTATAATGTATTAGAGGAATATAATACATTCTCTACTGTAATGGAGACGGGAAGAGAACCACCATCAACACTGCTTCCCTGAGGGAATCCCAGGTGCTTTCTGGACACTGTGAGCACGTTTCCTGCCAGTTTTATCTTTTTGTTTTTGATTGATTTTTACGTGTGTGAGTGCTTGCCTGCATGTGTGTATATGTACCATGTGCGTGCCTGGTGCCCATATAGGGAGCTCCAGATCCCCAGCAACAGGAGTTGGAGACATTGTAAGCTGCCACATGGGTGCTAAGAACCAAGTCCTGATCCTCTAGTAGCCCGGGCTCCTAAATGCTGAGCCACCCCTCCAGCCTTCCACACCCAGTCGTAGGAACTGCCTGTCCTTAGAGCTCTGTCCAGCCTGGACACAAGCCATCATTTTAGGACTCTGGCACAGTCTGAAGGCAGGTAAGGATAAGCACAACTACTGTTTCTTATTTTCTCCCGGAGGAGACATTTTCATGGGTGGAGGGTGTCAATATTTGTTTATAGGACTGAGGTAAAAATAATGATGAACGTGGTGACCACTGTGCTCAGATTTTACAGAAATCCTGTGTGTTCCGGCAACAGGATGGACCTCTGGGGAATTATGTGAAGTGAAAACAGTCAGGTATATAGAGATGAACAGAGCATGGTTTCTCATAGGCAGGAAAAGTCTAAGTTACAGAAGCAGAGAGGCCAAGAGTAGTTGTCCAGTGCTGAGAGATGAGAGAGAATGGGACGGGGGTGTTTTCAAATTGTGTGAGGTGTTAGCTAAAGTGGATTGGAGGTTCTAGAATTCATCTGTGCACAGGATGGTAGCTAGCTACAAGGTGCTGCAGACTAAATCTGCCAAAAGGGGAACCTTAAAACTCTCAACACACATACACACAGGCATACATGCACACACCACACACATACACAAGATAAAAATGTTTATGTCCATCACATGGTACACCACCATATCAGTATAGTGTCTGTCTGTCTGTCTCTCTCTCTCATCTTTTGTCAGCCACATTTCAAGAAAGCTGGAGCAGAATAAATTATCAAATATCAATGCTTCTTTTTGAACAAAAATAATGAATTGCACATACTTGATTCTCAATATGCTTTTAAGATCCGAAAGATAAATTTAACCTAGAGTTAACAAGAACTTTGATTTCAAAATTCGGGGACCTAATTTTACATATTTTAATTTTATATTCATTTCTTTAAAGTACGCTTTAAAATTTTATGCATTTTCTGCCATTGATACCTTGAATCAGCTTTGACAGTAAAGCAAGCCAGATGAAGTCCAGGTAATTTGCCAATGTTTAAAGCTAGGAGAAAGCAGAGAAGCGCTCCTCCCCAGACAGTTTGGATGTAGAGAACACTCTCTCTCTCTCTTTCTTCTACTCAGCCCCAAAGAGCTGTGAAGGAAGACTGTGTGCCCGTTTTGAGTCCTTTACAGTCTTTCTGCTGTAACACATGGACCTCAGTTATATATGGACTAAGCCTTAATTTAAAAAAAAAAAAAAAATCATTGCCATTTAAATCCTTTTCAAATTAAGTTTTAATATCAACCTACTCTGTAGTTATCATAGCAAAGCAATAAATACATCATCTACTCTTTTTTTTTTTTCAACCGAAGGGTCTTTTAAGATTTTAAATCATTTTCTGAAAATTAAGTATGTCATAAATTTCTAAAAAGGACAATCTGTGATTTAGATTTAGGCTTGACTCAATTGATTTAAATTTAGTTTGATTCAAAAGCTCATGTATTTAACTGATAGTCAGTGGTATAAATTTAAAACCCAAGGATTCATTCTGCTACTACTGCCTTCCATTTTTTTTTAAATCAGGTTTTCAATATGTTGATGGCCGTTGTGTGTCAGATGAGATGTGCTCGGTCTGTCTGCCATAATGACTTCAGGAGGACGTGTGGCTGGCTACCTTTTTTCCGTTGACAGTTAGGGGACAATAGTGACTTAGCTGCTGCCCCAGAGTTGCTGAGGACAACTCAGAAACATGAGGGAGACTCACATCTCATGTCCAACATTCATCCTACCAGCCTGGGTAGCTGGTGTCCGCGGCACTTCAAGAACCTTTCACAGAACACAGGCGTCTGCCCCAGCCGTCTCTGGGCATAAGCCACGGTGGCTCTCCTTCCTTATCAAACTCTCTGTTCTCTCAACTTGGATTCCAAACACATTTGGTAATTCCTGCCAACCAAAGAAATCTGTCTCCACTAAACTCTAAAGATTACCCAAGGCTTTGAGGATTAGCATCTACCTGGGGTTTACAGGAAGATTCTGAGGTCTCTCCACATGACTGGAGTCAGTAGGGCAGGTGGGGATGTGTGAACACTAAGCCACAGTGGGTGTGTTAGCCACTCGTCGCTAGTTAAGTTTTCCTTCTGTGAATGTTTGCATGGCCGTGGGACTACTCCATCAAGTAAGATATGTCGCCAGAAATAACAACGGAAGGATTTCTCCTTGTCCTTAAATGTGGCTTGAATTGATTTTTCTAAATGGCTCCAAAATGCACGCTTTCATTTTATAATCCATCCTAAGTGTTTTAAAATAAAAGAACGATCAAATCGTTTGGCAGAAAGAGGCCTATTGATGCCCGGAAATGGCAATTTATATTCAGTTGGCACCCTCATACCCAGCGTGATTGATGTCACTCAGATTTGAGACCCAAAGTGATAAATAGTCGCACTTGGCCAAGCGCTACACTTCAGGGCTCACGGACCCCTAGTGAGTTATTGTTTTGTTTTGCCCCTGGTTCTTGTAGGCTGAAAACTTAGTTTTCATAAATTAATCAGTGATGGCATTTTGCATTTCTGATTTGTTGCCTTTCTCTACAGGCTTTTACTTGCACTCTGTAATGCTGAGTGGCGCACTTCTAAGCTGCCCAAAGAGATACGGAACAATGAGAAAATCAGAAAGGCTGTCTGCTATCTGCGCAAACAAATATAGAATTCCCTCGAAGCTTTCTCAAAAGGAGTTTCTAAAATGGTTTTAAGATATGTTGACTGACATGTTGTCATATGAATGGAGCATTTTTGAGAGTATGCAAATTGAGCACAGGGTCAGCAGAAGAAATCCATACCCCAGTTGCCCATTTTAAGGAAAATAAAGAATTAATGAAGCATTCCCTTTGACAATTTCCATCTGATCATTAACGAGTTTCATTGCAATCCCTCTCCTATCAAAAGCAACCACTGTGCTCAGTTTGGGGGTTAATAATATGTCTACTGATTTAAGTGTTCTGTGTCCTGCGCAGATGAAGTTAGTCAGTGTGGAATTTTGTGATTTCCTTTTTTTCCTTGGTAGGGTTTAAATCGCAGGTGCTCCCTAAAGCTCCATTTGGTAAAGACTTGATCCTCGGACCTGCACAACTGAGAGGTGGTGGAACCTAAGGAGGGAATCCTGGGAGAGCATTTCAGCAGTGGGAGCGCCCCATGGAGGTGTAACATGGTTCCAGACCATAGTAGGCCCTGAGATCTTAGCACAGCTGACTCCATGATGGATGTGACATGCATCTACACGTAGACGGCACCACCTGCCAAAACTAAAACAAAGGCGTAATGCATCAAAGTCTACATAGTTCTGGGAAAGTCTCAAAATGTATGAACCTTGCTTTTTAGCTTCTGTAGCTCCGCTTCTGGCTAACTGTTCTTGTTAACTGAGGTATGGCAACCCAGAATATGGTTTTTGTGCTTAATAGCTCATCCTGAAAGGCTTAGGGCTACCCTGGGATCCCAAACACACGGTGTAGTCACCAGCTGGCTAATAAAGACCTTCTACTGGCTTAAAGCCATGTCTGGCAAGTCTTCTCTTGTGAATACTCCACAACAGAAGGGCCAGACGGACTGCATACCCTTGCTATTCCTTGTTCTTTCGCTTGGTTCTGCCATGAGGCTCAGCTTCCATCAAAGTGAGAGGCAGCACAATCACAGACCCTTGGAAACCATGAACCAATACGATCTTTTGTCCTTTAGAGGTTACCTCAAGTATCTCAGTAACGACAGCAATGTGACTAATACAACATTTGCGCACTATCCATCCACCTTGATACTTCCGGCGACAATTCATGTTATTTCCATTCCTGCATGATTCCATCATATGGCAGTGTTATAATATCACTCATCTTCAGCGGCTCTTTGGATTATTCCTATTCTTCTGGACTTTCATTGTAACCGTTATTACAGCTTGGCTGTCCTGCAACTATCTCTGTATATACGTGTAAAACTTCTGCTATGCATGTAGATAAATTATCAGTTTACCAGTGTATCATTATATGTTAATATAGTTAACACATCACGCACTTATATTTTATTATATAATGGGTAGTCTTAGGTATTTACATGAGAACAGTCATATGGGGCCTTTAGGCCTGCCCAAACAGAAGTAAAAATTGCTGAGTGACCTTTCATGTCATGAATGGTAAATTATATATATATATATATATATATATATATATATATATATATATATATTCTGAATCCAAAAAGTATATGTTACATTATTATTTCTAGCCAACCAAATATACGATAAAATTAAATGATTGTTATGTGACTATATTCTGGGACAATTTATAATGAAGCAATATGTATGCAGGACCTAAATAAGTCAACTTTTAGAAACTGAGAACAGATGGCATTTAGGATCTGGAGTGTGGAGAGGCGGGGTGGTCAGGGAGCACAGGTGCACATGTTCTGGTCATGAAGCGACAGCATGGTAACTGCGGTCAGTCACACTCTAGTCATGACTCAGAACTTAATGAGAGTTCTCGAGTGTTCTCACCAGACAGACAACAGTGGGGCTCTGCATGGTCAGCCATGCGTTAGTTCCCTGGATGGTGGCAGCCATTGTGCAATCCCTGTGCCTATCAAATCACTGCAGAGCCGGGAGGGTTAATCTCAGTTGCCACATTTACTAGATCTGGAATCCTCCTTAGGGGACAGGCTTCTTGGCAAGCCTTTGGAGGGTTATCTTAAATAGGCGAAGTGAGGTAGGAAGATCCACTGTGAGTGGCGCTGTGCCCTGGGGCTGGGATAGGGTCACTATACATGGGAGACACTGAGCTGAGTACAAGCTTGTATCACTCTCTGTTTCTTGATGGCCAGTGCAATGTGACCAGTTTTAGCACCAGGATTGCTCTTGTTGTGACAGACTGTAACCAGCACATATGAACCAAGATAAACCCTTCCTTCTTCAAGTGGCTTGCTTCGGAGTATTTAATCATAGCAGTAGTTAAATCGGGACAATTGTATGATATTGTATACCATATATATAGTATATGTGTGTGTATATATATATGTATAATATATAACATATGCAAATATATACATGTATATGATTATATATATAATGTTTTATTCATTTACTTCTTCCTACTGAGAACTCAGCTTTCCACCTATGCAGTCCTTCACAGTGACTCTATTTCATGCCTTGGCTTTGTTTAGCTTCAGATTTTAACAGTTACTCTTAGTCTTCTTTCCCTAAAGTTTCATAAAGATAGACAGTGGTGCCAGGAGGCAGTGGCACACGCCTTTAATCCCAGCACTCGGGAGGCAGAGGCAGGAGGATCTCTGTGAGCTGGAGGCCAGTCTGTTCTACAGAGTGAGTTGCAGGACAGCCAGAGTTACAACAGAGAAACAAAACAAACAGATACCCAGTGGCATCTCTATCCATCCCTTCTTTGTTTAATCCAGTCTGCTTCTACACACTGGGTGGCCCATGTAACGACACAGAGTTGGTTCTCACATTCCAGGGTCTGGGAGATCCAAGACAAAGGTGCTACACAGACATTCTCCATTTTTTTCTCCCTCCATCAATCTGATTCATGTGCTTTCTACATATTATTAAGAAATATATAATATTATATATTATAAGGACATAAATACAGTCCGTTGGAAGCATTTTTCCCTGCCTGGTATTAAAGATTGATATCTCTGGGGCTGGTTGCTTGTTCTGGGAAAAGTTCACAAAGAATGCATGCGTCCTCAATGCAGAAATGTGTGTGACCCATTAAGATTTGCAACTTCATCCGTGCCTCTTCCGGCAAGGCCAATGATGGAGGCAGCAGAGCTGCTGTGTGAGACAGAGAACTGTGAGGGAGTGGTTAAAGAGACCCGAGTGTCCAGGGTTACCCAGTGCTCCACAAAACATATGCAAGTCCATGTCAATCGGACATGGTAGGTGGATTTGATCCTTGTTGTCTATACACAGACACCAAAGGGCGTCGAATAGACTAGCTAGGCATGCTGCCTTCCTAGGGAGGTAGCACAGCATCTGTACGTGTCTGTAAATGTTTGCTTGAATCCCAAACCTATTCTTTACACCAAACTGCACTTGTACCAATACTGTCTGGTTATTTTTACATCACTCCTGTGGCATATCTGGGTGCCTAAAAGTATCATGGCTACTATCTTTACTTCCCTCCTTTATCTGGCGTATCCCATTGTCCTCCCTGAGAAATTCAAATTCTGTTCATTCTTTAGCCTATCAATTTCCCTTTCAACAGCATATAAATTTATACCAGAGGAGACCAGAAAGCCAAATTTTGCAGCTATATAATTCTAAGATTTGAGTATATTGATGCGTGGGAGTCATTCATGTTTGCTATCTCATTGGAACTGAAGACACTGTTTAATGAGGAGAGGAGGTTGTCTTAGCTTAAAGAGGAAGCAACTAATGCAGGCCTCCTTAGAAACAAGAGAAACTCATCCAAGGACCACTGGCATCTCTCAGACCCTAGCCTGTTCCTGTTACCAAGTGGGCATAGCTCTGGAGTGACTTATACGGGCTGTATAGCATCAAGGGCCTGCTGTTTTGAAAATTAAAGAAAAACAATCTGAATTTTCAGTTTGATTCCTTAACGCCTTTCTTTACTCCATACAAATGCTATATTGTTCGCTCTGTGCGGTGGAATGCAATTAAGATAAAGATGACTACAGCTATTTGTCACTGATAACATATTTCTATAGATGTAAGTGTACTTCTCATTCATTCAAGCAAATCATACGTAAATTCTTTACACCATATAAAAAAGCTCAGTGAGACTTTAAGATGACAAGTTTGTGGGTGAACAAATTAAAGTCCGAGAAATAAAGTAAACTCACTGAATTCATACCTTGTAATCTGTCCAGCCTGGCTTTGAAAAAGCACTGTTTGGTTCTAAAGCTCTGTACCACAGAGCAGATTCAGTAAAACGCCCAGAGGAGGTGTAGGGAGAAAACTCCTTTCCTAGAGATGAGTGGCGCCCTCTAGCTACAGGAAGCCATCACCAAGACCAAGCTCACGGTTGTCTCCCAGAACTGCACAAACCAACATGCTATCTCTAAAGTTTACGTTTACCCGATTAGAAACCAACTCGCCAGAATGTTTTAGAGCTTCAAACTCTAGATAAGCGTAGACTTCCAGAAATGAAAACATCATAGAGAGAATTTCTTTTAATTTGTTCCAGAGCACATTTTATCACTCTAGAACAATTTAAGCATTTGTGATAATCATTAATTTTACTAGCTTTATATACACACATTGTATGTGTGCACGTGTGTTATGTGTGTGTGAGAGAGAGAGAGAGAGGGAGAGGGAGGGAGAGAGAGAGAGGAGGGGGGAGAGAATCTTGTGGAATGTCTTTTCATGTGTCTGTGTGTGCTTTGACTGGTATGTCTGCTGTGTGTGTCTGTATGCATGTGTGTGGTGTATGTCTGTGTGTGTCTGTATGCATGTGTGTGGTGTATGTCTGTGTGTGTCTGTATGCATGTGTGTGGTGTATGTCTGTGTGTGTCTGTATGCATGTGTGTGGTGTATGTCTGTGTGTGTCTGTATGCATGTGTGTGGTGTATGTCTGTGTGTGTCTGTATGCATGTGTGTGGTGTATGTCTGTGTGTGTCTGTATGCATGTGTGTGGTGTATGTCTGTGTGTGTCTGTATGCATGTGTGTGGTGTATGTCTGTGTGTGTCTGTATGCATGTGTGTGGTGTATGTCTGTGTGTGTCTGTATGCATGTGTGTGGTGTATGTCTGTGTGTGTCTGTATGCATGTGTGTGGTGTATGTCTGTGTGTGTCTGTATGCATGTATATTGTGTATGTCTGTGTGTGTCTGTATGCATGTATGTGGTGTATGTCTGTGTCTGTATGCATGTGTGTGGTGTATGTCTGTGTGTGTCTGTATGCATGTGTGTGGTGTATGTCTGTGTGTGTCTTTCTGTACAATGTTACCACTAGTGAAGATTTATGGAACACATATTCTCAACACAATCAGGATGTAGAATTGCTTTATCGTCACAGGTCACCCTCATCTAGATTCAAAATGAACAAAACTACAGACACAAACCCAGTGAATGCTCAAATTAAAGCTTAGGCAAAGAACTACACAGGAGGCACAAAAATGAACCGACCCTTAAATGTCTTAACTGGGGACCATTTGGGGTTATGGAGACAACTACTTGGAAACACTCGGTTCTTGGCTTGGGAGATATAGAGGAATGTTTTCTATCATTTCATGGCGTTGGACCGGCTGTTAGGAAATACTGGCTAAGTGGCCTCACTCACCGTCTCTGTTCTCACGACTCCAGAGGCCCCAGTTTCTTCCTTTTTGAAAGGCCATGATGTATATGAGGTCACATGGTAAGGCCAGCAAGTCGATGCCGGTGCACTAGATCATTCAAGGGGCCATCCCTTCCGCCGCTACACGCTACACACGCCGCTTAGCTGCACCTACCCTCATGCCTTGTAGGAAATTCCCACATTATGGTTGATTTGAAAATGAAGTGTCCTGCTGGGGGACGGGTGAGGGATGTCAGACTTTAGTTTCCCAAGGCACAAAGCTGTGTGACGCCTGACAGGAAAGAATCGTTACTGTCATGGAGGCTTGATTTGTCAGAGAAGTCTGAAGGACGTTCCCTCTTACTCAGATATCTATTCGTCAGTAAATGGAGGTCACCGGGACAGAAAATGGCCTTTGCATCTTCTGACTAGTCATATGGAAGGGAAGCAAAGAAATAGGAGAGACAATACAGAGAGCAGAGCGCTGGAGCACAGAGTTCTCACTAATTCTTTCCAGGCATTGGGAGCACAGAGGCATCTCTGGAGAGACTGTGCAACCCTGAGCTAAGGGCACAAAAAGCAGCCGCTCTACAGAGTGCCACTTAGCACGAGGCCTTGGGCAAATCATTTGTTGTTTTAAATTTTAGGGTTTTGTTGTTTTCACAGGGTGGTCTCGCTCTTGTCTGCCTCACTTGTTGTTGAGATGAGAAAGCCAATGAACTATTAAAACCACACTGTTGTATATGAACGAAGTATAATGAATGAAGAGAGAGGTCATGAATTTGAAAGCAGACAAGGAGAGGTATATGTGAAGCTTTGGAGGGAGGAAAGGGAAAGAGGAAATGTTGTAACTATGTTATAATCCCCTCCCAAAAATCACATGGCCATGACATATATTTGAAAAATCCCATGACCAGGTGGCATATGACATATATTTGATATATATGTGCGATTTGCACAAATTCATGTACTCACACTCATGAGGCACCCGATGTACATTTGTGATAAATATCAGCTGTGCTTGGATGTGAACTTATCTATCAGTCATCTCTTTGTTTGCATCATCATCTGTATACATTTAAAGGAGTTAACAAAATCCTAACAGTGCGTATTACAGAGATGATCAGAGTGCATGCTGCTTTTGCAGAAGACCCAAATCTGGGTCCCAGCATCTATGGGAGTCAGCTAGCAATCACCTCAAAGGCCAGCTCTGGGTGAATCTAATGCCCTCTTGTGGCCTCTGTGTGCAATTGCATGTATGTGTTTATCAACACAGTCATACACACACACAAATACGAAATAAAGCAAATCTTTTAAAAGTTGGATGTTGTCACAATTACTATTGCTAGTTTTTTAACCAAAAGCAGATTCCACGATTGCTACCTCAGTCTCTGTGAGGCCCTGTGAACCCTGCTTAGTTGATTCTGTGGGCCATGTTAACTCTGATCTCCTGATGACCTCTATCCTTCTGATTCTTTGAAAGAGAGATGAATAAGAAAAATACTTCAAATAAAAAAAAAACTGCTACTACTACTAATAATAAACCCAACCTGAAATCAAGGGCTATAGGTGACCAATGCCTCGTCAGACCACTCTCAACATCCATGGTCTTTCTGCATCGTTTTACTGTTACAGCAACAGGAAAACCTCAGTGGTTCAGAAAAGCAATGGTGCTTGTCATCTCATGACACTAAAAGAAAGCATTTCCGGGGTCGGGTGGAAGGACTGGTGGTGAGACAGCTCAATGAGGTAAGGCGCTTGTCTCTAAGCCTGACCACTTGAGTTGAATCCCTGGAACCTACATGGTAGAAGAGAACTGACTCCTGAAAGTTGTTCTCTGACATCCACATTTGTACCTTTGTACCTGCATTCTCCTGTGTACACACACACACACACACACACACACTAAATAAAATGGAACTTAAAAAACAAAAATATTTATAGTGCTCTTGAAAAAAAAAAGAAAAGAAAAAGAAAAGGCTACTACATGAAATTTTTCTGCTTCTGACAATTCAGAAGCCAAAAAGCAACGGTTAGCTGAAATCAGTATGCTGTAATATGGTGGCAAGAGCTGCTTTCCTCCAGCGAGTGCAGGGACCTGCAGTATTTCCTGGAGAATTGAGCAAAGAAGCGACAGAGAGTCTGCAAACTTTGAGATACGATTCCTTCGCTTAACGGTTGATTAAGTCTCAGCTTGCAGAAGATGATCTACCTAAGTTAGTGGTGGGTAGCAGACTCTGCTAAACAAGGAACAAAAAAAGAGATCCATGGGAACATAAAATACAGAAAAATCAATTCTAATAGGGAAGAAGGCAGCGAAGTACGGGCACCATTTGCACCAGGCTTCAGAAATTGGCTAGCAACAGGTGGACACACACTGAATAAGCACTGGGAACTGAGGCTGACGACTGGAACACACATCAGCTGCCCCAGGCTCTCCTAGTGATGAGAAGGTTTGAGTCATGAAGCAGGGGTCTGGCTTCAGTTCTGCAACTGTGATTATAGAGAAATTAGTTCTATTCCACCTATCCACTGGGTGAGGAAATTAGCACATGGAGGGAGCCTCCTCACGGGGATATTTGTGGTCTGACACTGAAATAAGCTTAACCTTGGCTGTGAGTCCATCTCTCTGTCTCCTTCCTGTCATCAAGATGCTGGGTCTGTTTTGATTCCTTTATAAATTTTACTTCATCTCATATCAGCTGATTTGAAATTCTGTGAAAAAGTAAAAGTCACTGTGAGGAAACCCAGAGATTCTTGACATTATTTCACAACAACCCAGCCAGGAGGTTCTGCAAGCAGGCTTTTACATGTTCCCAGTGTAAAACTAGAAGCATTCTCTACCTCATATGATATGCCAGGGACACCAACTACCAGTATTAAAGGGGAAAAGCATTAGAAATAATTGGATTCTTGTTTCATGTCTGGACAAAAGCTTATTTGTTACTAGGAAAAAACACTCAATTATGGTTTTGCCACAAAAGAAGTTATATTAAGTAAAATTTCAGAGTTGCTTTGTATATAACAAGGTAATATTTGGCTTCCTCGATTATGCATGTAGGCAACACACAACACCTTCTCATAAATAAAGTAATTTTTACCATCAAGAGTGAAGACAAATGAAGATAGCCCTCGTGAAGCCCCAATTTTCACTTAAAAAACTCTATGCATCTACTCTGTTTGTTGGTGGGACTGTTGTAGTTTCATTCTGTCGCTGTGACAAACACCTCGATCAAAAGTAACTTAGGGGAAGAGAGGGTTTATTTCACTTTACACTTCCAGGGTACAGCCCATTATTGACAGAAATCAGGGCAGGATGTCAAAGCCAGAAACAGAAGGATGAATTGTTTGCCGCTCCAGGAAGCATTACCTCCAACCACAGAACCCAGAACCCATGTCCAAGGAAAAACAGCAGAAACCATCGAAGAAGATCACGGGCAGATTCAAGGGCACCCCACATGGTCCATCACAGAGACACACCCACCGATGAGCCAAATGAGACTATTTTTCAATTGCTACCCTCTTCTCAGAGGAATCAGCGGTAAGGCTGAGTAGGGAAGGTTCTGAACACGGGGATGTTGGAAACGTTCTCAGCATTCACCACCCAGTTCTTTCAAAGTAGGAGATCGGCTTGAAAAACAGGTGACAGATAAAAGACTAAGAAACATCACAGTTCAGGGCGGAAGGGAGACATTCAAGGTCTTCTCACAGAATTGTGTAGACAATTACAGGACTCCAAAGACTCGGAAATAACACAGAATTAACATAAACTTCAGAGATAATGTATCTCCTATTCGTCTCTGGCTCTGTGCTCCCTGGCATACTCCAAAAAATTCTTAGTGCCAATCTTCATTTGTCTGTAAGAAATTAGGGCCTTGTAAATATGGAAGATCCTGTATTCCTAATAGATTCATGTCTTCCCAAAGACTTGAACACTCTCTGTAGGTTGGATACTTTTTGCATATGCTACCAGGTCACAGCCAAGGTCAAATTAAAAGAAATATAAATTTCTATTCCCCAGGTCATCTATCAGCGAGGCTACTGGTATGGGACCTGGTTTTTACACGTCTAGTACACTGAATCAGTGGTTTTCTCTTTTGCCAACTTAGATGGAGTAGACTCTGAAGTCTGATGTAAAATATATACTGCAGAGACTTAAAATGTGCTGGAGTGGTGCATGATACCCAGGAGAACACCGTTAATATTGGCTCTCTGGCCTCTATCACTGGAGAAAATTGAGTTTACAAGAATTTCCTTCTGTTCTCCACCCCGGTCTATTCACACTGTTTCCTGATGCCTTTGATCCATTCTGTGTATTGTCTTCCTCAAAACCACAGCAGAAACTAGACTGAAGGAAATCTATTGAAGTGCTGCAGTTATTAACTTGTTTTACTGTAACTTCCTCAAAATAGCTAGGTCGCCAAAAAAGGAAAATGAACCACATCTAAAACAAGACAGAGATCCTCGGAGAAGCGACTTAAGTTTGGATAGGATGAAAAACGAAAAGGCCATGCTGATGAGAGATGCCTCTACACTCAGGATGTGACAGAAATGGAAACAGATCCATCCGGATCCCAGGGGTGCCCGTGAGAATACGAACAACCTTGGGGAAGTGTGGAACTCCGTATCTGGAAGCTAGGACGCGGCGTCCCAAGGAGGCCGGTGAAAATCTGAGGCGCTGCTCCAAGATAACTTGGGACTTTAACTTTGGTAGCACAAAGCCTGGCACCAACTGACCTCAAGTTCGAACTCTGCAGGGTTTGTTCCTCATCCTCTGAGCCACTTTCACAGATTGTAGAATTTCATTATCACCTCTACCGTTTTTTAAGATTTAAAAAGTCTGAAGTGTGTTTAACACAGTAAGACGAAATTCTGTTAAGCACACGTTTCGTTGAAATTTTTTGACAAGTGTTTGCACCCCCGCCCCCACCCCTTAACTCATCCAGGAGCTCGCTGTCTCCAGTGCGATTGCTGAAAGGCTCTCGGCAAAGCAAGGAAGGTTTCTCACGCAGCTTCTCACTCCACCCAGCTTCCTGTGACCCACTGTACATCAGAGAAAAGGGCTTGTTTCATTTTGTCATGTTTCTCTTTGCTCTGTGGGGCACCCTTTGTCCCTAGAATGTATTTAACATAATTGAAAGGCGTTCCTGTGAGCCCACGCCTTC
This sequence comes from Cricetomys ansorgei, assembly GCA_026225945.1. Classification (NCBI taxonomy): domain Eukaryota; kingdom Metazoa; phylum Chordata; class Mammalia; order Rodentia; family Nesomyidae; genus Cricetomys; species Cricetomys ansorgei. The sequence goes on from JAMJFZ010003970.1 coordinate 2,225,080, forward strand.
TGATTTCCCCTCCCTAGATTCGGCTTCTGTTTTGACTTTTTTATCTTCCTCTTATAAGGAGATCCAGCAGTATTTGCTTGTGTTGTGTGGCCATTTTGCATGATGTCACCTGCATGTTGTGAAGCACAGGGCTTTGCTCCTTTGCGGAAGCTGAGTATTCCGGCATAGGCTATACGCACCTTTATCAATCTGCTGATTGGCTCCTACGTTTTCTCATACCTTGACTGATGCGAATTATGTTTCAATAAATACATGTATGTAGGTAACTTATCATCCAGATTTCAATTTCTTTGGGTATATTGAGAAGAGGGGCTACTGGATCAAGTTATAATGTTTTAATTTTCTTATAAAATTCCCATATTTCTTCTATGGGGACTGGAGAGTAAAAATTCCTGTCACTGTAGTATATATATATATATATTATATATTTCTGAATATTCCCAGCAGTTATAAAATTCCTCTTCTTTTTCCCTTTCTTATATTCGGAAACCAGAAAATGAGATGCTTTCGGCTTCTTTTTCCCTCTAAATTATTTTTCGTATTTCAGGTCTTTTGCGGGTTGCCATGGTGGTGTAGCCACCAGCATCTGGATCCATCTCAATTTTTAGGGTTCTTATTCCATTGATCTAAGAACATTTTACAAGGGTGTAATCAGAACTGTATTTTGTCCACATAAAGACTGCTTTTAAAATTAGGACTATTTTTTAAATATTACTTTTCCCAGTGCACGCACATGAGATGTTTCTCAATTTACTTGTGTCGTTGTGAGTTCTTCAGGGAAGTTTTAGGGTATGCAGTGTGGCAAAAGCATTATCCAGGTTGCTGTAACCCGTGATTTTTGTGTTTCTGTGATTCAGCTCAAACTCCATATGGCGGAGGATATTCAAGTCTCCCATGCTGACCTACTTTTGCATAACACAAGTGCCATCTCTTGAACTTCTCCAAAGATCTCCTGTCTATTCTACTGTTTGTCCACTGCAAAGCTTACAGGTCTCCCTGTGATACTGTCCTTTAAGTGGTTAATTACAGTCGACATTTTATGTTCCCATTGGAAGACATTTGCCTTCATGTGTTCTCATGGTCTGTGTGATTTATACAAAATTTCTACTCTTGAAGTTGTATTTTATGGCTGAAAACAAAGTGTTAAGAGGTGTGTGCATGCGTGTGTGTATGTGTGTTATAACAGGACCTAGATGACAGCCCACTAGCATGCTTACTGTTATGTCTCCAATAACTAATAATATACGCCATACAGTAGGCTCTCTATAGTGATCTCTATGATGAATTTATCTGAATCGAATTACCAAAGTATGTCTTCCTGTTACAGAAACTCTGAAGATGACATAGTTAAAGAGCTTTGGTAACTTCTAGAAAATCTCAGTTGTCAACTTGATAGAGTTTAGAATAAGAACTCCCTGGATACATCTGTTAGGGTTTTTCCAGAGAGGTTTAATGAGGAGGCAAGATCTGTCTTGACTGATGGATGGCACCATCCCAAGGTCCAGTACCATGGCTAATGAAAGGAGAAAGTGTATGGAGTTGAAGCAGTCAACTGTCTGCTCCCTGACTGCAGTAACTATGTGCCCACCTGCTCCCTGTCTGTGGAACTTACATGCCTATCCACTCTCTGACTGTGGAAGCTATGTGCCCACCTGCTCCCTAACTGTGGAAGCTTTGTGCTCACCTGCTCCCTGACCGTGGAAGCTATGTACCATCCTGACTGCAGAATCAGTGTGCCCATATGCTTGCTCCCTGACTGTGGAAGCTATGTGCCCACCTGCTCTCTGACTGTGGAAGCTATGTGCCCACCTGCTCTCTGACTGTGGAAGCCATGTGCCCACCTGCTCTCTGACTGTGGAAGCTATGTGCTCACCTGCTCTCTGACTGTGGAAGCCATGTGCTCACCTGCTCTCTGACTGTGGAAGCCATGTGCTCACCTGCTCTCTGACTGTGGAAGCTATGTGCTCACCTGCTCTCTGACTGTGGAAGCTATGTGCTCACCTGCTCTCTCACTGTGGAAGCTATGTGCTCACCTGCTCTCTGACTATGGAAGCTACATGCCCACCTGCTCTCTGACTGTGGAAGCTATGTGCTCACCTGCTCTCTGACTGTGGAAGCTATGTGCTCACCTGCTCTCTGACTGTGGAAGCTATGTACCATCCTGACTGCAGAATCAGTGTGCCCATATGCTTGCTCCCTGACTGTGGAAGCTACATGCCCACCTGCTCTCTGACTGTGGAAGCTATGTGCTCACCTGCTCTCTCACTGTGGAAGCTATGTGCTCACCTGCTCTCTGACTGTGGAAGCTATGTGCTCACCTGCTCTCTGACTGTGGAAGCTATGTGCTCACCTGCTCTCTGACTGTGGAAGCCATGTGCTCACCTGCTCTCTCACTGTGAAAGCCATGTGCTCACCTGCTCTCTCACTGTGGAAGCCATGTGCTCACCTGCTCTCTCACTGTGGAAGCCATGTGCTCACCTGCTCTCTCACTGTGAAAGCCATGTGCTCACCTGCTCTCTCACTGTGGAAGCCATGTGCTCACCTGCTCTCTCACTGTGGAAGCCATGTGCTCACCTGCTCTCTCACTGTGGAAGCCATGTGCTCACCTGCTCTCTCACTGTGGAAGCCATGTGCTCACCTGCTCTCTCACTGTGGAAGCCATGTGCTCACCTGCTCTCTCACTGTGGAAGCTATGTGCTCACCTGCTCTCTGACTCTGGAAGCTATATGCCCATCTACTCCCTGACTTCAGAGGTGCTGTGCTCACTTGTCTTACCCTGCTGCCAACCATGCCTTCCCAACTACTGGCATGTAGTCTCAACTTCGAGGCAAAATAAACAACACTTATTTCTGATCCCCACTAACCCACCTCATCAGTAGTAATGACTCTTCTACATGCATCAATTACTTCAGAGTGCTCTTACAGAGCCGAGAACAAGCAAAGATTAATAGAACTGTTATACTAATTTCATAGCCCCATGGCTGCATCTTGTCCCCTCCTGAGTAGACCATGGGTCTATTTTATGAAGACACTTTCTTGTGACTGGCTAAATCCCAAGGCCCTTAGGTACCTAAGAAGAACCAGAGAAGCGGATCCACCTGCTGCCTGCTTGTGTAAAGCAGAGTTTAGCGCTGGTAGTGTGTCTCTTCCTTCTTATTCCAACAGCTGAGCAAAGAACTTGCAACATGGATCTTTGGCTAATGAAGCCTAAAATATTTCCATACCACACTCTTTATAAAAAGACGTTGATCTATTCATGATAAAATAGAAGATATTAAACGTATGGAGAGGTCGTTATGATTTCAAAATCAGCTAACTTATAAAAGCTCTGATTATAATTTACCAGACTCAGACAAAATCTGACAATATTTTCTACAACCAGTGGCCTGATGTATCTAAAATGAAAAGCAGCAAGGGCAAGCTGCTGCAGCTCACTACTTCCGAGTGTCAACTAGCTACTAGGACATCCCCTGCGCCGTCTCATTTAACTTACTAAGCACCGTTGTTGGTGGGCACTTTTGGAAAAACCTGTACTAGCAGACCAAGGTGACTTTTTTCTGGCATAAAAAAGAAATAAGGACTTAAAAAGCAGATAGTCTGGGAAGTGATGTGGCGTGGTATCCTCACGGATCAGTCGCACAGTTGGGTCTAGAGGGCATCTCGTGACAGCTAGAGCTCTTATCCCAAAGAGATGGTGGGAGTTTGGCGCCTCTCCTGTGTACTGACAGACCTCAAGCCGCAGCAAAACTCCACCCCCTCCCAAAAAGCTGGCCCAGTGATCGGCAGAATTGCTTACCTAAGCCCCAGTATCTCTGTCTTAACCGATGGCCTCTAGCCCTGGGTACCAAAGACCCTCCCTCGCCCCAACCCCACAAATATAACGACCCTGGCATTAAACATGAGAGAGATGCTTCTCTGACAGCCTCTCTCGAGAGGGAGTCTCACTCTCACCAGCTCCAGGCACCTATCTAAGCAGGCCGGCTGTCATGAGGGACAAGAAGCCTCAGGCAGGATGCAGGTATTTTCTTTGTAACAGCGTTGTAGTTGTGGCAGGGGCTCTGCGTTTCAATATTCATTCACACTCTCACAGAGTCTCGCTGCTGCTATGGGAAATACCTCTGACCACTGAAGGTATCACACAGGAGGTTTCTAACTTGATGCAGTGAACTAAGATGATGCTGGCTAACAAATTTCACTAGGGATTTATACTCGGGAGAGGAAAGGGATGGGATGAGCATTAAGCAAGTCGGGAAGCTGAAGAGTAATATAGGTTAGGCAGAGCCTGGGGCAGCTCGGTGCACAGTGGGAATGACTCCTTCTGGGTAGAGTCCACTCAATGAGCGAGCGGTCACGCCATATGGGATACTCCAGGAAAGGTGTGATTTTGTGGGTATCACACTTTAAAATCCAGCAGCAGGAGCTGACAGGGTCCTCTTTAAAGGGAGATCTGGTTGACTCACCCCGCCCTTCATCCACTTGACATGACAACAACAGAAGTGGGTTCTGCCTTCGTTCGGATATATTCCTTCCTCTACATTTGAGGAACTGGTTCCTCTGGGATTCTTCCTCTCCTATTGTCTTCTTTGCATGCATTTCACTCTCAGCAAACATCTGTTTATGTTTTGATCACATCCCTTGTCTCTGTGTCTTGCGATCAAGCTGTTTGTTGAGAGTTAAATGCAACTGAAAGTCCACACGGAAGGGGGAAATCTCGGGGGTTCCTGCCCATAGACGAGGAATTACAGGCAACTAAGGAATGTTGTCAGCAGAAGAAATAGTCCTCCCCAGGGATGAATCTGCTAATTGTCCAATACCATGGGGCCAACCCTGAATACATAAACGCACAAGTTGTATTTATATTTAGGTAGGTATGATCCTGAGAGAGATTCGGGGAAGGAAAGGGGGAAATGATATAAACTACATTTCAATTAAAACAATTTTAAAGGATGCTTTCCTTCTACCCAGGGGTCCTCTTTCTGCTCAGTTTGTGATAAAATTCAAAATAGCAAATTGAGGTACATATCTCTTGATGTATAACAAGCAACTTAAATGTGACACAATGACATATGGAAAAATTTTCATAATGTAGAAAAAGTATAGCTATTCAGGATGATAAGACAAATTTAAACCCAAGAGAATATGGATTATTTTGCCCCTAAGGTCTCCTTCATCACATATCCAGTCAACTAAGCTAACGAGACCTATACTTGAAGGAAATAGTCAACCAGGTTAGCTGGCATTTAGAGATGAGTTCATTCATCTCACAAGGATTTACCAGGTGCTATTTTGATAACAACATTAAAGAACTCTCCAGGGACTATCCATGATCTCCTTCCCTAGGTAGAGATGTGATCTCAGAAGACATCCCCTTCATAGAGAGTGTGACTCAAGCTGAAAGCAGATTGAAACTTTGTGCCTCATTCATGTCTCAGATTTCACCTTGGCTCAGAATGGACCAGAAGTGGGGTGCCGTCCACTCATGAAAGAACCTATGCCTGGCTACAAGTAGCTACAAGTAGCCATCTGGCCAAAAGCAAAGCCTGGTGAGGGACCAGGGCCCTCTTTTGGAATTGTGTGCATGCTCCAACTCCTACAGCTTGCCCTCCACATTAATGATTGACTAAATCACCCCTTTGATCTGGATATGGTAGGAGAGTGCTTTTAAGAGACTTTTTACAAAGATGAATTCAGCTTCTTCATTAGAAACCAGTTCACAGCGAACAGATCTGCACGGATGTAAGCAGGGGAAGATTCCAGAAACACGAGAAGAGTCTGAAGTTCAAAGACTCTTCTCTCAAGTTGCAAAGAAGTCATGTTTACCAAAAAAAAATATTTATTTCATGAAAATAAAAGGCCAAACATTTTTCACGAAGAAGATAGACATAAAATATTAGATACTTCTATCTAAGCACAGAATTTTTCTTCTTAATTCTGTGATAAAGGATTTATTTTAAAATTGCACTGCAGAGGAAGTAACTGAAACCCACCTAACAAAACCCTGAGCATCGGATGTTTGGGGAATCCTCACTTTCAAAATAAAAAAATTGATCCAGGCTGTATCAAGAAATATATCTTACTCCCTTTGTGTTATTTACTTTTTAATATAATATAGAATTTCTATAATGAGAATAAAAATTTTTCTTCTGTGAAATTAAGGTTTCCTTCCTCAAATTATTTATCATTTAATATTTATTAATAAAAAGTCTGTAACTATTTCAGGTACAATCACACAAAATACCATTTTACTCAGAACTACTATGATCTTTTAACAGTGAGGTATGAGACAAACACGTGATTATTTTATTTCATAGCAATTTTCTTCAACAGCATACTTATTAGTTGCGGGACAGTGGGCCCCCTGACGAAAGGAGGGAGAACATAATAGCTAAGTTTGCGTTTTTCTTACGGCTCTTTCTCCCAGAAACAGAAATAAGGTTCCTTTTTGTTGTTGTTGCTTTTTGTCCCCAGCTCTAAGTTTCCATTTCCCTGGAAAATAGGCCATTCCTCTCACATGCAATGAATCCTTCTCCCCATTGCTCTGAAAAGAGCAGAGGGCTATGTGGACTTTTACCCTCGGCAACCACCAATCATTCCCTTACTGCTGCACAGAGGCAAGGAATCCTGTTGCAGCTGCTTCTGTTCTTGCGCATGAGAGCAGGGTTCCTAGGGCAGCTATTCATGACAGAGACAGAGACCTGATCCCTGCCCTGGGAGGAAGACACAGACACCTTTAGACCAACGGACAAAGGAGGGGATGAAGCAAGGGAATCATGTGGCAGGGCACCCTAAACCAAATAAAGACCATGGCTCTCCTGGGATCTGCAGCCTGCCAGATTTTGGTGCTCTCCTCTACCCGAAATGACTGCTATGATGCCAGTAATCTTCACTTTGCTCTGGGTTGTCTTTGGTTCTTTCCTTGGTGGAGGAAAAAGGAGCCTACCCTGCTTGCCACAGTCAGTTGTAAACTAAATTGTCTCCTTATCAATCAGAAAAATGAAGAGTGAAAAAAAAAAAGTAAGATTGTCGATTTTTATGATGAATAAAATGCACATAAAAAAAAACAAAACAACCAAACAAAAAGAATCAAGGTTTCCAAACAACAACAGCAGTATTGTATGGGAAGACCCCATACTGAAGCAATCACCTCAGGGGAGGATTGGCTATTGCAGATTCTTCAATTATTTTCAAATTGTGTTTAAAGTGTATTTACATTCAGCAATAAGGTCTGTGTACCTGGCAAGCTGGGTGCATTAAAGGAAGCTCTGAAGGAAAAGTCACCTTCTTCCCTCGACTTCTCTTGTTCATGGAGATGCAGGGAGACAGATTCTAGACAGTTGGCTGGCCCTTGATTGACGAACAGCTTGTCCTTCTTATAGTAAGGATATTAGAGGATGTTTTCCCCTTGGGATAGTAAAGTTGAAAATATCAAAAATATTAAAAATATTACAGGTGTGAAGTCGCTTTCCTGCATCTGTAGATTTTAAGACATAGTAGAATCTAAGTGATCAAAAGTGTAAATAGTGAACAAATCAATTGATACTAAGAAGATACTCTCTGTATGTCTCTTTCCGTGTGTGTGTGTGTGTGTGTGTAAAAACATATCTGTGTATGTGTGACACATATATATACATGTATAGTGTGTATATACGTATGTATATATACATATGTCTATATACACACATGTATATACATATATACATATACATGTATGCATATGTATGTATATATGTGTGTGTGCATATATACATACATATAAACACACACACATGTATATATATTATATACATACATACATAATTGTGACTTTTGTAAATTACTTGGGGAAACTAGAAACATTAATTACATACTGTCTTAATCAGGGTCCTATTGCTGAGAGGTGACACGATAACCAAGGCAACTCTTATAATCGAGAGCATTTAGTTGGGTGCTTGCTTACAGTTTCAGAGGCTTAGTCTACTATCAAGTCCATTATCATCATGGTGGTGACATTGTGGCATGCATGATGCTGGGGCAGTAGCTGAGATTTTACATTCTAAATCACAGGCAAACGGACAGAGAGAGGGCTCTCCTGGGCATGGCGTGTGGGCTTTTAAATCTCAAATCCCATCCCCAGTGGCACACCTTCTCTAAGGATACATCTCCTATCCTTCCAAATAGTTCACCAACTGGGGACTAAGCATGCAAATATATGAGCCTATGGGGGACATTCACATTCAAACCACTGCAAATATTAATTTTTAAAAAATCAGTCTTTACTAAAGTAATACAGTAAAAATTCTAAGTGCTTTTAAAACAGCAATTCTCAAATTGTGAAGCCCTAAAGGCCTGTGAGACTTGACTGTGTGCTCATGAGATGGAATACAGTGGTGAATATTTGAACTTATTCTCAAATGTTATAAAGCTACACGCACTTCTGTGCAATCATAAGAATTGTTGAACAACTAGTCACTATATCGGGCAGCCAAAGCCACTGCCAGAAGATCACTTTCCTTAGCTGTTGGAACCAGCTTCCTAGGTGTGGATTCTGGAATGCAGAAAGTATGCTAGTTTGGAGCACCAGCAATTTTCTACATAATGGCCAATGAATGGATCATTTGTTGTTCTAATGTTGATTCTGCCCATTGAGATATTTGTGTTAAAAGCATCTGATTGTATTGATGCTAATAGAGGAACTTTACATGGTTCTCTCTCAGCCTGAGCAACAGTTAGGGAACATCATACCTGGGGACTTGACTGGACTGTAAAAAAGCATAGTGTCAGCCAGCTGAAGTTGGGGGTTGGTGCACTGTGGAAGTTCTATTCACCAAGCATTAAGGCCTGTGTATTGTTGGGCAGTGCTTCCCCTCAATAAAATACCTAGATACCATGTACGTCGGATTGGAGCCATGAAAGGCTGAGGTCGGTCAGTCAGCCATGTTAGGCGTGAGCCTCTGCCTAAGCTGTCCAGGTTTTCCATCTCAGAAAGTTGTCTTTGCTCTTTATTGAAACTGTCAAAGCTATTAATATTTCCTCTACCCAGTGGAGGCATAGCTATATAGTAGAGAATGCAAAAAGCTGCATGTGCACCCATGACTCAGAGCCCTGCCACCCTCACCGTCCAGTGCTTAGGACAGAGAGCTATGTTCACCTAAGACTGCTTGCTCAGTATGAACTAATAACGTAAGTTATTTTGCTTGATATTGATATCTTAGTAAGTCATTTTCATGTCATGTGTGATCAAGTGGAAATATGCATAAAACCTTCTGCCCCACATGGAAGCATAGTGGTGGTTTTGAAGAAAATTGCCCAGGTGGTTTAACTGAAACTGAAATGAGCTGACTTAATTTTTCATTAAAACACCATCTTTTTACCTGAAATACCAGATGGCAGAGATACGAAGTACTAAAATGAGCCTGGCCTTCTCAAGGGACAACGGGACTCGTGTTTTGCTGATGTCATGATTTGAAACTTAGAGTGGAAATTAGAATTTTGGAAAATCTGCATCTACTCCCACGATCCCAATGATGCCTAAATATTAAAATTAATTTATTGAAATAAATTTATATTTAATTATTAAAAATGGCAAAGGTTTTTGAGATCAGGGATAATCATAGTCAATCAGCATTTTGCTATTATAAAACTAAGTGTGTCAAATAACTGAGAGACCGTGGAACATGGAGAAATCAACACTCTCTGAATAAATGGCTCATTATCCCGCATGATGCATGAGTAAGAAAAGGTCTATTAGACTGACTACTGGATTTTAATGTAATGAAAAATGGAAAGTTAATTTATTTGGTTTCTGATTCACACAGCATTGGTTTAAAGGAACTGGCTTGCTGAGTTTGATGACAGCATCACAGAAAAATATCAAATTATTTTCTAAAATGGCATGAATAGACCCCACAGTATCTCAAGTGTTATGTTTGTGATGTTAGATGTGTTCCATGTATTTGATCAAAACATTCCACTGTGACAGTTGAATGAAGAAGCATCCTGAAAAATCGGCCTTCCACAAAGACATATACTGAATTGCAAATATTCAAGACACTTAATATGTGCCATATATATATATATATATATATATATATATATATATATATATATATATATAGTTACTACTTAATAATGATTTTAAATACTTGTAAATAATTTGTTAATAAACATTTATAGTACCAATAATTTTTAATTCAGGATCCTTGTCAAAGTATAACCCAGGTTAACAAATGCCATCTGAGGTGATCAATCATTTTTCAGAGCATAAAGGGACGCTGATAACAATTTACTAGAGAATAATTTTGCAAAACACTCCGTTTTAGCAAGGCAGCCATAAAGCGCATGAAATTTCAGTCATCATTTAGCTTCTCTCTGTGTGCTCCATTCACATGCAGACAAGCAAATAAACTAGTTTTCTCCAAGGAAGTCTCAATGGGGAAACAAGCCACTCTTAGGGCCCCGTGCCCAGCAGTAGATGGCCAACAAAAAATGAACTCAATGACATGTTTGGAGGTTCTTCGTCTCCTAATGTTAAGTCAGTGTTTTCGTTTCCCCGTCTAGCTTACAGGTCCTTTGCTGATATATTGTGGCTTCCAGTTTGGGGTTTTTATGGGGTTTCTGAGACTGGGAACACGTGTGTCTTGACAACTGTATGCATTTATTGTGCTTTTTTTTGTGTGTGTGTGTGTGGGGGGGGTGTCTTTTTCCTTGTTTGGTTGTTTTATCATATTCTGATTTGTTTGTTTTTAATTTACCTCATTTTGTTTGATTCTTCCTTAGATACCTGTTTGTTTTCTAAGGAGGGACACATAGGGTGTAGGTCTGGATAGGAGGGAGGGGGACACCGGGAGGAGTAGAGGGAGAGGAAAATGTAATCAGAATATAGTGTATTTTCAATAAATGACAGAAAGGAAAATATACAAAGGGAAAGCCAGACTGTGCCAGCCAGGCCTGAGGCCTCAGCAACTCAGGAGGCAGAGGCAGGGGGCTGACACCTCAAGGCCTGCACAGTTGGAGGAAACACACAGGGCCAGCCTGGGAAACTGAGTGAAACCTTGACCCAAAGTAAAAATAAAAATGGGTTGACAATGCAGTGACAGTACCTGACTGCTTACTTAGCTGTGATCTCATCCCCAGAAGTAGAAAGAGATAGGATTCAGAAAATCCATATACTTAAGAAGATACCTTTAAAAGCTTCAAGTCTCCCAAAAGAATTAACGATAACAGCTCCTATTTATCCAAGGTTTGGCTAAGATTGACGCTTTGCAGGCAAAAATCCTACGTGTATCCCTTAAACATAGGAAAAGATTACCATCATGTGGGCATCAGTAAACAGTAATTCAAAGAAGTAGAGCTATGGTGAGCCAACACACGTGCATGCTCCACTCTCCTGATCATGCTTGTAACCTAGTAACTAAGAAAGAAAGAACCATTGGGGCTGGAGAGACTTCTCAGTAGTTAAGACACTGGCTGCTTTTCCAGAGGACCTGGGTTGTATTCCTGGTACCACATGACAGTTCATCACCATCTGTAACACCAGTCCAGAGGAGCTGATGCCCAATTCTGGCCTCCACAGACACCAGACATGTACATGGTACCCAGACATACATGGAGACAAACACTCATAGAGCTAAACTAATAAAAATAAATATAAGATGCATTTTATGCCTTTATAATAAACTTGATAATTTTTTAAATGCCAACACTTATTTTTGAAGGTATTTGCCATCTATCTATACCATCATCTATCTATCTATCTATCTATCTATCTATCTATCTATCTATCTATTATCTACCTACATATCATCTATCTATGTATCATCCGTCCATCCATCCATCCATCTGTTGGTATTTACAAATAATGTTAAACATGCTCTCACATGTAATTTTTGAGAATATCTAATGCAGTATTTCTAAATGTTGACTACCAAATTTATAGACATTGATGACAACCTTCTGGCCTAGCAATGTCACTTTTAAGATACTATTCTAATAATTTCAAACCTTGAAAGAATATTTAACTGTCATCATGTTTATTATTATACTATCATATGTAATAAATAAACCACATAACAAAGTCAATAAGATGTAAAATTCTATAATGTTGTATGGTGAAAGAGTCAGCCATTATTAAAAGTATGTGAAAAACTTTGGGCTAGTTTGTAAAAGTGTGTATGTTGTTAAGGTCTGTGGGAAAGCAGAAAGAAGTCTGGATACGCAATGATCCTGGTTCTGTGCTGGGCTGTGTGGCTGAAGAGTGTTTGTCTCCTGCATAAAGAGCCTTATCCTTCCTCCCACCATACCCCTCTCTTCATACAGAGACACTTTTAGTTGTGTTACTTCAGGCAATGATCATCCACTCTGTCCTGCCCTAGTAGTTGATCATAGTTCTGGATGACTATTATCAGAATCCCATCCAGTTTTTAAAACTATATGGAAACATATGTGTATAAAGAGAAATAGAAAAGGATGTAAAAATAGGATATATTGCTTTAGAGTGGTGGGATTGTTGATTTAGTTTTTAAAATATAAGTCTACATCCAGGCATTTTTGTGTCATTATCATTAAGGAAACAACAGAAAGCAAATGCCGTTCTAAATGATCCTGACCCCGGACCGACCACTGAAACCTGAATGAAGATTGTGCACTTCTAGCTTTGCCAGACTATCATCAAGTGCCCCAGTCTCAGAGCAAGGACAGAATCAAGGTCACTTTTGCCTTCTAGTGTTTGGGGGAGTGATGTAGAGATCCCACACTTCTGTCCCCACCTGGCTGTCCTAAGACTTCACCTACTGCATCTGGGAGGAATGAGGGAAGGCATAACAGAACACTGAGACTTTCACCAAAACTCAGGGAGGCCAGGCCACTCCTGTGATGATGTCAACATAAATGACTTGGGGAGGATTAATGAAGTCCCTCTGCCTTTCACACTGGCCACATCAGCTGAGGCACAGTGGTGACCTGTACCTCCCATGCTCCTTAGTTGCCGATAAATGGCATATGAGAGACCTGTATTTTGATACCACTTGGTAGCAACAAGGGACACCCTCCCATTCCTGTTGTGGGGAGGTCAAGGTTCCAGATAAAGGACAATGTTTAAATAAGACTCAAACTTTCATAAAGTAATACCAAGAAATCCAGATATTATAAAGGGGTTGCTCACCATGTCAATAACCAGGAAATCTGACTCTAAATGTATAAAGGCAATAAATTCAACATCAAGATGTCAGAATTATTTAACATTTGCAGCCACCGTTGGTAAGAAACAATTTAGTGAAAATTACACGTATTTGAGACAAAGGGGGGAGGGGCTGCAATAACAACAAAACCAAAAGGTCTTACCGAAGGGTTAGAGAAGATGTGGAAGATACTTTAAAAGACTAAATACAAATATTACAGCAAGTCAAACTGACCACGATGTACTGTTTCAGGGCAGTACTTGAAGGATGGTAAATAAAGTGCAAATTATTAAGTCTAAGCAACAGAGACTTAACTAACAACATCAGGATACAAACAACCAATATAGAGCCTTGGACACTAAAAAAGTTGAAAAAGAATCAGATATGAGAAGAGTGTTGGAATTATCATACAAACCAATTAAGTCAAGAATGATTCATTTGCTAAAGGTTTTAGCAGGCACAAACTGCATTATTTTAGGGTACAGGGGTCTCGGGATAGCTTTCAGTGTGGCCCTACACATTTGTAGACCACAATGTTACTACACAATGTCAATGTTTAAAATGTTTATGTTTAAATGTGGTGTTTAAATGTGGTGTTAAAATGTCAATGTTTAAAACTCCTGTATGCAGTGAATAAAATAGAAAAAGCCTAAAACAAAAATACAGTTTAATCATGTCACTATTCACAGCCTCACCCCTTACACACACACACACACACAGAGTCCACAAAATCTGATATCTAATGAGGGTGCAAACATTCTGCAGACTTTGGAAAGGAAAGTAATTCTTCAGCTTTGATGAAGAACCCAAATGCAAACCCCACAGCAAGGATCATATACAATGCTGAGAATCCAGAAGCTTCTAGAAGAGACCAGTCAAGGCTAGTCTCTCACCAATTTCAGTATTTTCACAGTCTACAGACTACAGTCAGAATTATCAAAGAGATGCATGAATGTCTTCTGATCAGAAATTACCAAAAAAAAAAAAAAAATGAAACAAAAGAAAAGCTCTGTTTGTTGTGAATTAATAGATCATGTTGAAAACCCAAAAGAATCAGCAATATAAGAACTAATAATCAACTTTAGCAAAGTCAGAGGGAACAAGGTTACTATGTAAATGTCGATCGGCTTTATATATGGTATCAACAAACAAGTAGAATTTGAAGCTACAGACATAATAGTGTTTATATTTGTACTTTAGAAAATACAATATTTGGAGCAACTCTCATGAGACTGGGTTGTAGGATCTACAAGAAGAAAAATACAATAGACTGCAGGAAGGAAATGAGAACTAAATACACGGAGACAGATTACAGAGTGTTCTCGATGTCAGTTCTTTGCATCATGATCTATGAGTTCAGGAAACTGGCAAATCAACGAGTTAGTCTGTGGTTATCAACAGTCTCATTTTAGACTTTATATGGAGAGAATAAGAGTACAACCAACACAATACGGAAAAGACAAATCAGAGCTCTGCCATGTCACTACCGGTGCCCAGCCGCAAGCCTGAAGAGAAGGACAGGGACAGACAGACCAAGGGGACCATCACAAAAGACGTAAACTGACACTTTTCAAGGAGCCAAAGCAGATTTGAATCAAGCAAAGACAGTCCTCTTTGCAAACAGTGCTGCAACACCTGGACTTTAACCAGAAGAAGAAATGAATCTAGAAAAAATTTGCACTCCAAAAAGTTGAGTCACAGATCTGAATACAAAATTTAAAAAAAACTATAAAATCCAACGATATCAAGAGCAAACCTGTGTGGCTTTGGTGTAGTGAGGACATTTTAGATACGACATCAAAGCCTGTCCCAGAAAAAAAAAAAATCAATGCCTGAACTGAATTGTAGTTAATAAGTTCTGTTTTGCAAAAACAGAATGTGGTGAAGAATACAGATAATGCACAGACTGGAGAAAAATGATTGTCAGAATCATGACTGAAAACCACCTCAGTCTTTACTCTGGACATATGTGATGGGAAAGTTTGGGTACAGTGATCTTTGAGAAATGTTTGCCTTTTGCTGAGATGTTCTATGAACTTGAAATCACCTTTTTGCATTTTAAGTGTAAAGATGAAAACTACAGAGGCTGGAGAGATAGCTCAATGGTTAAGAGGATGCTGGATGCTCTTCCAGAGGATCCAGGTTCAGTTCCCAGCACCCACGTGGTGGCCCGCAACCATCTGTAGCTCCAGTTCCAGAGGCTCTGATACCTTCTTTTGGCCTTCGCAGGCACCGGGACCGCACATGGTTCACAAACATACATTCAAGCAAAACACCTATACATACAAAAATTAAAATTTTATTTTTTTTAAAAGAGATTAAAAAACCATGGCGAATGTCAGAACAAATATGAGCAGAATGACTTTTAATAGGAAAAGGAAAGAATGCATTTGGATATACACTGTGATTTCTCCCGAATGTATGGGAATTCTTTTTAAATACTTTGTGGAGTATCTAAAAAGAGTGTGTGCCGTAAAGCAGTGCATGCCATAGGAATCAGAAAAGGTATGTGTTAGGCATGGTGGTCCACACCTGTTACCCTAGCACTCCTGCGGTGGAGTCGGGAAGACCAAGAGTTCAAGGTCGTTTCTTGCTATCCTGTAAGTCTGAGACCAAACTAGGCTACGTGAAACCCTGTCTTAAAATGTAAATAATAAATACATATGTAGTACATGTTCTATTCAATGAGCATTTATGCCACATGCTATGTAAGTATTTCAAAGCCTTGTCAACATTAAATGAAACCCCCTCCGCTTCCTCAAGGCTTAAGTATCACTGCAGAAGGGAGGATGGAAAGAGTCTAAGAGCCAGAGGAGTTGGGTGACTGCGAAGGAAGAGCATCTCCAGGGCACAGCAGGGCAGCTGCACATAGGGACTCACAGCAGTGGTGACAACATGCCCAAAACATGTGTAAGCCCAAGCCGGACAAAAATCCCCGCATGGAGAGACGAGGCGGTCATCAAGTCCCTTCCCTAGCCCAGGAGCTGTCGGCAACTGTTAGCCACTGGGAGTTGGGGGATCAGTTCTCTCTAAGCATGTAGCCCCTGAAAAGTCGACCATGCTTCATTGGAAGGCCACACATCTCAGATATTTGAGCGATACAAACTGGTCTTGGTGGTAGAAAATGATACAAAATTGGGTGGGTAGGGAAAGTGGGTGATCTGGGAAGAATTTGGGAAGAGGGATGAATATGAACAAAAGATGTTCCATGAAATTCTCAAAGAACAAATTAGATAGATAGATAGATAGGTAGATAGATAGATAGATAGATAGGGGTAGATAGGTGATAGATAGATAGATAGATGATAGACTAAATGAAATGTACAATTTGTGAGAGTGGAGAAGGCAGTCTAACAAGCATCCGGAATTTATTTTCATTTCCTCTATAAGGGAGGGATATTATTAGCATCATTTTATAAATGAGGCATTTTAACCATGAAAGGTTAAGTGGCCAGGGAGCTCACACCAGCCATCTGCACCTGCATTAGGGACTGAATCCAGAGACTGACCTTCAATTCTCTGTTCATCGAGATTACAAGTTGAATAGAGACAAATCGTGCCCTCAGTTCCTCCTTGGTGGTCATCCATCTCATCTATCTACGGCTTTTTAATCTTTTTGCTTGCTTATTACTTTAGTGCAGCTTTATTTCTTGCTTAGGGGGAAGCACTGAGGGTGTTTGCATTTCTCTCACTATTGCAGGCTGACACAGTGGGACAAAGAGTCAACCCAATGTAGCGAGTCAAAGTCGGCAAACAGCAAACCTGCTCTCCTTTGCCCTAGAAATGTTGCTGTCATCAGAGTAATGGCATGGGGAAGGAGAGATGGATGTGTTTATGGAGTGCCCAGCTTGAAGCTGGTACAACTGGCCTTACCTCCAGGCTCTCGTCTCAGGCTGCATCTCAATTTGCAACTTCCACATTTATCAGACGAACACTCATCTGTTATTCTTTAAAGATTCCAAATAGTTCCTGCCAAATGCTATTAGCCTGAGAATCTTTTAATTGTTACGGACAAATGAAGCTGCTCCTTTCACAGCAAAGTCAATTACAACACATTTTACAGCTTATAAGGAACTAATATTTGCTGGTGCATTGGTGTATTCAAAAGCATGAAATGATTCATCCTCGTGATCAGCACCAAAGATGGCTTTGCACTCTGAATCGGGCATTTGAGACAAACTAATGGGAAGTGTCGTAACACCCTGCAAATAGGCAGATACCTGCCATCTCAGCCAGTGAGACACCACTGCAGTAGACAGAGTAGCACAGAAATTACTGATCTTGTCTGTGATACGATAAACCTCACAATCAAAGCATGGTGCAACATTTCAAACACTGGCTAGACAACAGCTTAAACCTTCATTTACCACGAGGTAGTGGTGGCAAATTATAGACTCATTACTTAATATAGAATTTTTCATTGTTTCCTGTCTACTTTCCAATCAGTCCCATCTCTTGTAGCTGATACTTGTAAAGTACAGATTTAAGTAGAATATGTGTAAAGTTCAACCCTCACAGAGAACTCTCTCCTCCACAACACTATGGATACAACACAGTAACCACTGTCTATCACCTCAAAAATGTCCTAAGAGTAATCTACCCCCGACTTTACTTCTCCTCTCTTCTCAAGCCAACATGTCTGTGATTCTCTACCCCTTTGCACCTGCTAGGTTCTCACGTGACTAAGCTAATAAATGGGAACTATTACCTTGAGCTGTGCATTGGTGGTTGCCATTTTTTTTTTAAAGATCTAGCTCTGCCTCATGAAATCAATACCTCACTGTGTCACCGCATAATATATATTCATATGGATAAATCGGGACATGCTTATCATTCTCCACTCAGTGGACATTTGAATTATTTCCTCTATCTAGCTATTATGGACACAGTGATTCATGTACAGTTTCACTTCTTACAGAAAGGAACGTGTGTTGTTTCAAGTTTTAGGAAATTACCCCCACAGCATTTCACAGTTTGATATATTAGGTAGCTAATGCTACTGTGTGGGAGTCCTGGTCATTTCAAGGGCTGGTCGATCCCTGGATGGGGGGCAGGGAGATGGCTTAGGAAGTCAAGTGCCTGCCACCCAAGCACAGGGACCTGGCTTTGTGAATCCCCAACACTCAAAGTTAAATACCCAGGAGGGGGTCTCATATGTCTGTAAGCCTAGAGATGGAAGGGGATGGTTGGATCCCAAGAGTTGGGTGGACAGGTAGGCTAGCCAATCCTTAATTCAGCTAAAGAACCTGACTCACATGGTACAATGATAAAGAGGAAAGCAACTGAAGAAGACACTCAGTATCCATCTCTGGCCTCCATGGGGACTCATACACGTGCACCCACATGTGCACTTGCATACACACAAATGAGCATATGTAGGATACCATACATGTACACATACACTAAAAAAATGGTTGACATGGTTTGAAAGCATTTTTATACATTAAATCAGAACAATAATGTTTAACAGTTTTAGATCTTAATTACTCACATATCTTCTCTGGAGAAGTATTTATTAATTTTTTTTTTACCATTTTTAATGAAGTAATTTTCATTGTTGAATTTGGAGAGATATTTATATATTTCAAAATACCAGCCAAGTGGTTTTCAGATAACCTCTCTTCTCTTTGACTTATCCTGAGACTATTTTAAACACTAGAAGCTTCTAATTAAGGAAGCTTACTAGGAAAGTAGTGCTTTTACAAATATAAGAGAAGGGAGAGAGATATTGATCGATAGGCTATTAGTAAACAAAATCAAATGAAAAATTATCCTTGGCCTTTGTCCTAATCGTCCGTGTCCCTGTTAAAGTACTCATTCCTCTTTCTCATGCCTGAAGTCACTCATCAGTGCTGGCTCTCCCTGTTCTTAGAACTGATGCTCTCTCACATTGTCTGTGACTGGCTCTGGGATGATTTTTCCTCAGTCTCTTACGTGGCTATGGCCGGCAACCACGTCAGTGTGTTATTGGCTCTTTCTTCCATATGCTTACGAATCTGTGTGCCTCTACAAACCCTCATTGATTTCTACATCTTTCTGGTGCTGATTCTAGATCTGTGTGCTATGCCTTCGCCTCCTTCCCTCTCAGTCCACTTCTTTCTCTCTTCCCCTTTCTCCTTCCATTCTTCCCTTTCCTTTTCCGTCCCCTTTCTATTTCTATAGGAATTATTTGAGCATCTTTATAGGAAAAGGTTAACGACAAGCACCTGAAATCCCAGAACAGAGTTCCTGCCGTCCTCGTCTTATCTTTCTGGGAATCTCAGGTCATGTTTTCTGTGATGCTGACTGTTAAACCCAGTGGTTTGTACATACTAGGAAATTGCTCTATCACATAGCTACATCCCCAGCCTTGAATTTTTAAATAACATATTGTGCAGTACAGGGGAATAACAATTTGCTAAGGTTCCTTATAGCAATAGCATGCTACACAACTCAAGATAGACGTGGGAGTTGTTCCGGTATGACCCTAATTTTTCATGAGCAGCAAGAGTAAGATCATGGCTATTTTTATTATGATGTGAAGCTGTCCCTGACCTCTGGATCTCTGCTTACCTGTGGCATGAACACTGGTATTATTTTCTAGCTGGTAGTCTCTTGTGGCCCAACCTGCCCCACAGCCTCCTGGAGCCTGAACTGCCCATAAGCCTCACCATATGACAAAACATTCTGGGCTAGTCTCTTACTGGTATTGAACATTGCATAACACACACTTTGGTGTGGAACACCTCTAAATTGATTCCATGGTTTTTATTGTCCTACTGCAGTTTGAATGCAGTATAAAAATAGCTAGAGGTGAGAGAATACATTTAATTAAGTTTTGTATGCATCTGATGTTGTGTGTAGAAACATCACCCAAGGGGTATAGATTTTTATAATAAGCCTTCTTCCATTGACTTTGACTTCCAACCCTACCTGAGGGCCTATGCTTAAAGGCCAGATTGCTCCTCTCTTGTGCTTTCAATTTACAATAGGATTTCTTGCAGAAAGTTACGCTGGTCCCACTTGCTGTTAGCACAGCAGGGCCCATCTTCATCATGCTTTGGATCGCGCTGTTCCCTTGAACAGCCAGAACAATTCCTGACTATCTTAATGAGGTTCCGCACCCCGGCCCCGATGTCAACGTGAAGCTATTTCTAAAGAGTTCAAGCAGTGTCTGGTAAAGAAGTTGTTAAGGGCCATATTGTCAGTAAACATAAATATCTCCCATAACCTAAGCAATGACCTTGAATCTACTCAGGGAATTGACTGAGGGGAAGTAGTAAGTAGGCTGTTTCCATTGGTCACCAGGAACACATGAGGGGTACATGAGGCAGTTGCATGGTAATTCATTCCTTCTAGGAACAAATGCTCTCTCTTTGTTGACCCCAATGAACCCATTTTTTTCCCCTGATTTTATCTTCTGAGTGTGGAATCTACAACATCTTCACATATACAGATCTACCTAGAGTACGGGAGAGTTAGGCTTAGGGGAACTGAATTGTTTCTTCTCTTTCTGTTTTCTTCTTCCCTCCTTGCCCTCCTGAGGCCTAGGGAGTGAGACTGAGCTGTGTGGGGGAATTCTGCTGTGCGGTCTTCCCACTTTCTCTGCAGATTAAAGAAGTCCAGTCTCAAATCTGTGTGTCAAAGTACAAGGGACTAAAGAGATAACATGGGGAGATGGGTGAGACCCCATAGGACTATCCTCCAACCTTAAGCTAGTTACAGCGGGCCAGGCAGTTGGCAGGGACCCACTGCGATGAAGTCTCCTTTCTTCCTAGTCACGTATTAACTAAGGCTTTCTGGAACTTTTTTCTCATGTGAATTCGCAGCGGGAGGACTGTTGCTGATAGAATACCTTCATTTTTTTTTTTTTTTCCTGAATCATAAATCAGAGGCCAGTTTTAAGTTGCTTTGTGAATAATAACTTTTATTTACTATCTTATAAGGACAGACTGAGTTTATAGTCCTTAACGGGAAGACGGGTTATTAAAAGACATGGGTAGCACAGAGACCCCCAGGGGGTGAGAGAATAAGGATGAGAATTGGAGCCTGGCAGAGGAGAGAAGTGCAGTCAGCTTCCCGGGTGGTCTTAAGACCAGAGCTCTTGCCTCCCTGTGTGCCCTCAGTTGTATAGCAAGCTCTGCCAGTCTCAGGCTGAGTATATAACTGGTCTTCAAAGTTTGGACCACATGCCACTTAGGGATGGGAGGACAGTGTATTTAACAGCTTACACAGTGGGACTACACTCTGAGTTCTGCTTCTTTGGGCTTTGTATCAAAAGTAAAGGTGCTTAAGTATCAGACTGTTGTGGAAGTTAATTTTTAGTTATATATAAAATAGTTGTTTTGTGCACTCTCGGAAAAAGGGATGCATAGACCTTGGCATTGTGTGTTGTCTGCAGGTGTTGGATTTCTGTGGGGGAGGCTTGATTACTTATGATCTGCGCCTGAGGAGTTCTGAATCAATACAAACGTCTGAGCTCAGATGCTCGGGGTTCCACTGGGAGTACGGCGTTGGTCACGAGGGTGGTTCTCTCCATAGAGATCTGGCAGGTTTTCCATGTATGAAAATGCCTCCATGTCTTCTTTGGTGAGACACCGCAGCAGCAAACTACTACACCAGATAAACATGGTGTGTGTGTGTGCGCGCACATGCGTGCATGCAGGTTAACAATAAAGAAACAGATCTTCATTAGGAAAGCCAGGAATGAGAACCAGGAGGTCTGGCTTAGAGTCCACATTCATGAACATAGGACCACATATTGCTCATGGTAGTGAGGTCTTTTTCTCTAAGGCTAACATGTGATGATGACACATTTCTTGGTAGAGTCCAAAGTTTATAAACAAGTAGAAAGAACTAGGTTAGGAGTTTCTAAGCAAAAGTACATTGTGTCAGATCACAAAAGCAAACCTGTTTCCGGATTGCTTCTTTGGCATGGAGATGGGTTGGGGGTGGGGGCTCTTGGTTTGTAGCCCAGGCTAGCCTTGAACTGTAGTCTTCCTCCTGCTGCCTCTTCAGTGCTGTACTGTCACAAACCTACAAACCTGTTCTTCCTGTAGGTATATGTGTGTCTGCATGTTTGTGAGTATGTGCATGTCTCTGTGTGTATACATGCAGAGGTGTATGCATGACTGTGGGCCAGAGGTCAATGTCTGCTGTCTCTTTTTAAATATTCTCTGCATCATTTTCCGAAACAGTGTCTCTCACCAAATTTGGTACCTATCTAGGAGGACAGACTGACTCACTGGGTGGCCAGCAACTCCCAGGAAAGCTCCTTGCCAGAGGAGCTGGTTCTAGAGACACATGTGTACCAGGCTTTGAGTTCATCAGGTCGAGCTATCTCTCCAGTCAGGAATCAGTATTTTTAAAAATTATTTTTTTTTTTTTTATCATTTTAGGGGTCTCTGTCTCTCTGCCTCTCTGCCTCTGTCTGTCTCTCTCCCTGCCCCTCTGTGTGTGTGTGTGTGTGTGTGTACATGCCATGTATGTGTAGGCTCCCAGAGTGGCCAGAAGAGGGCATGGAGTCCCTTGAGCAATAGTTACAGGCAGCTTCAAACTGCTCAGCTGGGGCTCTGGGGACGGAGCCAGCACTCTGAAAGAGCAGCAAGTACTCTCAAGCACTGAACCACCTCTCCAGCTCTCTGGGAATCTGTATCTTAATAGACTTCTTCCTCAATCATTTGGTAGTATATTCCCAAAACCCTAAGCGACTGGCTACCTTGTGTCGGTTCCCGGCCTTATTTAGTGTTTGAGCTTTTTCTCAGGTGTAGGAGACCGGGGAGTCCAGGGCTGGAGAGGAAACAAGTGTGATCTGCACAGCCTCCTACCAGCACAAGTCCTGGTAGGTCCCTCTCTCCTCTGTATTCATGGTTCCCGGTGGATTAAGTATACACATCCAAATTATTCACTAAAGGCTTCAGGAATTCCCGCTTTGGTACTTACAAACAAAACCAACGAACAAGAACATGGCCCGACAGTAGCGGCAAGGAAATTTCCATTTCCTTTGCAGCACTTTGTAGGATAAAAGACTCCTAATAATTGCAGGTCACAGGTGGGAATCCACTATGAAATTAAGAGTCTGCCATGAGGGTCTGGCCGAGGCTCCTCCCCTTCCCTGCCCTACAGTCCTGAGAGTTTGCATGTGAGAGATTATACTTCCTCTTCTAGAGCCTCCCCTTCATGTAAGTGTGGAGCGTCGTTGAATTGCAGCGCTAGCCTAGAACACATTTCAGTGATTTAAATGACAGAATTAGTCTCCCAGAAGTGAAGGAGGAACACGAAGAAATATTGAGACTATCCTTGGAAACAGAAGAGGAGCCAAATTAAAATGGGTGACTAGCATTTAATCTTCATACATAATAGGATTTTAAAATTGTTTTCATTGTGCAGCTTTATCGCCTGCAGTATGTTTCATTAGCACTTGTGTGCCACTGGCAATGACCAAATCACTACTGTCAATCATTCGGTCGTCCTGCCCAGGTGACCTCAGGCTGGCAGACTTGGAGGTTGCACAGTTACTGGGTTATGGTGCTAGGATTTGAATCTCTTTCTATCTCAGCAGGGATTCTGTGGTTGGAAGTACAACAGAGCCCCTGTAGGGTCTGATGAAGTACCCAGTATTAAGCTTCACTCTGGGGTTTCCTATTCAGATAATCTGGAAAGAAGCTCCTTGGTTCTTTCTAA
Organism: Cricetomys ansorgei; assembly: GCA_026225945.1. NCBI lineage: Eukaryota > Metazoa > Chordata > Mammalia > Rodentia > Nesomyidae > Cricetomys > Cricetomys ansorgei. The sequence goes on from JAMJFZ010003970.1 coordinate 2,248,896, forward strand.
CAAGTCCCCAGACCATACCTAAAACTGCTCAGAGGCCACACCCTGAAAACCATCATGTAACTATGATGTTTCTGAAAGATCTAAGGACTGTAGTTGAGAGTTCTTAAAACATGTGGACAAAATTTGGATAACTAAAGGCACTGGGTAAACTCATATATTGAATCTTCAAATTATCTTTGATGCCAATAGTCAAAAGGTCAGGATCACATGACTGAACCTGGGCATCAGACACACACACGCACACACACACACACACCACACACATGTACACACCACACACACATGCGCACACATACACACCACATACACACACACACATGCACACATACATATACACACATACATACCCACATGCACAGTCACACACACATATACACACATATACACACATATACACATACACACATACGGACACACATATACAGATATATACACAGACACACATGCACACACGCATGCATAAGCATACACACATACACACACATATACACACATACACACACATACACGTACACACACATACACAGACATACACACTCACAGACACACAAACCCGCGCGCATATGTGTGTGCATGCACACACACACACACACACACACACACACACACACACATACACACTTGATACAGCACACGAACCTTCTGCAACCTGAAGTGTTTATCTGTTCTGTCAGACTCTTAATGATAATAAAACAAGCTTCATTCATTTGATTTCGTTTGTTTTTGAAACAAGGCTTCTCTGATTTAACCCTGGCTGTCCTGGAACTCAGTCTGTAGACCAGGCTGGCCTGGGACTCAGAGATCCACCTGCCTCTGCCTCCTGAGTGCTGGGATTAAAGATGTGCTCCACCATTGCCCAGTTTCATTTGAGTTAAGTTTAATTATTCAGTATGTTTTCCTTTTTCTCTAGTAAGTATTTTATTTATATTAGTTGTTGAAATTTCACAATTCATGAGGAAAGCACCAGATTAAGTTAGACTGATGGCAGGGGGAAGGATATAATAAATAGATTGTCATGGCTTGTGCACACTTCAGTCGTTTATTCCCAAGCATGTGCTCATAATCTTTTTATGAATTTATGAGCTATCATACCTTGTATGTAAAAAACAACACTATTTGCAAATTATTTTGAACTCTTGAGATATATTGAATTATTTAAACCTCATAGCAATACTGTGAGGTAATGTCTATTTTACAGACATGGAAACTAAGGCAGAGAGAAGTTAGAAAACCAGACTAAGTCCTTTGGATAGTACCTTAGCTTCATGTCTGTTGCTATGATAAAATAGCTTGAAGAAGAAAAACTAGGGGAGAAAGGGCTCATTCTAGCTCAAAGTTCTAGATTACAGTTCATGGCACTATGACTGACAACAATGACTTTATTATTATTTATGAATGACGCACAAATGCTCATAAAACACACTGCAGACAAAAGCTGTACAATGAAGTCATGGCAGGAACTCGAAGCAGCTGCGCACATCACATCCAGAGTCAAGAGGAGAGAGAGAAATGAATGTGTGTATGCTTACTTGTGCCCAACAGTTGTATAGTTCAGGACTCAAACATAGGGAATAGTGCTACCCACAGTGGGCAAGTCTTCCCACCTCAATCAATGTAATCAAGACAATTCCCTACAAACATGCCCCCAGGCCAACCTGATTTAGACAATAGTTCATCAATAGTTTCTTCTGAGATGATTCTCTAGTATGTCAAGTTGACAAAACTACCACTCACTGACAAGCAGGAGGATATTTGGTCCCACGTCACCTGATGTTCTTAACCTTTATGTTATGCTGTGGGACTCTGCTTGACAGTAATGATGGTATGACTCCCATCTACATCAAAGCTTCCTTTTCACAGACAAGTAAGCTCAGCAGATCATTGGTAAAATAAGTATCACACAGCCAGAGAAAAACCTAGCATTAGCTGGATGTGGTGGTGTGCTTGGTTGGTGAAGGCAAGATTAGGAGTTTCAGTGTAGTGTAAGCTATATGAGACATTATCTCAAAACAAACAAAAAAGATCAAATGTAAAAGGTCGTGTTAGTTCTCCTGACTCTGAGTCTTGACTGTCACAGACCCCATGAGACTCTTGATTTACCATTAATATGCCACACCACATGTAGTAAATAAGTTATATAAATATTAATGAAAATCCTCTCATTGTTATCCAGAAAAAGCCCTCAGATGGTATCAACTGCCTTCTCCCTATTTGCACATCAAAGAATTTCACTGAGAACTTTTAAAATTTGTGCTGACCATGGTCTACTTCAGTGCATTAACCGGAAGCTTTTTGCAAGGGACATGGTTTCTTTCATTTCCCAGGCACCTCTGTCTGCAGCCTGGAGATGAGAAATGCTGCCCTCCGCTGTGAAGACATGGAACTTACGGGTGGCGTCTGGGAGTTTGACCTTGCTGCCAGCTTCTGGTGGCAGAAAAGGTTCCTGTGAAGACATGGGATTGTCTCCATCGCCAACTCATCCCCAGACCCACCTGTAGCACTTTCTTGTTCTGACATTTGTCCATGAGCAATGGAGTAATCCTGCTTGCCCATCACCCGAGATAATTCCCTCTACTGACAGGCCCTGGGCTCCCCCTGTACGAATAATCAGCCCTGGGTGGCTGAGTGGGACAGGCTTTCCAGTTAACTTCATGTTCCTTGTTCTTGCCTCTTTCCCATCTCCTCTGACATTGTTCCTGCTGCTCACACGCGCTCTACGTGCCGCCACCCTTCCAAAGGTCACTCAGGAAGCTGCCTGACCCCTGCGGGATCAATTCCTCATGGCAGGCAATTGGGTGATTGGTCACTGTCACTTCCATAGGTGTGACTCTTAGGAACATTTCCACAGAGTTCTTTAGATAGAGTAGTAACTTCAAATCTTATTTCTGAGGGCAAGAGTGGGCTCAGTGGTTAACAGCTGGTGTTACCTTTGCAGAGGACCTGAGTTAAACTCCCAGCACCCATAGTAGGCGTCGTACAACTACCGACAACTCTAGCTCCAGTGGAATCCAGCCTGTGGTACAAGTGCCCTCGTGCATGCATACATGCACACAAGCTTGCACACACACACACATACACACACACACACACACGCACACACATACATACATATACACACACATACACCTGAAATTAAAAAGGAAAACTTATTTTATAGTCCTACTCCTAAAAGATGTGAAACAATGGAAGTCTCCAAGCAATGTTTTGGCAGTAAAATACATTAATCTGAATAAGTGGTAGAGCATTTTTTGTGTTCTGTGATGGTTGTTCCCCGTTCTCGGTTGAGTTACACGTTAGATGAGAATACTGTCGTCATCTTCGTTATAAATGTCCTCCGGACCTCACAGTTTTAAGGTACTAAAACATTTTCTGAACCTATAAATAAGTATGTCTGAGCCAGGCATTGCAGAATAGAAAAGAAAAATAAGATGGTTCTGTCATGGAAGAGTTTATACGATGAAGAGAGAAACAGAACCATGTTCGGGAGCTATATTTCAGTGTTGTGTGGGCTCTAAAAAAAAGGTGGTAACAGACAGAAAAGCAGAAACAAAAACAAAAAAACTTCCTGACATAATCTAGAGGTCAAACTGGCACACAAGGTAGGAAGAGACCGATTCCTAAAATTCGAAAGGAAAGCAAAAGAATTTAGTGTATCATATCAAATGGATGCCATAGCGACAGTGAGGGGCCATGAGGATGATGGGAATCCTGAATCAGTGGATGCGGACATTCCTGGACCACACTGAAGAAAGTCTCCCGTCAGCATTCCCTTCTGTCCTTTCTGCGGTGTGTCATGTGGATTCTCCCCCTAGTTCTGTGTTTCCTGTATCCGTATCTGTGGTCATGGGTAGTCACACCATACTGGTTCTCACTGTTGTATGTGATTTGTACTGATTTTCCCAAGGTTCTGTAAGAGTCCACAGACGTTCATCATCTGTTCCTGTAGATGGTGGAAGGTAAAGATCAAAGTGTCTGTGGGGCCAGGCTCCTGGGAAGGTTCTAAGTAGGATTAATTCCAAGTCTCTGCTATTAATTTTGGTAGTTTTCTTGGTCCATACTTCAAAACTCCAGTCTGAACACAGTCTCTACCACTACACGTGTCTGTTTGCAAATGCTCTCGGTCTATGGAAACTCCAGACATTTTGGATTTGGGATCTACCCTGCTCCGGCATGACTGTATCTCAAAGAGTTCATCTACACTGATCTTAATTCCAGACAAAGGCACATTCTGAAGTAGGGCGGAGTCAGACGTCCAGTGCACAAATAATAGGGACGGAAACACATTTCAGTTTGTGAAACCTAATTTATCTAATAAGAATTTACAAGATGTCGTAAAGCAGGGGTTTAAAATAGTTTCACATGTGGGCACATGTGCTCTCTTGCTGCCTTCAGAAATCTGTCACATGATCCTGCAAACAAGCTGAGGCTGGTCTGCTGGATAATGAGAGTCACAGGCTCCACTGCCTCCATGACAAGCTGACAGCCAGCCACTCTCCATAACAGAGCCTGGGCTGAGTGGCAGCTGGCCTAGATGGAGACTGCAGGAAGGACCGACTCAGCCCAATCGGAGCTGTACAGAGCTAAGTAAGGCTCCCTGTAACCTTGCAGTTGTGACACTCTGTGGAGCAGTCATGGATAATGCATTGCACCCGGAAGGGCATCATAAAGGTTTAACTTCATTAACTAGCCAGTCTTTCCTAAATTTGGTTGTGATGCTTACTTGTTAGCAACAAGTAAGTTTGCTAAAATCACAGAGCACTCAGATTTGAGCTGTTCAATTGCAAGCTTCCTGAGGCAGACTCCTGGGGTTAGCAAAGACATTTCCACATTGAAGTGTCATAATACGGTACCCTATTCTATTGCTTGGAAAAGGGAAAGAAAAAGAACGCCTCCTAATTAAAGTTACTATGCCTGTCTAGAGTCTAGAACACTGCCAATTTAAAAATATATATATATTCATTTATTTGTTAGCCAGCAGATATGTAACTCAGCAAGCTTACCATCTGGATTTCAGATCTCAGTCATGAGTTAATATAGATTTTTTGATACTTTAAATATTTTATTACATAGATTTATTGCCTTGGAAAAAAAAGGGGGAACTATGCTCTGTTTGCTTTAACCTCTCAGCAGTACAGAAAATCACCTTGTACCATTCCCAACAGGCTATGCTTCTTCCTGTTCACACCAATGAGGAAGGGTTCATTGTTTCTTGACAACTCCTTTATTTTATTTCTTCTAAGAAATGTCCTGCTCTGCCACCTTGTAGCATACCCTGTCTGCCTAGCCCACCTGAATTCCCTTTCTGCTGGTTATTTTGCTGTGGGTTAAAAACTTTGTATTTCCTACGACATACTGTAAGTACAAGAAGGTAGCACTCACAGCCCACCTTGACTTTCCTTTAAGTGTGTTAAGGAGTCTAGCCAGCACTTTACTATACCTACAAAAAGAATAAAAGCTCTGACAAACATAGTTTACCACCATTCGGTGAGCTTTCCATACCCAAGGCAGACAGCACTAAAAGGCCTGATTTTACAGAAACAGAATTAAGTAGTCAGAAATACAAACGGCACAGGGTGGGGCATTGCTGCTATGGGGAAAACTACTATTAAAGTGTTCAAGAGAAGTGATTATTAAATTTCACTAAGGGTCATTAGCATCATGCCTTCGAGATGAACAGCAGATACAGAGGATTTGCTTTCATACATAAAAGTTCACTTAGGTCTCAGAAGTAGCTGTTGGAGAAGCTGTTGGGGATGGCTGAGGGGATCTGATTCCCTGCAGGTTCTTCCTGAGCCGGTAGTCATGCAGCCCTCCGGCTGCCTTTCCTTGGAAAGCGCCTGGTCAGGAAGGTGTTGCCAGTGTCCACCACCAGTGGAGAACATGGGCTCATTTGCTTTGGTCTACTGGACTGTGTTGTTTGACCTGGGCTGTGCATCTGGGACGGACATTGCTAGAGCAATGCAACCGTTTCTGGAGGACTTCAGTGTGGTTTAGTGGTTTTCTGAACCCCGGGGTCTTGGTTTGGGTGCAGCATGTCGTGCGGTCTGTGCACTGCAGGTGGAATTGGGAGGTAGCACAGGACTCTTAAGTAGAGGAACTAGTCAGAGGTCGTTAGTTCAGATGGAGGTCAATTGACTCTCTCCTTTGGGAGAGACTAAAGTGTTTCTCACAGGACCCTGTTTATTTCTTGTAGGAGGGATGCACAAAGCCTGAACCCGGCCCCTCCTGGTCTCTCATGGATTCCAGTTTTGAGACGAGAGGCTTGTTCCCATACATACGGCCATCATTAGCTATCAGCCGTCAGCTACCAGGTGATGCAGCCAAGGTTTTCTCACTGAAGCCTGACCACCCTGTTTGGATTTTAGCATCCGCTGGCATGAAAATAAATGACTAACTTTCTTCCAAAAGTATTCATTCTCAGGTGTGACGCTATGGTATCTAAAACCAGAAAATATAGCCAGTGCTAGGTCAGCACCTGAACACAAATTTATGAGAAAATCCAAAAAATCTTAATAGACCAAACAAGCTGATGAGTTCAAATCCTGGTTTCTCCCTCACTGATAGTTAATTAATTTCTTGCGTAAAATACTGACAGTGTTGATCACAATCTCTCATCCTGAAACAGGACATGAAGGAAGGTGTCATCCTTTGACTCCCCCCAACACCTACCTAGAAGAAAGTAATTGGATGTCATGCTGCCAAGAAAGCAGAAATTAATGACCATTATAATATATACCTGTGTATGTCTGTGTGTGTGTGTGCGTGTGTGTGTGTATGTGTGTGTGTGTGTGTGTTCACGCTTTATGTTTTAATGGAAGGATTTCTGGGTAGCGGCAAAAACACATCTTTTAATCGTCAGTGACAGAATAATAGTGCATTAACATTTCCAAAAGAATTAATCAATTTTGATTTCTACATCTTATAGGAAAGACTCTTTGGCTGCTTTAAAGGGATACGTGCAGAAAAACATGGCCTGTATTTTAACTTCCAAGCTTCTGAAAGTAGGTGTGAGCAGCAGCTTTCTAAGCTTAGGAGGACTGGAGGAAATGGAAAGACTACAATCTGTCTATATATCAGCTAAAACTTTCCCGGAAGAAATAACCAAAATAAAAATGAATGGGACCAATTAGGAACTACAGCACATCAAATAAGACTGTGAACCACTGTGGCTGAGAACTCCCATAAAAGGGACAGAATGGAAAGCCTTTAATTATGAGCCCACAAATGGTCTGGGACAATTCATGAGGTCAACTAGAACAACACATGAAAAGTATTTAGCCTCCTCGTAATCCAAGAGATGCAAATTAACATGAGATTCCTGTTTTGCCCATCAAATTAGCAAAACTTTAAAAAGCCTTGTGATACCCGTTATTGCTTTCACAAACTGCCAGTGAATGGCACAACTCTAGTCAATTTCCGATCCATATCTGAAAAGTTTTCTACGTTAACCGTTTAATATAAAATGATCCTACGCACAGCTTTCTCCATCTGAGTGTTTCCTGTAATAGCCCAACATTTAGACACAATCTGAATGTTGAAATGCATTATGAACACTTAATATTTTATAGTATTTAATTAGTACAATATTATTGAGCAATTCCAACAATCATTTCCGAAGTATAAGCTATAACTTGATTAGAAAATGAAGCTCACAAAGGTACACCTCTTTAGTGATTTTAAATTTTTTTTTTTTTTTTGAGAACTTGGCATGGTCAAAATAGAATAAAAGGCTCTTGCAGATAAGCCTCCCCATATGATAGCCTGTTTCTTTTCTGTTTTGTGACCTCGCTTCTATGTAATGAGCACATACCAGTTTACAACATATAAACAAAAACAAAATATGTACTTGTCTTTTTATAGGGAATTTTGTATGGTTTCCCTGTCAAATTTCCCCCGTAGGCTCATAGGTTTGAACTTGGGTCCCAGCTGATGGCACAAGTTTGGGGGCTTCTGAAAAATTTGGGGTGGGGTGGGGTTAACTGGAGGAAGTAGGTCCTTGGGGTGATGCCACGGAGGGGGGAGGTGCTGTGTTTTATCCCAGGTTCCAGTTCTGTCTCCGATGCTTAGGACTTCAGATGAACCACCCCGTCTCCCACCATCTCCAGCTGCTAAGACTTTTTGTTCACACCCGTGGAACCAAGCAGACATTTTAGTGCCAACATCTTAGGCCTACATAAGCCATGTCTCTTACGTTCTTTGTGTCAGGAACTTTCTAACTGGGGTGAGAGTCCAAGTACAGGGACCATCTGCTAAATTTGTGAATCACATTGGGAAAAGGGATGAACGGTATAAAAAGGCAAGCTGAAACTATTGCTCAGAATCATTTACATTTAACAGAAACATGTAATAAATACAGGTCTCAGTAGAAACTGCTCGCTCTTTTTGACTTTTGTAACAGTATGGTTTTCTTCTTCTTCTTCTTCTTCTTCTTCTTCTTCTTCTTCTTCTTCTTCTTCTTCTTCTTCTTCTTCTTCTTCTTCTTCTTTTTCTTCTTCTTCTTCTTCTTCTTCTTCTTCTTCTTCCTTTTCTTCCTCTTCCTCCTCTTCTTCCTCCTCCTCTTCCTCCTCCTCTTCCTCCTCTTCCTCATCCTCCTCCCTCCCTCCCTGCCTTTTTCTCGCTTTCTCTCCTTTGTCCTCTTTTCCTTCCTCCTCCTTGGCTATTACCCTCTCTGTATTTACTTCAGGACCTCACACATGCTGTGTGAGTATTATTCTACCACTGAGTTACACCCCTGCTCAGGGTAGGATTTTTTTCCCCCCTCAAATGACAGCGCTTCTTTAGTATGAATCCTGCTCCTATCTCTCCTCTTTTTCTCCTCGCTCCAGTTTTATGCCAAACATCTACAAGGAAAGAAAGAACCACTCGACTGTTTGTCTTGCAAATTTCAAACACATAAATTGAAAAGATGCTGTATCACTAAGGAGAACTCAAGGGTGCTTGAGTTTCTCTGAAACGCTCATTATAAGGGAGCTGCAAAAAGACAACATCTATCACGCCTTCATTTCCACTCCTGTGAGGTGTTTGCTAGTCACTCCAATTCTATTTTAAGTTGCCACCTTCACTGAGATAATTGAAGAGGGGTTTTACAGCGAGGCAATAGGCTCAAAAGCTAGACTATCTCAGCGACTGCTTGCCTCCTGATACCCACAGTGGTCATGGAAACACACCTCTTTATTGAGACGTTGGTCTGTGATATAACTTCTTCCCTGCAAGTTACAAGACATTCACACAGTTTGCATCTGATCTTCTTGGTCCTCTGGCAGAGCTAGAAATAGTGAGATATTAGCCTTCTTGAAGAACTACCTGTTTTGTTTTCCATCTCATATTAAAAATCTAGTCATATATAGCTCACCACTCTCACGTTGCAGTTTTCTTCCTCTGTGGATTGCCAACAGGTGTCAAGTCAAAACTACTGTCCTGCAGGTGCATCTATGACTGACTCATCCGCCCTCTGCAGAATCATCCATCCCATTGAGCCCCTTGTGCTTCTGAAAGAGTTGGTGCTGCCTAATGGATGCTTTCTTGTGAGGAACTGATAGCTACACAGAGCTGCTACAATGGGCACAGCATATTCAATGAGATGGTCACCATCTGTTCCACCTTCCCATTACCAAAACAAATGGAAAACAAAATCAAAGGCTTCAGAAATCCCGGATAACAGTTTCAGTTCTTAGTATCTTTTGCCTGATGTGAGTTTTATTTTTAATTCCCCTTTGGAGCCAGTTGTAGGAAGAAGCATATTTTATTTCCATCAGTGAGACACAATTAGAAGATTCAGATCCAGCAACGAGAGAAAATTACTGTCTGCAAGATGCGTGTGCGCACACTGAACACCCTGACCTCCGCTGCGTAGTGTGGATTTCTGCTTTGCTTTGCCAACCTCATGCTGGACATGACATGATTAAGTCAAAACTCTCATTGTTACTGTTGCCTGGGGAACGGCAATGGACTCCCACAAGATGGTATTATAGTGCCAATGCTTCTGCCCAGTGGGCAACAGGCTCGCAGCAAGATCCGAAGCAAAATATGATAAATCAGGGAAGGAGTGAAAAACAGCAGGGATGGAGACTGAGAGGAGAGGCTATGGGACATGGGTTTAAATTAGTGTGATTCTAAAAGAGAATCAAGGTGATGAAGACAGCAGGAACTTAGAATACCAAAATGCAAGAAGCAGAATTCTCCCAACACATAGCCATTGAGTGGGAAAATGAGAGACAGCATTTGGCATTAGATGATCTCGTTCGAGAATCATATATTGTACAACAGACTGGGCCTCTCCTGGCATGTGCGAGACCAAGCCACCAATTCTTTTTCTAGCGGGCCACATTTCTTTCTTTTGCTCTATGGTTAACAAATGACAGGTGACTGGGGAACTGTAGCTGACTAGGGACAGTACATCCAACATGACTTACGGCTGCTTTTCACCTTCTGTCCCAGAAGCAACATGGTTTTCAGTACTGTGCCTTTAGCCTTCACCACTCCATTTGCATTCTTCAATGTCTGATAAAACTCTAGTTTTTACATACTCTCCACTCTTGAATATTCTGTTCACCATTATGAAGCTCAGAACAGGAAAAAGTAGAGAACTGGGAAGTGATGCTTTCCATTTTGTTTGTTTTGTGAGCATTTTGCTAACAAGGGGGATGTAAGGACACAAGCTGTCAGCCTTAGCCCGTCCGTAAAGAATCAGCATCAGCTGAACGGTCCTTACGTCAGATGGCTCACAGACTGTCCGATAGTAGCATCACACCAGAGCTGTCCCCAGCTTGGCTGGGCCTGGTAGCTTTACCTCGTCATGAGAGTAAGCAGATCTGATTGCTTAGTCACCTTTTTTTCCCTCCTTGGATAGAAATATCATCGATGCATATTTTTTTTTCCCTTTGGTAAGTTATGCCTGAAACTTCATGTCTAAATATAAGCTCTAGATACCACCAGGTGACCCCCAAATGAGACACTACAACGGTTCAAACAGAACTACAATGGTTCCATTAGCACAGCCAGTAGAATGGAAATTTGATGCCTGATATTAAGAACACTAATTACTAGACTTGCTGACTGCTTTTTACTACTACTTCTAGTAGTTACGGATTATCTCGTGTTTTCTAGACAGAGGTCATTAGCAGCCGTGGCGTGCTTACGTCAACTTTCTTGAGATGCAAAATTGGAATATAATAAAGTACGTGTGTACATTTTTAAATGTTTGACATATATATAATCTCATTAAATGATGCTGACCATGATCAAGATAGGAAGTATAATCATTTTCACAGGTGGCTTTCCCTCCTCCTTAATTTCCCTTATACAGACCAAACAGCCATTGATTGGTTTTGCCTCACTATTAACTATGTGATATCTTTGAGAACTTACAGAGTGATGCAGCTTGTGTTTCTTTTCTGTGTTTATTTAACATAATTGCCATGAGATCCTTCCACACCACGCATAGCTCATACCTTAGCATCTTTGGTACTCTTCCACTGAGTGGCTTACTGTCTGGACATACCATGAGTTCATTATTTACCCCATCGCTGGACATCTGGCTTGTTGTGAAAGTGGAGCTGTTTCTGATGATTCTGCTGTGAGGGTCTATGTGTACTGCATGCGCACTTCCAGGTAGCATGTTGCGCTGGCTAGTCTTATGTCACCTTGACACATAAACTAGAGTTATTGAAAGGAGGGAACCTTAATAGAGAAATGCTTCCAAAGATCCTGCTGTAAGGCATGTTTTTAATTAGCATCATTGAGGGAGGACCCAGCCAATTGTGGGTGGTGGCATCCCTGGAATGGTGGTCCTAGGTTCTATAAGAGAACAAGCTGAGGAAGCCATGGGAAGCAAGCCAGTAAGCAGCACCCCTCTGTGGCATCTGCATTAGCTCCTGCCTCCTGGTTGCAGCCCTGTATGAGTTCCTGTTCTGACTGCCCTCAATGATAGATGTGGAAGTGTAAGCCAAATAAACCCTCAACTTGCTTTTGGTCACGGTGTTTCGCCATAGCAATAGAAACCCTAACTAAGACACATGCCTTACACATGACGGCAGGAACTCTGACTCAGTAGCTTTCTGACATCTAGAGCAGACACACCAGGATTTCCAAGAATTTATGAAACCCCATGAAAGGTAATAAGCAACAGAAAGCAGGCTCATTTATTTGCATGCTTTACTTTCCTAGTTATTCTTATATTTAAATAAAAATGAAAACAACTTTTAGTTTAACTGGCAATATAAAAAGGCAAATGCCTATATCAATCTCTGATTAAACTTTGAAAATAAGTGGTGAACAGATGCAGCCAAATACAGACGTGTTTGTTAACGACTCCATCTCATCAATTGTAAGACACAAGCTTTGCCATCCTTTCACCTTTTTGAAAAGGTGGATGCATCGTCCAGTTGAAGGATAAATTTACTGTCTGGTTTCTATTTTCTTTGTATGAAATAAGCTGAATAAGCTAAGTCCACACATCCACATAGCAGAATACAACTCACCAATGAAAAGGAACAAGCGTCAGCCTTTACAACAACCCAGAGAAAATGTCAAGGCATTCTGAAAGAATGAGGTCACTCCGCAATGTCCCGTGGATCATACTGATTCCATTGGGGGGGGGGGGGCAGGGGTGGCAATAGACAAGTACATAGGACCAAAAATAGTGCTTTCATGGGCTGAGGTGAGGAACAGTGTGATGGAGAGACTTCACATTGTGCGAGCAACAGGGAAACTGGCACTCTCTGCTCATTAACCCAGTTAATACCTATGATATGCTTGAATATTGTTATTCAATCAATACACCTTAGCTCACCCTGATCACACTGTGTTCCAACTCACGCCTTTTAGAAGCTGAGGAAAACTTGTATCCGTTGCAGCTATTTCAACGTATTGATGAGGAAGTAAGCACACACATTAACCAAACATCAGCAGACGGGGCTTACTTTGGTGTGGCAGGAAGAGAAGAGCTTTTGAGCTAGGCTCGACAATTTAAAACTTAGGATAAATAGTTTCTAACCCTGGGAAATCACCTCACCCTTTGAATTTGATATTTAACCTTGTTGGGCTGTTGTATAGCTCAGTTGATACAGAGGTTGCCTGGTTTACATGAAGCTCCAGTCTAGTCACTGCGCTGTATAAATTGGGTGTACTGGTACTGGTACAGTTCTCTAAGCCCAGGAGTCAGGAGATAGGGACAAGGAGCTCAGAGGTCCAAGGTCATCCTCAGCTACACAGTGAGTTTGAGGCTGTCTATACACACACACATATGCGCACACACGCACACACCCCAAACCTTGCAAATACGACAGTAAAATAACGCTATTTAGCTTACAAAGGCTATGTATGCAAAGTGCCTAGCATCATGATTGGGCCATACAGATTTCTGAGTAAATGTAGGAGCTTTTTTTTTTTCTCCTGAGGCTGTCCACCATTCTAAACCACATCACCTTTAATTACATTTGACAACCTAGAGTACGAAATCGCTCTTACGTTAGGGAAATCAACAGGTGACTAACGGGGGTATCCTGCTGGAATCGCAGAGCAGCTACTATCTGGTGCGACTGCACATTCACTACGTGTGGCTGTTCTCCCGCCGTTACAGTGTGTGGCCAAAAAGCCCCGAAGACCTGTTCCAAATAAATGAAGAGAGAAAAGTACTTTGATTCAAACGTCTGAGGTAAAATAGAGACTCCTAAAAATCCAATTAAAATCTAAATCAAAATGTAAACTTGGCAGTTGAGAAGAATGGAGCCGTGATCCCTTGTGACAAGTATTTTTCCAGTTGGGAGCGAAGGACTCTGTGAAATAACCAAGTCCCAAGTGGAGAGTCAGGTGGGGCTGTCGCTCGCCTCCACCTCAGTGTGGGACTCACACCACACCGATTTCTCCTTACTACCTGCCATTTACCTCCCCAAGTGAGGGAGCGACTTCATATTTCCACTAGAAGATCTGCAATAGAAAATCCATTTGTGCCTAATCTCCCCACACAGTGAACACATGGGGCGCATATTTCAAATTTCATGTAAGCAAATCCATTTATTCTGCTCGTCTCTGTAGAGATTAGGTTTCTCTTTTTCTTTCTTTTTTATTTTCCTGATGGAAAATTCAAGACACATCCTTTTTGAGTCTAGTGTAAGATGTCAGACACGTAAAACAAGCCGTTGTTCGGTCTTTCGTTTGGAAGCAAAGACTCAACTCTGAAATTGGAACACATTCACTAAAGATAAACTGCCCCGTGGTGCAGAGAAAGGCCAGCACGGTCCTCTCCATCTCCAACGCTGGCTGTAGTACCTGGCCCCTCGGGTCTGGGGTGTCAGTGTCTGGGAGGCCAACAAGGTTTCAGTGCCTCTCTCTCTGCCTGAGAACTAGAGCCACATCATCCATCCGTCCTCATCTGTGTGTAAAGGAGAGGAGTCTCTTCAATCAGCTGACAGTGAGCCACTGTTCCCTCAAGAAGAGTCACCATGCACATCTGCACAGGGAGACTGCCGTGGGCTGTGAGCAGTGGGAAAACACTAAAGAGAATATCCCTTCCCCAAACCTATCTCATTTAATCCTCTTAACAAGTCTGCTTTAGAGATCTCTCTCTCTCTCTCTCTCTCTCTCTCTCTCTCTCTCTCTCTCTCTCTCTCTCTCTCTCTCTCTCTCTTTAGGAATGAATGAACCAAGGTTCGCAGACTCCTTTGAGACCTCATACTAATAAAGTTTCAGGTTCAAATTTGCTCATCATTCTAATCTGGGACAACTACAGGTGTTTCCGTATTCGCTCAAATTTTAGGGAAATTTAACAATCGTGAATAGGAATATTTAGTTTAAGCATGATGAAGTTTAAGGGACAAATGAAGGTCACTATAAAATAGAACAGTGACCTATTATTTTACAAAGCTGATATATATATAAAATCTATCATGGCTAAGATATCTTCATGTGTGTGAGACTGTGGGTCTGTACTGCAGATCCTTGGTAGCCTATGCTATAACCCAAGCTGTTCCACAGGGTGACACAAAAAATTATTGTGGGTGAGAAGGTCCCATTTGGCAACATACTGAAACCCCATTGTCAAAAGAATATTTTAAAAATGTGAAACACGACTAATCCAATTTCAATTATACAACACAGTACTCTTCCCCTCAACCACCCTGAAATACTTCGTGTTCACATAAGTTCACATTTTATTCACTTCCTAACTGAAAACACTCGCATCTGAACCAACCTCTTCCCGTTCTCCTAAAGTTCTGATCCCAGCTTCCACGAGTCTGAGCTGTCCAGATGACACCTGTGAGTTCACGCGGCATGTGTCTTCTCTGTCTGGCTTTGTACATTTAGCACGATGGGATCCATATCTTTTACTTTCTCACAAATGGTGTATGATCTCCAACCGTTCACCAACCATAGATATTTGTATCATTGCTATATATTAGGTCTTAGTAACAGGCCTGAGATGAATATACAGCTTCAGGTACCTCTGAGATACTGATTTCATCTCATTTAAATATAGATCTGGGAGTAAGATTGGTATGTTATATCCTGAGTTTTATTTTATTTTTAATCATATCTTATTAGACCTTTAGGCATTTTGTACAATGAGTTTTGACCATATTTACTCTCTCCCCAGATACTCCCAGATCCACCCCCCCATCCTATCTACCTCACTTAATTTTGTGGGTTTTCTTCTATCCCATCCATGAAGCCCAATTTGTGCTGTCCATATATTGATGGATGTGTGGACTTCCATCTACCAGTGGCAACATTCTTAAAGAAAACTGACTTTCCCTCTCCTGGTGGCTACCAATTGCCTTTACCTCCTTAGCCAGGAGTGGGACTTACTGTCCACTCCTCTCTTGATGCGGGGATTTGGTCTGCCTTGAGCTTGCAAGGGGCTTGTGCGTGCTGTCACAACTGATGTGAGCTCATGTGCGCAGTTGTCCTGCTGTGTCTAGAAGACTCTGTTTCTGTGTAGTCGTTCACCACCCCTGGCTATTACAGTCTTTCTGTCCCTGCTTCTAAAACAAGCCCTGAGCCTTGGCAAGGAGGGAGGGGTTATAATATAGATTTTCCATTTATGGCTGAAAGTTCCACACTCTTACTCTCCCGTCTTGGCCAGTTGTGGGTCTTTCTGCACTGATCTATGAGTATAAAAATTACAGATCTGGAGGTAAGATAAAAATTTGTACAGCAGGATCTCTTTTTAATATTAATGTTTATACTGTTTTTGTAATAACTGTAGAAACTGCCTACACATCCCTCTGACATACAAAGGCTCTCTTTCCCCTGCACCCTCAGCAACACTTGGTATCACTTCTCTTTTTTGATGACAGCCAACATAACAGGTGTGAATCCATCTCAAATGGTCTGTAACTACATCCTCTTGGTGATTAGTGACACTGAGAACATTATTATATATGTGTTTGATGGCTATTTGCCTCGGAAAATGTCCATTTAGGTCTTTCGTCCATTTTTTTTTTTCTTTTGTTATTACGTGGTTCCCTTATACAGGTCAGGGTGTTCAACACCTATCAGTGGATGCTTTGAAAATTTCTTCTACCAATCTGTAGGCTGCCTTGTCGTTTTATTGCTCCTTTACAGGGTGGTGAAATACCATTTGTTTATCAGTGTTTTTCTTGCCTGTGCCTTGGTTCATAGAAAGAATATCACTGCCAAGGTTAGTGTCAAAAAAAAAATTCTTGTGTTTTCCTCCTGGAGCTTTAAAATTTCAAGCTTTCTATTCAATCTGTGATCCACTTCTAATATCCTTGTATATGCTGGCTGTCTGTAATAAGTCCCTACATTCTTAAATGCACTTGTCAATTCTTTATAGGTTTTTTTGTGGCAGTATTTATTGAAGAGTTCATTCTTACTTGGATTTTTCATCAAATTTAGCAAATTCCCATTCAGGACCTTATTCGTAGCATGCTCTACTCTGCTATACAGGTCTAGATGGTTTTGTTTTTGTTTTTTTTTAAGGTCAGTGTCATACCGTCTCTGTAGGTACAGCCTTAAAATCCAATTTGAAATAGGGGAACGCAACATTTCCTTCTCTGCTCTCTGTTTCAAGATCACTGTCTCTGGCGCTCCGTCTGCAGCTCTCTACAAGTTATGGGGAAAAAACTTTTCTGTTCCTAGAGACACTCATCAAAACATCCGATGAGAAGCTGTGCTAAATTTGAGGACAGCTTTGTGTACTGTGGGCATTTCAGGACTCCTAATTTCTCCTGGTTATCTTTTTATTAATCTGTGTCTCCTTCAATTCTTTCCACCAACGCCCTACTTTCGGGATACCGACCTTTCACCTGCTTTGCTGAATCCATTTCTGTTTCTTAAAGCTATCACGACAAGGTTTTAACAAGACGATTCATGTCCAGTTATCTTGTGGTTAGGGTATATAAATCAATGGATTTCGTGCTGATTTTTATCTACAGTCTCACTGAACTTAGGAGTGCTGGCAGTTTTGGGGGTGGTGTCTTCTGGGAACAATAAACAGAATAATCGATCTTCCAAAAGGAGGTCCTTTTGGAAAGAAAGGGGGAAAAACGCTGGTAAATGACAGCAACTGTATCCATATTAGTTGAGACTGAAGGCGTTGAGATCTAGCCGCTATGTGACCTTGGAGGCCCACCTTTCATTTCTCTGTGACTAGAGCTACAGAATGACAGGGGGCCCTTGGCCCCTTGTTGGGAGGTATTTTACAGATTTAATGAGTTAACAGATGAAATAGTTTAGCTAAGCACGAGCAGATGAGTCAAAAACCGTTATTAAAATATTCTTGCTATAACTACATAACACTACGCGTGAGAAAACAATGTTTTAGCGACACACGTAGGTTTCTATTGTAGGTAAAATTACCTGGAAAGTTAAACCAATGACAAGAAGAGTCTTACATCATTTTCAGGAAAGATCTCTCTTTCTCTGAGATGAAAGACTGACTGGTTGTACATTGCTCAAGGACAGGCTAATTCCCCTACCTCCTCTTTCTTCTAGCCAAGGCCCTGGTTTTCCTAACTCTGTTGAGTTTCAGGTAGACTGGCCTAGGCTGCTTCATTGGTGTGCTCTGTGGGATCTCTGGGATCCCACAGGTTCTGTGGGACCCCTGCTGTGATGCAGGGGTGAGCCAGTTCTTGTCATCTCACCCCTGTGACACTCAACACTCAGGGTTCTGCATTTCTCAAGCCTAAATTCTGTAAAGACCATCCTAGTTCACATGGCTGTTTAGTTGGGGCTCAGTCACCCCACGAAAGATTCTTCCACACTCCCCACCGCCACTTAAACCTCATATATTCCAAATACTTTTTAAACAATTGTCAGAAATCCTTCTGTATTCATTGAAGTTGCCCAAGGATGCTGGACAGAGACAAGGGAGCTCAGAAAAAGAGAGGAGATCCTATATTGAAAGTAAACACCCAGGCCTGGAACTGCAGGACAAGCCAGGAACTTGAGACTGGATAACCTAGAGAAGATTTCTAATGATGTCATGCTCTGCTCATAGAACAGTACCAGTTCTCACCAGAGGGGCCCCTCCAGCAGCTGAGAGGAGCATACAGAGAGGCCCAGGCAAAACATTGTGCAGAGACTGGAGAACTCCATGGAAGAGGGAGAGGAGGGATGGTGGAGACAAAGATACTAGGAGAACAAACCCCATAGCACTCTTGGGGGCCCACAGAGACTGAGGCTACAGACATGGAACCTGCAGGATCCCCCAAATACATTTTATTGCTGTCTGGATTGGTGTTCCTGAAAATCCCCTACAGGCTGGAGTGGGGGTGTCTCTGACCATTTTACCTGCCCTTGAGGCCCTTTACTCTTGTCAGGCTGCCTGGCCCACCCTGAAAAGGGAGTGCCTGGCCTTGTTCCATCCTGTTATGCCATACCTTGATTGTACTGTAACCCTGGGTGGGGGATGGGGGCAAATCTTTTCTGGGAAGAAGTGGAGAGGCTGTTTGTGGGTGTTGATGGGGGGGGGTAGATCTGGGGGAGATGTGAGAAGCTGGGGGAGTGGAGGGAGGGGAGCACGGGATGTATTGTGTTTTATGAGAGAAGAAAAAAAAGCAAACATCCAGGAATCAAAGTAGTAGAAATTCTTCAACAATAAGATCTCTAAAGCCACACCCCACTTTTCAATCTGTTGGGGTCCCCTAAGCCAGAGTCCCACCGCTGAGATGGTGTTGCTAACATTCCTTCTGTGAGGGGGACATAAACCAGTGTCTACTTCTCCTTCCAAAGTCCCAAAGATGAACAGGTAGGATTTTGCTGAAGTTCACTCGGGGAACCAGATTTCCTTAAGGAGCCTGAGTTAAGTCAGGGGTTGCTTACAGGGGTGTTGAAATCCTCAACCAGCTAGCAGTACCTGGAAAGCTTTACCCAGCATGGATGATGGCTTCCCTAGTAGCTGTATAAATAGAACCACTGCTCTATTTTCCCCACCTCTGTAGTAAGGAGCAGCTAGAAACGCAGGCAAGAATCTCCTGCCCTTCTCTGTACCTTTCTCCCAGGGTGTAATCCATCACTAGCCCTGCTAGGATAATCCTTTGAAAGGGGGCACCACTGAACTCCCAGAGACACAGGTGCTTGGCTTGAAGGACAATTGAACGGAACAGATAGTTTGGCGTGTTATGACAAACTGTGACTGTGATCATTCAAATCCGTTTTATGTCATGTTGTTTAGTACTGTTCTCTGACTACAGTTTGATACCCCATGTAATCTCAGATTTCTACTTATTGTTACGCAAAGTAAGATCAGCACTATAATTTGTAAATGACCCTCCCTACTTAGTGTCTGTGCCCTTTGGGAACTGGGTCTCTCTACTGAGCAGTCCCAGGCCCAGTGGAATCTTGAATGAGACCAAAGATGACACAGGAAGCTCCTTAACATTTGGCCAACATGCTAGGGTAAAGCACTGGAGGAACATCATACAACCAATTTGGTTCTTCTTTCCTGCCTTTGCATTTCCAGGTAGCTTAAATTATGGGATGCATTTCTGGGATTGTCCTCCAGCAACCTACTTCTTAAGCAACACCTTTCTCTGTCCTTGGTTATATTTGATCCTCCTTAACTGATTAGAAAATAAGAGTCCATGTTGACCAGGAAAGCTGCTCAACCTTAGACGTAGAACATGGGGCTGTCTCATATGTGAACCAAACGGTTCATTCCAGACATACAAAACAGCCACATCAGAGTATGAGAGGAGAGAATCCATTGAGAACTTAGTGATTTGATGCTTGCCCTCGTCGGAAGAGCCTTGATGTGCTTCCTCTAAGATAACTGAAAATACAGTCTCACTTAAAAGCGAAGAGGCAGGTACTCTTTTCCTACAATCTGTAGGAGTTCTGCCTTCTAGCTGGTATATGAAGAAGACTCTTCCACACAATTAGATTCGGCATCCTTAGCTCTTTTCCTTGAGCATTTTGGGATTCAAAGCCCTGTCTCAATCTGCTCATTTTGGGTATCAGAACTGTGGCAATATCATTCTACTCCTAAAACTTCATCGCTATTTTTAATCATAATGACCGTCTTCTGCATTGTAAGCTAACATAAAAAATATAATAGACATCCCTTATCTCAGGAGTACAGTCTGAGTGCATTCTTAAGTAGAGCCATAACCATTTGGATGAGTGACACAGATAAGAGAAAGGCAGAGAATACATGTATCTCCCATAGCCCTTTTGAATATTTAATTGTTTCACTCGGGGTGGGGGTGGGGGGCTTGCGATTGCTCTTGTGAGGGCTACTGAGAATTCAGAAAACAACAGAAACAAATCTACTGTTTGAAACATTTCTAAAGCCACAGTGCAATGGCCCTTCACCCTAGCTTCCTTCTCCATGTTGTTCACATTGAATCATCTCCCATCCCCGACCCACTCAGCTTGCAAGTCCCATGTTAGGTTTTTAAAGGAAAACACATCCTTCATTACGCTTTACCAGCATGACAAGCAACACCTTTTCTTCGTTGTCTGTCATCTCCCCATCTGAAAGACACTGACTGAATAGACCAATACACAGGTATCATATTCCTTCACAGAGCCTCCCCCCAACTACACTCCCATGACCTAAGCCTGATGGGTACAAGGCTGTACACGGCTGATGGGTGCTTCTTCTCTGAACTCTAGACTAGTAGATATGACTGCCTACTTAAATCATCTGCTTTGGTCCCTAACAGGCTGTACAGGCACCAAACTTCAAACTGCCCCCACAAGTTGCTCTCTCATCATCTCCATTTGATATGCAAACCCCATTTTTCTATCTATGCAAAAACAAGGAAAGAGAGAGAGCTTAGACTCTTTTTGTTCATTTGTTTTACTTTTACAAGTGCAGATCCTAGCTCCAACATTTCATTAGAACTTTTTGGGTCTCCCTCCAAAATAGATCTAGAATCCACACCTTGCTCCTCCTGTAACTGTTCCTACCACTGTGATTCAAGCAGACATTTTCTCCTTGACGCTCTTTACCATTCTCCCAAACCAGAAATTTCTGGTTCTTTTTCTCCATGAAATACTCCCAAGACCTTCCCCTTCAAGTTTCTGCTTCAAATCCTGTGTGTGTTTGTGTGTGTGTGTGTATATGTGTGTGTGTCTGTGCAGGTACATGTGTGTAGAAAGAAGACAATGTCTTCAACGATTCTTCTCTGTATTTTGAGATAAGATCTGTCACTGAACCTGGAGTTGACTGATTTAACAGACTAATTGGCCAGCACGACCCATGGGTCTACCTTCCTCCACAGTGCTGGGGATACCGTAAGTACTACCATGTCCAGCTTCTTGCGTGGATGTTGGCGATATAAATTAAGAATCCTCGTGTTTGCAAATGCAAGAATTCGACTCACAGAACCTTCTCCCCAGCCCTTGCTTAAATGTCTTACTGAATATTTATCATATAAAATACTTTATCTCTGGTACTAACAGCCCCAAATTACAATAAAGCATATTTATAATCTCAAATTCATCTTATTTTTTTTAATCTGTTGTGTTTTGCTCTATCCAAGAGGTGAGTCTCTGAAAGAAGAGATTTTTAATAAGGATTTCTTTTCTTGTCTACGAAATTATGCATAGGATAGATTTTCGACATTATTGTGCTGGGCGAATGGATCTGAGGAGCAATACACATATAGTCCCGCATTGCAGCTGTTTAAATGAGAACTATCCCTCATAGGTGCATGTGTTTGAATAGTGTCCCGTTGTTGGCACTGTTTAAGGAGGTCATGGAACCCTTAGGAGACAGAGCCTTGCTAGAGGAAGTGCTTCACTGATGGCGGTGCTGTGGTTATAGCCTTGCCCCATTTCCAGTTTGTTCCCTCGGCCATCTCCCTGTGGTTGAGGGCATGGTGTCTCAGCTTCCTGATCCAGCACCCTGCTGCCATTATGAATTCTCACTCTGGAAACCTAAACCCAAATAAACTCTTCCTTCTATGAGTTGCCCTGGTCATGGGCAGTATCACAGCGACAGAAAGTAACTGATACACCCATAGTTACTGGTAAGCATACTGTATAACCAGGCTCTTCTTTGAGACAAGTCTGGTTTATGATCCTGACAGAAATCTGATTAGTTAATAAAGTATTGGTGACATAGAATGATCTGTATTATGATTATTATTTTTCTATTATTAGGGTCACAAAGACCCCAAAGGAAGGAAGGAAGATTTTGATGTGGACAAAATAGCCCTCTGTATGTTTATAATTCGATCCCAGGTCAAGTACAGGAGTAGCTAGGGCTATCTTTTTAAAAGATAAAGCGCCTTCCAGTACAGTATTATTCTCACAATGGATTTGAACTCTATAAGACCTAAATTTGATTATACCCTCAGCAATTTAAGCTTTCAGCATAGTAGTTTGCTCAAGCTTATATGGCCAAAAACACAGGCAAGACATCTTCAACAGCAGATCTATATTCCTTACAGTACTGCGTCCAGTGGAAGTCCAGCACTAGGTGCTGACCCATCAGGTTCCTGGTAAGCCACTTTTCTGCCTTGCAGATGGCTGTGTTTGTGCTAATTCCTCACACAGAACGAAGAATCTTTCTTCTACTTTTTGTAACAGTCATCCTAATATCAGCTCCCCACAGAGCTCCCCTCGTCCAGCTCTTCCATTCGGGGACCCCATTCCCAATTCCGCCACATACAGGGTTATGGCTTCATCACACCAACTGGTGAGGTGGGTGTACATTGTGATCTATGATAGGTTGGTTCTTGTTGCTCTAAAGAGGAAAAAACAAGTAAATAATTAACAAGAGGAACAAGAGGCCCATGATTTCATAGTCTGGCTGCCTCCATTCTCCTTGTGTTATTTTATCTACTTTTAAAAACATCATCCTGGGCTTTTGCATTCTTGTTCTTGGATTTTTGTTTTTTGGGGTTTGTTTTTTGGTGAGATTCATAATACTCTCTTCTTTGCCATGATTCTCAGCTGGGATTGCCCAAATCTGGAACTTCTTCCAACTAACCATTCCCATTTTCCTCGAATCTGGCAGTTCTGTTGTTTCTTATTCATGTGAAAAATCCCATTGTCATTAAAATGACTTCTTCTCCAGGGATCCTTATTGCAATTTGGGGATAGTCACTGGGCAATTAAATCTAAAAGCAGAGAGCATGCCTGTTTTTGCTGACTCGGTCTCCAACCTAGGCAGAGGCCCTGCCCTCAGGTGCCCAGGAACTCCATGAGGGACTGTAAAGACTTACACTCACTTGCCTTGATATCTGGTCAGCTAAAGAGTAGGGTTGGATTTATGGAGCTGATTTTGCATTTTATTTTATTCATTATTGCATACAGGGTTCTCTTTACTCAACATTCCTCTTTAAGGGTTTGGGGGACAGGGTAATGTATATGCTCTTGAGTTTATCTTCTGTGAGCCTCGTTTGTAATAAATACTAAAATAGGACCTCATGAACCTTGGTGAATATAATGAATGTAAATGAGGTAGCATAAGTGGTTTAAAACAATAAGAGCAAAAATAATCTAATACCACCCTTGTAGTTTGGAGCTTTTAATGTACCAAATATCGTTATCAGTAACTTTATACGTTTTTTATTTAACCTTCTAAAAAGAAATCTATTAACCAATGTAATAATAATTGCAATCTACTGAGTTCTTTATACAAGCCTAGGCTTGCCTCGATTACTTCCTTTGGTCTCTTCATCTTTGAGAAGTGGGTATTAGAGTCTTTATTCTTGCTCTGCTGATGAGGAAGCTGAGGATGAGAACACTTTTAAAGATTTTTTTGTCTATTGTATGTGTATGAGTATTTTGTCTGTGTGTGTGTATGTGCACCTGTGCATCCCTGCTGTCAGAAGGCAGAAGAGGGCAGCAGATCCTGTGGAAACTGGAGCTATGGCTAGTCACGAACTGCCATGTGGGGGCTAGAAACTGAACCAGAATCCTCTGGGAAAAGGGCCAGCACTTTTAACTGCTCTCTAGTCCTGTGAACTCTTTAAAGTTCACAATACTTTTCAACTACAAAATTGCTTGTGAAATAAATTTATATATCTATATTACTTTGGAAACAGAAGGAGGGAGAGAAGGAAGGAAGGAAGGAAGGAAGGAAGGAAGGAAGGAAGGAAGGAAGGAAGGAAGGAAGGAAGGAAGGAAGGAAGGAAACTGAACTGCAGACGGGACCTGAGAGTATTCACTTGTGAACTAGCCAAGTGGTGCTTACACACACTAGACTCCAGGGCTCAATCTGTAGACTCGGGAGTGACTTCTTGATTTGCTTTATGACATTACATGAATACTTAGAAGGCAGGAAACATTTGTTTTTACTCATAGTGTTGCATACACCGCTTAAGATAATGCCAATTCCTAATAATGTTTACATAATACAACTGTTCAAGCTATCAGCTGAGTCAGAGCCTTAACTGACCCAAGTCCCCTGACCTGCAAAATGAGAGACCAGTTCCCGCAATGTGCTGTAGATGTGCCTGAGCTCAGCTAGAATCTTGCTTTGTTAAAGAGCCCATTAATAGTAATTTGATAGTCCCTGCTCATTGTGCCCGACAGGTTTACTTTAGCTCAGGAAACAGGGCTTCAGGTTTTGAAGGTTTCAAAGAAACAACATAGACACAAATTCATTTCAAACGATGATCCGGTTTCCTTGATGGCAGCATGTTGCCATTCATGAAGTCCCCAAAGCAAAATGTTCCTGCACTGAGCAAAATAAACAGTTATGTTTAGAGGAGGGGCAGAGTCAGTAAATGCCTAGCATGTAATTGCTTACTAGGAGACTGGAATATTTACACAGAGTGAGACAAGCAAATAAGACTGCATGGGGTGGGGGTTGAAGGGAATGACTTTGTTCAAACATGAAAGGGAAGGGTGGAAGTAGTTAATTAATAATCTTCAATACATAGCTTTGCTCTATGACCACAGGTGATAATGCCCCCTGCTTCTCAAGTCAGAGCTTTTCAAGTGCAAAGCAAAGCAGGAGAGGTTGCTGTAGGTTAGATCACTCTGGTTTTAAGGCTTCCTTGATTTTGAAAAGAACAGGTTTTAAATGTCTCCTATAAACAGCTTTAAAGAAAGATGGCCTCATGTATCCTGTGAAGATAAACATGTAGACCTGTTCAAAGCAGGGTCTCAGCTCAGCTCACCTCAACAGCCTAACAACTTCCTGCCCAGATCGAAGGTCAGGTCCTTTTATTAAGTTAAGTCCTTGATGACATCTGTGGCATATCGGTTCAATGGAAATGATTATTTATCCTTTGCAGGATTATTTTACTCAAGGTATCCCAGATGACTTCTGAACTACTGAGTTTATTCTAATATAAACTCAGATCTGGTTGAGATCAGGAAAAAGCAAAACAAAAGAAAAAAAAATCTGGATGTCATTAGAATATGAAACCTGGATTCGAGGCCTGAATGATACATGCACAGCTAGGTAGTTCTGGTGATTTTTAGACTAAGGAAAAATTCCACAATCATATGATATTTACACAATGCTGGTCTAATGATCTCAAAGTTTCTACCATCAGCTATCTCATCTTAATGATGAAAACATTGTTAGGAACGTGCTAATTCTATAAATGCTTCAGGAATGGTTGTTCTTTTAAACAATTTCCAAACTTGCCTGTCTAATAAAGAGTAGGTGGGGAGGCATGCCTCCATCTCAATTGGACTTGGGGATGTCATGTCAGACAGGCTAATCGCATGATGCATTGGTTAGAGACTGATGCGGGAGAAACTCAAGAATCTCTCAGCAGAATAGAAGCTTAGAGAGGCAGGGAAATGGATCTTCCTGTGTTGATTCATGATAGGTCATTTCCCGGAGTTTTGAGAAATGGCTCTTAAACTCTTGTTACTAAAAAAATTAAGTTATAGAGCTTTTAAAGTCATTTTAAAACCTGTGTAAAAGGTAAAGGTATAGGGGGACAACTGACTTCATAAAGTTCTTCTCTGACTTCCACAGATGAACCATGACACATGTGCTCATGCCTACTCTCATGCATGCATGCATGCAACCATAATGATCTTTTTTGTAAAAGGGGCTAGAGAGATGGCTAAGCAGTTAAGAGCACAAGCTGCTCTTTCTGAGGACCTAGGTTTAATTCCCAGAATCCACATGGCTGCTCACATCTGTCTGTAACTTCAGTGCCAGGGGATTCAACAACACTTTCTGACTCCTACTGGCTCACCATGCATGTGGTGCATGCGCAGCAACATGGAGACAAAACACCATACACGTAAAGTAAAAATAAACGTATCATTATTATTTTTTAATTTCTGGGTTAATACTGATCATCTATTACTTTGTTACATTTTATTATTTCCTATGCTCTTTTGATGATATATTTCTATATAGTATACATCTATTCTGGACTATATAAGAATAGGATACACTGGTTCGCTGTGAAGCCTATTTTTCCAGCTACATTTGTAATTAGCTGCTCTGGTGGTTTGAATGAGAATGTCCTCATAGGCCAGTATATTTGAATGCTTGGTTCCCAAGTGATGAACTATTAGGGAAGCATTAGGAGGTGTGGCCTTCACTTAGCCAGTGTATCACTGGGGATGAGCTTTGGAAACCCCACGGCATCCCCAGGTAGCCCTTTCTCTGTCTCCTGTTTGTGGATCAAATGTAAGCTTTCGGCTACTGCTCCAGTGCTATGCCTGTCTGCTCGCTGTCACGGTCTTCACCATGATGGTCACGGGCTCTAACTTCCTGAAACCACAAGCCCCGAGTTAAACGCTTTCGTTTACAAGCTGCCTTGGTCACGTTGTTTTGTCATGGCAATGGAAAGCAACTAAGACAACTGTGCTTTCATCATGCAGAGAGGTCGGCTTTAAAGTCAAGGCTCCCTTTTCTCCTCCACAGACTCCACTCCACTGTTACAAGTCCACTTCCGACCACAGGGGTTCCTGAAAACTGTTCCCTTCCAGGAAAATTAAAAAAAAAAAAAAAAAAAACAAAACTGATGAGTGGACATGGAGAAGGGAAAAGCTCCTAGAGTCATCTAGTTAACTCCAAGGCATTCTTAATTCCAAAATATTCCCAACTCCCTCTGCAACAGAAGTATGGACTCTGTAGATGATAAATAGCAGGTTGTTGGCAATCTTCATTGTCTATGCTGTTTACAACTTGTCATTAGCCCTTTTCTAGAGAAATACTGCCTCCTCGGCTGAACAGACGCTGAGGTTGCACACCCCGGATCCCCTGTGTTCAGTAACTCTTTCCAGTGAGGGCTTCCTGAATCTACTTACTTGCAACTCTGATGTCCTTGGATAGACCATCTCATCAATTGCTTGTATGCAAAGACACTGGGCATCGGCGTGTTTCAGGGATGAGCAGAGTTGGGCTTTGCCACTCAAGTGTGTTAAGAACAGTTGGAGAACGTGGTCCTCCCATAGGTTTGCTCTATTTTAAACCAGTGATACCACAACATAGCTGTCTATGGGGGTCACAAAGATCTCACAGTAGTATGGAGTAGGTAAAAATGTAATCATGGGATTGGCTGGCCTACAGACATTTATATAATGCCAATCTTTATTATCTCTGTTGTTCTTACCTTTATCCAATAATAGAAGATTTCTAGGGCTAGCACCATCTCCAGGGATGGGGGGAGGGGGGGAGGATTTTTTTCCCAAACCAACCCACTGGAAAAGGGTATGTGTATTTCAAAGTCTGGTGTGCACCCTTAGCTAAAAGTTATCTTTGATTCTTTTCAAAGCCCCAGAGACAGCCTGAAGTTGTATTTTGAAAGAAGAAGAAATTCTGGGGGTATCCCCTTTATAGTTAAAAGAGACTTCTGAACGTAATCTGTTCTTTCTACAATAGCTTGGGGCTTTCAACAGACAGAAAGAAAATAGAAAATTGAATTCAAGTTTCTATGACCTACTCTTCCAGATTGGCAACCTTTTGAACATTAGTTCAGATGTAGTGATTGCTAGTCTACTGTCATGATCTAGCTTCAGAGTCTAAATTTGTGAGGTGGAGTTAACCTTTCAAGATACTGAAGATTCATATGCATTAGGCCAGAATGTGAGTATATATTTCTTGCCTTCCTTCTGAGGCCCACCATTGAAGTAGACACTATCATTTTACATGAGCTATTAAGCAGAGGAGATCTCAGGGATTCAACTGAGAGCTCCCATGAAGTTCTCATAGCCTTTAGAGGTGCAAATATTAGTCTTTCCTCTAAATGAACATATTAGACACTGTATGTGGGATATCCATTAATTAATGATGCCCGTGGAAGAAAAGCGAGAAAGTAGAAGAAAGAACAGGGCGCAGGGAGAGAGAATACAGAGGATACCAGGGAGAGAGGAGAGAAGAAAGGTAGGACATATCCTTAAAATGTTTCCAATGATAGATCAAATAGATACCATACACAATATACTTTATTCCAGAGCTTAGGGGGGAGGGGGTAGAAGGGCGAGGGAAGGAGAAAGAAAGGAAGAAAGACAGAGAGAGAGAGGGAGAGGAAGACACACACACACACACATACACACACACACACACACACACACACACACACACACAGACAGGGAGAGATCCTTTAAGTGTTGAACATCTATCTTGCAGCACACATACCAAACTGTGTGGATCATAGTTTCAGTTAGGATATCCATCATGCTTGTTTCACCGAAAAAAAAAAAATTAGGCAATTAAACTAAAGTCCTAAACCTCCATTCATTCTTTAAGTGCACTATGCTTTAGAAGTTCAAAATGGCCCCTAGCTCTCATATTTAAAAGCCTACATCTTAAGAAGGCATCCCAAAACTCCTTACCTCATTGCGCTATAGAAAGAAATGTTTGCTCCAGTCTCTTGCTGACACCTGCAGCCTCCTCACTCTTTCTGAAGATACGTAATTGAATGAATACACCGATGACTATTTTTGCTCGGATACATCAAACTATTGTTAAGTCTTGCCGTGTGTTTAAGAGTTGGAAGGTTCTTGTTTTCCTTGCTTGCAAGATGCTTGGTGGTTGGAGGGGGCAGCAGGATGAATCCATGTGCAAAGGAGCTTACCACACAAACCTGACGACCCAATTTCCATTCCTGGAATCTATAGAAAGTGGACGGAGAAAAAAGACTCCACCAAAGTGTCCTATGAGCTCTGAACATGTACCATGTCATGCTTTCACCCACACACATGCCTGAACACACATACCACAGACACAAATTGTACACCCATATATACACATATGTATATAGACAGATACAGAAACATATAGATAACAGAGAGAATGGCTTATGCTCCCTTCTTCTCAGCACTTCTCTCTCTCCGTGGTTGCTGTGTTACTTCATCTTCCACACCCTTGTTCCTGTCCTGAACCGGTCCTGAATTCTGTCTCTGCTACTGGGACCATCAGCTACTTGAGCAGAGCAACAGTTTTCCACATGTGACTTTGTAACATTTATCAGTAGTCTACATACCAACCTCATGTAGAATGCTAATAGATACGTGATATCTCTAGACTCTCCATTTGCCACACTTGGACTCGTTAGCATCCAGTCTATCCGTGTTGCACTCGAGCTTGCATTTGTGCTAAAATTTTGAAAGCAATACATATCTGTGGGGATGTCCAAGGGCTAATAGTGAGCCAAAGCAAGCCTTGAACCCTGGATTATCTCAGCCTGAGAGAGGTGGGGGTTCGGGTGCTCCTCACTTTTTAGACCTGGCCAGAACCCAGCTAATTTATCAGATAGGAACCTTCACTAAAGCCAATATGCTTGTCTGCCCTGCAGGCTGGAATACATGACTCAAACCCCATACACAGGTGAGGCCATTACCAACATAGGATGTCCTAACAATGGGCATTCTTGGGGTCACTGACTCCTCCCCTGCTTGTGCCCCTACATATATATATATATATATATATATATATATATATATATATATATATATATATACCCTGCACCACAGATTAAAATTGAGATGTTCCTTGATGCCTGTCCCGAATTCCTGTGTACTTATCCAACTCACGGAGGTCCATCAAAGACAAGGTTAGGATGGTATAGACCCACCCCAGCCATGGACTCGCAGTGGATCCTCTGCCTGGAGCTGGCTGCTGGTGGCTGCCAGACTCCAGGCAGTGGACCTGCAGCTGGGACACACGTGTGGCGGGAGGATTCCACCCAGAACTACATGTATCAGTACTGTGTTGTGTCCTACGAATTCTCTGAGAATGACACGGCTCTTAGCAACCTCGAGTCTCATGACAGGAACGAGCAGAACAAAGGTTAACACGAAGACTGGGATATTGTTTTCTTCAGAGACGAGTAACAGTTGCAGTTTTTAGATTACATAGCTCTTTTTGAGAATGTCCAAGTGAAAGGCAGAACAGCAAGTTTGAAGCCTGGAGTGGAGAGAACAGAAACACACTGACCAAGTGAAAGATGTCTGAAAAAGACCTGGGGTTCCACTATGGATGAAATCTACTGAGTCTCAACTCTGTCCCTAGGAAAGAAACTTCTACTTATCTTGCTCCATGGGAGTCAGCAGATGCAGACACAGTGCTAGTGTGTCCTGTGCAATATTTGGCATGTATTTCTCAGAAATTCTGCATCGTCTGTCCTAAACCTAAATTCTGCTAGGGTGTCCTGCATTTTATCTGTCTGTTCTTATCCGTCCTCCTTCCTTGCTCATTCAGTTGTTGTGTGCGCTCAGATAGGCTAAGCAGAGAATTTCAGGTATATAATTGGATGGTAGATCGTAGGCAGGAAGGACGAGGTGAATTTAATATGTATCTAATGCAGGATGAAGTGAGGGAAAGATTTCAGTTATCACAGAAGGGAAGAGATAAAAATGGATGTATCATCATTTCAGTAATGCCACTGACCAAAATCAAATAAAGGTTAGCCAGTTAAATACAAAGCATAGAGATGGATTCTAACAAACAATTAAAAAGATTCATGCTTCAATTCATATACAGCACACATAGAGAATAAATGCTATCACTATGGTAGATTTGATTTGATTCTCAAAACGCTACCTGACCATCCTTGTACAGACCTCCACGGCCTGTAACTGAGATTTGAGACAAAATGAAGAAACACAGGTAGTTTGCTAATAGATACACTTGTTATACACACAACACTTAGGAGTGAAGGAAGAGTGACTGTCAGCCTGGGCCAACCTGGGCTACGGAGAGCTCCAACCAGCCTAGGCTATACAAAGAAACTATATGAAGAAGAAAGAGATACACACAAAATCATGTATTGGAATGTACAGGAAAGCTTCAAAGATGACCAGTTGGGTGACCTTCTCCCCCTCCAACGACAACCAATGAATGGGTTTTGGAAGAATGGGATAATTTCAAACTGAAGTCCAGGCATTGAACCACATCCACAGAATCTGATTCTGGGCCACAGCTTCCTTACTTTTGAGTTTTTCCTTGAAGACTCCACTCTTCTGCTTTGCGCTGGCCAGGCAGGCACCACAGTCCAGTGTGGGTACCAGTCAGCAAAGGCTCACTGATGCAGCAACTCCTCGCTTCCACTGTGAAGCAGGCCAGTTAACCTATGCAGCTTCCACTGTGAAGCAGGCCAGTTAACCTATGTGGCTCAGGAACTTGAAAGGGTGACTTGGCTCCCCTCTCTTTACCTCCCACTCATTCCCACTTCCTCCTAGCATAAGTTGAAAATCAAACTGGCGAGTAGTTAGGGACCTCAACAGGAGTAAAAATTGATGGTGTTTAATCATTTTGAAGGAAGACCTTCCCTTCACATCTCTTGTATTTTAGTGATTTTCCCACTTGGGGAAAAGCTGTCAAATGGCTCTGCTGTTTTATGTGTGGTCTCTATTGTTACACAAAACAAGAGGTCCAAGAGGTTAAAGAGTAAGAGTAAGCATTTTTTATTTGTTTTTTATTTTTCTCAATAAGGACGAACATTACGAGTAGTGACAGAATCGTAGTAAGCAGCTGTTTTGCAGCTGCGGACACGGAGAATCAATGTCCACCTAAGTTAGCCCAGCGAGCAGGCAGTGGGATAGTAAGTCCAGGCAGGAGGCGGCCAGAGCCCCTTATCTGCACTGTGTGCCTTGGTGCTGCTGCTGTATCCTTAACGTCAGCAGTATCCCAAACTCCCACTGAGGACTGCCACCCCTCCTCTGCTGGGCTCTCAAGTCAGCAGCCTTGATTTCTGTGATGAAAAGGCAAGGGAGTGCTTCCATATGGCGCCCTGGCAAGCGTTCCTGGCTTCCCCCAATGCTTTCTTGAGAATTGCTTTCCAATACGCTCATCTGTTTCTAACCCTAAATGAACACAGCACTGAGTGAGGCACCTTCCCCACTGCTGAGGGTAGCAACTGATGCAAGGTCCATGAATGTGCATGAGTGCAATTACAGCTATGCATAATGGTCTACGTTAGGGCCTTAATAATAAACAGCTACTTCTTTTTTTTTTTTACATTGTTTTCACCTAAATAAAGGCCAGGGTTGGGGTGCTGGTTAGCTCAGTCGCCAATAAACAGTGTGCATGTATCTAGACACCTGTGAGGCAAGTGTAGAGTCAACAATGTACCAGTTTCAGCAAGTCCTATGAAATATGACAAAATGCACCGAAATCTATTTGCAGAAACAGAGAATCAGTAACATGCTCTGGGAAAGCACTGGCAAATTTAATTCAGTATTTGGGGAACAAAATGCTATCTAGTTATTAAGTAGTAAATAAACATTTTTCAAGTGAGTAGGTAAATTAATGAATTAATTTTTCTAAATGAAAGCCAGGTTTCAAGAGAGCATACACAGTTGAATGGGGGGAAGGGGGAGACACAGGTTCCCAGTCTTCCTTCCCATGAGTCACAGACCCTGTTCTTTCTCCCAGTAGGACAACTCTCCTATATAACAATGGGGGCTCCCACCGTAAGGACAAACACAATGATGGATCCTAATCATAAGAAGAAATGGCATCACTGTTGATCCTAGGAGTCACCACAGCTTGTAAACAATCATTAGCACCTCACTAGATGCTCAGCCCTTGTTGATGCAATACGGAGAAAATGTATGCACAGTTCTTATCCAAGACAAAACAAATTAAATGCACAGCAATAGACCTTAATAAAAGAATTCCCTGCCTCTCCCCAAAAGGAAAATAAAAGAGACAGCCAGTGCTTAACACAAATGAAGAATACATACAGTGTTTGAAGCCTGAAATTTAAACTGACAGCAAAATTTATTTCAGGGCTAGCATCGTGCTCCATCAGTGGTGTGAGGCATGGCCCCATTGCGTAGCCCTGAAGCATCATGGTCCATCAGTGGGATGAGGCATATTTCTGTTGTGTGGTCCTAAGGCTTGTACTCCACCAATGGTTTGCATCATGGCTCCACTGTGTGGTCTGAATCAAGGCCTTCATGATCCAATCACCCCTCAAATTCCTGCCTATGAACGCTGAACTGGGGACCATACTTCAAACACATGAACTTTGAATGAATATGTTTAATTCAAACCATAAAATTCTCTCCTTTCTTCAAAAGCTCATCTTCGTCCTGCAAACCAAAAAATGTCTATTCCACCCTCAAGAGTCTACTAATCTTAATATTTGTTCAACAATTCAAGTCTATAGTCTCCTCTGAGACTTAAAGCAAAGTTTCAGAGGTTAAGTCCCTGTAAAAACTGGTAAGAAGAATTATAAAATATCAATATACAATAACACATTTGCATTCTAAACTGGACATAGAAAGAAAAACCAGTACTCAGGAGGCATGGGATTCTCTGAGTTCAAGGCCAGCCTGATGTACATAAAATGTTCCAGGACAGCCAGTAGCTACATAGAGAAACCATGTCTCAAAAAAAAAGAAAGAAAGAAAGAAAGAAAGAAAGAAAGAAAGAAAGAAAGAAAGAAAGAAAGAAAGAAAGGAAGGAAGAAAGGAAGGAAAGAGAGAGAGAAAGAGGAAGGAGGAAGGAGGAGGAGGAAGAAGAGGAAGAAGAGGAAGAAGAGGAAGAAGAAGAAGAAGAAGAAGAAGAAGAAGAAGAAGAAGAAGAAGAAGAAGAAGAAGAAGAAGAAGATGATGATGATGATGGAGAGAAGGGGTGGGTATGAGGGAAAGGAGATGGTTCAGAAGCTAGGAGAGCTTGCCGCTCTTCTATAGGATCCAAGTTCTGTTCCTACCACCCACGTAAGGCTAGCTCACAATTGCCTGTAACTTTAGCTCTAGAGGAAATCATCTAGATTCTAGAAGAGGCCTCTTCTGGCTTCTGTGGGCATCTGCTGACACATGCACATAAAAAAAACAAAAACAAAGAATATCTTAAACTAAACAATACAATCATTTAATCCCTTGGCTCCATGGTTTGCATTGCTCCATAATCCCTTGTCACAGGGTGGTAGGGTGAATGCCCAAGAGTCTCAGGCAGCATATCCCTGCTGGCCTCATTTTACAATCCTCCACATCACAGGCAGCCCACAGTGACTCCAACTCAGTCACACACTACTAAGATTTCCCACTTTTCCTTTAAAATCTGGATGGAAGCCTCTACCACTTGGTAATTCAGATTGTTCTGCACACTGGAAAAATCAACACCACGTGTTGGATTCCAAGGTCTGCCACAGGCTCAAGCAGCTGCATGGCTCCACTGCATCACAGCTGCAATAGTTCTGAGTGTTTGTAAAGCTCAACAACAGGAGACACTTCTCTAGACATTCCAGGGAAGCAGAATACCCTGAGGCTTTCTTCTCAAAGTAAAAAAATAAACTTGAAATGACTTGGTACAATGACGCCTTTAACTCTCCATGATTTGGGCTGGAAAAATCCCTGAGATGTCCTCAAGGCACCTTCTCTTTTGTTCCAGTAAAATGCATTTGGCTTTCTCTTCGTGGCACCAAGATCTTTAGCAACTTCGCATTCCTTGTTCCAAAATGTAGGATTTATTTTATTTTTGATTACATGTATATATATGTCTCTTTGTGTGTATGTGCACATGAGTGCAAGTGAATATGGCGGCCACAAGATGGCACTGGATCCCCTGAGCTGAACTTACAGGTAGTTTGTGATTTGCCCAACCAGGTTTCTGGGAACAGAACTGGTGTCCTCTGGGAGAGCACTGTGTACTCTTGACCACTGAACAATCTCTCCAGCCCCTGTTCCCATCTTTAAACATGCTTCATTTGTGTCCAAATTGCACCTTTCTGCTCTGCTTTTTCCTCATAATTCTCACTGCAGATCTGGCTAAACACAACTAGCAGTGCCAACTATGCCATGAATTGAAATTTCTTCTCTGATATATGTCAGATCTATCTATCTACCTATCTACCTATATATCTATCTATCTACCTACCTACCTACCTACCTACCTACAAACCATCTATCTATCTTTAGTTAGGTTGTTAGTTCTTGGGTTCAACCTAAGGCCTTACACAAGCTAATCATGTTATCATTAGCATTATTGTGTGTGTGTGTGTGTGTGTGTTTTCTGCCATATGTCTTTGTCCCATGTGCATGTGGTGCCCACAGAGGCCAGAATGTTGGATTCCCTGAAGCTGTAGTTACAGAAGGACATATGGGTGTTGGGAATCAAACCTGGTCCTCTGCAAGAGCAACAAATGCTCTTAACTACTGATCCATCTCTCCAGGTCCCACTCTTGTTATTTTTAACTCAGCCAAGCACAAAATATCAAGGCCTGTACAAAGTGTTCACACACTTTCCTCTAGGATGTGACATGAACAACCTCTGTCTAGTTCCCAATAGAGTCCTCAATTCAGTCAGAATCCTCATGAATACAATCTTCGATAACCTCTCCCCAAAAGAGTCTACAAGCTCTACAAGGAGTCTGAGCTACGAAAATTTGCTTTGCCAAACTTCTCCATATTTCTTCTATAAACAGTTCCCAAATTTCAGAAACAAATAGTGAAGAATAATCACAACAACAGCTGAGACAAAAGTCTCTAAAAGCCAAGTACCCAAGAGGAACACAATGATCATACATACAAACTTATGCGTATGTAATTATAAAAGAAAGTAAGTCAGACGGGGTCACACAGTCAGCGGCTGTAGACATCCCACGAAGGCTGACTTCACACTGTTGAGCCGGAGGATGGGAGCTGCTCAGTCCTACAAGCCGGAAACCTCAGACCCAGAGAGATTTCCAAGATGCCACTCCCACCTAAAACTGCTGGAGCGTCCGTCCCTGTAGAGCCACGGGTGTGAATTCACACTGGAAGGCTGAAGAAGCTGAGATCTCATATCCACAGGCAATGAAGAGCAACTTGCTGAGTTTTTGAGGAAGAAAGCCCAGCTTCAACATGCAGCCTGCTTCCTTCCTTCCAAGCCTTAGGCTACTTGATGGTGCTGCCCACATTAGGGTAAATATTCTCCTTCAAATTGTTACCTCTAATTCCAACTGTCTCTAGAGACCTCCTTACAGAAATACTCAAAAGAGCACATTAGTAACCTCCTAAATATGACTAAACCCAATCAAGTGGAAAATAAAAATTAGCCATCACACATCCCACGGTGGAATGCAGAGCATTTCGGGACACGAACCCGAAATCTATGGTGACACCGAATGCGTTTGTTCTCTTAAGGAATCCACCCCTGGGCTAAGTGAGCTGCGCCTGCCACAAGGGTTAATGAATTTGTGAGGCTGACAGCTCATGGCGTGACCTTTTTTTTAAAGCTCCAACGTTTAAGGAGCGTTTTAAAGGTAAAGTCACCAGTAGGTGACTTTGAGGGGACAAACTGAAGCCATGGTGCGGGTGCAGACCTATGAAGATCATGGTTTCAAAACCCTGGTCTCCAAACTTCTAAAATACATTGTTTATTTATTTAATTTATTTATTTACTTTATTTATTTAAGCTTTGAAGAGTATAGTTTCAAAATCCTGGTCTCCAAACTTCTAAAATACATTGTTTATTTATTTGTTTGTTTACTTAATGGCTTTACGCCATTAAGCTGTAGATAGTCCATTGCCCTGGGAAGTTGACACATAGATATGCCAGAAGGGCAGCCAGTGAGACATTTCATATTCCACCTTCCTCTTCATGTACTCACATCTTAGAGAAGAGCGAGTTCTGAACTGAGGACTGGTGTCGAGGCATGCCTGCCCCGACTCCTTCCTCTTCAATGGCACAGCAGCCCTGTCTTGTGACCCCGCTACCAATGGCGTATGTTACAAAGCAGAAACGTGTGTGTGCTCTGTTTTGGAACAGAGTCTATGACTGGTCATGTGAGTATGTTTGCTTACGAAGTCTCGCATTAGATAGTCTATCATTTCCTTGCAGACACCAATGCTACAACCTCCTGTTTTTGATTTACCAATGATTAATCAATGTTTCCACACACTTCTTGTTCACTTTTGTTTGCGGCAGACTTAAATCCTGAGTGTTTAACGAATTTCTCGAGTAACTTTTCTAACAGGGTTTTCTCTAGTATAATCTTATGAGATATGACTGAGAAGAGAATACAAATTTATATAAGCAGAATGGTATTTTACAGTCTCAAAGGACTCCAAAGAATAAGAACTCTGTCTTAAAAGTAAAAATGGAAACTTACAGCCAACATATGAAAAACTTGGACAGAAAAATTATTTTTAAGCTAGAATTCAAAAACAGCCAAGGCATCTATTAAGTGTCTTTAGTGAAGTCCCATTTGTAGCAGAATGCTTACACTGAGTTTATTTCTGGCTGGGGTCTAACTGAACTGCTGGGTCTGGCACCACTGAGTATTCCCTGAAATGTTCTCCAGCTATGGGGGCAGTGGGGGGCTGGCGGGTGGCTGCAAAGCTATTGGTACAGTGGTTCGAGAAAGCTAAACTGTAAATTACAGAGTATAACCCGAAGAGTTTAAAATAGAAATTTGATAATGTGTTTATAGTTGTAATGCTTAAAACAGTAAATGTTGATCTTAATAAATGCAATAAAATTATATAAAATGGATGGTGAAGGAGAGTGAAAGATAAAAAGAACTTTATTTTCAATATCATGAATATAATGCATCAGTAAATATTTTAGTCCATTGAGGGGATGAAGGTGTGTTTGTGTGCTTAACATATATGTATGTGATATATATATATATATATATAATCATATATATCATATCTATTAGAACATGTGTGTTTGTGTATATATATATATATAATAATTTAAAATGTAAATATAACTTCAGGAACAAAAGGGAATAGGGGAAGAAACTATGCTTGATAAAAGCATTGTTTAAAAATTGTTAATTTCTAAAGAAATCTGCAGGGATTAGTTTAAAATAAATGCAATTTTATTGAAAATGTATAAAAATGAAGTTCCATAAATAATATCTCATGTGAGTTATTTATGTGTGTTCATTAAATAAGCCTACGGACTATCTATTAGATATCAGTTTGAACTTTGCACAATCTACTGAGGAGACTCAAGCAGGCATGAAATCGAAACGGGAGCCTTAGGCTTCAATTTTGGAGCAAAATTAAATACACATTTTAAAAAATAAAGCTAAAAACAAAACTGAACCAAAGCACTAGGCAAAAGTAATGGAAGATGAAGGATTAGAGGAGAGTCTGTGTGTCAGAGCGTCTGGGAAGAAGGACCGAATACTGATGAGCTTGGTCTTATTTAACTGATGTACCCGGAAGCACAGCACCCGGCAGGTTTATTAGATGCATGCAATAATTCTCCTTTCGTGGACATTAACATCCATGTAAATATCTTCAAAGTTTACTTGAAAATTTGATTCATTGCTAATACTTGATTCATTGCTAATATCTGATTGTAGAAAGCCTTAGAAATGACACACAAAAATAGATAGGTACTGTGATAATATTTTTATTTAAATAAAAATCAACTTAAGAGACAGAAAAATAAGTGAATGTGAGGGGCGATAACTAACACAAAGGGTGTTTGGGAAAGCCATATGGGAGCCTACTATTTTATAAGAGCCCTAAATAGATATGTACACATTCTTTCATATAAACGAATTTAAATGGAGTCACCCTATACAGGGTATTAATGTTCCTCATGGAAGCCACAGGCTGCCAGCAGAAAACCAAATACCATGTGTGGGAGAGTCCCTTTACTGTTGATGAGTATCCTGCAGACTCCCCCACCCAAACAGGACAGGCTAACACCACTGTTCTTTGCCCACGAGAACTTGACTACTCTGTTGCTAAAGGCACCATGCACTTCATAGGACTTGGAGAAATAAAGCTGATACTAACCACAAGGCTTCCTTCCTCCTGTATAGTGTTATCAGTGTCTAAAGGTGTTATTCAGGATGCTGTGAAAGTCACTAATAATCTCACTCAACCTTAAATCCCGTGAGTGGGATATGCCTTTGGGTACGATCGGAACATGAATGTTAAGAGGGAACCAATCCCTTTCTGATTGCATGTAAGGTCTATCCCAAAAGAGAAAACATATATATATATATATATATATATATATATATATATACATACACATATGTTATTAGGGCTTAGGAACAATATGTTTGATAGTTGAGGTTTATAAATTCCTAAGGTTATAATGGTCTATTCAGGTTAACAGAAACTGACTTAAACATGTATGCTTAATCACTTACATACTTTAACTTTAGCCCAGGCTGTGGGCTGTATTCATGGTTTAAAGTTTTATTTTGATACTAAAGAATATTTAATTCAAAAATACAGTTTTTTAACGTTCAAATTTAACAAGGGTAGAATTATGCTATCCTAATCTCATAAAAGTTACCGACTTACTATAAACTGTTAGGATAATTAAGATTACAAGTTAATAGTGTATTATTATAATTTTATAATAACCTTATAAATGATTAAATTCTTTATGGTTTATAGTCAAGCTAAGTTGAAATGTAATTCATTGGTAGAGACAAACTTAAACCTCTCCTGCTGCTAAGTGACCAGAAGATCTCCTTTAACAGATCTAGAACTGGACCCTCGTTAGCAGGAAACAGCTCTGAAAGCATCTACACCCCTGCCCTCATTCTCTGTAGCCTCTTAAAGTGGGAAATGATACTTTCCTCCTAAAAGACTACACTTCCCAGCTTCCCTTGTAGCTAGGCAAGGGAACCTTGGAAGAGACAGAATGTAAGATACATGTTTTAGCCCGTCCTTTTCTATAAAGGATACCAGCCATCTTTTTCAACAGGCATTCAAACCCACCAGTGTGGTATGAGAATATGCCCCTTGTTCTGTACGCCAATAAACACAGTCCAACCTGTCTAAAGAATGCCTCTATATTCCTGCCTT
The DNA here is from genome assembly GCA_026225945.1 of Cricetomys ansorgei. Classification (NCBI taxonomy): domain Eukaryota; kingdom Metazoa; phylum Chordata; class Mammalia; order Rodentia; family Nesomyidae; genus Cricetomys; species Cricetomys ansorgei. The sequence continues at coordinate 2,289,462 of JAMJFZ010003970.1, forward strand.
CTGTCTCTCTTAAGCCACCTCAGAAATCTAATAATAACTGTAAGAGAATGTATATATTTCAGAAAAATTGACACAATAGGGAAAACGAAAGTTGTCAGGATTTAGGAAAAGAGTAACATTAAAATTTCAAAATGCAAGGAAAAGAATAACAACTATAAAAGTAGAACTTTCAAGGTGTGTATCACCCTCTTGTAATCCCAGAATGCAGGAGCCAGAAGCAAGAGGTTCACCCGAGTTAAGGGACAGCCTGAAATACACAGCTCAACCCGATCTCAAAAGCAACAGCAAAAAAGCAGGCAGAGAATTCAAGTTAGTGTACTAAGTATTAGGTTTCATTACTGTATTTTTCGTACCAGATTTGTTTTTGCTGATCCTCCCTCATCCTCTGTTTTTGTCTAGTGCCCTCCCTACCCTTGTGCAGGATTGCTTCTTGCTCCCTGTCACAGGGGTCTTTTCAATTCCTCCCCCATCACCTTTTTCCTGCCTTGTGATCTGCTTTTCAGTTTATATACTCTCATCCAGCACTGTGTGTGTGTACGTGCGTGTGTGTGTGTGTGTGTGTGTGTGCGTGTGTTTGTGTGCGCATGTGTGTGAATGTATGTATGTGTGTGTATTTGTGTGTGTGTGTATTTGTGTGTGTGTGTGTGTGCATGTATATGTGTGTATTTGTGTATGTATATGTGTGTGCATGTGTGTGTGTGTGTGCATGTGCGTGTGCAGCAGGTGACAGAAAACCTGTGATTTCATCTTTGTGACTCAGGTTGCCTCCCCTAATAGAATATTTTCCACATCCATCTGTTTTCCTATGAGACACATAGTTTCATTTTCTTTTACAGCTGAATTAAATCCCACTCCTTTTACGTGATACATTTTCACTATCCACCGGTCTGTGGACGGATGCCTAGTTTGTTTGCATTTCCTTGCTACTGTAAAGAATGCAGCCAAAACAGGTTGAGCAGCGTTAGCTCTGTGGCCACACACAGAGTCCTTTGGGTATATGCCCTGAGTTGGTGCACAGTCGGTAGAAGTAAAATAATCAAGCAACAACATCAACGAAGCCAAATAAATGAATGACCAAAATTTACTGCAGGATCAAATTTCACCATGTTGAAATTCACACCAGATAGGCACCTGAGTTGAAAAACTCAGAATGCTCTGGGCCAGTCCTCCTTTGACTCTGGCTCACTCTCGGAAAGATGTTACTTATAGTCTGAGAACCTGGGTGGAATCTATTTTCTCTGAGGGGGTCTTCTGCAATTTCAGAAGACAGGATTACCTTTTCAGGAGCAGGAGGTCACCCTCTGTGAACACCAGCAATCCTCACAAGAGGCCACCCGTGACTGAGTTAAAGAGATGCTTGTAAGCTGTACACGCCTGGGTCTTAGCCAAAAGTCTCTTGCTTTCTGTCATTTACTTTTAATATCTGTACATATGTATATTATTTATTTATTTATTTATTTAATGTACATATTTATGATGGTGGCTGAGGGTGTAGCCTATAAACTGAAGAACAGACCACAAGACTGGAAAAAAAGAGAGTCTGGGGAAGGAAAGGAAAGGACACATGCGACAGAGAGCAGGAAGTAAGCCACTGGGTGTGGGCCGACACAGAGAAGGCAGAGGGTACGAGAAAAAAAAAAACTTTTTATGAAAATGCCATTATTAAATCTATTACTTAGTATGCTAAGAGAGGGTAGCATACTCTTGTAATCCCAGAACGCAGGAGCCAGAACCAAGAGGATTGCCCAAGTTCAGAAAAACCTCTGAGAATTTTTTACAGGGCCAGCTTCCCCTTCATTCCTTGCCAGAAGCAGTGGGCTCTTTCCTTATCCCCCAAATCCGTGATAACTCAGTCGTTTTGGTTCTAAGTAATTCGAAGCAGAATGCTTCTTTTTTCTTAATTAAATGTTCTGTAAACAGAAAGCTTATCTTAGCAATGCTCAGCTCTGTTGGGTCTCAGCAGGTGTGCGTAGAGATATATGGAATGGAAACAGGAACTAATGGATGAATGGGTTTCTTTTCTTCACAAAAAAAAAAAAAAAAAAACTTTTAAAACACGGTTGTCTCTTTCGCATCACACCCGATTTAGAAGCCACGGTTTTCAAATTTACTGTCTTGCGGACTTTTCCTGCTGGTGTCTGGGTTACTCAGACACCTCAGTGGAATTGGTAGTAGTTCAGACAGAAGTAGGCATTCCTCGGGGTAGGGCTAGTTAGCTCTCTGGGTGTCTCCACTGGCCAGGGCAGGGGAGCAATGCTGGGCTGTAGGGCACTCCCACACCGCAGGGTCAGGCTGGCTCCAGGGGCTGATGCTGATGTCGGGAAGGGCAGATGTGCACTGTCTGTACTCTGCACAGCAGGAGTCTGCCATCTTGCCCTCCTTCTGAGACGGCTCATCGCTCGGGGCCACCATAATCACATTCCACCAAAAACCGGGACGGTCAAACAGGAGTTTGGAAATTGTAATCACATCTTCTGCCTGTGACGATTTAGGTTATTCAGTTATTTTTCTCCCTCTGGGCAGTACTTTCTCAATACTGTTTACATAATTCTGCGCACGCCACCGGATTCTCCAGCACTGAGCTCTGGAGATGGGCCAGGATGGTCAGCGGGTCGATCTGTCATCCTTGCCACTTTGGATCAATAATGTATTTACTGGATGAAGACCTAACATACCGCAGTAAAGGCAGAGATTTTATAAACTGACATGATAGAATGATCTGACCGGGAGTCAAGCTCACAGGAACAGAGCTAGCCTGTGTTTCTGTCCCTACAGTTGGACTTACAGGAGCGTGTGCACTGGGGGCCGGGGGACCCTAGAGCATTTTTGACACACACTCAGCTGCTCTTCTCTGCCATGTTGCTCACACCTGGTATTCTTATATTTATGAAGACGTTTATCTCATCAAGACATGTTAGCTTCTTTGAGGGAAGGAGCAAACTTGCCCTCACTTGTAAATATGTGTTTCAGATATTGGCTTATTAGATGCACAAAATATTCATTATGTTCTAATTACAAATACAGAATGTGCATCAAAATGTTTGGATGAGAGCACATCTCTCTCCAGGTGGTTAGCCCCTGAGTTGGTATTGTGCTCAAGAATGAGAAGACTCCTCATCTTGGAAGGATTTAGATAAAGGTGAGTCTCAACTTCAATTCTCTACTTCTCTCCCTGTGTCTTCCATGTATCCCTAATAAAGAGCTCTGCCCTTACAGCACAGAAAACATGGAATGGGAAGGAAATGAGATATTCTTTTCTACAGAAATCGCCAATAGAATCTCACAAGGGAAGGAGTTACTGCGCCGACTCCAACTGACCCAGAACAGACCTTAAAACCAGAAACAGATGTCACCCCGCCCCATACCCATTTGTTGCTTCCAACATTTCAGATGGGCATTTGTTTTGTTTAAGGTTTCTTTAAACCAGCTGGCTGTTTTCAGAAAATGATTACCACAATACACAACACACAACATACAACACAGATACACACACTATTCAGGATTAGCATCATGGAGGGAGTAGATAATTTAAGATTAAAGCTATGTATCGAACTTAGGTTGTGAAAACCGATTGCATAAGAAATCCAAGTCACTTACACCATTTTCACAGAGGCAGGTTCAACATAATAGGTTGAATTCACAGTAGGGAAACAGGTTGAATGCATAGTTTAAATGTTCCCAAGGAATAGCATTAACTTCTTTACGAGGTCTGACAGAAGTTCAGTTTCTGAAGACAAGTAGTATTTAAAAAAAAGTGATTGCTACAAGCCCCTGTATCTGTCCACACTGATGAGCTCTGGAGAAATCCTATATTAAGGGACGGGACTGGCTTTTTTGCACCCAATCGGGGTCTTCTAACGTGAGGTGTGATGACCACACTTGCTCCTTCTGCTTTGAACTCTTTTCTAGATGCTGTGCAACCACTGTTACAGGACGTGTTTGAACATGGGGTTGCCAGCTGCTGGGCTGTTCTGGTGTGTTGAGGAACCCTTTGGACGTGAGGACCAGCAGGCAGAAGCAGGGCTGTGGAGCTGTAGAGGTGGGATTTTTGAGTTACAGTGTGACCCCAATTCTAGCCCCAGCCTCTGCTTTTTTTTTTTTTTTTACTCATCTTCTAGATGTGAATAATTTGCCTCCTATTACTGCTGCCACAGGCAGGAGCTATTCTGGTCGCCTTGATGGCTGCCATGACCCCTACCTGGAAACCGAGCAAACAGGAGTCCTTCTCTCAGTTGAGTCTGTTAGGTATTTTGTCCAAGATGTGAGAGAAGTAACTAAGATAATCTGTCACCACAAACTTAGTCCTTGAGAACACCACCAAGGGAAATCAGTAAGATGGCTCAGAGGGCAAAAGTACTTGGAATCATGAGCTAGGGGAGCCGACTCCAGAAAGCTGCCGTCTCCCTCCACATACATGTTGTAGACGTGTGTGCCTGCACCCACACACAAATCATGCAATAGTGCATACAATAGTGTTAACTAAAACAGCACAAAGTTACTGTCTCCCAGTTCCTGCAGATTCTGCTCCATTATTACGAGCTTCTCTGTTCAGCTCCCAAGGCTAAAATCAACACAGGGAAAAGGGCTGCTTTTCACATCAGACCCAGTGCTTCTCCAGGTCAACACCAATCCCTTCCAACCAAGGAGGGTTCTGCTTTATTCTTATCTTCAGAATGGCAGTTATCAGACATAATATGTGTAACAAGAGAGTCCCTGTGACAATGATTGCGCAACATTGGAAAAGGAGTTCAAAGCTAAAGACAGAAGTCTGGCTACAAGTGTGATGGGCAAATTTAACGTTAGAAGACCCGCTGTATCATACTTCATTCCTAGAAGCTGCCTGGCAACCCCCACAGCATCTCAGCTGCCTCTTCAAGGTCAGCAGGGGAACATCTTGGCTCTTCCGATCTGAATCGGATTTTGTTACTTCTGAGCCTAAGCTCATACTTTCACGTTATTAGGGAAGCCGCATGCAGATAATCCATCTTTCTCAGTTAGGGTTTCTATTGCTGTGATAAAATTCTAGTATGAAAGAAATTTGGGGAGGAAATATCACACATCACACTCCGTTACTGTGCAAAGCCATGGCAGGAATTCAAGGAAGGAACCTGAAGGCAGGAACCAAAGCAGAGGTCATGGGCTGCTTACTGCCTTGCTCCCCATTCAGCCTGCTTTCTCATACAACTCAGGATCGCTTGCCCAGGGGTGGCACCAGCCACAGGGCTGGGCCTTCCCACATTAACCATCAATCAAGAAAATCCCTGACAGTCTTTCTTTGCAGGCCAATCTTACAGAGGCATTTTCTCAACTTCCCAGATATGTTTAGATTCATGTCAAATTGACCCAGACTAACCAGAGCATCAGTTTTCAGTTGCCTAGATGGTTGGGAAACATGATCACATATGAAAAGTCCCTTTCGTGACATAAAAATGACAGGATAGTGGCCATAAAACTTAAGCACACTCACGGTTTCTGCCCGTTCATCTCTTCAGGAGGGTTATCCAAGTGGGAGGCGCCTCGGAGGTCATCTTCACGGTCAGCCTACAACAAATTTACAACCCAAATCATTGACTTGTGATCTCATATCATGTGTGTGCAAGCACGTATGCTACAGATGGATACACATAATGAATATAGCTCTAGAAAGAACCTTCTGAATTGATCAAAATACACCTCAAAACGAAAAGCATGCATACACATGGGACACTGAAATTACTGATGCACTAAGAACTCTGAGCCTTCATGGGCTAGCCTGGGCTTCAGCATAATAAATGAGCCTGCCGGCTGTATTCATTTCTCCTATCCTCACAACATGCTCAGCACTAAAAACGGGCACTAACTGATCGTCCTCCTGTGTCTCTGAAGAAACAAAATGACCCACAGAAACTGAGAACAAGCTTGGCTCTCTCTCTCCAGTGTTCACTAGCCTCACTGAAGCTGTCCCTCGCCTGACTTTTGAGCATACAGGCTGACTGTGGGTTGTTCCCGCTAGCATCACATTGACGCCCAAGATGTCCTGGACCATAACTGAGTTTCTTTGCTTTTATTTTCTTTACTCTTTATTTATAATGATAGATTGAGGCAGGGTAGCATATAGTTCCGGCTAGCCTAGAACTCATAAGATTTCAAAGCATCTGGATTTCAAGGATGCACTACCAGATAAGGTTTCTACAGAAACCTTTCAATATTCATGAAATGCTTTCCTAAGTATCTTCAGTCCAGGAATTGCCTCCATTAATAAGACTGTCAACGTAGTCCTTACAATATTGTATTAGCAAACAATGAAGAAGGCGTGACCTTGCCCCAAAAGTCTTAAGCACAAATGTAGTAAATTGAAATATCAGCCATAACAGGTTATGCTGTTGCAGTTTTAAGGAAGGGATCCGGAAGTCCCCATGCTTAGCTAAGTAGGTTCATCGGAGTGCAGTGGGCTGCTTCCAGCAAACCGTTTCAATAATGCAGGAGTATAAACCACTTTGAAATCACACCATAAACAGCATCTTCAATCTCGGATTGCAATTATACATTGAATGCAGAATCAACTCCAAATGTGGAAATCCTGAAAATTGTTGGCAGGGAACGGAGAAAGAACTGGATTCTCTACATGAAGGCACAATTCCCTAGCAGCTGGCTTGGCTCACCTGTGGCACCTCAGTGAAGTTCTCATGGGGCAGACAAGTATTCTAGACGTCTTTTGTGATAGAACCATTCAAGAAAAATGTCTGATATCAAATATCTGATTTCAAAGCTTAAGTTCAGTCTGGGTACCTGTGTGTATTTGTGTATGTGTATGTGTGTGTGTGTGTGTGTGTGTGTGTGTGTGTGTGTGTCTGTATATATATGTGTGTGTGTGTGTATTTATATGTGTGTGTGTGTGTTTGTGTGTGTGTGTGTGTGTCTGTATATATGTGTATGTTTATGTATGTGTGCATTGTGTCTGTGTGTGTTAGTGAGCATCTGTGTGTGCTCGGGTGTTTCTTTTGTATGTGTGTCTGTGGGTCTTTGTGTATATGTGTTTTGTGTTTACATGTGCATGTTTGTATGTGTCTGCATGTCTTTGTGTGTGTATGTGTCCATATGTGTATATGAGTCTGTCTGTGTGTTTATGTATGTGCATCTCTGTGTATTTGTGTGTCTCTCTGTGTGCGTTTGTGTGTGTATACATGTGTCTCTGAATGTGTGTTGGTGTGTCTGTGTGTCTATGTCTGTGTATGTGTGTCTGTGTGTGTGTATATATTCTCATTCGTAGAATCAACATGATACAGCTGATATGAAATGATATGATACAGTGTGTATACTAGAACCTATCAGGAAGGCACAATATGATCCAAACCATGAGGACTGAAATCTTGAATCTGTCAATCTTATTTCAAGCTAAAGAAGCCAATTAGCAAAGCGATGTATTCAAATTATGTATTCAAATAGCATCCTTGAGCTTCTCATCTCTACAACCGGGGCAGTGTGACTACCCACTTCTTAGGATTGTTACAAACACAAAAACATATGACATATGGAAAGGTACTATGGTAGGTCCTAGAAAGATAATCCCCACATAAGTATTAATTGCTCTACCGTCAGCTTCCTGGATTACAGTGTAAGAAACTCAATTCAAAAACTTCTCAGAGAAACAATAATTGGTAAAGGCTATTTTTAAAAAAACTAAAATATTTAGTAGCCCTAAAGACATACAGAAAATAAAGAAATATTTCTTCAAGAAAATCAACTATATCAGGAATTGGGATGGAGACAGCATAGATTTTCATCCCTTGAGCCACAGTAAGCTTCCTTCCCAACTCTCTCCACAGTTCAGCACAGTTGTCGGGGAAGAGTAGGTGTAGAGCACGGGACTCTTGTCATTTTGCATCAGAGTCGAGGCTCTGGTGCCTCCTGGGAAAGCCAGGTCAACAGCTTGTCTCGAGTTTCTGCCTCTGAATACTTCAGACTCTTAATAAGTGGAGAGAAAATGCCAGGTGGTCAGAGATTCCCTTCTTCCATGCAGCTCCCATCATGGGAAGAAGCTCTTCTCCACGCTGGAAACAGCAGGTGGAGGACAATGGGGTCCAAGTAGCATTTCTGGGGTTCTTTTATAGACTGGCGTTCTATACCAGGAACCATCAGCCAAGAGGCTCCTGGCTACTGCCCTTATCAACTGCGCAAATGAAAAACAGAGCCCCTCAGGAGTCTCCTAAAGATGAAACAGAGAAAGGTAAAGGGATCTTCCGTACAGCCTCTCCCTGGGGAACGATATCAACTGTGTGCACAAGAATAGGAGGATAAAATGAAAATCTTGCCCAGAGATGTGGGAGTCTCAAGAGATTGGACAGATGAAATTATAGAGTGTAAGGAGACCTTGGTCAAGTTTATGTTCAAGATATTTTCCAACGTTGGTATTTTTCAATATCGGAGTTAAAAAAAAAAAAACTAAGCTGAAAGCTCTTGAGAAATAAAACAAATTTGCACAGCAGAGGAGACAAGGAAGAGTTAAGGACTTTATATCAGAAAAGACACTGCCGAGCACACAAGGTTCTCAGCTAAGCACCTCGAGCAGGGAGGGGGCCGCACTAGGGAGCAGGGCCACACCACTACCCAACTGAAATGATATGAATCACTTGTATCTCACTCAGTAAAGGATTATAAAGAAGAAAGGGCCATCATCACCTTCAATATTCTCATATAATACTTTAGTTTTGCTAAAAGCAGTAAAGGAAAACTCTTTTCAAATAGCATGAGAGACATGGGAGCTTGGTACAAATGTCTGGGGTATTTGGGTGGCATTACAGAGATGCACAAAAGACAGAGTAGTCAGAGTCACCTTGAAGAGCCAGTCATGAAGAATGAAAGATGCCAAGATTTGGAGACTCTTCAACCCAGAGAAATTGTACCTAAGCACCTGCTTTCAGGAGGGACAGCCAATAACATTATGCCAGCTTCCTCTACTGCAAATGAGGAAGTACCTTTCCAATGAGCTGTCTTCTGAAAATCCATGCTCCGAGTACATTTTCAGAGCGCTCTCTCTCTCTTCTCCTGGGTTTCCCCTCCTTACCTTGCTCTTTTCCACAGAGGCATCACATACAAGCACTTCTACCATCCCTTACGGCCACAGCAAAGTCAACCCTGAGCGTGCTTTGGTTTCTGCTGATGTCCTGGCCCTAGATACCACCGGATCATGTTGACCAAAGTATGGTTAATCTCATACCATTTTCTGGAGCAGATCACCACTGCCAAAATTCCTTCCAGGGTGAGCAGTCATGAATAAACAATCAAAAACAGAAGGGTAAAACATTTCAGGCTTGGATCACTTCATTCACGGAAGCACAGATTGATAGCTGGGGAGATAGTTCAAACAGCAACAGGTACCCGTGGAAGACCTGAGTTTAATGCTGTAGAGCCCATGTCACAAGGAAACATTTTGATAGCGAGAGACCCCATCTCAAAAAACAATGTGGACTGCTCCTGAGGAGACAGTGGCTAAGTTTGACCTCTGACTTTTACACGTTAGTGTACACACACACACACACACACACACACACACACGCATGTGCGCATGCAAACACTTTCACACATGCACACACAACACAGATTAAGTCTCAGTTAGCACAGTGCCTGGAGCCAGGACAAATTTCATGTTCAGATCGCAGATTTTGAAATATTTGCTCATCTAATGAGACACCGTGAGTGTGAGACTCAGATTATACATGAAACATATTTGTTTCATACACACCTAACAGACACAACCTAAGATAATCTTATGTACTATTTTTAGAGCAAGTGACACGAAGCCAGTTGTGACATTTTCCACCTGGGGCTCAAAACTACTTAGATTTTGGAAAACTGGGACTGGGGGCTTTCACATTAGGAACTTTCCACCTAGGTAATGAAACAGTAGAAACAATTATGAGTGGGTAAACCCCTTATGAAACAACAAAGTTGTCTCCATTTTGATCTAGAAATACTTCCTATATTTAAAACTATAGAAGCTTAAACAGATTCTAGACTATAGAAATACATTTTATGATCTTCTATAAAACAGGGACACTATTTTTCATGGGTCAAAGAAGAAAACCAACAGATTATATTTAACAATAAAATGCTCACTAACGTACGTAGGGTTTTTTGATACATTGTATCATTTAACTGCTTGGAGCCTTATAAACATGCTTCGGGAAAGCCCATTCCATGAGACAGGACAGAGTCTTGTTCTCTAAGACTCCAAGACACTCAATTCTGCACATCCTAAGGCAAGTCACGTGAGCTTCCTAGGTCTCTGATGTGCATACACTAAAACCACTATTATATTTAAATTCCTTGAGCTTCTTATGTAGATCCTGTTTAGTCAAGGTGGATAAAAATACTGCTTCTTAAGATTATTACGACAACCAAAAGAGAATATGTGTATAAAAATATTCTGATTCTAAAATTTCATATTTGTCAAGCACTGACTTTGAGCCAGGAACGGTCATAGAATTCTCCTGTACTCACCTTCTTTATCCACACAATCCTGAAATGATCTAAATATCAGTGATCTTTGTTACCAGGGAGACACACAGAGGCTTTGTTCAAATGCTTGAGGTGTGCAATACGTGTGACGTTCCAGAGACAGAATACATAGAAGCCACCTTGAAGAGCCAATTGTGAAGAATGAAGGACACCAAGCCTCCCTTACCGGAAGTACAGATCGGCCCTCTGAACTCTGATTTGGACTACCATCTGTCGACTCTGTTGCAGTGGTCACTGTGGATAACTCTGTTCAGGTTCACTTTGGTTTGTTACTTGAAACTGGCCGACTGCATACCAGGTCAGGCCCTGGGCTTAAGGGGAATCATCACACCAACAGGTGTGGAATCATGCTCCCAAAGTGCATGCGAAAGGGGTTCATTGATCTAAACCAGAGATACAAAGAATTTGACAAGTCCAAAATATATATCTGAGGGTGGGAGGAAGCTCACAGTCACAGCCCCTTTAGTTTCCTCCATCCACTGACGTTTCTGCCTGCCCAGGCTGTCTGGGGATCTCTGTGTTTCTTGTCACGGCTAAATCAGAACGCAGTGGCTAATGCAACCATATACTGTTTTCTACCCCTGAACTCATACCCCGCATTCTACTGGGGCAATGATTCCAAGGGCATCACCCCTCAAATCTTGCAACTGTCTCTTTTAGGGGAGACTCAAGGTTAAAAGAACATCTTCCCTGGCTCGGATACGAGGAAATAGGAATGACAGCCGCCTGCATGTGTGGAGTACTGAGCTCTCAAGAACTTGCGTCGTTAATTGCAAACTCAACTCTAACTTAATATAATTTTCTCTAAAATAAACTTCTTCTGCAATGAAATGAGTCCTCAGACTTCAGCAAACTGTTTGATGCATCTCAACAAATGAAATCTCATGAACTGTCACCACCCAAATCAAGATTCAGGATGTTTTAAACTCTTGAAAGTCTCCTGTCTCTTGGTTAAACAATGCCCCCCTCCTCACTGATTATTTTTTTTTTCCAGATCGTTGATTTTAAATAAATGGAATAATTCTGGGTTGTATCTAGCCTCTTATCTCAGAATATTTAGCATTCTAGGAATCTACTCCTTTTTAATGATGGTTCTATTGTTTGTATAGAATATAATGTTTTGTTCATCTGAATAACATTCTGCGTCCACAGAGCATTTTATTAACCAAGAGTATCAACAGATTAAACACGAGGCCATTATTCTGCCTATTAATGGGACAAACAAGAGTAGTTAGTGATAATAGAAATGAGAGGCAGAGGCAGGTGGGTCTCTGTGAGTTCAAGGCCAGCCTGGTCTACAGAGTGAGTTCCAGGACAGCCAGGGTTACAACGGAGAAACTGTCTTGAAAAAAACAGAATAATAATAACAACAACAACAACATACTTTACAAATAAGGTTCTTTAAATTGAATGTATACTTTGCAAAAAAAAATGTTTGTTTGTTTGTTTTTTTCCAACACAGAGTATCTCTGTTAGAATGCTGGCCGTCCTGGAACTCACTCTGTAGACCAGGCTGGCCTTGGACTCACAGAGATCTGCCTGCCTCTGCCTTCCGAGCAGTGGGATTAAAGACATGCACCACCACCACCCGGCTAAAAAAAACAAGAGTTTTAAAAGTTGGTTTTTACAAGGTTCTTCAACCAATAAAGTCTGGAAGCTCTGCAGTGACCCCCACACTCACTCATGACCACCACGCTCTCTGAGTAGTTGAAGAACTGTGTAGTTGAAGAACTGTGGCTGTCTTCTAATGCCAGAGCAACACATCTTCCTAACTTTAACTTCACTCTCTTTTCAAGTTAGTTATTTTGAGGATGATGACCTTTATGTGTGTACAGACCAACACACGATTCTGTAGTGCTGATAACATACATGCAAACACACACTTTCTAATGGGAACTCACTCATCTAAGCGGTTTATCGAGAGAATCATGAGACTAATTAAATGACAGCAATTTCCTCAACTCTAATGATCTATGGGAGCTGCCATGGATTTGAGGAATGAAAATGTACGCAAAATACAAAAATCAGTTAGTAAACTTAATTCTTATCATAAGATTCAGAGAAGTGGCAGATGCTTAGTGTCAGGATGTTAAAATGTGGCTGCCTTCACATAAGAGAGAGAGAGAGAGAGTGTGTGTGTGTGTGTGTGTGTGTACACCATTTTATGTGTATCCTCTTGAAAACAAAGAGAAAGGTAAATTTAGGTAATCATCTCAAGAGGCACAATCTGCAGGCCCCGTGGGGTAGTGCTTGTAGCTACGGGCATTTCCAGACACTAGCTTGTGTCATGGGAGAAATGTTTATAAGCCGGGATCTTACTCTAGAGAAGCCTTCAGAATCCAACAACAGTATAGTGAAATCCTGTATCGGATGGCTGCAGCATAACCGGGAGGGAGAGAGTAGAAATGGGTAGCTCGGCATTATCTAGCTCGGCGTCTAGGTAGCAACTATGGAGTCCAGATCCATAGAGAGGGGAGCCTAGTCAGGAGAATACCAGGTATGTGTAAAGACGGAGGGGAGAGCCACAAGAGGGAGGGAGAGAAGGGACAGCTGCACGCATCAGAAGAGCAGAGCTGAAGTAAAGGTCAGTTGGGAGAGCCTGGAAGGTAGGAACTCCAGCTGAACTGTGGAGGGGAAGGCAGTGGAAGCCATCCCGGGGATGACAAAGATTAGGGCTCATCAGATTCAAACTGGATGGAGTGAGTCAGAGAAATAAAAGAAATTGGGGAGAAGATAGATGTTGAACACTCAGTCTTGCAGAATTCTAAAGGCCACCAAGGCGATACACACGTTTGAGGAAGACAAAAATGCAAGTTAGGGGCTGGAAAGATGGCCAAGTGGGTAAAACTGTGATGTGAGCTTGATCCCCAGAACACACAGTGAGGGGCGCATTCTCCTGCTCCCCGGAATTCAAGGTAGGAGACAAAACCCTCAAAGATGCTGTACGTGCCCCCATTGAAACCAGGGATTCTTTTTCTCTCAAAACCTTTGAGCTTTCCTGTTCTTAGTGTCACCACTTCCTGTTTCCCACACAGACAGGACATTCACGCCATGATCTTTTGTTTCGCCAACAACCTAGAAATATCTGGGGAAGAGTTTCAGTGGAGGAATTATTAGATCAGTTGGTATGCGGGTGGTATGGGGGGGACTGTCTTGATTTGAGAAAAGAGAAAGATGGAAAATAGATTTTCTCTATCTTTAAATCTTTGGATACACTTACCAAGGTGTCAAATCAGCTTTTTGTTGTGGTGGTGGGTTATACAGAGTGTAGTTTGTATACAACAACCTACAGTCCCAGCGACGTGTGCTAATGGCATTAGCGAATACCATTATTGTTCTGTTTCATAAGTACTGTATCTAAAAGGTATCCTTTGTATTGCAATGCAGATAAAATAAGCTCATTTATATTAATACCTGTTTTCCTGACAGTAAATTCTCTCTAATGCATTAATTATGGCTCCAGATAGACCGATGATTATTTCATGTATGCTAATTATGGATCACGTTATTCAGTGAGCCATACACATAAGTAAACAAGTAGAATGGATTCCCCAGGGAGAGGATAAAAAGACAATGATTTCCTCTCCACTACAGCTTGGATGGTTTGCCCAACAATCAGGGAGTAATTAGAGAAGAAAATGAAGAGTGAGCCAACAGAGCTGCAGGAGCGGTCTCCTGGCAAGGACGCTTCCTCCCTAGGATGAAATTAAAGCAGACATCTTTATCATTGATCATAAGTGGAGAAATATGTTAGCTATGACGATCTGTTTTCAGAAGTATGCGAATCATATGGTCAAATGTGCCACACTTTATATGAAATAAATTGACTGCCATCCTCTGACTTGAAGGCCAGATTCCCAGGCATGCAAAAGATGAAACTAAGTTGTTTCTAATTACTGATTTTTAATTACAGACTTACCCCCACAACACCAGACTGATGGGATAATATCATTTAGAGTAGGAGCCTCACTCCAACTTTTGGTGTATGGATCAGTGGTTTAAATAAGAGGCAGAAGGGCTGGAGAGATGGATTGACAGTTACGTGCTCTGGCTGTTCTTGCAGAGGACCCAGGTTTGGTGCACATCAACCACAGAGTAGCTCACAACCATCTGTAACTCCAGTTCTAAGGGGATCTGTCACCCTCTTCTGGCCTCTAAGGGCACTGCACACACATGGTGCACAGACATACCTGCAGACAAAACTCTCATAAGATAAAAAAATTTTAAAATAGTGGGCAGAAATGATGAGGAGGAGGAGTTACCAAAGTGCACGATATAACAACTCCCTGGATTGACTTTCCCGTGTATCGGTGTATTTTTATGGTCCAAAAACATTCCCCCAAAATTGTCATGGAGAAGAGACAGAGATAGCTTTAAAAATATGGACATTGTTTTTTTCTAATAACACTTAAAAAACACTTTGAGAAGGTCTATGTTTTTCTTATTGAGCCAGGAATCTGATGTATGTTCTGAATTCCCCAGCTCAGCTTTTAGACTTGTTTCTCTTGAACTATTTTCTCAGTTGTCAGCAGTGGTTACCCTGAACCAGCACACACACTCTCAAGACTAACAAGGATGCATGGTAGTTGCATCAGTGTTCTTCGAGGTCCTCTAGTTCACATTAGGCATTTGGGAAAAGAGCATTTTAATTATCTGGGAAGCAGTCAAACAGCAATCAAACATTAAAAGACCACAGCTTCTATCTAAGATCACGGTTTGGCTTCTGGGCTTTCATAATAATGTGTCTCTGACCAGCAAGAGGCTTCGGGGGAAAGCCAGAAAGCAGTTCTATTAGTCCTAATGAAGTAATAATGTTTTGAACTCATAAAACAACTGCTTGAAATAAGAGTAAAGGTCACAGCTCTTTCAAATTAGCATCAGTTAGCCTAGATGGGTAATCAATAACTGTCCATTTACACTGTTCATCCAGCCAAAAGGCCAGAAATAAACCTTTGGTCTGTTTTACACATTACTAGGATAGTGTGTGTGTGTGTGTGTGTGTGTGTGTGCGTGTGTGTGTGTGTGTGTGTTTATGTATCACACTTTGAGCCAAGGTTCTTCTATAAGAGAGAAATCTATGAAAAATTAATTCATCAAAATATTAGAAATATTCTCTCACTGAAGAAATGGCTCAGTGATTCAAGGCACTGGCTGCCCTTCCAGAGGATCCAGATTTGATTCTCAGAACTCACATAGTGTCTTACAACTATCTGTAACTCCATTTCCATGGGACCTACTAACTTCTTCTGGTCTATGCAGGCCCCAGACACACACGTACTCCATAGACATACATGTAGACCAAACACCTATACACAATAAATAAGTTTCAAAAAAAGAAAATATTCAAAGATACAATTCTTGACAGTCTTCTTTTGAAGACTTAAAGAATACTATCTTTTGTGTGTGTGTGTGTGTGTGTGTGTGTGTGTGTGTGTGTGTGTGTATGTGTGTGTATTTGTAGTTTAGGAGTTATAATATCAGAATAAAATATATTTTAAAGCTGGAGATTAATCAAAGACATCCTTCTATTCCTCTATATTCAGACCCAAGTCAATCATGCAGTTATTTAATTCAAGAATGTTTTAGGTAAAAAGGCAACCACGTCCCCCGAACGGGGTCTTGAGTGATTATGGCTGTGAGTGATCCAGACGAAGGGACACAGCTGGAAGTTTCACTTCCCAACACCACGTCCTGATCTTGACATCCTGAAACTCATGGAAGACCTATAAATGTATGATTTGCTTTTAACTAGATAAAAAAAATAAATGGATGACGAGCAAATGATCTATTTAGTGCACTAGTTATCAGTGATAAGAACACACTAGGACCAATGTTTGCAAGGACAGCAGAGCACCCAGCATCTTGCTTTACAAATGAAAAGATGATCCTCCCCGTGAGCACCAGCTACTCCCAGGCAGAGCAGGTGTCGAGGAACATTTGAAGTGTCCAGTTCTGTGTTTATCCCACCACACACAGAAATATTAACTTGCATCACCCCAAGAAAGATAAGTAATTTTAGTCCATATTCAAATAGGTGAGTGAAGGAGAGAGTCAGCTAAACCTGGAATTACTTACCACGAAATTTTAGTCAGTTTCGAAACAGTGGCTCGCTTTGGCTGTGCCCACGTTTCTCCCTGATTATCAAGAGCACACACCAGAACGTGTCTCCCAGGACAAATACTACCTATCTCAATGTAAACACCTGCTGTAGGAAAATTTATCTCTGGTCATCCAACAAGCCCAGTAGGATCCCAGAAAAGGATAGTTCCAGAGATTTAAGTGCTAATTAATTGCTTTCTTGCTTGGTTGGTTAAGCCACAGCCAGATGTTCCCCCGCCAGGACATTGCCTGTTTCTTCAGAAGACATAACAAAAATAAAAATTCTTTTATATGCAGTACCTTATCTTCTTAAAATAAAAACATCAAAGCTGCCAAATCCTGAAAGAGGCTCCACTTTCACCTAGAAATGTGGAGGAGGCTTTTTCTGAGTCAAAGAGCAAGAGTGTGCAGGAACCTCACAGTCAGACACTAAGCATGTGGCTACTGGGTTCTCCCTCTAGGTGAGAAATCTTGGTTCCTGACTTGCTCTCTGGGTCACTGCATAGTGGAGATAATTGCTCTCTTCTCATGTTCCCAGCTGGTGTAACAGAACTAGTAGGAAACTGGTGAGAACTGTATGTGCTTTGAGAGGATACACAAACAGCACATAGTAAGCACTCAATAAACAGATGCCGCTATGATAAATATTATTAACTCCCTCACTTCTGCACTTCTTTTAACTTACAGAAGTCTCATCTTAACAGCAGAAAATTAGGACGTGCATAAGCAGATCACATTTCCAAATGGCAGTCATGGATTAGCTTATGGAGATACATCGTTTGGCTCAACTCGTCAGAACTGAAGTGTTTTTCATTTTCAAGTTAAGATTTACATCCTTAAATTACATGCTCCCAGACACTTAGCTCTAAGTCAACAAATGTGAGGTATCATAGTGTGATATAATTTAGATTTCAAATATAGAAATCCTTGGCTAAAATGTTGATACTGAGGCTAGAACCAGAGGTTTACTTTGGTCGTAAATACAACTTTAAATGGCATGAGGCATCTAGCATTAAGTGAAATCCAGTTTAAATTTGGCAGCAATTTAATTATAGGGTTGCCTTGACACAGACTCGAAACCATTTGTAAATCTGCACTGTACTTTCCACCTTGCTCTTACAGAAGCACCAAATGATAGGATACAACTGACCAAACATTTCCTGACCTGACACTGGAGAGTGTTGTAGAAATGGCGATGTATATGGACATTTCTCATTTACCAACATTCTATAAAAATTGCTAGTTGAAGTAGAAAATGAGTGTTTCATACGAATCCAATTTTTGACAGATTAAACACACACCTAGCATTCCATAACAAGAGCACAAAGACATCAAGGAGGTAGAACACGATGCCTTTCCTTGAAAGGAGTGCATTTTGCAGAAGGATGATCTTAAAAATGAATGCTTTCCAGGTATTTATCAGGTGTCTAGAATTATAATAAGTCCTTCAAGTGTGTCAACTCGGTTTAATTTCACAAACACCCTGGAGCGAGGTATCAATTCAGAGCAATAAAGCTGTGGTTTAAAAGGGTGAGAGCCTTCCCCTTCCCCAGGGTGACATGATAGATGGGGGAGGTCACTCGCTACTGTGCATCTCCCCAGTGGGGTCCCCGGTTCTCCTTGCACATGAGCTGTGAACATCTCCACCCACTGTGACGAGACACAGAATCCCTCTGGCACATTTAGATTTCTACTTCAACCCTCCTTCCTTTACAGTGTTAGCATAGAGGATGGGGTTTCCATCCTGATAGTTCCTGAAGCCTTCTCCCTTGGTCCCAGCCCTTGCATCAGGACCCACTGACTTTTCTAGAAGCCATCCCAAGCATCGCACTCCCCACCCCTGTTGTATATAATTCTTGACTACTGCTTTTACTTTACAGACCTAGAGTGATTTCCCAGCCTCCGACCGAAACACAGCTCACTGCTCCTCACTTTTTCTCCCTCTGGGGCCCCTCATACCCTCACTTTCCTCCTGATCCAGCACCAATTTCAACAGGACTTCCCTGTTTTCTTTCCCTTTGTTCCAGTTGTCTGGCTAAATGTAACTGACCAATCCAACTAACCCTAAACTACACCATGGCAGCTTTCCGGCGTCCGAACCTGATGAAAAGAAAACGTAAAATAGCTTGGCAGACTTCTGTTTTGATGCGTACTCAAGTGCGCCCCTCCTTGCTACATAGGAGCCACACCAGATTTCTCAGACCCATCAGTTTCAAACTTCCAGGTCTCTGCTTGTAAAAAAAAATGACTGACATAAGAATTTTTTGCTCATATGGGCTAGAGAGGCTAGTACTTCCAATATTAGAAACTAAAGGTGAGAAAGTTTAAAACATGTACCAACCCATTTAAAAACAGAAGAGGAATAGCCCTGTGTGAAAGCTACGGTCTACATTTCAGGGGCTACATTCAGAGGCCTCTGTGGTCTGGATGGAATGTAAGCACACCTTTAATCCAGTATTCAGAAAGTAGGGGTAACAGACGCCTTTAATCCCAGTGTTTAGAAGGCAGTGGTCATCCACACATTTAATCCCCGGTGGGTGGGGGGGGGCGGGGAGGAACAGTGGGAGCAGACACAGGAAGCAGAACTTAGAAGGAGTCAGTTTCACACAGGAAGTGACATCTGAGATGAGTCAAAGTGAATGGCAGACAAAGTGACTAATCAGAGGAAGAGTTAACAGAGTAAGGACAGGCCCAACTCTCATGAGAAAAGGTGGCCTCTTAGCTCAGTAAAGGTTACAGAGGAGTTGGAGTCAGTTGAGTCAGTTGAAGCAGTTAGTTGAAACAGTCAGTATGAAGAGTGAGTTAACAGAGTAAGTTGAAGAGTCAGTTATAGTGGGGTTATAGAAGCTGAGGCTGCGGTCAGTTACGGCACAGTTAGTTACGGAGGTGGGATGGAGCAGTGAGAGCTCAATGAGAGACACAGAGACATAGCAGAGCTTGGCAGAAGCCCAGAACAGAATGTGAGTTAAACCAGGAGAGTCCAGAGTCCAGAGGGGCTAGTAAGAGTGGCTCAGTCAGCAGTAGGTCTCAGAAGGCTAAGGCTAAAGCCTTCTAGGTCCAGGCTAGCAGTTTAGATGTTCTAGATTGTACAAAGGCTGAAGACTTCCAGTTCAAGGATTAAGACTAGATTGAAAAGACAAAATTCTCTAAGGCTCCAGGGTTCCAGGGCTCCAGCGATTTAATTAGACAAATGAATGAACTGTACTCTGCCCTGAACCAATGTCTACAGCTGTTGGATCCACATCAACATCTACATACACATCTACAAAAAAACAAGGGAAAGAAACTGATTACATGCTAATATACGTACTTTAGCAATCATGTTCCTATTCTCCAAAACAAAAGTCACCTGGGAGAAGATCATGGTCTGGAATCCACATGCATTGGAGGTCTGCCTGTAGAAAACTGGAATCTCACATCAATTTCTGCCCTGAAGCTTTTGAAATAGCACACCCAAGTTGTTTCTCAAGAAATATGGAAAATTGACTTCAAAAATACCCTGGCTGCTCTCAACTTTGTTCAGAAAAGGCTTCTTTTTGCAGTGGGCTGCAGTCAATAGAGAGAAGAATAGCGAGTGAAGGTACTGAGTGACTGGCCCCAAGTGGGACATCTATATTAACCCCACCATCACCAAGGCTCCAGAGCGTCACAGAGGAGGAGGAATAAAGAATGTAAGAGCTAGGAGTTGGGTGCTACGAAATGCTGTCTTCTGAACTTGGCATTGTTGGGTAATAAGCCCAGGTCATGAAGAATTAAGTCAAGATGTACCAAGCAATTGCCTCTAGCAATAAAGAACTGTTTGGCCCCAGCCTGGCTGTTCTGCTCCAACTGCAGAAACAGTATGGCCAGGTACTGAAAACAACCCACCCTGCTTCCAATCAAATCATACACACGCCAAAAAAAAAAAAAGTCATAACTTCCTGGTAGTTACCTACATATGTGTGCATGTATATATATCTGCACCCAGCACCTCTAAGTGTGCTCAGCCTTCATCCCACAGAAAGGTTGGTGTCCTTCACCGTTCTAATAAAGCATCTCAGACTATTGAGATTGAGTGTGTCTGCTTCTCTGCCTCAGTTTACTTACAGGTCATGGCTACTGTACTCATGAGCTCCTAGCAGCTATGATTATCTGCAAAGGACCTTCACAGGACCAAGCCAGTTAAAATCCAAGCAGAGATAGGTGTGGTGCTTTGAATGAGAACAGCCTGCACAGACTCTTATATTTGCACGCTTAGTCCCTGGTTGATAAACTGTTTGGGGAGGATCAGGAAGTGTGGGTTTGATGGAATAGGTATGACCTATTGGAGAAAATGTGACACTGTGGTGGGGGTGGGGGCTTTGAAGTTTCAAAAGCCAGGCCCAGTCTGCCCCCCTCTCCCTGCCTGCTTCCTGTCAATCAAGATGTAAAGCTCTCAGCCTCTGCTCCAACACTAGTGTGCTTCCTGCCATGACGATAATGAACTAACCCTCTAAAGCTATGCGCAAGCCCTCAATTAAATGGTTTTTTTCCCCCTTTTTTCAGTAACAGTCACCTTGGTCATGGTGTCTCTTCCCAGCAATGGAAGAGTAACTAAGATAATGGGATAGGCAATTTCCAGGTCCCACCCTTTCGATATTCCTCATGGATTGCTGTTGAGGGAAGGAAACTCAATTCCTTTCTTTTTTCAGATGTGGACACTGGTAGGTGGGTTCTTATGATCCTGTGTATGCCGCTCCCCTGCCACCATTGCCACATGCAGGCCTGCGCAGCAGTAATTAGACTTAACGAGTTATCCGAAGGGAAAAAAAAAATGGGAAGCCATACGCCATATATATATATATATATATATATATATATATATATATATATATATATATATATATGTATGTATATATATATATGTATATGTATATATGTATATGTATATATGTATATATATATATATACACACACACACACACACACACACACACACGAAGACACTTATTTATAAGCTGACATATACTCCAGTCATTCTCTGTTACACTCTGGTGGTCTCCTATAGCAGTGGTTCTCAACCTTCCAAATGCTGTGACCCTTTAATACAGTTCCTCATGTTGTGGTGACCCCCCTCCCCACAACAGAATTATTTTTCTTGCTGCTTCAGAACTGTCATTTTGCTACTGTTGTGAATTACATTGTAAATATTTGATACACGCATGGTCTTATATGACTCCAGTGAAAGGGTCGTTCTCAACCCACAGGTTGAGAACTGCTGTTCTATAGTATTCATTTTCCTTGACATTTTCAATACCGACTTTCTTCTCTGGTAGAACAAAACCCTGGATAAACCCAATGCTTTGACTATATTTTGTGCTAACTGGCATGGCTGTGGTGATTCCTTGGCAAACAAAGCCACCAGATGAGTTTCCACGTGTTCCTGTCGGATTACGCACCAGCCTTCCCAGCCAACTTCCATTTTCCTCCAGCCTGCTGCCCTGCCTCCTATTGATAAAGCCAATGTCTGTCTTGCTTGTGCGGAATTTCCCAGGGTCCTTCTCAAGGGTATTGCCTCAGCCTCAGCGTGTGTACCAATTCTTCCTCCTCTTCACGTCATTTCCAACCAATACTCTAAGGTGTCTCTAAAGGTCCCTTCATCAAAACGTCTCAATTCCTCTTCCTCTCTAGATGTAGACCAACTTCGCTTTTCCTTGTCCAGCAAAACTTCCCAAATTGCTGCTCTCATTCTGTCTGGATGGGGAAAATGGAGGGCAGTCAGGGTACAGGGTTCCTGGGAAGACAATGGACAGGATGGGAGCAAAGCAGATGGCATCAAATCCTTAGAGAAACAAGCTTCACAAGAGGAAATGCGTAGGATGTTCGTCGTTGACCCTTCTGAATTTAGTGGCTTCATTCCTTCCATATTCCGAAGGGTCTGTGAAATCAACGGCACGGTGATTTCACAAGGCAACACTGGCTGCTTGTGCGTATTTCCAGTACCTGGCTTGATTTTTGTCTCCAGAGTAGAAGGGATTTGTTTTGGTTTGGTTTGTTTTAAATATGCAAACATTGAATTTCAACAGTCATTTTTTCCCCCTTCTTGTGTGTTACAACATTTGTTACATCGCTTGGTTTTGGAATCAGGCAAATCTCAAAGCGGTACTGAATTGATTGTGAAACATAAATCCTGTTTGCCTTTTGATTTGTGGGCAGCACCGCGGGTGATGAGGAGCCGGAAGGAAAAGATACCCGCAATCTCAGCCCTTTCTTCATGCTCTCAAAATATTCTCTTCCTGATTACTTCTCCCAAGCTGAAAAGCAAGCCAAGACCCCTGTTCAGAAGTCTTCTGAGTACAACGCGGTACCGACCCACCACCAGTCAGCTCTCTGCTGAATGTCAAGCCTGTTTGTGCAATCGATCAATCTTTGGGGCTGGTATTCAGTAATCTTTTGCGCTTCTGAGATGGCCGGGATTCAAGTAGGGGGAAAACAGATGATTGGGATGCTGGTTTTCTTTATGTTCTGACACTGCCGTCCTGCCTTTTGTCCGTCCCATGCACAGCTTATCTCAAATATTTACTTTCAGAGATAAAAAAATCTCCCAATTTTAGGTTTTCGACAGAAAACTGGAAATTGATTTCAGGAAGTCATTTTATTTTTTCAGGTAGATGGACGGATGGAGACAGTCAGATGGATTTAATTATTTCATTTCAAGCCACATTTGGTAAAAAAAATGAAGAGAAAGAAATATTTCACTTCAGAGACATTTAGAAAACTGACTTTTTACTTTTTACCCAATGAAAGCAAAGGAATATATATATATATATATATATATTCATATATATATGAATATATATGAATATATATATATATATACATATATATATGAATATATATGAATATATATATGTACATATATATGTATATATATACATACATATACACATATATATAATTTCACTGTGAATAAAGAAAATACCAGTTATCATAAGATTCTACTTAATATATGACAGTTTTAATTGCTTAATGACACCATTCCCAGGCTTTTTCAGATACACAATACTTCCCTCGTCAGCTGTATCAGACATTTCCCAAATTGAACATAGGAAGCTAACTGCTCTTTGAGTATATTCTATTATCACTGAGAAAGCATCTAGTTATGACCAGATTTAATATTAACACGTTTAATTTTTAACTGCTCTAAACAACTGCTTGCTATCCTTATTTTATCCTAAATATTTTTTTACATGAAGCCATTTCCCCCACAGTATTAATGCAATTCATTATTTTAACGTTTTTTTTCTTAAGAATCGGAGTATTTCCTGACTTTAAAACATTGACTGAATCATCATAAAGAAGAGAACTGATGTTACAGTGAGAAGATGGGAAAGGGTTAAACAGATGTGTCGCTAACACAAGAGGATGATGACATGAAGGGGATTTGATCTTGGAACGTCAACTGTCCCCACTGGACACAAGGAATCTCAGACTTGGGGAGGAGCACATTCCGGCAGAAGGAGACTGTGAGGTTTTCTTGCATTCTGTAAACACAGCAAAGCGACTTTGTATTTGTAACTCAGAGTGTTAAGGAGGTCCTTGAGAAAAACTAATTAGATGTGAATGAGTTATGCTTCAGCGTTATCGGACCAAAGAGGTCAGGCAAGCTCAAGAAAATAAGAGACCTTGTAGTTTCTGGAAAGTCAGAAATCGATAAAACCATTTAGAAATTTAACAAACATGTGTTTTATTGTTTGCTTCTTGCTATCAATAAAGAGATCCTGGGGGCAAGGCCAGGAATGCAGCTCAGCTACACGGTGTGTGGTTAGTGTGAAAGAACCTGGAGCCAATTCCCAAGTACAAAAAGAACGGACTGGATTCCAGTAACTCTGGGATCTTCCAAGCTGTACAAGAACAAAAGGAAACAGTCAATATCATTTGGAAACTGATTTCGAAGTTTTCAGTTAATATGCTTGTGAATAACACAGCACCAAAACAAAGAAACTGAATTCTAAACATCATATATTCATGTTTCAAAAAAAAAAAAATCTTAGAGTGGGAGAGGGAAAGAGAGATGGAGAGGCAGAAAATGGGGTTCAATTTGGTTTTTTTTTTATCATTTTTTTTCTTTATGTAGACATACAAGCTTAGTTAAAGGGTTTCCTATAGAAAATGATTTGACATATAAATCCCAGACAAGCGGTTACTTGCCACCTTAAGAGAAACTCAGCTGCTGATGTGGCCCTGTACTAGTTCACAGTTGCACTAACAGTACAAGAATCTAAGGAAGAGTATTTCAGTGTGAAATATTGAAGTGAAGGGTGCAAAGGCCTTTGCTACTGTGATTCTTACGTTTGCTGCAGAGAGAGATGTGATTCGGTATGAGCCACCTGGGCAAGATGAGAAGCCACTGCGGTCCTAACATAGGCAGGAGCAATCTTCTAGTGTGCTCAGCCATCTTGAGGCAGGAGAGCAGTCGCTTTCATAAAGGCAACAACTGCATCAGGAGCACTAAGCGGGTGTCCAATCAAATGCTCTGGGATCAGGCCAGAGAAGAAAACAAGGGAAAGTGTTTTCCTTTCATAGCACATGGTGGGATAATTGCAGAGCCCAGACTACTGGGCTCCGTGGAAATGTATGTTTCACAGTGACTTCTGTGGCCTTGAAAAGTGTCGTTTTAAGTCTGCGAACCTCGTTTGTCTTGATAGATGTTGGATTGCTTAGGAATGGGAACCAGGAGACAGTTTGTAGAAAGCCTCTTTTCAGTCATGAAACAACTTCAGAAACTGCTGACACATCCTCGTGCTTATAGTGCAGTGGTTCTCAACCTTCCCAGTGCTGCGACCCTGTAATACAGTTGCTCAGGTTTATGGTGACCCCCAACCATAATGTGGTCTTGGTTGCTACTTCATAACTGAAACTTCTTTATCATGATGAGATCGTAACCCTAGGAATGGGCCCCTGGTCCATAAGGACAGCGCAGAGCACTTGTCTAAGTGTGGAGTGGTGATCACAGATAGACCCTGCCTAGGTAAGACAACACCAGACAAACCTGCATTATGTGAATATAGTAAATACTCAGTGCTCTAAGTCACGACTTGGGGTTGCTTGCTGTGCAACAACACTGTGGCAATGGATAATCAGTGCAGACTGAAAGCCCACTAAGATGGTCAGCCAAAAATTGCACAAGTCTCTCAGCCTACAGCGATGGTTCTCAACCACCAAAATGACCCTTTCACAGGGGTCACCTAAGACCATCTGCAGATCAGATATTATGATCCATAACAGTAGCAAAATTACAGTTCTGAAGCAGCAACAAAAAATAATTTTGTGGTTGGGGGTCACTACAACATGAGAACTATATTAAAGGATCACAGCATTTGGGAGGTTGGGAAACACTGGACTGTAAGCCACTGCTATAGACTTAAATATGTGGATAATTCACATTCTGGTACACATATGTATCTGTGTGTGTGAGTGTGTGTGTGCGTGCTCTGCAAATTTACGTTAACTGATACAATACAAATCATAAAATCAATGATGAAAAACAGAAGACACAAAGAATAGAAAGATATCCCATGTTCACAGACTATAAGAATGTGGGCTTTGTTGAAAATAGCTGTGGGTGTATGGTTGCTTGCTCTGTGGGTTCACTTACAAGTGTATATACATATATATATATATATATCCCCAAACAATCTAGAGATTCAATATAAGTCCCACAAAGAAACAACTTAAATTTGTCACTGAAATAAAGAACAAAATCCTTAAATTCCCATGAAACCACAAGAGTACACACAGCCAAAACAATCATGAGCCAAGGAGGAGAAAATTACTGGAGACACCATCATATTGGACATGGCTCAGCGATAACAGTACCTAGAGTGTGGGAGGCTCAGGGCTTGACCTCCAGCACTTCAAGCAAATAAAAATATACCACAACGCTATAGTTACCCAAAGAGTCCAACATTTGTGTAAAATCTAAGAAGCAAATAAATGGATCAGAGCTGGGAACTTGTAAGTGAACCCACAGAGCAAGCAACCACACATCCGCAGCTGTTTTCAACAAAGCCCGTGTTGGAAAAGAAACAGTTTCTTCATCAAACACGAGAAAAACAGAACAGTTGCATGTACACGGGAGATACTCAGCCTCAACTTTTCTTCCCTGCATGAAAACCAACACAAATAGACTGAAAATCTAAATTTAAAAATCCCAAACATTAACAGTAGTAGGTAAAATACTTCAAGATATTGATATGAAGAAAGGTATTTGGATAAGAACCTAAAACGACAGTTGAGTCCAGCGGTGGTGGTACACACCTTTAATCCCAGCACTCAGGAGGCAGAGGCAGGTGGATCTCTGTGAGTTCGAGGCCAGCCTGGGCTACAGAGTGAGTTCCAGGACAGCCAGAGTTACAACAGAGAAACCCTACCTAGAAAAACAAAGCCAAAAAACCAAAAAGAAAAGGAAAATCACAGTCCAAAAGAGTCAAAGGAGGCAGAGAATGCTGTTGTAACAATGTATGTAAAAGTAGAATGTTACTCTTAGCAAAAGCACAAGACTGAACAGACCATCTACAGAAAGGGAGAAAATATTTGAAAAATATTAATTTGACGAAGAATTAGAATCTCAAATACATAAGAAATTTTAAAAAAACATATAGAAATCTGATTAAGACAAGGTTGTGGTGCGTAAGCTCAGTTATTTCCTCTGAGTTACAGCTTATAAACGACTACAGCATGTGAAATGCTCAATATCCTTAACCACGGAGCAACACGGATCAAAGCAATGAGATACCATCGTATCCAGTTAGGATCATTATGAAAGAGCATTCGGTTTGGTGCCAATATGAAGTGGGGGTACTCTCCTACGCTGCCAGTGGGAACGTGAGCCAGTAAGAGGATTGCGGTATATTAAAAAAGTAAGGAAAACAATTACACAATCCAGTTATCTCACAACCAGGCACGCACGCAAAGCAGAGGAAATCAGTCTGTTACAGCGCTTCGCGTATACTGCCGTTCAATCTGCACTCCTCACAAAAGCTTGGGACACGGAACCTAGTCAAGTGTTCACGGATAGGAGAACGAAGAGAGGGGTCAATATTGCAGTGCATCTCCAATACAAACGAACTCCATCAAAGCAACACAGACAAGGCAGAGGCCGTATGAAGTGAAACGATCCAGCCACAGAAAGACAAACACTGCATGTTCTCTTGTATGCTACAGAAGGTTAAAAAAAAATTGCTACCACAGAAGCAGTGAGCGCAACAGTGATCGAAAGAGGCTTGGAAGAGAAGGGAGGGCAGAGAACGGAGAAGAGAGGACCGGGAAAGAGCACCAAAGCACAGCGCATTACTGTAGTTACAAGGACTAATTATGTGCGTCACACAGAGGGAAAATCTGGAAGTTTCTGGTAAAACAGATGATGTCCATGGAGACAGACGTGTCAGCGTTCTTGGCCTTAGAGCTCCACATGGAATATATTTCCAAATTATCTCGGTGCGTCAAGAAATGTGTGCAGTGTCTATGTGCCGGTAACTTTTATAAACAGACATTTTAGCAGAAAAAAAGAAAAATCAGGGACCAATACCTGAGAATAAAAATAAATATAAGACTTCTAGAAACCTAGACAGATGTCAGCATGGTAAAGAGGAGACCACACACCCGCACCAGGGTTCTACCTCTAAAACACTTTGGAATGACACATATGTTCTGACCCGCCCCCCCTTGTATCTAACTCACAGTAATATTTTCATCGTGAATCCTCAGGATTAGACTGAAGCTATGCAAGCATTGCCTTTCCTCTGGCTCCAGGAACAGAAGCCAAGATGGAGCCCTGGTGTTCAGATCCTTACTCTCCCACTGCCATTGCTGTGTGGATAATTTTCTCTCATCTTCCCAATCAATGTTTACAGCACGGGACTGGGTGTTTAAACATATGAAATGGATTTAAATCCTGAAGGGACCTTTGCAAGGAAATTTTCTTAGTGGACAATATTTTGCATTGCACAGTCCCTTGAAAACTAAGATTTCACATGTAAAATGAAAAAAAGAACTAGTTCTACTTCTGGAGAATGCAGACACAATAGAGATGTTGGCCTGAAGCCTCATGTAAACAACACAGTCCACAGTGAGTCATCTGGAGGTACGATTTGAGAAAGCATCTCTCAGTTATGACCTGTCTGTACTGCTCCTGCGTACGTACCAGAGGAATGCATGGTAGCATACCAGAGATCCCAGCACTTCTGTGTTTACTCACGTTTCATGACAGCCAAGACATGGAATTGGCTTACATGTCCATCAGCAGATGAATGGATACAGATCGTCGTATACACAATGAATGCAATTGGTGTCATTGTAAGAAGCAGAATAGGGCTGACTTAGAGCAGAAAGAAAAATACCGCCTGGCACCCAGATTTCAAACAATGCATGACACAAAAGTACAAGGGGGCTTTGTGAGGGTGGAGGGAGAAAGAGGAAGGAAGGAGCGCGGATATGAGAAATGAGGGACATGTGTGCAAATGTCAAAACAAATCTATGATTCTGAACACTAATTACAAAAACAATTTAATCCAAACTCAAGAGCTCTCAAGGGTGAGCGATTTAAAACAAAAGGCAGAACGCATATGGACCCATTCCTTTATTTTCCCCTATATTTCTCTAATCCAGCAGAGTCTGAGAGCTTTTTGTTTTTTAGTAACATATGTGCTCCTTGGAAGAGGTTCCTTCTGAGGTGCAGTGCCTTTCTCCTTCCCCTGAACACGTCCTTAACTACCAGAGCTGAAAGCAGAACACCTGTGTCAGCAAGACCCAAACACTTGCTCCAAGAGGATTAGAAGCCAATAAATAAAATGTCCTTGATTGCTGCAAAATACTCCTGCATATCAATCCACCTGAACAAACAGTTTACTTATCTGTGCAAATACTTCTCATAAGAGAGTGGATCGCTTGTGTGAGCAAACAGCTTGTTTGTCAAACAGTTTTGCTTTCTAAGACTTCTTCCAAGGCACTTGCTGTGCTGTCTCCAATTCAAAGCAACCACGTCACATGATTGCCACAATTCTGCACCACGGCTTACCTCGAAAGACATGGTTTAAGCCACTGAATATTAGATTCCAGACTTTACACATGTACTGGATTGATTTCCCTTTCGAGAGAGCACTGAGACTCTGGCACAGCACTATTTACGTAAAAGGTTGTACAAAGTTGCTTTTCTGTTTAAGGAGATTATGGGATTTGTTTATTTCTTTATTCTACACACAACAGTATCCTAATATCAGGTTCTGTCATAAGCAAGAAGTGAGACGGTAAGAGGTCTAACCCACTGGTAACTAAAATGCTTGTGAGCTTCTGTGATGCCCTGGATTTGATCCCCAGCATCAAATTAAATAAATAAATAAATAAATAAATAAATAGGCAGACAGATAGACATATACATAGGTATGTATGTAGGTAGGTAGGTAGGTTGGTTGGTTCATCAATAAGCAAGCAAACTGAGTCAAGCAATATATCACCATTCTGAGAAATTACTCAAAATTATAGAGAATAGCTTTCCTTGCATAACTGAATGTCCAAAAGCAGATATGGATTCAAGACCTAATAAAAATATATCTCTTTTAAGGGTTTGTTTCATCTTTAATTATGTGTGTTTGGTACGTACATATGAGCATAGATGTCCCAAGAGGCCAGAGGCACTAGATCCCCTTGGAGTCAGAGTTACAGGTGGTTATGAGCCAGTTAATATGGGTTCTGGGAACTGAACCCTGGTCCTCTGTAAGGAGCCTGTTCTCTAAACCATGAAGCCGGTTCTGCAGCCTCATAAAGTGTTTTTGAAATCAGTGCTTAAAACAGTACTTTTCCTTTGACATTTTCATGCATGTACATAATTTCTCATACCCAACCCCATTTCTTCCTCCCTCCTCCTGAAAGCCTCTTTCTGCTTCTGTAGGTCGTTATGGCAATTTGCCACATTAGAGGGTTAACTGGAAAAATCAGAGGTAAGTTACTCAGGAAAATGACAGCATCAAGGTATGGGGGTGGGGGCGAAGAATAGGCTATTCATTTTAGAACTCAGAGAGGGCAATTCCAAAGTCACCGCCAAGACTCAAAACACAAAGCCCTCAAAATGACCCATGTTTCAGGAAGAATGTAAATACAGCAAAATACTCTTAAAGTCACAATTAATTCTGTTTTCAGAGTAATCTAGATTCCAATCCTGAAGCAGAGTCTATGTGTGCATATGATTGTGGGCTAGCTGTTGACACACTGCCCATCCTTCCACTTCAGATGTCATTTTCTCCGCAATATGTTACGGAAATTAAATGGATGGAGAGAACAAAAAGCCTGTCCACAAAATTTGAAAGCATTAAAGGTAAATCTCCATTTGGTCTTACATGTCACAAAAATATGCACAAGGAAAGAGGAACTAAAGATCTATGTACAGAAAAATGAACGTGGACTTCCACATCTCACCATATACGAAATGAACTTTTGAAAGATTAGACCCTAACTGTTAGACCTGAAACTTATAATTACTAGAAGACAAGGGAGTAAATACCTCAGGATGTTATCCCGGGTGACTTGTTTCTGGATCTGACCCCACATATACGGGCAAAAACAAGAAAATTTGACACATGAGACAATGTGAAACTGTGTCTTCTATATATCCACCTTCCAGTGTAGTCTGTGCACATGATGTGGTGCTAATCAGTTTCCCAAATACAAGAGTCCTGTCAGTGAAAACAGAAAGGATGACCAGAGGATACTGTGCTAAGTGAAACAAAGGATGCAGATGACCCAGAGGATACTGTGCTAAGTGAAACAAAGGATGCAGATGACCCAGAGGATACTGTGCTAAGTGAAACAACGGATGCCTGCAGAGGTACATCTGAGATAAGTCGTAAGTGGGGTCCACAGGGTAAAATGTTTAACAATGTTGAGAGTCAGTTATTAATTATTAGGCACCAAGGATAATAGTAAGAGAGGGAAAGACAGAGAGGTAGATACTTGGGTGTGCTATTGTTTGATAAGAGGAATACATTCTGGCCTTCTAAAAGAGTAAATATAATAATAATGGAATATATATACGGACATGTATAAAGATGTGATAGTATGAATGTAATTAACAAGAATTATGTACAGGCATGTACACATACACACATAAGGATTTAGTATTGTGAATGTAATTAGCAACAATGTGTTATATATGTTATATTACATATATTATCTACCTTATATACTGTATACTCGCCCTAAGTAATAAATATTTAAGGCAATAAATATGTTGCTTCTCTCAGTTAATTGCTGCACAATGAATGTATAGGCAACTAAAACATCACACTGAATTTCGAAAATTGGATAACATATGTGAACACACACACACACACAAACACACACACACACGCACGCCAGATTTGTCATGGACACGACAGCTGGCTTAGGTTCTGTGCTCTTCACCCTCTGACTTCTCTTGTCGATGACATTCCTTAGCCTGCAAATCTGTTCTCAGGCTCCTTATTTGCACAACACAGTGAAGAACTTTGAGAACTTACAGATGGCACTGGGTGGGTGAGTCAGGGTTAGGCGACACAGCTTGTGCTGCTTTCTATACAGATTACCCATTTCCCTCGGATTCTCATTCAACTTCTCTGTGTCTGAGGAGCCATAGCGAGGACACGGGAGATGATATTCAGTCAAACAGTTTAAGTATTCTAAGACAGATATTTAGAGTGAAAATATTAATGGGTACAACCCTAGATACAAAGATGCAAACTGAAATAAATTAAAATTCTTATAAAAGTCAGGCTAAAGCTTACCTCTGAGAAAGCTTACACGTGGTCTGAGAAGCCAATAGCACAGACATTTCTATGAGAGATGGAGGGAAACCAACCAGGATTCCCAATAATGTCATTAAAGGATGTTTTGGAAAGCAGCAAGAACTGGGTCATCTTAGTGCCTTTTTCTTTGTTTTGTAATATGTGCAATGTGTTTGCTCTAAACACTGGTTTCTTTAGATAAACATTGTCTTCCATCATTATATAACCCTACTGAACATTAGATAGATCTTCACACAGAGCTATCTATGACTGGGGGCATGCTAAACCTCCCAGATTTTTAAAGAGTTATCCCATTTAATAACCACAGAATGCCAGAAAGTCAGTGTTGATATGCCTTTCCCTACATCAGGAAATAAAACTCAGAGAGATTGGGGGGTTAGCCTGAGGTAGCAGCAAGACAGCTCTTGGCAGACTGCATTTCAGAGCTACAATTACAGGTTTCAGGAAGTTTTCACTTCATAGTGTGATACCGAGACTCTTCTCGTTTCTTCAAATCATTTAATTAAATTCCACAGTGTTCTTTACGACAAACACAGTAAATTCGATTTCTCTTTGATACTGAGAATGACCTTGCTTCATCGAGCAATTCGTGGTGTAGAAAAACAACTGAATATTCCTGTCGAGGAGGTTTTCAGACATTTTTCTTGTTACATTCAGAGCAACAGAAGTCAAATATTCCATTTTACACTTAAAATATGTGGGAATTCAGTGTCAAATCTCCACAATGGTTCTTTGGGTTTGAAGGAAAGGAAACACAGACCCCATCTGGTAAAGACGTATTTCTTGGGCTCTAACCCACCTCACTGCAGTGCGTCTTTAAGACCTAAAAATGTCACTTATGCTATTACAGCCACAGAGGGTTGAATGTGTGGCTACGGCCAATGTTTTTAGGAGCACAGAATGACAGGAAAAGACAAAAGCAGTGGCAAATGGTAGAGAGAGAGATGACTTCAGTTTCTTCATTCTGTTGTTGGCAGTACTGATGCATTAAGATGTGTGGGATTCTGCCAAAGATACCCAAGGTGAGGAATTATGATTTACAATGTCCTCAAGGGACAGGAGCATCTCCGATCTGAAATCCCAAAGTTCTAAAGACTGCTAATCCTGAAATATTAGAATCCTTAGACAAAGCAGCAAGTGGAGAAAAACCTATGCCTTCTACCTGTGACAGACTACAGTAAAAACACGCATGCACTAAAGCATTCTATAAAATTGCTTTCATACAAGTGTGCAGGGTATAAAAGACTCATAAGTAAATTTCATGTCTCTATTTGGCTACTCCAACAGCCTAGGGCATAATAGTTACATGCAAACTCCCAAAATCCAAAATCTTTAACGCTTCTGGTCTCACACATTTCAGAAAAGGGGTCTCAACTTGTATAATACGATCAGGTCCATGAATAAGGAAACGGTACCTTACAGCTTTCAAAAATATTGATAATAATCATAAACTAATCCCTTATTAATTTTTCTTGATGGTGAATATTACCTGAAAAAAAAAAAAAAAGCTTTTGTACCTTGGGCCAAAAACCAGTTTGGGAGGTTTACACAAGTCACCTACTGATACCCACATATCACGCAGGCCTGTGGCTAAGTCACAGCCTCGCTTTCCCACTTATCTGACAGTAGTCGGTCAGAGCAGAGACTAAAACGGTACAGAAGCGCTTGAATCCACGCAGCAGGTGGAAGCCACAGGTCGTCTACCAAACTTGTGAATTCCCTGGCACGGTGAAAAGAGGCTGATTCAAGGAGCATGTGAGAGGAGACAATGAAAATGACGAAGCCAGGCTTGACTCTGCGTGCCGCCCAGTGGGTGAGCCCTGGTATGAATCTGGCCAGCCGTTGTCATTACGAGAGCCTTTGCAGGGCTGGAGGGATGGCTCATTGGTTAAGAGTGCTTGCTGCTCTTGCAGAGGACCAGGCATCCATTCCTAGTACCCATGTGGTGGCTTCCCAACTGTCTGTAACTCAAGTTTCAGGGGACCTGACACCCTTTCTAGTCTTTCATGTCCTAGGAAAGCATGTAGGGTACCCGCATTCATACAGGCAAATCACTTATACACACAAAATAGAAATAAATATATCTTTGAAGGGGGACGGGAGGGAGGGGGTAGGAAAGGGGGAGGGAGAGAACAAACAAGCAAACTTTTTTGTTTTGGACCTGAGCTCAATCACCGCAATCCGAGAAGCACATTTTTATCAAGAATGGAGCAGAACATCATTCGAGAAGCTTCCTCCTGTAGCAGATGGGAACAAATTCAGGTGCCAGCCTTTACGCAGGCTGTGAGAAGCCTTGGAACACTCAGCCCTAAATAGGATGTTTCTATCAAATCTCTACCCTCAGGGTTCACCATGGAAGAGGCAGAAAGAGTATCAGAGCCAGAGGGGAGAAAGATACTAGGAAAACAAGGCCCACTGAATCAACATAATTAATGCACAGAGACTAAGTCAGAGTGGACAGTGCCTGCACAGGTCTGCACTAGGTCCTCCGTGTAGGTATTATGGCATCCAGTTTAGTGTTTTTATGAGAGTTTTAAGTGTGCAAACAAGTGAGTTTGTTTCTTGTGCCTTCTCTTTCTCTTCTGTTTGTTTTGTCTAATTCTGATGTGGTACTTTTTGTTTTATTCTATCATATTTTTTAACGTACATTGTTCTATTATTTTCCCTGAAAAGTCTGTTCATTTTGATCTAGATAGGAAGGGAAGTAGCTATGGATACTAAAGGGAGGAATTATGAGAATATATTATGTGAGGGAAAAAAATCTATTTCCAATAAGAAGGGGAAGAACGAATGGAGCATAATAAGCCTCACTAAGATAGCCAGTTTTCGGGGGCTTGTGACTAAAAATGATCACTCTACCAAGCTAATCAGATTTCAGACAACCATTCTGGAAGATAATTTATCAGAACATACCAAAAACTTCAATTTGGTATATACTTTCTCTTGGCACTATCAATTTGAAGAACATCCCAGGAAGTGGCTAAAGAATGCTTGTTCCTGACAGCATGAAGCGTAAGAGTAAGAATTGGAGTTAGTTTCATTCTTGTAAAAGGAATTGTTTGAATAAATTGCCATGTGTCAATGACAGAAACACTATTTTGAGTGTTAGACATTTGAGAGCCACAGACCAGCTTTAAAAATGCATTGAATATAATCTTCCTGTACAACATACATTGGCTTAGATAAATTTACACCCAGAGTTTGTTTGGGGGGGAAGGAGAGGAAGGGGAGGGAAGGAGAGGGAGAGGGGGGAGGAGGAGGAGGAGCAGCAGCAGGAGGAGCAGCAGCAGCAGCAGCAGCAGCAGCAGGAGCAGCAGCAGGAGCAGCAGCAGCAGCAGCTAGAGAGTTGGTCTGGTGGGTAAAAACGCCTGCAGCAGCAAGCTTCCAACTCCCACTACCCACATAAAAATCTAGGTGTGGTTGCATGCTCTTGTGACCCCACCGTTGTGAGGGATGGAGACTGCTGGCTTGCTGCCTACCAACCAAGCTCCATGTCCATGAGAGTCTCTATGTCAAGGAATAAAGCAGAGAGCGATAGAGCAGAATACTTGATATCGTCCACTGGCCTCCCCCTTACACACACACAAACACAAAGCAATAATGTTCCTGGGATTTCCAAATATACTCGGTTAAAAAAAAAAATCAAATCAGTCTGCTAAGCTGCTGCCTCCGAAGGCAGAGGTGCTTATTGCTAAGTCTGATGACCTGAGTTTGATTCCAAGCATCCAATGATGGAAGGAGAGAGCTGACTGGCATGCTGTTCTCTGACCTCCACATGCATATCCACACACATGTGCAAACACAAACATACCCAAAATAAATTTAATTAATTTTAAAAAATCTCAAAATGACTACTGAGCTGCCAAACACACACAGCATAAGCATACTGACCAACAAAGTCATAACCCCATAAATGCATCATTACTGTAAATAAGCATATATATACCATACATGCATCATTACTGTATATAAGCATATATGTGTGTGTGTGTGTGTGTGTGTGTGTATATATATATATCTATATATATATATGCACCTGTTTCTTCAATAGCATAGAATACCTCCTCACCATTAAATGGCAGAAACTAGAGTTTAATATTTGACTTACTTCTGTAGAAGTTCACATTTCTCTCTTAAAATATTTTTTCAAACAGAAACAAAAATATTCAAGTATCCATTATAAAAATAAAATCATTACTGTTTTTAATTAAAGGGCACACATTTCAATAGAAATGCCTTAATAACACAAAAGATGATGGCTTTTAGCCTACTGAATTTTCTGTTTTCTTCAGATGTAAATTTATTACTTATAATCAGCAGGAACCAATTCTAGCTAATTTAAGTAATCCAAAGAAACATTTGTTAAAAGGACATGAACCAGATGACAATTCAGAATGATACAGAGAGGATCCTAGGGATCTCTATAGTGGAACAGCTACAGCTTGTGACTTCGTGCTGTGTGTGCGTGTGTGTGTGTGTGCGCGTGCATGTGTGTGCGTGTGTGTGTGTGCATGTGTCTGAGTGTGTGTATGTATGTGTGTGCATGTGTGTGTGTATGTGTGTGTATGTGTGTGCATGTGTGTGTGTGTGTGTGCATGTGTGTATGTGTGTGTATGTGTGTGTGCGTGTGTGTGCATGTGTGTGCATGTGTGTGCATGTGTGTGTGTGTATGTATGTATGTGTGTGTGTGTGTGCCCAGTCAATCTTCAGAAATTATCCAAAGGAAAGTAAACAAAGACATTAACATTCATTCAAAAGAACCCATTAAATGTCAGAAGAAAGGTGAGCTTTTAGCGTTGAGTCTGAACTCTTCCCACCACATAAACACGCCACTCCAGAAGGATGGACATTTCACTAGGTAGATGAGACTAAGACCTGGGCAAGACCGGAATCCGCCTCCTCACAGTACCCTGTGCAGACTATAGTACTGCCTGAGAAAACAGGTTTTCTTATTCCTTTTTTCTTCCACAGGATCCATGTTGCAGAGGCTGAAATAGAGAAATTCTGAACTTGCCACACAGCCCTCTCACCCACAAAGCAGAGAGCTGAGCCAGAAGTAAAGGGCTGAGAATAATGAAGCCCTAAGCTCATTGACCCTGAGCATTTCTAACATGGAATAGTCATGAAGAAGAATGCCAAAGGACACAAACTATCACCCTGTCCAGTGCTCGTATTCTATTTTAAGATAAAAGTTGCACATGCGCGCGCACACACACACACACACACACACACAAAGTAGCAAGCTTGAGTTTCTAAAACACAATATCTAAATTGTCCATTTTAAACAACAACAAACGTACAAGACACAAACAAGCACTACAAGCTAACTGTCAGAGGTCCAGAAGTCAACTTAGTAGAAAAGAATTTCAGAGTCAAGTGTTTATATTTAAAACATAAACAAATGAAGCACTGCTAGAATATTGATGTGCTTCTCTAGAATGTCCTTATGTTAAAAACACATTTCTCAACATAGACCGACTACAATGGGATGATAAATCCATAAATCAAGTAAGGGGAATGAAATTTAAAAATTGCAAGTTCTCTCAACATGCCTATTATTTCTTTGCTGAAAAATAGTATTAAATTAAATAATCACTACTGCAATGAAGAATTCATAATGTATCATATATAATGACTCTAACAATAATGGTCATAATGAGACGAAGGGTAGAGCTGTACAGAAGCAACGTTCCCATTACAGTCACAGTGAAATCACGACAAGCCCGAAGAAGATCAGGATAAGATGAGAAATACATGATACACCTTAGAAATGCCAATGTAATTTTCGCAGCAGCAGTGAAAAGAATTATCACAGAAATACCAAGCTATAAAACATTCGGTTATGAGAAAAGAAAGCAATAAGGGAGAAATGAATGGGTTAAAATGAGAATTGTGTTAAATTAACACAAACTGTAATTATAAAGAAAACAAAATTTTAAGTTATCATAAAGTATAATAAATATCAATGTATATATTCAAATATGTTTGTCTATTATGTTATTAGTATGTACACAAATATTTACCATGATGTTACGCCTCTTGGAATAATAATGTTTTCTCCAAGAACCATAGACTATCTAAAAGAAAGATCTGCTGCCGGGCTTAAGAATCCCCCTTTCAAGTACAAGAGATTCTCAAGACAATATAGGTTACTGCTGTTGTACTTGGATGCCCTCCAGAGGTTGAAGGTAAGACCCTGTTGCTGACGTCATCACACATTTCAGACACGGGATTTGGAGGGATGGAAATGAAACTGACCTGGAAGGTTCCTTCCTAAGTACTAACTCTCAACAACATGACTGCTTAAACAAGACCGAAACTATGAGAAAGAACACAAGTTGACATGCCAACATGGATGAGGGAAATCTCACAGGGCCCCACCCCTAGATGGAGAGCTATAGGCAGTTAATGGCTGCCGAGAGAGGGAGAAGCAGTGTTCTCCAGGACAAGCCCTCTGATAGGCTGTCAGATCCCAAGATGTCATCCCAAGACACATAAACACAGGAGCAACACTAAATGAACTCAGCATGTTTTCTTTATATGTATATATGTTTCTATATACGTGTGTATGTGTAATAGTGAAAAGTCAAGAGGAGCTCATTAATTTAATATATATGATGATTAAAAATTCTAAAGGTTGTAGTATTGCAATAATTTCAGTGTTAAACTCATATTGATAATGTATATTTATAATATGTTTTAGTATTAGATATATTACATATATAATTTTAGTATAATATTTAGTACAAATTTAGTACAATATTCTTACCAAGTGAGGTATTTTCCTCCATTTCTTTCCTAATCAATGTTTTATAAATATTTTTAACAATAAAAGTATTTAATAGGAAGGTAACTTTAAATATTTAAAACATAATAGCTCAGGTAACTTTCAATCATTTATTTTACAACTTTGCATTCCTAACAAATGACAGGAACAGAAATGTCCTAGTTTGCTCTCCAGTTCCTGTGGTAACCACCACTAAGATCAACTTAGATGGGGAAAAGATTGTTTATGCTTTACACTCCATCATCCGAAGAAGTCAGGGCCGGAACTACAGGCAGGAACCTGAAGGCAAGAACTGAACAGAGGCCATGGAGGAATGTTGTTCACTGGCTTGCTACCCTGGTTTGCTCAGTCTGCTTTCTTATTCAGTTAGAGCCACCTGCCTAGGTATGGTACCACCCACAGTGGGCCGGGTGCTCCCACGCCAATCATTAATCAAAATGTCCCACAGATATGTTTACAGGCCGATCTGATGGAAGCAATTCTGCGTTTAAGGTTCTGTCTTCCCAGGTTTGTACAAGGCTTGTGCAGAGTCGAAGGCAGACTCCACTACATTCCGATGGACTCTGGGGAACTTCTTACCATCGTTACTTCAGGTACATTGCAGATACAGCTCACGGCACTCAGAAAGTGGATGTGTTCTCACCTGCACATTTGCAAGAGTTCCTGTCTCATTATCTGTCATTCCTGGTTCAACTGCCAACTCATAAATCTCTCACGGACGTTGCTGATTATTTCTAATGAAGCCTTCAGCTCAGAGTAGGGAGCGTCTGCTGAGGCTCTTTCAAAGTCTCCCTTCAACTAAATTGTTGAGGAAGCTTTAAGTACCCTGCTCTTCGATGCCTTAGTGAAATTAATGATCCGAAAGTAAAAGTTAAAACCTCTATATTCCTTTCTGGAAATAAAAGCAGAACACTGAGGACTGGGAGAAAGAACACACCAAGAGCCGCAGACACGACCCAGCAGCCCCAGTGCTTCTAAGAGAAGTCAATGAATCCACATTATTTCTAACGTGCGAGGTTCATTAGAGACAGCAATTGTGTTGGCAAAATTACCAGGGCTAGCAACAGTATTTGAAGAGTGATGGGAAAGGTGGAGTTGGAGATTCTGGGCAACAGTGTAAATATTTTCAACTAAGATGTGATCTCGGCTAAGGGTCAAAGCACAGGAAGCGTAGTTAAACAAATGTAGGTTCACAGATGGACACATCTGGTTTTAGAAACTGCGATAGATGAAAATACAGATGTACTAGAACAATCCGGATGTCTCTTGAGCAAAGAGAAATAAAAGATTTCTACCTTCTGTTTCACAGATGAATGGAACAATGAACTAGCACCATTTAAAATGATTTGCTTTCAAGGGGTGCCTCGCTTCAAGTTGTACGCATATTAATTAGTTCAGCTAATCTTCCTGGAGTTCCTACCACTGGCCCAGAGCTCTATGCAGTGTGTGTGTGCAAGAGACAGACCAGGTGAGGGGGACCCTGCACATATCAATGCAGGGAAGCAAACCATGAAGAAATAAGAATGAAAACTCAGTGCAGATCAACTTCATCGACCTGGATCAGACCCTGGGGAGTCTGATGACAGGCGGTTCGTTGTCTGCATATTTATAACACAGTACAGTTCCGGGAAAAGTTTACAGGCAACAATCATTCCAATTCCAGTTGCACAGTAAAGCTTAAGGTATGGTTACTTAGAAACTCCTTTACAAATTACATGTGACCATGAGGGTAGGCTCTATAGCTAAGAGGCCTAGAATCTAGTGTGGTCCCTGACTGACAGAGATCAGCAGGGTATAATGCACATGTGACATCTTCTCCTAAAGAGGGCAATGGTCTAGTGAGGGAAGAGTCTGGAATAATTATGCTGAGGAATTTGGGTGAGGCCTGCCTCTACAGCAAGCAAAAGGTTGGTGGGGTCTGCCTCCACGGATAGCAAAAAGGACACCACATCACTAACAATAACCACTCCCAGCCTTCTGGGAGGGAAAACAGGAATTTGATCTCCTCCTTTGAGAGAGGTCTCCTGTGTGTTTACCATTCCTGTTTTCCCTAGTGATCTGTGGCTGCAAGGACCTTTGTGCCCCCAACATAGGGACAGTAGGGGAAAACGTGAACATGCCGGGTGACTCATACTATTGAGGTGGAGTTACAGAGAGCGATTAAAGGTGTGTATGAAGATATGTACAGACAGAGGAAGACAAGCTGGTGGGCACCGGTTTGGGGGTGAGTATCCAATTCTGATTTAATTTTTTGAATTCATACTAGTTGGACACATTTAATACTTCTAATATGTATTTTAGCTATAATCATTAACTTGAATTGTTAAAAATTCTATAGCTTTAAAAATAAGTTTTACTAATCCACGTGCATAGACTTTACTTGTCAAAATGAAAGTTATTTTCAAAGGAGCTACCAAGGAAAGGCCAAGTACAGTCTGTAAACTGGAGATACAGCTAAAATCATTTCAGAAAAAGATAAGATGATTG
Source organism: Cricetomys ansorgei (assembly GCA_026225945.1). Lineage (NCBI taxonomy): Eukaryota > Metazoa > Chordata > Mammalia > Rodentia > Nesomyidae > Cricetomys > Cricetomys ansorgei. Next base: position 2,331,126 of record JAMJFZ010003970.1, read on the forward strand.
TTTTTTTAAAGAAGGTCAAACATATACTGTGGAAGCAACAATATAGATGTGATGTCGATTTCACAGTTGAATTTGCACTAAAGAACACCAGACTCAAGCTGGGCTTGTTGGCAGGTATCTGTGCTGCCAGCAGTAGAGAGTTGGAGGCAGGAAGGTCAGAAGGGTAAACGTTTTTCTCCCTTTCCTTCCCTTCCCTTCCCTTCCCTTCCCTTCCCTTCCCCTTTTTCCTTTCCTTTTTCCTTTCCTTTTTCCTTTCCTTTTTCCTTTCCTTTTTCCTTTCCTTTTTCCTTTCCTTTTTCCTTTCCTTTCCTTTCCTATTGTTAAAACAACATTGAGTGGCTGTTTTCTGCTGTTTGGGTCTTGGCTTCCCAGCCTGGGCTACAAGGTAACTGTTTTCTTAAAGGCTGCAGCCATTTCTAAACACTGTATCTAAGCTTAAAGCCTTTTGTAACTGTTACTTTTTCCACTGGTAACTGGACTCCTAATAGAACTCGGCCCTTCCAGTTTCTCTTCTCCTAGCTGTTAGCTGTTACTAAAAAGGATCCTAGCTTGTAACTTAAAAAAAAAAAAAAAAAAAAAAAAAACCAAAAACCTGTTAGCTGGAAAGGAAAGGAAAGGAAAGGAAAGGAAAGGAAAGGAAAGGAAAGGAAAGGAAAGGAAAGGAAAGGAAAGGAAAGGAAAGGAAAGGAAAGGAAAGGAAAGAAAAGGAAAGAAAAGGAAAGAAAAGGAAAGAAAAGGAAAAAGGAAAGGAGAGGAACCATTTACAATCCCTTCTGGGTGTCTTAACCTCTGGTGAACTGAACTAACTTCTGAATTCCTTTATCCCATTAACATTTTTTCTCAGTTATTTCGGTAACCTCCTGTGTCTGAGGCTTCCCAGCAACTGCCTGCCTCCTTTCTTATTCTCTAGAACTGTCTGTCTTTATCTGAGCTGTGTTTCTGCCTCCTTTCCCTATCATCAGCTTCTGGAGCTCACTTTTTTCCTGTCACCACTCAACTAACTCTGGTGCTCACTCTTCCCTGACACCATCCAACTGTGATGCTCACACTACCCCTGTCAGCACCTAACTGTCTCTTCCAATGGACACACTCTCTCTTAGATAGCTCTCCCCAAGCTGTTCCCAGAAGTCCAAGTGACATGTACCCATAGGGAAGGCTGCACAGTACAAAAAGCTTCTTGGCAAAATGCTCCCTTACACAGAAGTTGAAGGCTATCCTTATCAACATAGTGAGTTCAAGGCCAGCCTGTGCTGCATAAGATACTTTATCTCTACTCCACCCCGTCCCCCAGAAAACAAAAGAGAAAAAAACAAAAAAAGAAGCAAAACAAGAAAGAAAGGCACGTGGAATCCAACAACTTTCCTAAGGCAAAAATCTACTCCTTTGACTGATTCTAAAACAATTATGAATATCCAGAAGTAAGATGATAGCAATTGTCTTTATAAAGCAAAAACTACAGAATGTATCAGGACGCAGAGATAAAAATCTATTAACAAAGGAATGACTTTACATAGCTGTTCTGCACAAAAAAAATCAAATGTTCAAAAAACAGGGTATGGAGGACCTGAACGACTTAGTCGATAACACAATCTTGCTGCTGTGTCTGCGCACGGCCTATCTTGATAACAGGGCACCGTACTATCTCAGGGGCACTTTACAAGCCCTATGTAGGTCTTAATTACAGTATGAGCAGTTCTGATAAAAGTATAAATGGATGCTGATCACAACAAAATGAAACTGGTAACTAACAGCAATGCCAAAATAAAAACACTTAGCTCTTCAAACTAAAAATTACAACAATAATAACTATAAGGTACAGGTGAAAAAGAAGGTAAAAATTAAAATCATTGATTTTTCTGAATAATTACAAATACCCACAGTTTCATTTTTTATTACAACTTATTTTTTCTTCTCTTATATAATGCACCCTGACCCCCATCCTCCCCTCCCCCCATTCTGCCCAGCTCCTCCTCCCCTCTCCCCCAGATTCATTCCCCCTTTCCTATCAGAAAAGAGTAGACCTCCCAACGTTACCACGCAAATGGGGAAAACAAGATGGAAGACGATAGAACAAGCCTGGGTTCGAGCCCTATTCCAAGGCTGGACAAGGCAACCCAGCAGAAGAAAAAGAGTCCCAAGGGCAGGGAAAAGGGTCAGAGACCCCCCCACACACACACACCCTCATTCCAACTTTAGGACTTCTACAAGTACACCAAGCCATTCCAGAATACTCTCAAGGACAACTAACTCTTTATAGTGCCAAGAAAGTGGAGAGAAGTTTTCAAATTTCGTATAGTTCTTTCTTTCTTTTTTGGAAAGGAAGGTGGTAGCTTTGAGACAGGGTTCCACATGCCCCAGGCTGGCCTGACTTGCTAAGTGGTTGAAGATGATCTTGAACATTTATCCTCCTGATTTTACCTCCATAATGCTAGAATTACAGATGTGCAGAACCATTCCTGGTTTACAGCATGCTAGGGATCAAATCCCAAGTCTTTGTACATGAAATAATCAACTGAGCTACATCTATAATCTTCCTTTAGTATGCTAATATCTAACCCGAGAAAGACTGCAGAAAGAGTTATAGACTGATATCCATTTTATGACAATCTAAGATAAAACATTATAGCAGAAACCAGTATACCAAGAAGAAAATAATACTCCCCAATCAAGTGAAATATCATTCTTGTTCACTGTTAGGAAATCTCTTAACAAAAAGAACTATAGAACAAAGATAAGCTTAGAAGTAGGGGATTAATTTCACAGATGCTAAAAATGCCTTTGAGATACTTGCCCGAGTTGTAATTTAAAAGTATGAGCATACTGGACCTACCTGTTTGAAGACCACTGACAACATTTAACGTAAAATGGGTAGCCAGTGGGGAATATGTCAGCCAGACAATAACGCAAGCTGGCTATGTTTGTAAAGACAGCAGCCCTGTTTGTCTTCACACAAAACACAGGAGAGGCCAGGACAGATTCAGGGAGGCCAGGATTTCATTCTTCAGTATTTTCCCCAAGTCTTAATTGAAGTATGAGGAGATTCACATACAAGAGGGAAAAAGGAAAAGGAAAAGAAAAGCAGGGTCTCTCAGGAAATTACCCCCAAAGGAGGTCAGAACTTGCCTTGAAGCCATAGGTTGCAGTCCGCTACCACAAATTTTCAGAAAGTTACTTAGTTATTGTGAACTACTTATATACCATTTCTTCCTTCCACATAATGGCAATTACCACGTGAGGTTTTGATCAAGACAGTCCAACTCAAGGTACGAATCATAATTTTTCTGAAAACTGTCATACCTGTTAAATACGTAAAAGTGACTCTCCGTGTGTTTAACAATGTTCAGATTGCTACAACCACATCTTATCAATTTGCAATTTTAATTACACAGTACATGACAGAAAGTGAATCTAATGATGATTATCCATTAAGTAAATATCAGCGGTTTTCAGACGGTCAGGGATTCTCTTGGGCAATGACAGGCAAGGAAAAGAAGTCACTCCCTTATAAATGTAATAGCATAATTGCCATACAAGGGCGAGAGAGTTTTAGAATTTGCTACTGAGTGTACATATTTGGTTTTGCCTATGCTTCCACCAGGAACCCGAAGTGTAAGCTGGGAGCTGGGTAGGTATGGAGATTTGAATTAGAAATGTCTCTCAAACGCTCACATGTTTGCACACTTGGGCCTCTGTTGCTGCTATTTGGGAGGCTATGGAACCTTTAGGAGGTGGTGCCTTGCTGGAGGAAGTGTGTCACTGGGGGTGACCTCTGGCTGCTTAGAGTTTGGTCCCACCTCCTGCTTTCTCCCTGTTTCCTGGGTGAGGACAAAATGTGATCATTCAGCTTCCAGTTCCTGCTGCCATGTCAGACCTTCCTGGCTATCATGGACTCCATCCTCCTTGAACTGGAATCTAAATTAAATCCCTTCTCTCCTTATGCTGCTTTTGGTTGTGGAATTTAATCATAGTAATAAGGAAGTAACATGCACAACAGGTCAACGGATCTGGGAGGAAACGTAAGAGGGACTGGGCATGCTCAAGAGGGCAGATCAACCTGAAGACCTTCACTCCTATTTACCTGCCTTCAAGTTACAAAGTCACAGATTTGTCATCTTTAATTGCATTATCACTGTATGCAGACTTATTATTTGGGTCATGTTTTTAATCTTTTGTTCATTGATACTCATGTACAAGCACCCCCCCGACACACACACTGTAGACAATTTTACTTTTCTTTACCCAGAAGGAAGAGATTGAATCTTGATTTCTAATCTCACTTGTGAGAATTCTTTCTGCAGTAAAGCTACTATTGATTCTTTACTTCAGCTCTTTCTAGAAGGCTCTATAATGAAGTAGACCACTTGTAATACTGCACTCAAGCTCCTTCAGCTTCTTTAATCCCTGAAGCTTGTCCTTACAACATATACAACATGAAGATATCTAGAGTTACATCAGTTAAGAAATGGTTAGTGACTTAGAATGCATCAGATCATGTTTCCATTAAAAATGTGAAAAATGAGAACCAGACTTTCTCCAAGTCTTATTTTTCCCCATAAAACATTTTCAAGAAAATTATGGAAGAAATAATGTTTTCAATTATAATTCTAAGAAGATAAAGAAGTATTTCTGACATGTTTCTTATACTGACCCTTGATGAACAATCAGATTATATAAAATAATTCTCCAGTGACACAATAGAAACCAGTGTAATTGAAGTTCAATTACACAGCTTTCTGGATATCTGACCTCATCTAGGAGTAACCCTTTGAAGGAGGCTTATTAAAAAGGCAGTTTTAAAACCATGCAAGCCCTGGTAATCAGGAAAGTTGTGGAGGGATTGTCAAAGGGCTAAGGGCCCTGCTGGGTGGCTTGTGTCTCAACCACAACTCTGTCTCCATGTAAATCCATCACTTCTTCTTCTATTTATAGATCCAGCTTCTCTGCCCAAGAAATATTGTCTAAAGGGGTTATGCTAACAAAGCTCTAAGTCAGAAGACTAACAGTCTAAAGAAATAGCTGGTTATTGCCTGAATTCCAACATCTGTTTAAGCCGCTTCAGCATTGGCTACGTGCTTTCTCTGGGCAGAATATGAAAGGCTGACACGTGCACAGACTCACCCACACAGCCTGATTTCTGAGTCCTGCATCTGTTCCTTTCTGCAGGGCTGATCCTACCCTGTAACTGGACGTCTTTGATGATAATGTCTCATTCTGTCTTGAATCATCCCTTGCACTTGATAGTCTTCTCTCTGTTCCTAGCTGCAAACTCAGACTTGACTCCTCTCCTCTGCTCTTCTCTAAGCTGTTATTCTCTGGGTCACCCCTAAACACTTCTATTGTTTCCACAGTGCGGTCCTCAAAACCCTGACTCCAGACACAGCTTTTCATCCAGTGCAGGCAACAACCTCAAGTAGCAAGGGATGTCCCACGATGTGTCCTGTAATATGAAGTTCATGTTCAGCTCTTAGGAGACGCTGCTACACCCACGACTCAGCCCTTTCTGCTTTTTCTTTTCTACTTTCTGTTGGGTAATAATTTGCGACATCTGAACCGGAGAAAATAGAATGGGAACTCTGTGTTGGTAGTTAGGTTCTATCTGACTAACTGTAGGAGCGTGAACAGAGGCACTCTGTGATGAACCCCATGCAGTTTTTTTTCAAAACATGGCATAGTATATGCAAAGGAACTTTAGAAGCCTACTTTACTGCATAGGTGTGCATGGTTATGGATGGGTATGCATGTTATTGAATGCATGGTTATGCATGGTTATGCATTCAATAACAGGCTTAAATTTCAAATGATTTCTTTTTATATTGACTTTGTATTTTGCTTTCTTTCTCCGTCTGAAGCACAGATGAAATTAAGTCTCTCTTATTTTTTTCCGTTTTATTTTTCCTTTTGCATGTATGCATGTGTTCCTAGGGTGTCGTGTGTGTGCATGTGTGAGTGTGCATTTATGCAGGTGGAGCTCGGAGTTGGACATCACATGCCTTTCTCTACCATACCCCACGTTATACACTGAGACGGGGTGTCTCTGATCAACGAAGAGTTCCATGATTCAGCTAGTCGACCTTGCCACGTTGCTCCTTGATCCAGAGTTCTTTGATCTCTGCCTGCACCGAAGGAATTACAGGACAGTCACCAGGCCCACCGAGCATGGCACTGGTGCTACAGATGCAAACCTGGTGTGCCACGCATTTCACTGACTAAGCCATCTCTCCAGCCTGTGTCTCTTGCTTTTGACACATACAGCACACCCACTATGTATAATCCTGTTTGCCCATCCTACGGTAAATCCGTGTGGCAAGTTCATCAAGCCAAAATGATTAGATCTCATTTTCTTACCAATAATTAAAAAAATTCGAGACTCAAGGAAGCTAAGTCTCTGCAAAGGCTAAGGAGCAGCACTTAATATACAGACAAAAGCATGCTTTCATGTCAGCATAAAAATAGAATCACCATAAAGAAGCATAACACACTCAAAGGGGTCATAACCTGCTGTAAAAAGTAATACTTGGAATACCAAAGAGGAAGAATTTAATAAAAACATAGATTTAGATAAACTAACTCCCTGGTATTCTGTAATCATTCTATCTTCTCTTCCGTGACACTCCCTGAGCTATAAGCTGGGATGCAGATGTATCTGTTGGAGCTGGGCTCCCCACAACCTGTTCATCTCTGCACTGTGTCTAGTTGTAATTTTCTCTAACGGTATCTATTTGCTGTAAGTAGAGGCTTTTTTAAATGAGGACCAGTGGTAGATACATTTATCTGTGGGTGTAAGGATAAACTTAGAAGGTCGTAAGAAATTCTGCTAGTCTAACAAAGTGTCAGAAGTAGATTCTTTTCTAAGGTCCATGACCTTGCTAGTCCCAGGAAGCTGGTAAGGTCTTCAGGTCCAGACATGTTAATGTGGAGAGTGTAGATTTTTGTGGGACACTCCTAGACAAATAAATACAGGCAAATAATAACTGCTGGGAGAAGAGTTAGCCTCTCCCAGGGATGAGCCTTCTCACTGGTCATTCAATGCAAAGTGGTCAGCCTGGAAACAAATACACACACACAACCAACTATATATAGATATATATACTTGTCATATACATATTTTTATATGTATGCATGCAAAAATAATAAAAAGAATATAGTAACTTGAGAGGGGGTTTAGAAGGGGTAATCGGAAGGGGCTGAAGTTAGGAAAGGCAGAGTAGAACGTAATGTAATTAATACTATTCCAATTAAAAACCTCAATAAAACTAGAAACCAAACAAAAGTAAAACAGAAAAAAATTTATATTTTAGACAAACATGCACAATATTTCTATTTGTTTAACTAGCTGACACACCTCTGCACTTCTCTCATATTTTATTTGACTTTATGCTCATTAATAGCTTTCAATATGATTGCAGTTTTATAATTTGCCTTTATTCTATCTTTTCAATTTATAACTGTTGCATGTGTATCTCACGTAAATGAGTTGCACATGGGCCAGAATGTGTTTGGGGGATGTCAGAGAGCAAACCATGTGAGTTGGCTCTCTTCTCCTTTTATGGATTCCAGGGATCAAACGAAAGTTTTCAAGCTTGTATGGAAAGCACTTTTTTACCACTGAGTCATACTTTTGTTTTCTACAGAGACAATATAAAAATTGTTTAAGATTCCCTCAGACATGTTTGATCAAAAAAAAAAAACCAATTATTTATAAATGATTTTCTCACTTTCACAACTGATGGGAAATGATGTCAAGTTTGATGATGTCAGGGTTTTGTTAAGTAAGGCATACATATGTTAGCTGAGCCTCTATGTAAGTGGGTGCCTATGCCCACTGTAAAGGCACAGTGAGATGAGTTCAGTTTCCTCCTCCTAATTTTACTGCATCCCATGTTAAAGAATGGGACAGAAAGGCGTGACAGTGGGCCTGTCAGAGTGGGACAGGCCTTAGCACCTTAACAGATCTTAATCTGAACAGTTTATGAAAATCTGCAACCCCTGTGAAGATTCTAGGCCAATGTCTCTGAGCAACACAGGAGTTGATACATCCAGCCTCTGTTGGTTAGCTTGTCACGAAAACCTTGGTAGCCTCTCATGAAACTCAATTCTTGGGAGAAAAATGGAAGCCGCAGTAGATGTGAAGTAGCCATGGACCTCTGACCTTTGATCCCGGGGCCAAAGCTCACCCACATTTGAATTGAATGTTGCTCTCAACATTGTTCTGCCTTACTGTATATGGTTTGCAAAGAGCAACAGTTCTTGGCTTAAGTGGTAACTGTGTGAGAAGGGAACTCAACACATGACTTACCAAATCCATCTGCCCAATTTCACATCTAAAAACAACGCAAAAATGTCCATCTAAGACATACCTCATTGTCTCATGATTATCTCTTGAGCCTGTAAAACTTTCTACGTTTTTTTTCTGGTTTAATCCTGTCTAGATTCCATGACACATTTTTTTTTTTTTTGCTTTTGTTTTTGTTTTTTCCATCGAGGAAAATATATTGCATAATTTTTGGTGATTACTGCTTTCACGAGCCTAATTTAAATCTGTATTATATGACTTGGTGTCTCCCACAGTGCATTATAACACGGAATAAATAAATAAATACATTTCCTCCTCTTATTTTATCTTGTCCTGTGTTAAAGCATGGGATGGTGTTGCAGGTATACTCAACTGTCTGTATAATGGGAGGAACTCAAAAACAGCTGTCACTCTTCTGACCCCTTGAATCCGTGCAGCCTATTATCTCCTCCTTGAATATGATATGGTATCAGTTTCCCAGTCCGATTTGTTATGTTGCAGAGGTGCAGCAACGTGGACATGTGTTTCAACCCCCTGGTGCCACTAACTTTAAAGCAATCGATGAGGATTACCTTGGATATATCTGGCGTCGGGTGAGTAAGTAAAAGGAAGGTTTACACGGTCTAGAGGCAGAAGAAAAACCATCAGTGACTCTTCTGCCAACCTTGAAAGCAGCAATCTGCCACTGTGTGGAGAGAGCCAACTCATGGGAAGAAAATGCCAGGCAACTCCAGAAGCCAGAGACAACAGTGCTACAGCCACAAGGAACTATACCCTGCCAGCAACAAGCAAACTCACAAGAGAACGCTGAAAGACAGATGCTATGGCAGCCCCAGCCAACAGCCCGATTTCTTCCTATAGAGTCTTCAAAGGATGTGGGCACGTCATCCTGACTCACAGCAACTGTGAGATAATGCTTTGCCATAATCTGCTATGCGACAGCAAAGGATGGATGCGGTCAGAGTTAACATAAAGGATAAGACACTAAACTGATATGCTAAAGAAAAAAATTAAACCCACAACCTATCAATGAAGCATCTTTCAGGAGTTTGAACTTCTTCCTACCTGGCAAGTGGAAACGTAAAATTATGCTGCTTCAGTCGGACTCTGGCTCTCACGGGCTAGTAAGTGTTCCTGGCAATATTTCAGTTCAGTGTATGGCGTTAGCATTTATTTTAGTATAAAAGCAAACATAAATATTGTGACTAAGCTAGTATGAATAAAGGTGTAATGTGTATTAGAATGGTTATAAGTATCCATTTGTCTGAGATACACTACGCATTTATTTACTTAAGTTAGGTGACACGATGAAAATATGTGGTAAATGTGATTCTGATCCAGTGGCACTCAAGTGAGAACTATGATGAACTATGCCTCCTGGGTCCCTGAGGCAATCAGAGGCAAATAAACGTGATAAACTTAAACGTAATCGATTGGCTCCTGAATTGTCACAGAGATGAAGTTAGCCTTGTATACTAGTTATTTTGGGTGTTCCTAGGGCAAAATGCATTACAAAAGCAAAGTAAAGAAAGAAGAGTTTGTTTTGGCTCATGAGTTAGGGGAGGGTACATCTTGGTGGTGGGAGCTTGAGGCGGCGGGTCACACCCCTGGTCAGGAAGCAGAGAGACATGAGTCGTCTGCTTACTTTGCTTTCCCCATTTTTATGCCTGGGATGTCACTCCCTGGAATGGTGGTGGACATCACCCCCACATTTAGAATGACTCTCCTCATCTCAACCTAGATTAATCTAGAATGAGTCTCCTCATCTCAATGACCTTCCAGAAGTACCAAGAGGCTTGTCTCCATGGTGATTATAAATCCCACCAAGCTTACCAATATTGATTCACCATACCTTGGAATTCAGTACATTTCTTTGAGATTGTTTTACACTTCAGTTACATAAAGTCACATTAGATGGGGAAAATACAATACAGTATTCTCTACTTTTTAAGTTATTAAATGAAAAGTCATTTATCGCTCAAGATTCTATATTGCGGAGCAGAGCAAGGAAGGATAAACAGCAAAAGGGAAACCAAATTAACTGTCTGTCCAGCTGATCTTCTGAAGAAATCTTACTGAGATGAGAAAGCCTGCATCAAGCATCAGGCATGGCACTTAGTTCAAGCCCAGACACCAGGGACTCAAGGTGATTGAAGGATCAGTTCCTAAAGTGTCATTTTGTAAAATCACCATTAGAAGTGCAATAAGCAATTCTCTCTGCTTTCAGGAAGTGTCTGTTCTGATGATTGACTTTTGCAGATTTGCATCACAAAAAAAATCTCTTTCAACAGAAAGAAAATGCTTCCTTAGATATCTCAGTGCTTTACACAGGTCATAGTACCCTTGGGAAATGGATATCTTGCTTGGAGGCATAGCATTTTATTGGGAACTTTGTTTACCTGGAACACCTCTGTTAAGATTATTAAAGTTAAATTTCTAGGACAGTATATTGACAGGGGTCCTTAACTATCCCCCAGCCATCCTGACCAGGAAAGCTCAGTTCTGCTTAAGCAGTATTTACTGGGGGCATCTTAGTGCCTTGAAAGGCAACCTTTAGAACGAAGAACTACCACAGGGATGTGCAAAATCTGAGCGTGAGAGATGTGCTACAACAACAGAACTGCAGTCTCCTTGGGCCACCAGACTTGAAAACCTTTGCATTTCCAGAGTTAAGCAAAACCGTAGGAGAATTTATCTGGTCCCTTTCAATATATTATTTTTCCCTTTTACACACACATAATGACGAAAAAATCTCAGATCATGACAGCAGGAGAGATTCTAATGTAGGTCCTCTTCGGAATCCTTGTTAAATGGGGCCACCCTCTCGGAAGGGTCTCTACGAGACTCCACTTTGCCCTTTGCCTTTTTCTTCGCTTCTGACGCTAATATGTGTCTTGGTGCTCCGCCCTCGGAGTCATCGCTCCGGTCTCTGCCTCTGACACAGCACTGGAGCAGAGTCGCTGTCAGAATTCCCATGAGAACACCACCCGTCATGCTCCTCCTTTATCTCTAGCGCCTGAATGCAAATGCGAAGAAAGGCCATGACTGTTTTTCTGATTCTAAGAAGTTAAAAAATATCTCCCTGTCCCAAGTTTCACACTTTTCTAGGGAGGCAATTCTGTAATGTCTTAAAACCCTTAACTAGTAATTATTTGCATTTGTGAGGAATACTAACTTTTAAATTCCGGTACTTCATTCCGGTTTAGTGAAGAATGCAGATTAGTGAAGTCCTGTTAATGGAGTCAGGGGACATTTGTAAACACATCAGCAGAAAGGACCAGCTGTGCCTGCAGGGGTGACTATGAAGGGATTTGGCAATAACAAGGCTGGCTTCGATCCATAAAGAGGGAAGAAAAGTAGTTATGAATTCCAGGCACTGATGGAAGAAAGCCGAGGAAAACATCACCTACTCGAGAGAATTAAGCAGGAACTCTGTAAACTGGCAGTCTGGGATTCATTCCTTACAGCCTTAGAGAGACTGTTCAGATTAAATCCTGTCATTGACATACATCAAGTTCAGCCTCGAAGGTGAGGGTCTACAGGAAAGAAGGGTGATTACTACTGTTGACTATGGACGATGGAAAGATTCCAGTAGAATGGCTACCGGAGTCTGAGTCATAAGCAGAAACCAAAATGAGTATCACCAAGGAAAATGATGGGAAAAAAAAAAAAAAAGCAAAAGCACACAGGGCCTGCTTCTGGAGATGGCATTCTGGCTCAAAAGGGCTACTTTCTAAATGTGGGATTTTATGTCTTCCAGATCCTTTATTGACTACTATGCCCTGGTCTTTAGCAGCAATGCATCAACAGCTAACCAGCTAATACCAAGTGGTCAGCGCTAAAATTATCCTCAAGCACCAGAACTATATAGACTCAGAAGGTTGTACTTACATACATATGTATATGTAACAACAATTAAAGCAAAGGGTATATGATGTTGGAGTGGGCTTTTGGATAATTCAGGCAGCTTCTGAGTCATCTCTGCTCCCTTATGTGACCCCTCACACACACTCCTGTAAAAACCCCAGTGGTTCACCAAGTTGGACTTAGGTTGCTATTGTTCTTTTTTGTCCTGTGTTCCCTCTCTAGAGTGAGTAGATGTGTGTGTGTATGTATGCATGTGTGTGTGTGTGTATATATGTGTGTGTGTATATATATATATATATATATATATATATATATGTGTGTGTTTGTATGTGTCTGTACATATACAGTGTATATATGTATGCATATGTCTATGTATATGTGTGTATGTCTGTCTATGTTCGTGTATGAGTATTTCTGTGTGTAGGTGAGTATCTGCTTGAGTATGCATGTATGTGTGTGCATATATATATATATGCACATACATATATACACACACACATATATATACATATATACACACACATATATATATGTATATATATATATTTGTGGGTATATATCCATGTGATATATATGTGTATGCAACTGTATGCTTATACTTCTGCATGTCTATGTGTATTGTGCATTTCTGTGTGAATGTATGTGTCTATGCATATGTATGTGTGTATGTGTTTGACGTGTGCATTGTATGTCTTTGCATATGTATATGTATGTGTACTTGTGTTTGAGTGTTTGTATATGTATGTGTGTGCATATATATGTATCCAATGTGTATGAGTATATATAATGTGTATACTTGTGTGTGTCTGTGCATATATGTGATATTTGTATACATGTGTGTGGATGTGGATGTCTGTGTATTTGTATGACTGCACCTATGTACATTTGTGTTTATTTGTGTATATGTTTGTATGAGTGTATGTATATGTATTTGTGTATATGTGTATGTGCACATGTGTTTGAGTGTAGAATGAGTGTATGTGTGTATATTTATATGACTGTGCATATGCATGTGCATACGTGTGTGTGTGTATGAGTTTGTGTATGTGTGCATGTCTATGCATATATGTGCATGTTTGTGTACAGTCTGTGTACATGTTTGTAGACACAGATGTGTATCTGTCAGTGTACATGTGCACGGATGTATGCATATGTGTATTTGTCTATGTTTTGAGTGTCTCCAGAAGTCTCCCACACAACAGTGCAAGGAGGTCCTCTTTCCTAGGTATACAACAGACTTCCAACAAGTCTCTCCCAACCGCCCTCTCCAATGTCTCCCTTTCCTTCTTCCTGGGAACTGGTGTTCAGCCTGCATGAGCCACTAGTGTTACACTGGTCTTGGGCAAGCTGTGGTCAAAGAGGGGCTGCTGAGTTCATTCAGTGAGACAGACAAAGAGCTGGACATCCTGGAGGAAAGACCCATGCAGAGAAAATGAAAGCACGGGAAAGTGAAGTGGCAGCTGACAAGAGACAGGGCACCGACTCATGCTTGGAACATGTCTGCTGAACACATCTACTGATGCGGAACTTCACGGCATTTTCAGGCTGGTGTGGAAGTAAATCGGAAAAAAGATCAGTTAATGTTGATTGTACACATATAGTAAGGGTTTCTTTTTCTTCTTTTTGCTTTAATGAAAGCAGATTTAAAGTATTAATAGTGTCAGACTCTTAACTAAAGCAGTAAAAAGGAGTCTTGGTAATATGTTGATTTAACTAGCTTTTGCAATATTAAGCTGGACAGAGACAAAGACCTTATCTGAGATGGCCGAGGAGCCTAGAAAGGATCTATTAATAGTCTTAAATAATGCGTTAGAGACAAGGACGTAGTTGTTTTCTGTGTCTGGGGGTTCAGAAAGCATTGGTTTTACAGTCAGAGGCTTATCTGCCTTGAGATAAACAGACCTTGTATTTTAATTGTGTGGCTAAGTACATTTTATGATGAAATGCTCTCCCTTCAAAGTGCCTACAAGTTATTTTCTTGTTTTTGATGGTAAATGATACAGGTGCAGAAAGGAACATTAACTGTTAGAGGATTTCCCTCTGGTTGGAAAAGCTGAACCTCCCTTCCCCGCTCCCTCCTCCTCTCCCTCCTCCTCTCCCTCCCTCCCTCCTCCCCCATACCTCCTCCTCTCCTTCCCTCCCTCCCTTCCATTTCCTCTGCTGTTCTTCACGTCATTTCCTCCCTCCGTCTATGACTTCACTGCTGGACCACTTTGCCAGCTTAAACCTTTGATCACCGTTTTACTTTAGGTAACTAGCAGAAAAATAATATATCACAGCTAACCTTCAAAAATCGGTATCCTAAGAGCAAGTTTTCCTTCTTTGCCGGTTTTGTATGTGAACAATTTAAAGAACTGGAGCCAGCCTTTAATGAATCCAAATTCCTAAACAAGTTAAAATTGGCATTCCCATAAAAGCAGCCTGTCAGTGAAACTCCGCTTGCCATGCTTACAGAGGTAATTGATGTTTATAACCACAACTTGGAGGCTTTGAAGGATCCCAAGGTGGCATCTGAAACATTAGGAAAATAAATTAAACTGTGCTCAATGGAGATTCATCGAACTGTTCGTTAGTAAACTTTTAATCTACTATCTCCTAATACCATATGATTATCCTTTATTACATTTTATATTAAATTTGCCAGAAAACACTCATCCACAGTCATATTAGAGTAAACATGCAGAACTGAATTTAGGTTTCTATACACGATAGTCAGCATCATGAATGTAACTGATGTTTTTGAACTCAACATAGACCGGGCATTTGAAAACAAGAATTATAATTTAGAAAATCTTCTATTTACAGAAAGCCTCTGGTGCGTTCTGACGTCTTCTTCATTCACCTGTTCTCAGAATCCTCTTTGACTAGAGCTTGTCATGAGGAGCTGATGAGTGAGACAGCACCCCTTTATTAACAATGAAAATCTGTGCTTTAGGATCCACTGCTTCATGGATCCTTCTATCATCAATAAGTGCCCAGCATCAAGCTAGAAGAGTTTTATTCACCTAAAAATCATCTGTGCTCTGCCCATTTCTGTTTCCTGGATCTCTGGCACCCCACCTTAGAGTTCTCCCTTCCTTCCCTCCCTCCTTCCCTCCCTCCTCCCCGCTTTCTCTCTCTCTCTCCCTCGCTCCTCTCTTCCCTCCCTCCCTCCTTTTCTCTCTCTCCCTCCTTCCCTCCCTCCCTTCCTCCCTCCCTCTCCTCCTCCCTCTCCCCCTCCTTCTTCTCTTTTCTCCCTCTCTCTCTCCCTCCCCCCCTCTCTCCTTCCTTCCTTCCTTCCTTCCTTCCTTCCTTCCCTCCCTTTCAACTTTGTGGAATTTTTTTTTTAGAATTTTTTTAGATTTTTTTTCTAGAATTTCACAGAAATTAAATCATACAGTACATAACCTTTTCGGATTGCCTCCATTTAGATATACACTTACGATCCCTCTACATGCTCATGTTCAGTAAAACTTAATTATACAAAGTAATGAGCTTCAGTGTGTTTTCACAGGTGTGTATAAGGTACTTCCATGATGCTATGGCCTTTGACATCCTCCCTCCCCCCTTCCCAAATACCCCTACCTCTTTTGTGTCTTCTCTGTAAATCTAGCTTTGCTGTATGAGAAAAAAACTGTGCAGTACAGTATATAAATCTTGGTTTTCTGAATCCCAAACTTTCTACAGTCACACCAGAGCACACGGCTCTAGAAAATTCCATAGGCTGCTGCCTAAGCTATCGACAGCACAAGCATGAGGGATTAGTATGAAACCAGGAGGAAGCAGTTTAAATGGCCATCTGAGATCTTCAATTACGTTCGAGCTGAAAAATAATTCAAGCCAGTAACTGCTAGTTTAGGAAAGGTCAAAGCTTTTCCTCCAGTACTCAGTGATGGATCTCACAGCTCAGTAGCTTCAGGTGGGGAGTGTGCAGTGTGGCCATTGACCTCACACATTGGCACTTGCGTTACTAGGGAGTAAATTTTCACCGCTACTGAAATCTTGCAAACATTGCAATTGGCCAACACCATATAGTGCACATTCATTCAGAAGACAGTAACCCTGAATGCCACAGTGTTTGAGGGCTCAGAGGGAAGCAAACCAGCAATACTCAAGAGAAAGCGCTTGCTCTCCAGGTATCTTTTAAACTGCTCTATTTGCTCTCACATATACAGATCATACACCAGCACTATTGACTTGTTCACCAAGCTTGAGGGATTATTAAGCTATATGGTTGGTAAGCCTCACAATGCATGCAAACAGGGCGTCTTCTGCAAGGAAGGAAAGCACAGAGGAATTTTCCCAGGCCACAGACATGGCATCACTGAGCCCAAGAACTGACCTTAGATCTGTGATTAACAGAGCTCATCTTCTCTCTGCCAAGCAAAGCTGTGGAGAAATTGATTTTCATATGTTTTATGTGTGAGAGGCACATGAGTCTAGTGGACAGGGAAGAAGCTGGCCTGCCCTGATAAAGTAATGATTTATATGCAATTTAAAACTCCTCACTGGCACTCCTCAGCCAGATATTCTCTGAGTACTTGGTAGAAGCAGTGACAAAAGTCAGCACCTGGCTTTGGGAGAATACGTGCACAGATACTCTACTGCAAGGAGTACCCGCCACCCGCCGGCATTCAGGAATGTTCTGGCTTGTAGCCTTGCCGTTTGCCTGAAAGGATATTCTATTTCCTCCTGCATAAGTGACACTGCAAAACAAAATATGGGCTTTAGCCCATTTTCTAAATTGTTTTCTTCACATGCAGGTCCAGATCTCTTTTGTGCAATTTATATATATATATATGTGTGTGTGTGTGTGTGTGTGTGTGTGTGTGTGTGTGTGTGTGTGTGTGTGTATACACATATACATATATATACACACATATATATGTATATGAATATAAAGTCTATAATATATAAAGATCTCCACTTATATCAAAAACTTTTCCCCCCAAAGTACAAAAGACATGATTCCATGCTTAAGAGTACACACAGATTGTGCACAAGACATGAGTTCGGTTCCCAGCATCCCCGTCGTCAGATGACTCACAGCTGCCTTTAACTCCAATTATAGAGGGTGTGATGTCCTTTTCCTTGCCTCTCTGTGCACCTGCACTCACATGTATGTGCATTCACACTCACATATTAAAAATAATACAAATAAATATTTTACACGATGGCCAGTGAATCAGGAGTATTGACTGTCTAGGTCAATGTCTCACTTTTCCTGTCAATTTATAGACTACATATAATTCTATCACTGGGGCTTTATGTGAATGTTAAGAAAATACAGCAGTGCTATTTTAACCTGATTAGTATCCCAACCACTGTTACTGAGTACTGTCCATCATGAGATGAGATATCTCACCGTTGTGTGTGCACATGTGCACAGAGGATGCAGAGCTGGAAGGCTTGGAACCAGGTGGAATAAGTGGTTGTGTGCATCTCCCCATATTAGTCTCATTTGGAAGATGCATGCCCCATATTGGACTTTTGGGGTTCAGTTTCAGGGTAGTTTCATGAAAGATTTACAATATATAAATTTAAGACTACCTCTGTATTCAGTAAGAGATCACTATATCAAATCACATCAATTTGTCCAAAAGAATGGAGATTTTATTAAAGAGTGCATGAAATGTGTCTATCATAGATAATACACGATCAATGCCTTCTAATATTCATTTTTCACTTCTTAGGTATATGTGTGGGGCTATCATGTTAAATGTGACAGTATAGGTTGCAAATTCAGTTTTCATCTAAAAAGACTGCTATACAGTGACTGGAAAAAAATATATATTTCATATATATATATATATATATATATATATATATATATATATATATATATATGAATGATATTGTAGAACTATTTATTCATAAGGATTCCACCTGGTCATGGCTTCACTAGTTTCTGAATGAAATCCAACTTCTTGCAATGTTTTATTCATAGGATAAACCAGAGAATATTTTCTATAGTCCTTTACATTTTGTGTGAATGTAAAGAATTCAATTTATACTAAATGGGATTCAGTGGGGATTCTGATGAGCATGTGGTGAGAGGCGTAGTAAGAATCATGCTTAACAGAATAAAAACATGGGGGCTTTGGTTTAATCCTAACCACATCTGGGTGAATGATTACACCAGTCTGAGGTGTAAGCGATTCCTCATATATAGGAAGAACTGGGGCGAATTGGATTAGAAGTACGTCCGTGGTTGCTGCCAGTGATCTTGTACTTCTCTGACGGCTTCCACAACGGAAGCATCCCAGAATAGCGAGCAGATGAAGATAGCCTTGTGTGTCTACAGAATACTGCTGGAAATAATAAGCAGATGTGGCAAAGCTGTGGGATGCTAAATCAATGTGGAAAAAATCAATTGCATTTCATGGTCTAGCAATGGAGCACTGCAATGTGAAATCAAAGACACAGCAAGTCAGCTCGGTGTAAGCGCATGCCCTCTGCATCCTTCCACAGGCTGAGTATGGTTACTCTTTAATTTCACCAGTGCAGCAAGTGTGTAATGGTGTCTCCTTGTGGATTTCTCTAACTTTCCCTACTTATCAATGAGATTCAGTCTCTTTTTATGCACGTATCCATATGTATTCTTTCATGAAAGGGTTTGTCTGGTGTGTTGGTCGGTTTCAGCTTTTGAGTGAGAGTTTTACTATGTAGCTCAGGCTAGCTCAGAATTCACTACATAGCCCCAGTTAAGCTGTAATGTGTGAGTCCTTTACTTCAGCCTACAGAATTCTGAGATCTACGTGGATACACCATGTTCATGGTAACTTTTTCATTTTCTTGATATTGTTTTTCAAAAAGGAAAAACTATTGATTTTTGGAGCCCACTTTATTAAATCTGTGTTATTTCTAATTTGCTTAACGCAAAGTCACAAACGTTTTCTCTCATGTTTTCTTCTAGAAGTTTTACCATGGCATTTAGATCTAGGTCCTACCCTGTACTAATTACTGCATATGGTGTGAGGAATGGAAGGGCTTTGTATGAGGGCATACACAATTCCCAGTACTGTTTGTTGACAACATGTACTTTCCCGCGGAAATATCTCTGCGTTACTAAGAAAACTCTAATGACCAAATGGGCATGGTACCTCTGGGCTCCATTCTGATTCGTGGACGAAAAGATCCAAGATCCAACATCACTGTACCACGGTGTCAGGAACTCTGCACAGAAGCTTGTTTCGGATAATTTGTTTTCTTACTTTTTTTCTCTTTTTCACAGTTTTGTTGGGCTGGGAACATTTCAGGGAAGACTGTTTGCATGTACGAGGTTGTAGGTCAGATCACTAGCCCCGATAAATGTTCTGTTTAATGCGTGCCCTATAAATTCCACAGCTTTTACAATCAGCTGTCAAACTCTGTTTCAAAAAGCTGAATTTTAACTTGCATTACATTGAACTTATAGATTGTGGGTATATTGGCCACTTTGGCATATTGAATATTTCTATCCATATCCTCAAGAGAGTTCAATTAAAGATCCGTCAAATTAACTGAATTTCCCAGCTGTTTGTTGCTACTCTGGATGTTTCCTCTTTTTTTTCCCTCTGTTTTATTTTATGACGTTTCTTTGACTTTTTTTCAAATTCCCTTGTGATTTTTTTTTCTATAACGACTAGACTACCATGAACCCTACTCGTTGCACTTTTGCCACAGATATTGTAGTTCCCGTCACGGCTTTGTGTGTGATTGTTTGCATTCCTGGGTGCTCAAGCCTTGGAGACAGGGAGGGGGCTGCCTCCAGCCCTGAGAAAGTTCAGGAAGTGTGCTTAGGAATGTCCTCATTGCCTCTCTGTAAAACGAGAGCTTTGGTGGAATTGTGCAGTTCACGTCAGATTTTTATGTAAAACAACAGCTCAACCACCATTTCAGAAAGTCTTCTGAAATGAAGCCTTAGGACAAGGGGGCATTTTTCAGGGGACTCTTGAACCTCTGAGCCTCTCTCAAGTAACTGTTAGTGGCAACGTGATGCTGCTACTCAGTTCCCCGGATTGACTCAGGTCTTATTCCCACGGGACCCGGAACTTGGGGAAATATTTTATTTTGAATATTTTGAAATTGAACTAATCGAAACTGAAATTTCAGGAAACTGAAATGAAATTGAATACATTGAAATTTTGAAAATTGAAAAATTTTTCTTTGGAAAAAAAATTGAGCATATTGAGTACGAGATCTGTCATAGTGCTTTTGTTTCTAATGTACCAGATAGCTGATTAATCAGAAGTGGAAACTCCACCATGAAAGACTAAGATGATCTTTGAGGATAAGAACATATAATACTTTTTCTTTCTTTTTGCCCAGTACTGATGATGACTGACTTGACCGGAAAGTAGTAATAATAACATGAATAATTGTTGCTTCCTACCGTGTGGTGTTTTGTAGCTCTCCATCACATAGATACGACATCAGCCCATTATTCTAAAACAGGTGCCCTCGTTTTGAATTCTTAACTCAAAATGTCCCAGAATAGCAAGGACCTCCCTGCACATCACGAGATGCTTTTAAACTGTCCAAGGTGATGTTCACATTGAAAGTAGTGTGACTTTAAGAAACTGGAGCTGAACATAGAGAAATCAACTCTAGGTGACGTCTCAGAAAGTTGGTATAAGGAGTTATAAATACATGCTATAAGATGAATTAACTTGACATGATTTGGTGACACGGCGCCAGGAGCAGATGGCTCCTACGTTTTCTTTATTTATATGGTTGATGCTACTCAGCAGAGTTGAAATTGTTGTCTGAGGTGTTGGCCTGCGCAGGTCAGGAATCATTTTCCATGATTATGTCCCTGACATCTGTATCTATTAATTTTCTTCCCAGCATCTGAAATTTAAATGTACCAGGCTGTGAGAACAGCTTCTGTGCTCTCTTTGTTCAGTGTGTTTGTTGAGGATAGTTAGAAGATAAAGTCATTTCTTCTTTTGTTACCAATAGAAGCGTGGTGTGTGTGCGGCATGTGTATATGTGTATGTGTGTGTATGTGAGTGTGTGTGTGTGTGTGTGTGTATCTGATTAAGAGCTTTTTTCTTATTCTACAGTTAAAATGCTACTTTGCGTTCCACAAATGAATGGGATTTACACTCATGTGTATATAGCAACACACACACACACACACAAAACACACACACAACTGAAATCATCACAGTAAATAGATGTCTCATGCCGATTCCCTCCCCCTGTAGAGATGTTGGTTTGAAGATGAATCTTTCAATAAGAAGAAACAGGATAACTGGCAGTTTCTCATGGCCTACTACAAGGTATAAAATGGCTTCATATGCTCCTCCTCCAAGCCAGTGCCTGGAGAGGACTCAGACTCAGTTTCATCTGTGTGAACCTACCTAGGCTTAGAAGCTACCATGACACCACCTTGGATCTGACCGTGCTTTTGGAGATGACACACTTGGATACCCTACCTTATGCTCGCCATGCATTCAGGTTCAGGCCATGGATGACCCACTAAGCTGCTCCATTGCGCTGTGGGTGCAGCACTGTGGTACCCTGATTCAGACAAAACCCTTGATGGTTTGATTAACTCCCCATCTTGATACCCTTGTCAGCGACTGATCTTTACATATGTCATGGAACATACTTCTGACCAACAAGGTGTGAAAGAATGCCACTTGAGGTAGAAATTGGTCTGGGAAAGGCTCACCTTTTAAAAAATATTTATACAGCCGCTAGGGAGCTGAAGAAGCTGCCTCTCGAAAAGATACAGGTAAATGTACATAAGGACCTGGGATCTTGAGATGCCTTTCTCTGAACCATTGATAACACTGTTTTGTAACACTCACTGTCTATAATGTTCCGGTGTGGAATGACACACAGAGCATTGGCGTTGCTTTCTACCATTTTAAAATAGGAATTTTCCTGGTGAGAATAGAAATGGCCTAATACACAGCAGAAGGCAGTTCAGCTGCTGCCCATAGGAGAGAGTCTAGGATTTTTAAGAGGTTGTTTAATGCCAGAGCTTTGGTAAGAACCATGGATTTTTTTTTCTTTCTCCCCATTTATTAAATGTTACCAACTCCTAAAAATCTACCCTCTATGTGTCTGAGCCTCACACAGCTTTTTTTTTTCCTGCAAGACCAGATAAGGACAAACTTCCAAAAGTAAAAGGCTTAGTCTTTAGATTTTTAGCCAAGGAAGGGAAAAACAAAAGAATGGAATCTTTATCATATCTTTTACCTGAACTCCTCTCTGATTCTGAAAGCACCATGACATGCATAAAAAGAAATCATGGCGTTATATTAATGGGCTGTGTGTCCAAAAGCTGTTGAGTAGGCTGAGGAATGATCTGAAAAACAAATTTAGATGGTCCAATTAGTGTCTACCACTTCCCAGGTGCAGCTGCTCCTGTGTCTGTCTGAGCTTGCCAGGACTCAGGGGAACCCTGCTGAGAACCTCCTTTACCAAAATAGAAATCAGGTCATCCAATCATCAGCAGGATCAAAATGCAAAAGAGGCCATAACTGCAGACAGAGGTTCTATCAGTGAATACTCACAATTGAGTTTCTTTCTACTTGTTTGGGGTTCTGAAAGCAAACTCAAGACCTCGCTCCCGGTAGGCATGCGTTCTGCCATGGATTTGTGCCCCAGCCTTTTATTTTAGCTTCTAACAGATCCGTTACTTTCTGCTTTTTAATGGATATAATTATTAATAAATGTATGATAATGGCCTCTTATGGAATCCCATTGCTTAACTGAGAATCTGCGTTCTGTCTGCAGTGTTTACTCTCTTAGTCTGAATTGGTATACAGCACTGGTAGAGCTTTCTTATGGTATACCACAAGATGGTCTGTGATATAGCCTTCATCATATATGGATCATATATGGATCGTCATTGGGGTGACAGAGCTCAGCTCACACCGGTCTCTTGTGGAGTGAGCACTTTTGTGAGTTTTATGCTCGCTCCTCCTACAGACAGATTGATGCTTCGTGTTCTTGGTTAGCAGAGCTCTTCGAGGGTGGTAAATCACGCTGGAAGAGCAGCTGCATCTCCAGTACAATGCCTGCTTTATCTGATACACAATCATCTCATTATTGGCTGAATATAAATAACATGCTTTTAATCTTACAAGTGGAGAATTGCGTGCAAAACAAGCAAAATAGAGCAATCAGAAGTGGTGCCGCAGAAGGAGATGAAGCAGCCTACGCAATGGTTGAAAATTCATAAGGACCTTAAAGCCTGGGCACGATTTTGGTGGCTCAGCTCATGAACATTTAACCTTCTTCTCTTCACTAAAAGAACAGGTTCCTGTGCACAAAATCACAGTAGTGACAATGATCCTGCAACATGCAGGGAACACAAGTACAGAAGACAAGAGGCATCAGTCTTGGGGGACGGACGGGGTGGAGGTCCTATGGGGACTGGGCTCTGATGGTGCTGCAGTATGAATCTAGGCAGGGCAAACCAGTGGTTCTAAATCGGTGCTGGTAAAGCAGGATCCATACCACATATCGATAGTGAACAATGCAAGAGAATTTGGAAACGTCTTCCACCCTTTTTCACTGGAAGTCCAGAGTCACATCTGTGGCACAGGAGCATCTAAGCGAAGACCTTTGGAATTAATGCATTTTGGTTGCAGACACGGTGAGAGACAAGACTTGGAGCTATAATGATATACACACGTCAGCTGAGTTTCAGGTGAGAAGAAAGTATTGACCAGAGAGCCTGTATCAGTTACTTTCCTGCCGCTGTAATACAACACCCTGACCAAAACAACTTCAGAAGAGAAAGGATTTATTCTGGCTCTCCTAGAGGCAGAGAGGTTCAGCATGGCTAGGAAGGCATACTAACAGTCGGAGAAAGCATGCTGATGGGGGCCAGAAGCTGACTGCTCACATTTTCATCCACACACAGGAAGCAGAGAGAGAGAGAGAGAAAAAAAAAAAAAACAGAAGTGGGGTAAAGCTATAAAACTTTTAAGCCCATTCCCATTGATAAACTTCCCCAAGCAAGGTCCCAACTCCTAAAGGTTCCATAACCTCCAAACAGTGCAGCAACTTGAGACCTAACGCTCATTTCATGAGCCTATGGGTGACATTTCTCATTCAAACCACCACAGGGCCACAAAACACAAGAGGGAACAGAGAGACCATTAGATGGGTAGAGGAAGTGTCTGAGGGCGCAGGGGTGACAGCATCCGTGATGAGGAAGGCTTTGTGGCCAAGAAAAAGAACTGCCTTCTCTCCATGGAGAACGAGAGCAACCAACAGTTTATGCGGTACAATGACTCTGTTCATTTCCAGGGAATTGATTTTCCCCAACTGTAGGCAGGCCAATCAATGAATGGCAGTGAAGAAACCGAGTGGGAGAGGTCAGAGAGAGACTGCTGGTGTGCTGACGAGAGGGAGGCAAGCTTAGAGGGAAAGCCGCTGGACTTCTCTGACAAGCCGCGGCTTCAATTCCATCCCTGCGGCTTGTTGAGTAAGCTGGGATGGGTTACTGAACGATGGCTGCAGGCTCCAGTCTGTAAAACAGTAATGCTGTCAATTCTGTGGGGTTAACCAAGACAGGAGATAAAGTAGATTTTTTTTTTTCCCATTTAGGAGATGATAGAAAATGGTGGATACAGACCGAAATTAGGAAAATATTCAATAGACATGGGGGGGTGGGGCACTGGGAAACATTCACATTACATAAGGTACTGTGCCATAAGGTTCGTGTCAAAAATGAAGACTAGAAAAAACAAACAAGCAACTATCCACTCGAGGGAACAAGGAACGCAAGAAGCTGACCCGTGCATTAACACGAGCTAGCACATATTACGAGATCGGAGTACCGCAGTCTAAACATCACCAAACAGGCCTTTAGGAGAGCACAGTTCTTATGATTCCATCTGGTGCTCATCATCATTTGTAGGAAGTCTCTTAACAAGGATCATATTGGGGTTCACAACACCCAAACTCAAAGAGCCTCTATGTCTGGGTGTTTGCTGTGGCTGGGCTGTCTCTGAACCTCGCTTCCTTTGGACTAATCTGTGTATGCCTGAGGTCGGGCTATTTATCGTCACAAAACTTCAAGGATGAAAGAGCTCTCATGAAAAGCAGATTAGTTCTAATTACTATGAATCTCAGCAACTATTTAAGCCCTGCACTTACCAAATAATTAGATCTTTTATGAGGAATTCTAGCAGCAAGGCATTAATGGTATAAATCAACATGTAAATATTCCATCTCGGGTGCAGTCAGATCTCCAGTGTCTGGGGTAAAGCATAATCTGTTTGACGCCATTTGGTCAGGGCGGTTTGCCCAAAATGCATGAAGGAGAGGGAGTGGTTTTCCCCTTTTTCTGCATGAATTTAATAGCAATATTTTCAAACTGTAAATGTGAATATAAGTGTAAATCCCTTGCTCTTGAGAATAGTGTATACATTATGGATATAAAAGTATCTTCACTAGGGAAAAAATTTTCCAATCAAACTTGAAAACTGAATTTCCATAGGATCCAATATGTCAACTCCTGGCAATTTCCCTTGGAGGAATATAAGCTAATACATCACAGACACGCTGTATACCCATGTTCCTGCACTGCTATTCACAACAGCTAAGCTATGGAGTCCATTTAGGCACATGTCAGTGGAGACTCCATAATGAATACGTGGTATATATAGATGCACAAAGTAGAATTATACAACTGTAAGAGAACTAAATCAGGGGCTGGAGAGATGGGTCAGCAGCTAATGGCTCTTGTTGCTCTGCCCGAGGACCCAGTAGCCAGTAGCCTGTAATCTGGGTTCTGGGACATCCAATGCCCTCTTCTGGACTGTTCAGGCATCTGCACACATGTGACGGTGATTGTGCACGCATGCATGCATGCACACACACACGCACACGAATAAAAATAATAAATATATATATATATATATATTTTTTTTAAGAAACAGAAGAAGACCATGCTGTTTGCAAGAAACCAGAAATGACTGGAATTTTTCAGGCTTCATGATACAGGGTAGGACCAGAAAGACAAATGCCACATGTATGTCCTAATATGCAAAATCTAGAGTTAAAAAAGGACAAGAGAATATAATAGGAGCTACTTGGAGGGGAGTTGAAAAAAGATGTAAGTGGGTTGAATAGGACAAAAGTTCATTACATACGTGGACAAAATGTGTCTCAATAAAACCTTTCAATTTATAAAACCAATATATGCTGACGATAAAGAGAAAAAAAAAAAAACTTCTTCCTAGCTGCATGTAAAAATCATCAGAAGTTAAAAGACTGAACTGTCTCACATCACAAGGTTTCCAGACAGAAGAAAAAGCAGGATGCTCTCTGTATTTAGCTGGTAACCCAGGGACTGACTTACACTTTGGTGTGAGGAGAAACACGGATAATTTAAAGGGTGGAAGCACTTCCACAAAAACTCAATAGCTGGGATATCATTTCTGCTCAAGGCTATTTGAGACCATATTCACAATGAAATTATGAATTAATAAAATGGAGGGCAAGCAAGGCTATCAACACCTGGCAATTTACAGTAGGCTTAGTTTCCACTCTGTGACAATCCTTTAGTAGCTTCAACCTCTGAAGATGTGAGAAAAGTGCTTTTGAGATTCCTGGGTCTTGGAAAAGAACGTAATGTGCTTCCTACCCCGGTGACTGTAACAGGTTCCAGTTCAGCTTGATCTCTTTCTTTCATGGGCTGCAGAGGCTCCCTCGCAGGGAGAGCCGATTCTCTCTGGCTGGCTTTGCCCCCTGCACTTGAGTGGACTGCTATCTCCCACACTGTTTTTGTGTTTTCTCAGTTCCAGATATCTAAGCTATCAAAGCACAATTTAACCGAAGACTGAGGAAAATAAAGCTGAATTACTGAACTAGTCAGAAAATACTTTATAATTGAACATCAGACCTCAGGAAACTGAAGCTTGGAGCTTTCTCCTCTTGTATGCTTTCAAGATCATTTCTTCCTTCTTTCCTTCTGAATCATCTCTTCACTGCCTGCCCTGAAATCTCACACTTTTCTCATAAAGATAAATGTATAATTCCCAGGACTTTAGTCTGTAGGATATGGGTATCTTCTAAGTGAGTTCTCAGGAACTTCTACGGCCTAGTCAATGCGCCCAAGGGAAGACTGCTCAAACTCCAGAGACCCAGGAGCCTGAACTAAGGCTCTGATCTCAGCAACCATCAGCACGAGGGGAGGGAGGGGGAGACACATGTGGGTCCAGGTTATGGATTCAGGTCTTAGCGTTTAAGTCGAGGTTCATCTGGACCCGCGTGTATGAGTGAGTGGTGTCCCCAGAGGAGGGAGTGGAGTGTGGATTTCCCATTCCCTATCGGAACAAACCCCAGCTCTTCCAGGTTTTGCTGTGTCTGCTGCCCTTGCTGTCTTCCTCCCTCTGTTCTCCTCCCTTCCCCCAGTATCTTTTCCTTCTTTCCCCCCTCCTTCTTTCTTCCATTTTTCTTCTCCCCCCTCTACTTTCCTTTTTCTTCTCCTCCTGTCTTTTCTTCACCTCCATTTTCAAACTCATATTTTATCCTTCTTTCTTTCTACTCTTTTTTTTCCCACATCCTCTTAATATGCACAGAGATCACCATTATACTGGAGAGCCAGCTCCCCTCACCACCGTGTCTGTGTGTGTGTGTGTGTGTGTGTGTGTGTGTGTGTGTGTGTCTGTGTGTGTGTGTGTGTGTCTGTGTGACGTACACACATGCATGTGAGTGTGTATTTCCTAACTTTGAAGGAGCTTCTCGGGTTAAAAAACACACTTCCAGTTTATTGACTTGAAATAACTTGTGAAATAGGTAGGAGAGACTTTTTTTTTAATGTATATTTTATAGACCAGGAAGCAGGATCTCGGTGATAAAAAGCATCTTTATCCAGACTCCAGCAAAAACTGAAACCCAAGGTGACTGCCAGTTCTCCTCCTGTGTTGAACTTCTGAGAAGCCGCAGTCACCCGGGAGGGACCTGTGGTCTTCGGTCCCTTTTATCGGAGGGTCCTATCAACTGCGGGCAGCATTGGCTGTTAGGACCCGATCGCCACTATCTAAGAGACAGAGATCCTGAAAATGAAGAAAGGTTTCATTGCTGGTTGTAAATTCTCCAGGGGGAAAAAATAACTGGAGGGCTGTTTATGATAGAAAACTCTAATTAGGAGTAATGGAGAGAGATTAAGGAATGGAAAACAGCAACTCCGTAATAAGGCTCCAGCATGAGGTATTTAGATTTAATTGTGTTTTTTAAGTAATGTCAGACTCCCAGATGCTGTAGCGATGAAGACGGTATACAAATGGATGAATAAACAAAGGACTTCATAATCCACACAGTCAACTACGCGCCTTCTAATTGAGGATGCTGGCTTGAAATTATGCATTTTGAATTGGTGTTGTGATATATGCAACAACCACCACAACAACAAAATAAAACCCTTTTCTGTTGGGCTAAGAGTATGCTACTCATCTCCCACGATTTACTAATGGAAAATCGTTCCCTCTCCGCCTCCCCGACACACACGAGGCCCAGTCTCTTCAGATTATCTGTGTTTGCTGCGGTCCGTTTATGAGTTGAAGCTTCACACACTGGGAGGTTAATTTATCCAAGTGAGTGTTATAATCGACTATTTCAAATGCATTGTTCAGATCCCAGGAGACCTCAGGAGTGAAGGAAGAAAGAGAGTCGGGCTAATTTTTATGTCTCTCCCACCGCTACACGGATACAGCTTAACACAACTACTCAGAGCCAGACCCACAAGAGACTTGGGAACTTGGAGAGAAGCCCCCACGTTTTCTGCTTTTAGCTTTGCTGTGGAATCAAATAACATGGAGTTCCTTACCCTAAAGTGATTATTTTTTTCATTAGAGAAGCTGCTATCATTATCTAAAACTTAATAGCAGGGATGTGTCTGGCTGGCACGACATACACAGCCATAGTCCCGTAATTATCCGTGCCAGTAACCACTTGAAATACAGCAAATGAATGTGTATCATAGCACTAACCATTCACAGGATAGCAGAGAACCAGGCTGATGGTCCATCCTCCGAACAGAGAGCACACATGGGCAATAGTCTCTTGCTGGTGGCCACTAGATACAAGATGGCCACTGATTTGAGGAGTGTTGGACATTAACGTCTGGTTTTTGGTACACAGATACCACACACGTGTGAGTTTGGAAAGCTTTAAGGTAGCATTGACCATTCTGTTGTTCCCTTGATGGTGAGGACAGGCACTAATGATGCACTGACATGTTTACTTGGTTCTTTTGGCTTTTCCTAAGTGCCAGCAGGAAGTACATCCAGCCACTGATTCAAATGCTAACGTGATTCTCCGTTCCATACATCATGAGACATTCGCTTTTCCTTTCTGAAACTGAGAAGGTCACCGGCATTGGAAAGCCTCCACAGGGTTCTTCAAAGCCAGCACAGTGCTGTCAGGATCCCTGACGAATGGCACCTTTTGGTTTTGACTTCTAGTTGAGATTCTACATTGATGACTAGATTGGATCAGTCTCTCTGTCCTCTTTCCCCTCATGCATATAAACAGTTCTGGAGAAATCCCACAAAGCTGTGGCAATAAGTATATTTCTGATGCTCCTCCAACTTATGGGACTCAGATCCTCAGATTCCTAGCCTTTCTTGGCATGCATCCCTTCACGGATCCACAACCCTGGAGGATTCTGGTGTGGCAGGTTTTCTAGGGTCTGCTGGGATTTTTCTCCTTGTCTTCTCAGTACTCTTGTAGTGTCTAATTAATTTCCATACTACACCAATGGTGGATTTTTCCGTTTTCAAAAAGCCTTTCACCATAACAAGGACAACTGGTGAAAATACAAAGCTTCCCGAGAGCAGTGACGATGGGTCCATCACCCACGCCCGGCTCAGTTGCTGTCACAAGATCAAGGCCCATTAATTCTGCCTAAATTTCATGAAAAGAAGCAGGACTCCAGCAAATCTGTTAACACCGCTATAATCACAGCTAGGACTTTGTAACCAATGGTTTCAAGGTGTGGAAACATTTTCCGAATCCCCGATTCCTTGGTCGTCTCACCGGTAAGTGTTTATTCGGCAGGCATACGGACGGACGAGTGTTTTGCAGGAAGAGTTTAATTGACTCATTCTCTGTCCTTTCAGAGTTGACAGTTTCAATTTCTTTTCCTGATAAGAGTACATCACTTAATTCAGTTAACAGGATGTGACAAATTGCCGTCATCAGTCTTGTACGCCTTTCTATATTCAGATGCCTGTCTCTTCTTCCAGGTTCCCTGGCAAATGAACACATACTCAGCACAAGCTGGAAAAAAAAAAAATTGCAAGCTTGGTCGTTCACAATGTGCTGGCTTCGCCCTCAGAGGAATTAAAGGTCACCAATTTCCTGATCTCAACTTTTGTTAAAATCAAAGGGACCCCTCATTCATCAGTTTAAGCATCAGATCTATGAGGTGTTAAAGGTAGCAAGTGATAGACTTGTCAATGACAGAAGAAAGCATGTTATCAATTGTAGACTCAATGGGTACCACTTTCTACCTTACCTTTGTATAGGCTTTTAGACCTGGAAAGCACAGGACTAGGAATGTAGCTCAGTGGGTAGAGTACCTGTATAGCATGCAGGAAGCCCAGAGTTCTAACCCAGAGCCACACACACTATGTATCGACACACCAATGATCTCAGCTCTCAGGAGGTGGAGGTTGGACAATCAGAAGTTCAAGTTCATCCTTAGCAACATATTGAGTTTGAAACCGGTGTGGGTTACCAAAAAACCCTTTTCACAAAGAAGGAAGAGAAGGGAGAAGAGGAGGAGGAGGAGGAGGGGGAGGGGGAGGACGGGGGGAGGAGGGTGAAGGAAAGAGAGGAGAAAGTGGAGGAGATGGGGAGAAAGGAAGACTTAAAACTATTTGGACTGTAGCCCAAGCCTATGAAGTCAGCAAGAAATAGCTTCAGGGAGGTGATGGTCTGTTCAAGGTCACATGGGACATACAAGATAGAGCATGCAAGTCTTTGACTCCCAGTGCAACAGTTTTCTGTTTTTTTTTTTTTCCTGTGTCTAAAGAAAGAAGAGGAAAAAAAAGAGGAATAGAGGTTAGGAGGAAAAGTAGGTGTGGGGAGGAGAATGTTAGAGAGAGAGGAGGTAAAGAAGATAAAATGAGAAAAACGCTAAGGAGTCAGACACTTAACTCAGGACATGTGCTTAATGGAATTGTGCGCCTGTGGATGAGAAGGGGGAGGAGGGAGACAGAGGGACGGAGGGAAGGAGAGGAAGAGGAGGAGGGAGCCAGAGAGACCAAGTTGGGGAGTTCATGTGATTGCCATCGGAGGGACATGTTACAGTTTATAAGAGGAGGTCAGAGGGCAACTCCGAGTGTTGGTCTCCACTTCCCCCCTTGTTTGAGACAGTGCCCCCCACCTCTGTGTACACCAGGCTAGCTGAACAAACCACTCCTGCAGATTCTCCTGTCTCTGCCTTGTCTCCTGGAGGCGCACTGGGATTGTGGACACTTGTGCTACCATGTCTATTTTTAACATGGGTTCTGGGGATCTAGATTCCTGTCATTGGGTTTGAGCAGTGAGAGCTCTGGCTCAGCGAGTCAGCCCTTGACATGCGTTTGTAAATGACTAACCGTTCTTGTGTGGATATTAATTCTTTATGCCTTTCTTTCCTCATACTTCAAATGAGAATATTCTCTGTCTCACACCGTCATGAAAATAAGTGAGTTTATATATACAAAATGACACTATATACGTACATGTGTATGATGTACACTAAACACTCCAATGGCGTCAACTCCAATTTTCATTAAATAGTAATTTGTAGCTAATGATACTTTGAAAAAATGCTATGATTATTCTTTGAAATGGTTCTTGGAAATTATAAATTTGCACAACCATTATAGAAGGCAGCTTGAAAAATACTTAAAATGAAATAAAATACACAACTATATAATCCGGCCCCACACTGCTGGCAACGTGGCCAGGAAATGAGACGAGGGCATCAGTAAGGCAATTAGTTCATCAACGAAACGGCCACGCCATTCGCAACAGCTACACCATACAGCCACACTGCGGATTTCACAGAGTAAGAACAGATAAAGAGTGTGTGGCGCCCACATCAATCTGGATACTATTCCATCTTAAGAGGGAACTGTTTTTCACTTTCAGAAACACGGGCGAGTCTGGAGAACATAAATTAACCCAGGTACAGAAGAATGCATGACGCACCGTCTTATTCTACGTGGAGTACGCAACTGTTAATCTTTGGAAATGGCTGGTAGAATGGCGACTGCCAGAGTCTGGGAGGGGACATGAGATGGTGGTCAGCAGCAGTGACATGCCTTCAATTTCCTCTCACTACGAAGCCAGCCACGGTTTCATAGTGAGACCCTGCCCCAAGTGATAATAATACTGTCTTAATTTTTTTTCTATTGCTGTGAAGAGACACCATGACCAAGGCAACTTATATAGGAAAGCATTCAATTGGGGGCTTGCCTAAGGGTGAGTCCAAGACCATCATGGAGGAGAGCGCAGCGGTACGCAGGCAGGCAGGGCACTGGGGCAGGATCTTAGAGCTTACATGGTGAGACCCAAGCATGAGGCAGAGAGATCTAGGTGGAATGGTGTGGGCTTTTGAAACCTCAAAGCCTACCCCCCGTGACACATCTCCTCCCACAAGGCCACCCCCTCCTAATCCTTCCCACACAGTTCCACCCACAGGGGACTAAGCATTCAAATATATGA
This sequence comes from Cricetomys ansorgei, assembly GCA_026225945.1. Taxonomy (NCBI): domain Eukaryota; kingdom Metazoa; phylum Chordata; class Mammalia; order Rodentia; family Nesomyidae; genus Cricetomys; species Cricetomys ansorgei. The sequence continues at coordinate 2,363,944 of JAMJFZ010003970.1, forward strand.
GCCTATGGGGGCTGTTCTCATTTAAACCATCACCACCACCACCATAATAATAATAATAATAATAATAATAATAATAATAATAATAATAATAAATAGTAATAATAGATCAATAACAATAATAGAGTTAGAAACAACAAAAGAATCTTCAAAAGATCTAGTATGTGGCAGACCACTGCTGGGAATAAAAAAGATACATTTTTCCAAACTAAAAAGAAAGATGATATTAACCATGGCCACTCAAAAGCATGGTAACTAGATGAGGTAACATACTCAAAAGTTAGATTTTCCGTTCCATACTGTACGCTTCACATTACAATGGACACATACTATTATAGCACCTGCCATTTTATAAAAAAGAAAACCTGAAAAGCATGCTTTGAAATAGTACTCAAACACTGCCTAGCACACACTCCTCTGCTCCTCCTCCTTTCATAGACTGGAATGCAGATGACATGGTGTAATCCAATGTGCGCATGATCACACAGTTAATTGAGACGCAGTTATCAGCTGACATGCATCATAACTTCGGGAGCTACCTGGACCCTGGACTACCTAGCTTTGTCTTAACGGGTCCTTCAGAGACAGTTACCAGCCTGTTATCTTGGGATGTGCATCTTACTTGTTAAAAAAAAAACCAGTTTAGGAATTAAAACTATCTGCACAACTGACCTCGTCTGTTGAGCTCTGCCTAAGTAACACTGTAATTTCCAAGGCTACATGCTAGAGTTTTATAATGTTTTATAAACGTTCTCTCTGTGGGAAGCAGGATCGTCGTGGGAAGGAAGGAGTAACCCAGTCCATTTTGATGTGTGACTCTAAGCCTGAATCAAAGAGTCCTCCATTCTGAATCCAGAGTACCCCCTCTTCTTTCTAGCCTTCCTCTGCTCTTCCCTCTCTTCTATCCCATGTCTCCCCTACTCTTCCATTCTCTCTTAGCTCCTGCTGCACCCCTCTTCGGTCAGTTTTATCACTTAGCACCCTTCAAACTCATGAAGACAAACCCCAGAGCTTATACACACACGGAGGGAAAACAGAGATCCCACCTCCACTGTCCTCTGCTGGCTGGACAGATATGCTGACAGCTGTTCCCTTTTCTTCAGTGAGAAGCACTTCCCAAATGATCACTTGGCTCACCAGTTATGATCTGTCGATTAACTTGGATGTTGTGTGGTCACGCGGACGCATGACAGAGGCCGGGTGAAACTTTGATAGCTTCAGTGCACAGGGTATAGTTACTGTATTTTAATCCAGTTTTAGCTCCTGAAAGATTACTTCAAGTTCTTGAGTATCGGCTTCCCCACCCAAAAACGGGGATAATATTTGCCTCCAAATAGGGTTAGAGAAAGGAGTTCACATTATCAGTGAGTCTTTGTCATTTAAAATTCTTTTACTGGCCACTCAGATGAATTGGTGCTAGCAGCTTTGATTGATATGTGTTTGCGATAAATAACAGTCCCTGGCTTCCTAAATCCTCATTTCTGGATTTTTCTTAGAGCATCGTACTGTTGAAAAGTTAAAACTTTGAGTTTCAGGGTTTGATCTTGGTAATGCTTGAAGGATTTCGGGCAACTCCATTTAACCTGGCAATGAGATTAAGACCAGTCTCTTCCACGGTCTTCAGCCTTGTCAACATCTCTGTTTTGTCTCTCTGTTAATTCTGTCCGGCTGGCCTGGACTAATACCACAAGGCATTTAGCTGTGTTAATTAAAAATACCAGCCAAGCAAGATGCTTAAGAATGTTGCTGCCAAAGGCAGCCTCTGGTTTTAAACAGCCAGATTGATTTAAGGGCTTTTAACCAACTGCTCTATAAATCTCATGGCCAACAGCTCAATGTTATGGACCAGCAAACACAAGATGAAAGCATAGTGGTCTACAGGATCCCACCAATGTGAAGGAACTGCAGGGAGTGACATAGAGCTGAGGCTTCCCCTCCTCAGAGCAGGCAGAGTGTGTCTGGGAAGAGACTGGAGAACCACAAATGGAAAACCAGAGGCATTAGCTCAGAGCTGGGTATAGAATGTGGAGCTGGTATAACTTTGGGGGATATGTGTCAAGTACTGGGGAAAGCAAACCACAAAATATCCAGGACCAGGGTAGCTGCTGGGGACATAGCAATGAGGCTACTTCCTGGCACGTCAGGAGAGTGACTTATCAGAGTAGGAGCGGACAATGGGACTCTTCCATGATGGCCCTCTTCAGGAACCCAGAGAGCATCTGGCTAGTCAGTGGAGTGCCCTCAGGGCCAGATGGCTGGTCATGTAGAGAGTCTTGGCCATGAGAAGGCACAGCCTGAGGCTTTGGGAAGCAGATGGTGAGTCTGATGTTCCAAATAATTTTTTTTTTTTCCTAGCTAACTTCACGATGTAAGTGTGGGGTAGAAGAGCACAACTGAGTCCATTTCTCCCCAGGTACACAGTGGGGTAAATGGAGACATGGGGTCAGAACCCTGGCAGTTCTGAACTAGGTGTACATGGGATGTTTATTTCTTAATGTCTTGGGGATAGAACCCAGGGCCTTATGCATGCTGGGTGAACATTGGCACACTACTACACCAACTTTTCTGCTCTTTGCTTTAAAATATGCTCTTACTGCGCTACCCAGATAATCTACAGTCTACTTTTCAACTGGAAATGAAAGCATTAAGTCTTAGGAGAATATAACATTCTTCATACTTTTTCAGGCACCTGAAGTACTTAGGACACAGGTGCGTGGGTGTCAGTATGCATCTATCAAATGAGAAGCGCATACTAGTTCCCAGGGGGCCACTCTTTATTCGTGGGGGGGTCACAGGTGGTCTGATATCCACCTCAATGGACAGCGTGGTACTCATAGGCTTCTAGCTCTTTACAGAATAATGGAAAGATAACGCATTACAGAAAGATCATGAGGCTTTCCATCCAGCAATCCTAGATGTTTCATGCGTGGGCTATGCTGTCTCGGTAAATTATTTATTCTTGGCTAATTTTGTATGTTTGTGTACTGTACTGTGATCAATCTGTCTACCACTATCTCCCTCCAACTTCTAGCATCTCTCACTCTGTCTCCATCATAGCTTCATATCCGCTTTTTAATTGTGACTAATAATCCCTCCAGTCCAATTAGTTCTGCCCATTTCCGCAGGTCACCCACTCAGGCGTGGGAAACCTACCGGCAGCCAAGTCTCCAAACGATAGTCATTCTCCCTTCTACCCACAGCAAAGGTGGGGACTCGGAGGCCCTTTCCCATCCACGCTAGACTTTTGACTACTTTGATCTTGTGCAGAGAACCACAGCTGGTAAGAGTTGGTGTGTGCACCAGAGTCCTCAAATGAATGTTGGGGATAATGGTGGCCCCCATAAAGCACTGACATCAAGATTGTGAACCAAGGTTTAAAAGGCTTTACACATGTTGAAACCTCAGTGCGGTGCAGCACCCGGAGAGTCAGCGGGGTTATGCTTCCTTGAGGAACTGTTTGGTCTTTGGGTATCTGAGCGGAGTGAAAATGAAAATACGCTGGAAAAATGCAAGTCACTAGGCAGGGCATAACCCTGGAAAGAATGGAGGTGGTTTCTGTCTTCCCGTTCCCACCTGGTTTACCCTTTGAGCTCCTGACTTTTAATTTCTTCATTAGAAGATTATCTTCATAAACTCTAATGTGAGCCGAATCCAGTGATGATCTGATTTTTATCTTGTAATGTGTCCATGATAGACCTTTAGACTTGTTCTTTCTTTTCTTTTTTAAGTATGAGACTTTAGCAATTACAGTTCTTTTACGGTTCTGATAAAATCCCTGACAAAAGCAAGTTAAGGGAAAAAGGACTTGTGGGTCACTGAGGGCACCACTCATCATGGTAAGAAGGCACAGAGGCAGGAGCATGAGGTGGCTGGGCACATTGCACCCATGGTCGGGAAGCACAGAGACACAGATGCTGACACTCAGAGAATTTCTCCTTTTCCACTTTTACCTAATTCAGCTCCCCAAGCAATGGGACAATGTGACCCACATTCAGGACAAGTCCCCCCATCCTCAGTTAAAGCTCTCTGCAAACACCCCCATAAACGTATCTGGATGTGTATCCCCTCACTGATCCTACATCCAGTCAAATGGACAGTGAAGAATGACCACCACAGAAGCTAGATATAGCCCATGATGACTAAAGTATCTTTTTTTTAAAGACCCTTGCTGGAGAATTGAATTGCCCAAATATTATTGTGCCTACAGGGCATCAGCAGGTCTCTGTAATGTGCACAATGAGTCATGGTGTTGGTCCTGATACCTCATTTTAGGTGGATAGGCTTTGGACAAGTTTTTGCTTGCTCAGACACTGATAATGCACACACCATGCATTTAAATTTCATGAGTACAGGGAAGGACCTTAGATTTTTCTTGTGTTTGCAGGTATCATGAATTGATTATAATGTGCAATAGAGAGAGTAGAATTCACCCAATCAACTGTTACCTCAGAAAGCATAACAAGTTACCAGAAACACAACCTGAAGTCAGTAAAGTGTCTGACCAGGATTGAAAACAAGCACATCTGTCTGTTAATGACCTGTGCATAAAATACAACTATTTAGTTCCTGTGTTTTCCTCGTCTGGAACAACTGCCTGGTTTCTTATTTATTTTTATGTTATGTTTCTTCATTCTCAATTTACTGTCATTCCTATGTGCATATGTTAACTTACAAGTGTGCTTAAGAGTTTTTTATTTTCTGGAGTCACCCCTTGCTTTCACATAACTGCAGTACCTGAGTATGTTCTCTGCATTGTCTGACTATACAACACTTGTATATAATTTCTGGCTCATCAGCATGCATTAACTATCAGCCCCATTAATGGCTCAGTTCATGACTTTGACCTGAAATTAAAAACATGGAATTAATGAATCTTAATCTAGAAAAGAAATCAAAAGGCTATCTCTCCATATTAGGGTACGATTCAGTTTTCGTTTCTCTTTCTTATGTCTCTTCTTGTCACATGACATCATAATGCAAAGCAAGCTCATATACTTAATACTTAAGATGGTGAATCATGGGGTAGATTACTATCAATAGAATACCGATCAGATGAGGGCTGATATAGACAAAGAAAGCAGAGATCCACCCTTGGATTAGTTCATCTCTTTCTCTCCGCTTCTTCACTTGCTACCTAAGCTGTTCAAGTATAACTTGGACTGAGTAGCTCGTAGCTATTTGGATCTGGTTTTCCGGCCTGGCTGCTTTACAAAGAACTCTGGAAATCTGTAACTTAGGCACATATGCTTTTCTGATCCTCAGACTGAGCCCTTTGAGGTAGACATGAAACACAGCTTAAGAAGCTGAGAATGGCAACAATTACAAGCAAACAAAGCCAAGGTCTCTTGCTTAGGTTGCTGGGAAGAAGTCCTGTAGTAGAAGTGACCTGCACACATTACTGGGGATCCCTACAAATAAACAATTCAACTCTAGTGTCCTGCCTGCGGGCCACATTTGACCTTATAGTAAGCTGCAGCGCTCTCTAAACAGGCCCAGTTAGGGTAGTGATGAAGTTGGGTCAGTGGTCAGGATCTAGCTTTCAATTCAGGGTCAACAAACACTTTACTTACTGCCTCAATTTCCTCTCTATAGTGTCTATATAGTGTAAAATATATATGTGTGTGTGTGTGCGTGTGTAAACACACACATATATTTAACATACATATACATACCATATATATATTTAACAGACATATGTATATAACAGACATACATTTGCATTCTATATTATAATATATAGTATATAATATATAAATATATATTTATATATACATCATATACATATATGTCTATATGTATATATAGACATATATGTATATATATGCATATATACACACATATACAGACATATATATGTAGATATATGTATATATTTATACACATACATATGTCTATATGTGCGTGTATATATATATATATGCCATAAATCAAAGTAAATCTGAAAGACCTGTGAGCTTTTGATTGGGTTTTATTGATCAGTTTCACAGTATGCCTTAAGAGTTTCACCATAGCCCCTGCTTATTCTTGTAGTTAAGTGTGTGGGAAGATTTATAAAAGCTAGTGAGAACATTCATGGTTGTTTGTGACCAAAGTTGACGGTTGCCTGTGATGGGTCATAATCTAAAAAAAAAAAAAATCACAAATGCGTTCAAAGTTATGATAAACAGGACTAAGTACTTGGCTATGTAAATGGGCCCATCAGTGAAGAAAGCTTACACTTGACTTCTTTTAACTTCAACAAGAGCACACAATGTGTACCTCATTGCATTGTATGTAATTCAAGATGGAATTTGTATTTCTTGCCTTGAAGGACACACTACATCTTGAATAACTTATCAGTTCTGTCTGTACCTGTCCAGGGTAGAATTTAGGGACATGAGCATGGCCAGTATGCACGAGAATAGGGTGCAGTGTTTAATCCAGGAAGGGGTCCTCTACGACTACAAATAGTGAACATTCAAAACGTTCACTGGCCCATCAGCACAGCTGCCCTGAGAGTTCCTCTGGACATTATGGAAGGGCAGAGCAGGAGACAAGAGCGGATGGATTGAGACAGAGAAGAAGGAAGAAGAGAATGAGAAGAAGAATAGGAGGAGGAAGAGAGGAGGAGGAAGAGGAGAGGAGGAGGAAAAAGAAGAGAAGAGGAGGAAGAAGAGGAGAGAAGGAAAGAAGTAGGAGAAGAAAGAGAAGGAGGAGAGGAAGGGGAGGAAAGGAGAGGAGGGGAGGGGATGAGGAGGGTATCATGCAGTTGTCAACCCAGGAAAGGGTTCTCTATAGCTACAAAGAATTTTGTCTTTAACCTCCCAGTACTTCAACTTCCTCATCTATAAGACAAATCTAATAATGTCTTTCTTATAGATGTTTTATGACAACAGGCTGTGCCCATGTCAAAATACACTCGCTCATGACTTCACTTATTTGAGGCTTCCTCTGACACCTACAGAAATCTCAAATCCCAATCAACAGGCGGATGGGTGAGCACAGGGTGGCATGCCCATGCAATGGAGAGAACCACTAATGCACAAAGCAACTCTGTTGAGTCTAAAAGAACCCTGAAGGGAAGGGAGTCGGACACAAGGGCCCCTACTTCACCTCAAGAGTCCATTCGTAGGCAATTCTAGGACAAGCAACAAGACCCTACATCCACAGTAATGGCCCCAGGAGCAGTATTGACTGGGGGGAAAAAGAATTAATTTTAGGGGTAAATAAGCATTTTTTTTTCTTGATAGTTGTGTGGCTACACAAGCAGAGGGACTTTTGAAATGCTGGATCCTTGAAGTAGGTGTTGTACCACACTGACTGAAATGGTCTAGATACACCTGCTTCCTTACTGTCTGAGACAACAGGGAACCAAATGAAGCAACACCAAGGAGATGCTTTGAAACCTTCATCGTATCTCAGACAAGATGAATCTGCTCATCATGGAGATCAAGCATCATCAGGCAATCAGAGCTGACTAATGCAACCCAGTTTTGCCTTGTGCGTCCCACTGTGAGGAGTCGAGTGTGCCTGCTCTTTACGTGGCTGCTTCTGAGAGCAGGTGCGATCCAGCTGAGGTACCTCCTGAACAACACCCGCACCAGCCAAGGACGATACCTGGGTGATGTGTTGTTTTACAGGTAGAGGAAAGGGCTGAACACCAGCCTCCAAGGATGATTATAGTACAAAAGTCACTGGAAAAACCCATAGGGACAAACATAATAAAGCCAAACATCCCCCCACACTGTGATAGGTGCTTATTACTTCTCTTAGTGTCTAAACCTACACTCTTCTCCTAGAAGAGAGTTGACAAGGCCGTGCAGGGACATATGACCGTGAGGCTCACATCCTGTGGCTAGAGAGGAAGAGATGGAACAGGATGCAACCATCAGACCGATGTCCCTCCACACTGGAGGTGAGCATTTGAAGCGAAGAGACTCTGGGTTCTGTCCAGGCTCCAGGGACGCTTTCCACACGTACTATTCTCCCTCACGTTTGTTCCATAAAGGCAATAATAGCCATTTTTCAGATGATATTAACACTGCTTTTAGTGAAGCTGCCAGGGATCCTGTCTGGAACTAGATGCCTCACTCACCGATTCACGTGGATGTTGTTACTGGAGATTCACGGGAAGGATGCTGATGGTGTTTGGTGGCATGAATATTTATCTTGCTTTCCATATATTCTCAAGAGTTCTGAGAAAGACAAAATGGCTGCTGCCTGGCAACATCCCAGAAAGCTAATTGCTCAAGAGAGGGTTTATAGAAGGATGGAATAGTGTTGCTTCTTGCGTGGCTTGGGAAAGGTGGCCTTTTTTGCTTCTAATTTTCTCTTAAATCTGCATCGTCACACCTGCTGTTTCCTAGATCCAGAATTCTTTAACCATGGTCCCCAGTCCCTGTTCCAAGCACCTGATTATCTTGAAGTTATGCTTGCATTTTACTCTCTGAATCCTTTGCATTTTTAATGGAAACAAACATATTTTCCCATTACATGTGTCATTTAAAAATGGCTTCTCCTGACGGATTTATTATTTCCTATGTGTAACAGTAGCAAATTTTCTTAGCATTTATAATATGTAGAATATTAACGAAACATGGGCAGATCTGACTACATGTCTGGAGAAGGAAAAGAGGGAGAGAAAGGAGGAGGAAGGAAGAGAAGGTGAGGAAGAGAAGAGGGAAAAGTTAAGAAAGGATGAAGAAGGGCCAGAAAGGAGAGAAAAGGGAAATATTACCAACAAGGAAAGGGAAGTTCATAAGCCCCCAAGACAATAATATACTCAAAAGCACATAGGATCTAGAAAAAAGGCTAAGTTCAAGATTATTCAGAGCAAAGTCATGGGTTATTATATGTAAATGAAGTAATATATATGAAATCCTAGAACGCATAATAGTTCCTCCAAAAGAAAGCTATAACACACACACACACACACACACACACATATTTCTAAATATAATGTAACAACAATTAGTAAAATGGAGGTTATTAATTTGAAAGAGAGCTAGGATTGGTATACAAGAAGGTTTGGGAGGGAGAAATAATTCCATTATAATATCAAAAATAAATAAAAGCATAATTTTTAAGTAATGGTTGAATATAGGTAATCACTTTCTTACTGAATCCCAAGCAAAAGAAAATACTACATGCTGGCAAAATTTCTAAAACCAGAATTTTTGTGTAACAGGATAATTTTCTTATAAATTTCAGTTTACTTATTTACTGCTAAAATAATAGCCATCACAACACTCACTGACAGAATGGTTACTAATGAGCTCCCTCTATACCCTGACTTTTCCTTGTCTTAGTTTAAGGGACAGACATTGTTTCCAGTCTCCAGAGCCCATGAGAATGTGCTATGGAACAATCCCTAGGGTTGTAAGTACAAGAGAAACCAGAATAAAAAAACTAAGCATAGAACAGAAACTTGTTTACAAGCATGGTAGAGAAGATTGACAGACTCCCCTTCCCTCTCTGTAGAAACTCACTCTGCTCTTAGCTGTAATGTGCATCTCAGAAGGGTCTCTTCTTACTGTACCACCATCCCTGGGCATTTCCTCAGGACCACTGTGCCCAGGATGCTGTGCTTACAAGAGCACAGATCCTTGCCTGCGTCTTTTCGCATCCTGCCTCCAGCATCCAAATCAAGATGCAAGAAAGAAAGGGAGGTGGAAACGAGGCTCTTAACAGGCTTAACCTCACTCTCTATTTCCAGGCAAGTGGCCCCTCCTGAATCAGGGTCTCAGGTCCAATCTAACTGACTTCTTCACATTTTCACACAACAGGCTCAGATCTTTGGTCCTTCTCTCTGCATTTTCATTAGCATCATTCTAGTCTTTCTATATCCCCCCCTCCCTCCCTTCCTCAACTTTGGTTGTCCTCGTTCTTATCCTTTATGATCAAACCCAAATCCCATGGCCACCCTCTTCTTGCCCAGCCACTGTGCTGAATTTGAGTAAATGTCTAATATTCAAAGCAACATCAAAGCCCTTCTCTTCAGTTAATTCATTGGAACCTTGTTTCACCCTGTCCCTTAAATATGTGCACTAAGAAAAAATGAACATACTTCCAAGATGTGGAAAGGCATTACAAATGATCAGTATTTCTAATAATTGAAGGCATTTTTGTGATCTGATAATCAGAATAAATTCCTTTACTGGAAGCAAAGCCAATACACACAGACTCAGACATTCATACAGAGAGAGAGAGAGGGAGAGAGAGAGACTGGCACATACTCGACAAGTAGTAAAATTATATATTCTGCATTTTCATCTATATTCAAATCCAGTTTTTTCCATTCGTTGGATTTATTGTATTGAAAACTTGCCCTTAATATTGGCTTCCTAATTTTAGACAAAACAACATCTGCCTAGAAGTCATTTTATTAGCAATAAAACCAAGATAATAATGGTGCCCACCTCATAAGTTTATTTTTGAGGATTTAAACAGAAAACAGAATAAAACTGAAAATCTCAGAATTACCCTCAATGTTTAGTAAGTCAGGAGATTCCAGTCAATATCGTAAGCAAACACACAGTGAATCTTTCTGCATCATTGTCTCAGCTCAAAAGTGGCTTGTGTTTTATTGACCGATAGTAATAATCTGAAATCAATTATACTGCTAGGGAGAGACAATGTCCCAAAATAAAGCTCACCCACACAGCCTGTGGTGCTGACGGAATAACCACCCTGTGTCAGATGCCTTCCAGCATGGGACATACCACAGCGGATGAAGCAACTGCTTTACATGAGAGAGGAGATGGTAAAATCCAGATAGACGTTGTGGGTGCCTGGTTTGCTCTGAAAATGTGAGGATTACCAGAACGCATGTAAAAGGTGGGCAGAAACTGAGGCCACCTGTGATACCAACAACCACGAGGCAAAAATGGTAAGTCCCTAGGGCTAACTGGCAACCAGCATGGGCTATAATTACCAAGTTCCAGGTCCAGGGAGAGATTCTAACTCAGTAAATAAAAATATCTATCACTCTGCACAAAATACAACTTCAAATGGGTCAAAGACCTCAACGCGAGCCTAGATACACTAGAACAAAAAGCGAGGAATAGCTCTGAGTACATTGGCTCAGGAAAATATTTTCTGAACATAACACTATTAGCACAGGCCCCAAGATCAACAATTAATACATGGGACTTCACATAACCGAAAAGCTCTGTATAGCAAAGGACATAGTCATTCATACGAAGTGGCAGCCTACAGAATGGGAAAAGATCTTTACCAACTATACATCCGATAGAGGGCTAATATCCAAAATATATAAAGAACTAAAATGTCTGGACATCAAGAAAACAAGTAACCAAGACCCAATAAGACAGATATGACATGGATTTGCTTATTTACATGTGGATGGTTAACTGTTAAGTCAATGATAAGCAAGCTACAATCCATAGAACCAAGGAGATTAGGTTTAGAGTAGGGGACCAATTGGAAGGCGTAGATGCCCCTAGGAAGGAGAAATAGAATAGACAGTTATGGGTGGATGAGGGGGTTGGAGGGGGGACTGGAATGAGAAGATCAAGTGAGGACAGGCAGGAAAGAGGGAACATAGTGAGGGAAAATGAAAATTAAGGACCATTTGAAGGCTTGCTTGGAAACCTAATTCAGTAGAAGCTTCATATGAGATTGCGTGCATTCTAAACAAAACCACCAAAATAACGGGGGAGACAGAGCCCCAACTGGTCACCTCTTATCACAAAGTGAAACTTCCAGTATTGGGAATGAGTTTCATGTAATTAAGTGGTTGGACTAAGGGGTCCCATGGGAACCCGGAAACAGCTCAGGCTGTTGCCAAGGCTGTAGGTTGCTCTCCATAAACTGCTAGCAAGGCCCTGTTACTGAAAACAACACCTATACAACTCAGTGCACATGGAGATTCAAGCTGGTGCCTACTTACAGCCTTCACCCTTACTTGCTAGTGTTCTTGGTATGAGAAGGTACTCTGCGTGCTAACAACTAGAGAAAGGGAAACACCAACTCAGCTACAACCCTTTGATCTACAATGGTGTCCCACCTGAAAAAATACATTAGTGCCCAGAGCTTCTGGAATCATAAACCAATTTTATCTGTTTTGAGTTAAGGCCCAGTCCACGAGCTGGAAGCCATATCCCACACTGCTTGGGTGACCAAGAACCTGAGACTAGATAGTTCAGGGGATAAGGAGAAAGCAATACTACTGATCTACTGAAGAAAGGTAGCAATTAAATGACTCCTACTGACATTCTACTATAAGTTTCCTCCTGCAGCTGATGGGAACAAAATAAAACCCACAGTCAGTCATTACGCAGTGTGTAAAGAGACCTTGGAACATTCAGCCTAAGCAGGATGTTTCCATCAAACATCTCCCCTCAGGGCCCAGGGAACACTGCAGAAGAGTTGGCAGAAAGAGTGTAAGAGCCAGAGGGGATGGAGAATATCAAGGAAGCAGGGCCTTGTAAACACAGCCGGGCTGATGTATATACGAACTCACTGAAACTGTGGCAGAATGCACAGGACCAGCGCAAGTCTAATGGAGCCTTAGGACTGAAAGAGGAAGCAGACACAAGCTTCCATTGCTAACCCAGAAGCTATCTGCTATAAATAATCATTTGCAAAATTAAAAAAAAATAGCTTTATGGAGGGAATCTCACTGGAGAAGGTCCCATGCCCAACAGTAAATGGTCAACAGAAAGCAAACTCAGTAGCATCTTTGGAGATTCTTTTTCTCTTAATGTTGTGTCAGGGAATTTTTTTAACCTTAAAGGTCCTTTGTATGTATGTGTGTGTGTGTGTGTGTGTGTGTGTGTGTGTGTATGTGTGTTTGTGTGTATGTGTTTATGTGTGTGTATGTATGTGTGTGTGTGTGTGTGTGTTTATGTGTGTGTATGTGTGTGTCTATGTGTATGTGTGTGTCTATGTGTATGTGTGTATGTGTGTGTGTCTGTGTGTGTGTGTGTGTATGTGTGTGTATGTGTGTGTATGTGTGTGTATGTGTATGTATGTGTGTGTATGTGTATGTGTGTGTATATGTGTATGTGTGTGTGTGTGTGTGTGTGTGTGTGTGTGTATGCTTCCATTTTTGTGTTTCTGTGAGATTCTTGTGGGTATGAATATGTGTGCCTCTGTGTCTATATATGTGTTTCTTGTGCTTTTTCTTTGGTTCTTTTTCTGTTATTTGTTTTGTCCTACTCTGATTGGTTTGTTTTTGTTTTACCCTCCTTTATTTTACTGTCGTCCTTTAGATTCCTGTTTGCTTTTTAAGGAGAGACAAAAAGGGGGCGGATCCAACTGGTGGGGCAGATGAGAAGGAATTGGGGGGAGCTGGGGGAGGGAATTGTGATTAGAATTTTTTTTTTTGAAAAAAGAAAGTCTATGTTCAATAAAATAAAATAAAACAGTAGAGAGCAATCAATGAAGACACTTGATACCAACTTTGGGCTCCCACCATTATGTATACACATGTATACATACCTACACACGTGTATGTACTGCCATACATCCAAACACATAAACACACTATGCTCTCCCCACAGGAAAGAAATCAGAAGATTCAGAAGAATGGCAATTCAGAATATTGACAAAGCAATAAGCTCTAATGTGATCTGGTTAATCAGACTGTATTAAGCAAATCATATAATCCATTCCTGGGGATGGCATTTGAACAAGTCCTACTCACTAACAAGGACACATACCACTAAGGAAATAGTGGTCCAGAGGAGAAACCAACAGGGAAAACGCTCAGAGAGTGATGAAGCACGAGCTGGTATTATCAGTATCTTCACAGTTTGGTGAGGAAGGAGTTGAAGGCTATGCCGGGTGATCCTCCCTGGTCATTCAGCATTTGCATATTTCCCATGGAGCCCGGGGCTCTGGCTGGGGCCTTACTGCTGGCAGGAGACTAGGATGCATTTGTTCACAGTATGCATTTAGCAAGCTCATCTTGCCTGGCACAGAACCAAAAGATGTCTCCTGGGAGAGGAAGAACACGCCTTTCTTTCTACTCTCAATCTGTCTCCGGTAGGACAGAACCCTGCAATCCCTTATTCACAGAAATTATCTTCAGAATTGCATCAATAACAGTTTCCCTGGAATGACACTTTATCTTTGTGACCCAACTCATCAGTGCTTTTTTTTTTTTTTATGGCTGATTAAGCTTTTTTACTCTGCTGTATCTTAGCAGCACTATGTCAACAGTTTCATCTGATTTGAAAGCCGCCCAATGCAGAGATACCATAATTATGCGTCTTGTTTTGACAGGATTGCTGTAGTACTGGCACTTCAAAGGACAGAAAAAAAATAGAAAGGAGTAAAAAAAAAAAAAAAAAAAAAAAAAAAGCTATTTATTTTCTTAATGTACTAAATACCTGCTTACCTGATGCTTATCGGATAAGTGGGTCGGAATCGGCTACTGTTATTTTTGTGAGCCGGTATAAAACAACCCTTAAAATCATGACTCAATTTTTCAACTGAAAAAAAAAAAAAAGAATATTTTCAGATATGAAGAAAAAAAAAAAACAAAACAAAAACACTGGTGGACATGGGTTCTCTTTTAACGTTTAGCAATCTGTTGCCCCAGGGGTGAGGAAACAAGTTGAAATAAGCAGTACTCAAAACATAACCTGTTCTGGATACGCTAACACCTCAGATAGTTGATAAAGGAAGTTGGCTATAGATCTTCCTACTTTGAGAGTCCGTGGGGTATAAGAGCATGTGACATACGACATACACCCGAAGAACTCTAAATACAGACAAGATAGTCACATGAGTGACGGTCAATTAAAATGTTTATATATTGTTGTTGGGAATTATACTGATTTAATAAATTAGTGGCTATAGATTTTCCTCCAATAACCATGGTTTATCTAGCGCTGATTAATTACTTGGGTTTCCAGTATCAGGCATGGTATGCCTCTTGCTAACGGGGTCCTAAGTCCTAGAGAGCTACTGGTTACCTCTAAGGTCTATATGCTACTCCTTCGCTCATAAAGGTTTTGGTGCCATCCTGGTCATTGATGTGGTTCATAGGTGTGATTGCTATTCTTGTTGTCATCTTGACTACATCTGGAATTAACTAAAACCCAGATGACTGGGCACACCGGTATGAGATTTATTTTCTTAATGAAATTATTTGAAGTGGGAAGACCCACATGTAATCCACATCTTTGAGATGGGAATGGTCCACCTTTAACCCAGATCTTTTGAGGTAGAAAGATCCACCTCTAATCTGGGCCACACCTTCTGTTAGCAGCACATATAAAGGACATGGAATAAGGAAGCTTGCTCTTCTTCCTTGCCTACTTGCTCTTGCTTGCAAGTTCATTCCTTCACTGGCATTAGAGCTTACTTCTTTGGGATTCCAACATGTACTGAAAACCAACTGAGACATTCAGCATTGTGGACTGAGTAACTACTGGATTCTTTGACGTTCCATTGGTAGGCAGCCATCATTGGACAAACTAGGCCATAGCATGTATGCCATTGTAATAAATCCCCTTTCTCTCTATATAAATTCATTCTATATATTCTGTTCCTCTAGAGAAATCTGACTAACATAATAAGCATCATATCTGTGTAGGTCTTTTGATTGACTCCCTCTTCTGGAAGCTTGCATGGATCCTTCTAGTCCTTGGGGATGGGCATCCAGGTCAGTTCTAGCTAAGGGGCATCTGGGCCCTGTATCTGAACTGTATGGTGCCTTCAGTAATAGGGACTTAGTTTTCACCTCTGGGAAGTAACCAAGAAAAACAGCAATAGGCTGTGTCCCCACAAATAAGTATAGTAGCCAACCCTCATCAAGGAAACTTCTCTTTGCAACAGATGGAGGTCATTGCAGGGAACCACAACCAATCAAAATGCAGAGTTGTGGTAGTCCAGCGCCAACGGATGTATTTACAAAACATTCCTGCATCTAAGGCTAAGGGAACATGGCGGGGAGTGGGGCTCTGTAGGAGCCAGAGGATCCAGGATTTTGCTGTGATACCCTGTGTCCTAGTAACATCAGAAGCTATACCTGTAAAGCCTCACCATCACAACTGCCCAAACATGAGCTGAAGAAGGATGCCATCAACAAGCATGCCAAACTGCAGAGGGGGAAAAGCCCACGGGGCTTCAACCCTATCCAAAGGACTACAGCGACTGAGTAAAGGTGGGAACAGGAGAGGTGATCCTCCCCACGGAGGAGCGTGTCAATTGGTTGTCTAGCACTAAATGATCAGTCCTGAAAACATACATAGAAGCATTTATATGTACTGAATAGGTTATATTTAAGTGTGTGTGTGTGTGTGTGTGTGTGTGTGTGTGTGTATACACATATATATCCACATATATCTTAGAGTCAGGGTTGAAGAGTCTTACTGGAAGATTTCAGCAGAATGCTAATTGAAAAAAAAAAAGTTATTTGGTTCAGAATCAAAAATACACAGGTGTAAAAAAAAAAAAAAAAAAAAAAAAAAAAAAAAAAACCTAAGATGGAGATCTTTAGTTAATTCTGCAGGGCCCTGTGGGTGAGCTCAGAGTAAAGTGAGAAGGGGAGGTTAAATTTGTTAGGCAAGAGGTGTAGCTGGCAGCCTTCAAACATACCTGTTGGTAGAATTATTCTGCCAATATTCTTCCCTCCCTCACTTCCCTCCATTCTTTTCCCCCTCGCTCCCTCCACCCTCTGTGCTCCTCCGGCCTCCCTCCTCCCTCCTGTGCTCCCTCCTCCCTCCTGTGCTCCCTCCTCCCTCACAAGCTCCCTCCTGCCTCCCTTCCACACTCCATAACTCCTATCCCTTCCTTCCACCTTCCTACTTAATCTTTTGATATGAACTTATTGTTCCAGATAGGTGAGGGGACCAAATAATACCTAAAATAAGTGCTACCCTTTGCTCCCGAGGGTTTAAATAGAATTTATATTCTAGTGAGAGGAGACAAGATTCATAATCATAAAATCAAAAAAAAATTACAATGTCATAATTATGGCGAGAATTACTAAGGAAGCGGAGGAGAACGGAATCATGAAGAATGGCCTCATTTAGACAGAGTACTGGAGAAAGCACTTTCTAAACATACAGCATTTAAGCTACCACCATTCAAGAGAAGCAAAGAGCGACTCGAAGACTAGCAAATACTATCTGAGTAGAGCCTGAGCAAGGCTGGAGTCTGCTGTGTTCAGACTACTGGAAGAGAGGAAGAGCAGCTGGAGAGCGAGAAGGGGGGTTGGGGCGGAGGCCAGGTCATGCAGTGCACAGAATTGTAAATGCAGTGGGGTTCAGTAGCCCGAGATGCGTGATACTGGCTGCACCTGCTGCAGGTAATGCCACTGCACAGTTGCACAATGGACACGAGGTCTTCAGCATGGTAGCAAAACCGATTAAGGAAAATAGAAAGCTCTGAGATAAATGAGCGGATAACGGGTTGTTTTGGAGAGAAAGGGCAAAAAAGAGATTATCAGTCAGTCTCAAAGTTCCAGAGTATTTCTTTGGTAAGTTCACCTTGAGTACATGAAGAAATAAACATGAAATACTGACAGTGTGAGAGCAACCGAACTCTTGTTCTTTGCTCTTGGGAATTCAGGGAGAAGTGCAAAGCAGAATGGAGAGTCCAACAAGGTGGGGTGTCATTGCTTCTGTAACGCTGGACTTAAAACATGAAGCGGGGATTCCCCCTTCTAGGCTTGCTTCTACTCTGGTCAAATGGAGACAGCGTTGGTACAAAAGTCACCCGTGAATGTCTACCTCAGCTTTGCTTTTGGACATCTCACTAGATTCTACGCCTGCTGAAGGCAGAGAGACATGTCTTACTCGTCTTTGTTTTGATTAGTTTTAAAGTATGAAAAAAAAAAAATCCAAAGCACCTTTCCAATTGTAGACCTTGAGATTCATTTGTCATTTAAGCCCAGAGATATATAATTTCACTTAATCATATACTCTTATCCAGAACATATGAATAAGAAAAAAATGGAGAATTAAAAGACATCTACAAAAAAGGCCCTATTTTCAAGCATTTATAAATATAGTTGGTCAGACATTCTACTGTTTTGCATTTGCGTGTCTCCTTCTTTCAGCTCAGACAAGATCCCATGTGTCCTAGGCTATCCTCAAAGTCACTGTGTAGTAGACGTTGGCCTTTGTACCTGCCTCTACCTCCCCAGTGTTGGGATTCTGGGTATGTGCCACTGGGACCATCCTGTTCATATTTGTGATCACATAGTAAAGTGAAAATAGAATCGAGACTGGTTACTAATTGTTGAAACAGGAAAACTGTAAAGCATTGTTCTGTTGAGTTAATTTAATCTTAACTCTTATTTCAAGATTACTGACAAATAAAATGGATAATTAGGTCAATTTCTAAAGTAAGTTTTTTTATGGAAAGATATTTTTTTGCCATCATTGGATCAGAACCTAGTATATTCAGATGATTTTCATGCATTGTAAAAAACAATTTGAATACCTAGTTAAACTATAAGACTGTAAGTTCATGTTGGACATAACTGACTTTGCAATCAGTGTGGACAAACTAGGTAAACAGAATTAGAACCCACATAATGTAATTTATCAAAAGCCATTAAAAGCTTTGGATGCAAGATATAGAGGAGGCAGACCTGGTACTAGTTCACGGGAGCCTGTTGTTTGCTTCCAATTTGAACACTCCCTCCTGGGGGTGGGGGAGAGAAAGGTTTCCCATACGCCTTGGGAAAGTCAGAAGGTTATTAAACTCCCTAAGGACCCTCTGGAGCCTGTGTAAGCTGTGTACAATCACTGGGGAGAGGAGACTTTCTTGAAGTAGACCTGACCAATGGTTAGGTAGGAAGCTTTGGGGATACAGCTTCCTATCCCCTTTGGGGATACTGTGATTTATCGATCATGCTAGAGTGGGTTTGATGGTAATGAGGCTGACTGAGTCACCCATCATCCCATAGTAACCCTTCCCACATGCTCCTGTAAGTCACCCTACTGAACTCTGGTTCTAGTGAACACTGCTCTTGAGTAGAGCTGTCTCTTTGATCTGCTGTCAGTACACTGACTGGTGTAAATATCCACTTGCTCCCATCTCCCCAGAGAAACTCAGACAACAGGGCATCTCATGTAGGCATTAATGATAACCTTCAAACAATCTGAAAACAGAGACATTTTGGAAAAGTAAGATGTCACACGGAAACTACAGCTGCGACTTAGGAAACTGAACTCTACAGCTGGGAAACCAAAGATCCAAATCATTGGGGCTACCAGATCTGAAAATATTATGTGACTTTAAACATGCATTCCTCATAAGTTTTGCGTGTCTCTTAGACTGGCATCGTTTTCATTTCCATATACTTTAAGAAAACCTGCGACACAAATGCTATACCCTAGGAAAAGTGTAAAAAGAGGGAGACAAGATTTCCCCAGATGCCCAGACATGTAAATGAACTACGGAAGTGCTGAGTATTCTGAATTATACACTATGCTATCAACTAGATAATATTGGTAGGGATGGTGACTGTAAGATCACAGTAAAATGCAACATTGAAAAAGCCACCTGGAAAAAAACAAAGTTAAAAAAAAGTAGCTGAGTCACAACAAATTGTACACCGAATTTGATTTCTAGAGAAGATATTTGAAAAATCTTGGTGGACGTGTATTATAGAAAAGTCTACTATGGTCCTAGGAACTGATTTTAAGAGAGTGCTGTAGTACTTGTTGGGTATTAAAAGGCACTGATCACACTGCTCCAAATAATATGAGGCTAGAGGACCACAAAAGTGCTAAACCAGACGCTCAGAAATTTTCCAAATGATCTGGATAAATACAGGAAAAAATTAATTGTCAAAACACACACTTGGGCTGGGGATGTGGCTCAGTGCATAAAAGTGAGCTTGAGACCCTAAGTTTGGATACACAGAACCCACGTATAAACGCAGAGTGGAATGTGCTTGGGAGATGGAGACAGGCAGATGCCTAGAGTTTGCTGGTACCCAGTCTAGCCAAATGGTGATGTGGATTCGGCAGGAGAGTCTCCCCCAAAATAAGGCAGAGAGCAATTAAGGAAGACACCCAGTACAGACCCCTGGCCTCCACATGCCCTGCCCATGCACCCACACACATGTGTACCCACATACATATGAACATCTATACATGCATAGATGCCACATACACATACAAACAAAAATTAAAAGTACAAGCACATGTAATTTGAGAATAGTTTGTTGAAACCCAAAGGTAAGGGCCGCAGAGATGGCTCTTCAGTTTAGAGTACTTGCTGCTTTTGTGGAAGACCTAAGTTCAGTTCCCAGCGCCCATACTGCAGCTTACAACTTATAACTCAAGTCCCAAGAGATCTAGTGCCCTCTTCTGGCCTCCTTGGGTATCAGACACATATACAGAACACATGTACTCATGCAAGCAAAACATTCACACACAGAAAAGAAAAATAAACAGATGTACATATTAAACCCAAAGTTAGTTACTATTGAAGGTTTTGGAAGCTTGGGGTTGTCTTGTTTTTGAGATATAAACTTTCCACTGCTATGGTTTAAAAAAGAATTCAGAACTTCCTACTTTTTCCAGTTACTGGGAAAGTTTGCTCTCATATAACCTTGTATTTTCAGCTGGGTGGGCTGTGCTCTGAGCTGAGCCAAGCTCTCTGTTGTACATCTGGCCTCCTGGTGCAGGCTAGCTAGTAAACTCGGCAATTATATTTCTTTACCTTGAAACCAGATGGGCACTGCTTAGAATTCACGACATCAGTCTACAAAGCGCCACCTGCCCCTGTGCACCACATCAGTCCTTTCGGGCCCTTCCTATAACATGTGTGTACATGAGGAAACATAGCTGCTGCTGCATTAGGCTCTCATCTCTATCCACATGTTCGTGAGGTCAGCCTGGGACTCAGCATTTAGATGGAAACTTCTACCTAGGCCACTGTGGTGTGATATTAATTAAGAAAAAAAAATTAGCACGTGGACAGAAAGATACATCACCTGACTGGTCTTAGCCCC
The DNA here is from genome assembly GCA_026225945.1 of Cricetomys ansorgei. Classification (NCBI taxonomy): domain Eukaryota; kingdom Metazoa; phylum Chordata; class Mammalia; order Rodentia; family Nesomyidae; genus Cricetomys; species Cricetomys ansorgei. Next base: position 2,384,870 of record JAMJFZ010003970.1, read on the forward strand.
AATTCAACTGAGGCCTCTGTTTCTTGAGATCCACCCCCCTCCTCACATCTTTAGACTCCGTGGAGCCACCTATAGCCATGCTGTCCCACCCTTGTCCTGGCAAGGGTTCCAATGGCCATCTTTCTAACAGATGACACCTGTTCGCTGGTACTCAGTCCTAAGCACAGGGCCACCAAAGACTTGAAGGCTCTATACACTTTGCCTTTATTGGAAATGGTTCTGAACACTGGGCTCCCTTGTGTTTTGACCCCTTAAGGACTGGACAAAGTCACTCCACCAGTGAAACTCATTTCTGAGCATAGCCAGCAATATCTTCTTGAATGGAACTATTTAAGTACATTCTTTGGAAAACGCTTTTATATTGTTTGCCTCCAAGTCTCTGTCTCTCCTTCTCTGTGTGTCTTTATGTCTGTGTCTGTCTGTCTCCCTCTCTCTTTCTCTCTCCCCCGCCCTCCATCCCCTCTCCAGGATCCCTCTAGTCACTGTACTATACACCAAGATTACCCACTGTCATTTCTCTTGCTCCGTTTAGGTCTACAGAGGATTTTACTTCCTGACTTCTTCCAGTTAGGCATGGCCCTCTGTTAAAAATTTGTGAGCACCAGTGTGACATTTTCCACAAAGGAAAGTAAATTCACAGACAGGTCTATTCACAGAGTGTTCCCGACTAAGCTTTAAAGCCATTACAACTTCCTACATTTTGAATGACAAAACTAATTTTTTTGTCACCCAGAGAGGGCGAGGACAGGTTTCTCGTTTCCACCGTTTGAGTTCATGGGTTTTCTAAGACATCTTGCCGCCTGGGGTTGATGTGCCACCCTAAGAAAATATTCACTTTCAGGTACACCCATAATTTTTCAAAATAAATGTTACTCCTTCAAATGCGTTTATTTGGCATCTCTCAGTAACATAACATGTAGGGTCATGTTCCACTGAAGTTAAGGCTTGGTCTAAGTGGATCCATGGGCCTAATAATGTTTGTTTTCCAACAAAAGTAAGCATTTAGATACTTCTTCCTTCAAGAAAACACAGTGATGATGAGGTCTTATGCTGTGACGGCTGAGGTCAGGAGGTTAGATCGGGGAAGGCAATCAGGCAAACTTTCGGAAGGTTTGGAATAGTCTGTTCTGCTTTGATCGATAGTTTTATGCCTGAGAAAGCCAAACTCCCTGAACTGTAACTTCTTCAATCAGAAGGTAAGAATAGTAGCATTTACGTTGCTAGGCTCATAGGCTACTTTTCATTTATATACTCATCGAAATTAAAACATGCTGCTTTGAAGAAAAACGTTCTGTAAATGTTTATTATCACTGCTACCCTCATCCATCCATTTCTCCTTTATATATAATTGCATTTCTTCTTTTCTACATAGCATTCCCGAATGCTGAATTTGCATGTTATGTCAGTAGAACCGTAGTCAATATCAAAGTGCCGACAGTTGGTCAACTATTCATTGGCTCTGCTTGCCTGAATCACAGTGACCAGACACTGCTGAATGAATCTGTGCAACAACGCAAGATACGGGATACTGAATGCAAATAGATCTTAGAAACCACACTGAAACCGTACCGTTTCTTACCCACTAACCCACTCGTTTTAAACATGGCTGACTCTCCTAAAACTCCAGTGCCCCATTTAGCCATTCGAACACATATTCCTGTTCCCAATAACCTTATCTTTCACTTCCCAGAGGAAATATGATCCAGCAAAAGTGCACTAAGTAATTATTAAATATCAGGTATTATTCTTGGTTTGCGTGACAGAGTAATTCAGTGGGCATTTAATATTCTCATTTTCTTGCCTTTATCCAAAGGAACTATCATATGACACACACGTGAATGTAATTGAAGTGCCTTCAATTGAATATAAACTGAAATAGATGATATGCTGGATGAATAAGCATGGATTGATGAATGTGATAAATTCAGATATGGTGTGTTATTAGGACAATGAAACAAGAGAATAAGATAGTGACAGGGTTGCATATTTATAATGATCGATAAAGGCTCTGCTCAGGAGTCAGCCAAGGCGATGAGGCACATGCACAGACTGCTTATCCGAATATCAGGACTCGCTTCTTAGCAATAAAGTGTTGTCTTTGGTAGACACACAGCCATCTGGCAAAAGTAATAGTCTTCCTCCATTATCCCACAGCTAGATGTTGCTCTAGGATTAAGTTGCCATTAAGAAGTTCGTTGAGACACCACCAGGGAAATCTTGTTAAAATAGAATAGGTAAGTCCTTTGAGAGTGTTTTCTCCATTCACTACCTAGCTTGTGTTTCATCTGGTCTCTGTATACGCTCTCTTATTAGATGGTTCTCAAAGTATGAGGCCACATACACAACACAATCTCAGATGGTGACATCAGTGCAGGAAGTCCTCAAAGCCACCCACCATCAGCTACACGTAGCTTTCGCCTCCAATTTTGTCTGCTCGTAATGAATTTCCACGTACTGAAGGCATCGGGCTCTTACGCTAAAATATCTTCAACTTTAAACATTAGCAGTGATAAGCAGGAATGTCCGGCGGAGTACGCCCAAATACACCATTAAGAAAGGACACCTATCGTTCTCTGCAGAAAGAACTGTAGGGAGCCGAAGAATGTCTGCAGAAAAGCCATGGCGATATGATGGTAGATGCTGAAACAGCAGAGATGATAGAAGGGTTGGTACTTTAAACATACAGAAGAAAGGTGAACAGAACTCAAGAGCTGTGTGGGGGTAGGAAGCGGCAAACAGATGCACCGAGAGTGACTCCCAGATTGTCAGGCAGGCCCTCTGAGTAAATTTATTGCCATCTTCCCAAACGATAAAATCAGTTTCAGCTACTTTGCTCTTGCCGACAAAAGGTACCGTAAAGGAAGAGACTGAGGATACAGCCCATCATGGTGGGGACTGCATGGCTCCAAGAAAGGCTGCAGCCACGGTAACAGCAACACGAGGCAGCTGGTCACATGGTGTCAGCAGCCGGGGAAACTGCTGACTTTCAGCCGGCTTCCTCATTTGTTTGTTGATAGCTCTGTTTTCCTAAGGTACAGGACTAGCCCACGAGATGGAGCCAACCAACCACACTCAGATGGCTCTTCCCTCCTTGATTACTGTCTTTGAAGCGCCCTAACCGGCATGTTCTAAATGCTGTCAAGTTGACAACCAAGACTGAGCATCACAGCGCTCTCTATGCAGGGGCTCTCACCACATGTGGTTTTTTGTTTCTTTTTTTAAATCTCTCCCTCATCAATACGGTTTGCTTTTCAAGCTTTACCCTAAAACCTTCAGGACTCAACTCAAACATTATTCACTCTGGAACGACGTCTCTGATCCTCTTTTCTGAACCACACAGCTCATTGGCTTTCCCAAAGCAAATGTGCAAATTTCTCCAAGGTAATTATTAAATCATGATAAATGTATTAACTTATTTATTCCCCATCGTTAAAATTAAGTGCTAAAACAAATATGCTTTTTGTCTTTGTACAGGCAGAACTTATAGCGGATGCTATTCAACTAAGGAAATTAAGTGGAAATGATATTTGAGGTATCCTAAAGATGGGCTATTTAATCACAGAAGACTGTTTGCTTTCTAAAAATGGTCAACAGACGGGAGTATCTGTATCAAAATCCTCCTTGCATTTTCTTATCGCTTGTTATAAAAAAAATTCAGGCGTTGATTGCATTGCTTACCTCAACTCTTAGCTGGCAGGAATGGTAACTGGAACCTGGTGTGTGTCTCTCCCACCCTTTCCTCTAACCCTATCATGAGTGAGTACATCTCCACCCATGCTGGCCAGGCTGGTGTCCAGATCAGTAATGCCTACTGAGTTTTACTACCTGGAACACGGCATCCAGCCTGATGCCCCAGATGTCAAGCGACAAGATCATTGTTGGAGGAGATGGACTCCTTCAACACCTTCTTCAGTGAGACAGGTGCTGGCAAGCGTGTGCCTCAGGCAGTGTTCACAGACCTGGAACCCACAGTTATTGACGAAGTTCACACTAGTACCTACCGCCAGCTCTTCCATCCTGAGTAGCTCATCATAGACAAAGAAGATCACTGACCTTGTCTTAGAATTCACAAGCTGGCTGACCAGTGCACAGGTCTTCAGGGCTTCTGGGTTTTCCACAGCTTCAGTGGAGGAACTGGCTCTGGGTTCACCTCCCTGCTGAATAGCAGCTACCTGTTGATTACAGAAAGAAGTCTAAGCTGGAGTTCTCCATTTACCCAATCACTCAGGATTCTACTGCTGTGATTGAGCCCTGCAATTCCATCCTCACCACCCACACCATCCTGGAGCACTCTGATTGTGCCTTCATGGTAGACAATGAGGCCATCTATGACATCTGTCATAGAAACCTTCCTCAACATTGAGCCCAGAGCCAACACCAATCTTCACCACTTTCCTAGCCAGACTGTGTCTTCCATTACTGCTTCCTTTAGATTTGATGGGGCCCTGAATGTTGACATGACAGAATTCCAGAACAACCCGGTGCCCTATCTTCACATCCACTGCCCTCTGGCCATGCATGCCCCTGTCATCTCTGTTGAGAAAGCCTACCATGAGCAGCTTTCTGTAGCAGAGATCACTGTAGCATAAGATCACAAGTTTGATCTTATGTATACCAACTGTGCCTCTGTGCACTGGTTTGTGGGTAAGGGTCTGGAGGAAGGTAAGGGCCCTCCCGTGAGGACATGGCTGCCCAAGAGAAGGATTATGAGGAAACTGGTGTGGATTCAGTTGAAGGAGAGGGTGAAGAAGAAGGAGAGGAATACGAAACCATTCTTCAGCCCCTGTATCATGCCAATTCCCAATGCTTCTGCTTCAGCATTAGCTGAGAGGCATCAGTGTTTTTAATTGTGTTATTTTGCTCTGTGATCACGTCTTCTCCATGTGTACTTGTAAGACTTTTTTCATGAAGACTTGAAGTAAAAGCTTTGAGAAAGAAAATTCAAGCATTTAACAATTTTCCATTATAATATACTCTTTTTTTAAAAATGAGCAAGTTTGCGGCTACAGAGATTGCTCAAATATTTAAGAGAGCTTGCTGCTCTTGCAGAAGGCCCAAGTTCTGTTCCTAGCACCAGCCAGAGAGGTACAAGGCTCACATACATGCAGTCAGATACTCGTGTACACACACATAAAAATGAACAAATATAAAAGCGTGACAAGGTTGTGTGGAACAGCAGAGCATTATCCTGAGTGGATGTGGAAACAGCACATACAGAATGGTGAGCTGCAGTCCTTTGTTCCTTGGCAAGAGTCCTCACCAATCACAGTGATCTTTCCTGGACTGGGTGTGGCTGCAGAAGCTTCTGGAGCACAGCCAGGTACATAGAATTGCACAGACAATGAGTATATTTTCCCGATTTTGTTTGTTTTGTGTTTTTAGACAGTCACTCATTCAGCACAGGGTAGCTTACATTGACTTTGTAGCCAAAGATAGCCTCGAACTCCCATCGGTCCTGCCTTTGCTTTCTAAGTGTAGGGATTACGGCATGTGCCACAATGCTCACCCTACGATATCCTTCCTACTGTTGGGTGATAATAACATTCTAGATAAATCATATAAACCTCAAATGGGCGTAGGGAGATTAACATGCTAAGGAAGGCATATCAGGTGCACTTTGGGAAAAGCACAGGCAGCCTCAAGACCATGGGGTAAGTGAAGAGGGAACCTCCACACCAAAAAAAGTGGGACAAAGAACAAGGGCAAATTAGAAGCATTTCCAAGCGTAGCATGGTCCAGTAGCTTCTCATAAAACACAGTGGGCCTCCTTCAGCCCTCACGTCAATCTCTACGTGTGCTACTCTAACTCTTGATACAACCAGCGCGCTGTCAATGGAGCCGAATGCTCAGGCAATGATTAAGCTCCAAGAATCTGAAATCTTGAAATACAGGTAACTACGCAATCGAAAAGCAAGAACACCTTGGCAGAATTCAGATTTCTCCTGGAAGGTAGCATTGCTGTACAACCAACACTGTGGCTTCTGAAAGGCTTTAACCTCGCTTTAACCGTGTGAATCCTGTCACGGGTGGTACTAGTAAATGCATGGTCTAGAACTCTCAGTAGTGTGTGTCAGTAAAAGGATAGTTCCCTAATTTCCCCCCAAAACATTTCCCCTTGAGCATTTAGGAAATGCTGGTCCCATCAACTTCCACCGAGGAAGGCACCAGAGACCAAGCTTCAGCAGCTAAGAGTGAGTGGACAGACTGGGATATAAAGTCTGCGGCGGAATGAACTTTGAATCGGGATAAACAAAGATGGTAAAAGTGGCAAAAGAAATTGTGATAGATGCTGTGACAACACGCGTGGAACCAAGAGAAAAGACAGAGGTGAGGAAGTGACAGTGCCAAGCTGGCTGAAGATGTCCTGGGCATTAGAGTACAGGACAGATGAAGTGGGAAACATTGAAATGTGTTTAAAACAAAGATGTCCTTGAGCGAGCATCTGCCATTAAAATGAACCAATGGGGGAGAGGGGAGGGAGGGAGAATGAGAGGAAACCTGCAGCTGTCTCCATTATTATTCACTGTAGATGCCCGAGAGATATTGTCTAAAAAGCGACAATACTCGGTATATGACATTAAAAAATACTAAAATCATAAAGAGCACAAGAACAGATAGATCCGCCATCCTGAAACTAAAGAAAAATATGCCAACAGGAACCTTCTAGAACACGGCGATGTAGAGGGGAAGCGCGTGCTTGCGTGCGCATAACCAGACACTGTAGATCAGAATTTCCAATGGCTTATTAATAAATATTAATGTAGTTAACGACATTGGAAAAAAATAACAAAAAAAGTGCTTAGACCGGCTGACACAGTTTATAGCTAACCGCTTGCTAAGTACAGAGGACTGAAAGCAACACGATTCCGCAAGATTAAAAACAGAGTGATAGGTGAAGAAGGATTAGCAGGAAAACGCAAATGCAAAGACGAAAGTTGTGATTTCGATATCAGAAAAGACAGGATGTAGCCCGACCGGGAATCTTTATAAAATGGAGGCTGCCACTTAAAATAAAGGTCAGCAGGATTACCAGGGATTGGAAAGAATTCCGGAGGACATGCCGTACAGGGGCGATGGGCAGGGAGGAGAGACGCGTGGACATGTACGGAAGTTATCTCAGAGGACACTAACCTGTGCAATTCCTATGTATTAATCGTTATGATAGTAGAAAGGAAGACACGGAAAACAGTTAACGTTATGTTTTTAAAAAGAAAAGGAAATTTGACTACAGTCATGGAAGTAAACTACTTTTCCCCAATACGGTGCCCAGGATCTCGCCGCTCTGTGAATGAGCTCTTGCAGAAAGTATAAAAGGCATAATAACAAACATGATCTGCCCAGAAGAACACTCTTGCCAGAAAGACAAGTGGGGCTCAAAGACTCATGGATCATCAGGATCCTGTTCTTTGCCAAGCGACTTCTATTGACAAGAAAGGCTCAAGGACAGCTGAATGTAAGCACTAGAGATGATGAAAATCTTAGGGTGTGGCTCACTGGTAGAAGCATTGCCTGAGGAGGCTCAAGCCTCAGGCTTGATCCCAGAACTGAAGAGAAGGACAAGGGAAAAGGATGCAAATTAAATCTGTGCAAATATTTCACTGCATAAATAAAAATATTTAAATTAATGAAAGACACAGCAGCTTTTCAAAGAAGCCTTTGTATTTCAAGTAACAGGCCGTATGAAGGCTAATCTTTATCGTCACCTGGTGGTATACAGGATCGCCACAGAAACATAATAAAGTGGACCTCTAGACTGGGTTATAGGTAGGAAGACCCTCTGTCAGTATGAGTGACAATGTTGTACTTGCTAGGGCCCTGAGCCACAGGAAAAGGAGAGAGCAAGGTGAACACAGTATCCATCCTTCTTCTCTGCTTCCTGATTCTGGATGGAATGGGTACAGGTACCTCACCCTCCTCCTCTCACCCCTACCTACTGTGATGAACCCTACCCTCAAACTAGAATCTATAATAAGTCCTTTCTTACTTTAGCTATTTCTTTCAGGCATGTTGTTAGCACACCTAATACAGACTCCGAATCCTTTATCTGAAAATTTAACAAATGTTTTCTTAGTGAAACTGTATATTTTTATACTACTATATGAACAATGCTATTCTTTATTTAAAACATGTAGTGGCTTTATATAAAATGGTGAAATTTGAAAATGGTTTTACAGCCTCTGTTGTAAACAGGGGACCTGGAGTGATCTCTGGTGTCAGAATCTGTCATGCAAAATGGTCTTGGGGACAAGGACTGCAGGAAGAAGATAAGGTTGTTAGTGCCTGCAACCGATGGCAAACATTCACATCAGCAGAAAGGGTTTGGTCAAGTTTGATATGAAACCTAGGTTTCAGGAACATCTGTGAGCTACCTTAAAAAGGGGCTGAGTCAGAGTCTGGTAGGGTGTCCACCTCTGGACCTTGCGTGTCTTTTATGGAAGGCAAGTAATGAAAAATTGAGGAGGCTCATCTTACTAGGGAACATTCCTTGGGTTCTTGTTTCACGAAAAATATATAGCATGGAAAAAAAAAGAGTCATAAAAAGCAGTTCTATTGCTCCAATATCAAACAAACTCAGAGTGACAACATCAATTTGTAATACTAGACTTCACTGGAACAACTCAATAAGAAGAAATCAGGCAAGCACTATGGTTTAGACTGTGAATCAAGTGGATTCACATTTGGTAGTGATGCAAGAAGTTTCTGAAATAAAAATACCAGTTTTTAAAGACCTGTGTTTCATTCTATGGATGGAAATAGAACCATGTTGCATACTTAAAAGAAAAGAAAGGAAAGGGACAGAGTTCAGCAAAGACTGGATGAGTGCCGGGTCCGGGAGAAGTGTTTGTTGGGATACTCACAGCTGACCTTGTTTTGTTAATGCTGAGAATTTGTAGAGTCGATGTTATCTAATTCAAAGACACTAAGGGAAAAGCTACTTGTCTGCCTAAAATCTTATAATTCTTAGAAACGAAGAAAGCTTCTATGAAACACAGAGAGGCAATTAGGAGTAAAAACGGAATAGCTAATTTGCTTTCAAAAGTGAAAACAGGCTTCTGAGCCATTTTTTTATTAATGTTACTTAATTTACAGAGCAACTCAATCTCTGTGGCTAAAAATTGTTAAATAAAAATGTGCTCTAAGGCAACCTGTATGTATTATTGTGTGTCCTAAAATCGAGGAGACAAAATTTACCAAAAGAAATAGTTCCATATTCCTTTGCTTTCTTCCCAAGTCTTACATAAAGGAAAACTGGTAAACTTTCTCTGTTTCCCTGCACTTTTCTGCTGTGAATGATTTGTTTATTTGTTACCAAGACCCGTGCTGTGGACAGGAAGCTCTTGGGGGGACAGGAGGCAGATTTAGGCTTTAATGCCAGCAAATGAATCATGGAGACCGGTGTTGATCTAGCATTTGATTTGTAAGAAATGTTGAGCTCAATAATCCTGCAGTGTTCTGGAGAGGCCTGGTGGCAGTGTGTGTCTTCCCATCTGTTTAAAATCAAAACCAAATCATAGGATTAGTGTGCCTAGCAACAAGCAATGGAGTTCGAGGTTTGAGGAAAATCAGAAAGACGTGTGATCTGTACAACTGAATGCATTCATTTCCCACAAGTCTTCTGACTTGTCAGGTTGAGCACGGAGGGCACATAGCAAGCCAGACAGTAAGATCAGCGTGACTTGACTTTGGCATCCACTTTTCCCTCTTGCCAGTGTGATGCTGTCCTTTTCTAATGAGCCAAATGCAAGCTTTCTTCTTCTGTTTGTACTATGATGATGTCAAAGCCAGGATGACATCAAGGTGATTAACATATCCCCTACTACGCATCTATAAGCTAATGGACTAAAGCATCCTAGGATGAGGATGTCTGAAAACATTAATTCTTGGTCCATGACATGGCAATTTGTTAGGTGAACTCCAATAGCTCATAGGTGTTATAAGCAACAGAGAAGCCAGACAAATGTGAATGGCTGAATGTAAAGAACACCGCCCAAGTCCCAGTTCCTCCAGGGAACAGCACATTTGATCTCCACCACCCTGAGACGGAGATGCTTCAGATCTCTGAATTGTGGGAAACTAAGGCAATAGGAGAGAAAACCAGCTTGCAAAAGCTACACAGGAAGTTAGTGTTTGAGCTGTGAAAGTCTGATCAATGTGACCTGAGCTGGGGATTTCTATGAGGCAGGCAATCTGCAAGATATCAAACTGTGTACTGCGTTCCTGCCCCTGGGATACGTTTCTGTTTGTGTGGTCACTCCATTATTTGTTTTAGCCGAATTAATTTTGTGAAATAGATTATCTCAGTGGTCTGCAGCCTTTGATATCCCCCATAATAACCTGTCTCCCTCTCCCCCTATTCTCTCCATAACGTTTCTCTCTCTTCCTCATTCTTCCTGTCTGGCATATTGTATATTACATGCATGAACTTATCTGGATGTGTGTATATGTGTGTGTGTGTGTATGTGTGTGTATGTGTGTGTATGTGCGGGTGCACCTGCACACATGGGCACATGTGGAAGGTTTATCAGTCACTTCCCACTTTATTTTTGGAGAATGCGCAAGCTGATTGCCGAATTAACCCCAGTGTGTCTCCACCATGCACAGTTCTTGGGTTGTGGACGTGCGCCATTGCTTCGGTTTTCCCGTAGGTGCTGTGGTTCCAAACTCAGGTAGATCATCATGCCTATACAACAGATACTTCACTGATGACTGAGCCATCTTCTCAACTCCTGTTTATCTCTTGTAGCCTAGCCTTCTGAATTTTCCCCAAGGTCAATATATGCAATCACATATTATCGTCATACAAGTTATTGGTCAACTTCCATGCACTACCTTGGGAAACTTGAGATTGCCTCACAACGCAGGAACTTCACAGTTTCATTGCACTTCCAACTGGGAATGGATGATGCAGCTGTTTCCATTCCAGTTGTTTCTCGGGGTGAAGCTCTGGCCCGTGCACTAGGTTTTCTAGACTACTGGGCAAAGGGTGATTGCTTTGATGTCTGACTTCCTAGAGGTTGCCCTGGATCAGAGCATTATGCTGTTTAGCTAGTGCCTAGTTAGATGTTGTACTGAAGCTTCTTCACCTAGTCGAAACCCTTTCTTGCTGGCTGTGCCATGTTCTTCTTTGAGAATGACTTCAGGTCTCACTGGATCCTTCTGTAAGTGCTCCTGAGCAGATGTAACTTGGCAGAAGGTGCACCTTTCATATCCCACAGACAAGTACAATTTTAAAAGGTCTCTTCGTAGATGTCTCTCTTGTGCTCATAAACTTCTGGATGTTCATCCATTTTTACTGATACTGGCTGGAATGGATCTCACAGCTGCTTCTTCAATAACTGCCAAGGTAATCTCCATAGCTTAAGCATTGTCTTTATGGTGTATTCTAATGCTTGGTTCCAAGCAAAGTGGATCCTTAAAGAGAGCTGTGGCCTTCAGAGCTGGAGATGGAGTGGTACTTTTCCTGCCCTGGAGGGAACAGTCTTGCTTTCCTCCTGCCCGGGAGCATTGCAGCCATGTCAACACCTCGTCTTGAATACCTTATAATGAGCTTTCTGCTTTATGGATAAGTTAGGCCCTAGGATTTTACCTGTTTTAACCTTCTGAAAAAAATGTGCATAGTACCACGCAACAGGCAACAGGATCTCACGCAAGAGGAGAGAGAGGGGACCAAAGAGGAAAAGCCCAAAGCCCACCTGGATTATATGGGGCTGATGACACAGGACAGGTGCCAGTCTGGGGGCAGGTACAGGGGTGGTACCTGGCCAGAGGGTGGGGCATGTCAAAAGCATGGGGGATGGGCGAGCTCCAGGGAGGGAGCTCTGGCCAATTCACAACACCTTCAGCAGAGGATTTTTTTTTTTTTTTCAAATAGAAAGCTGGTGTGGGGATAGTCCCAGTACATCAAACTACACAACCTCAATTGAAACTCTTGTAACATGGGCTTTGGAGGACAGATGTCTAAGACATGTGTACTGCTGGGGCAGCCATATATTGTCAACAATACCCAAAGCAGAGTGGCTGTATTGGAACACGCACACCTCGGAGCTAAGGGGAATCAGTGAAGGGTAGAGCACATCCTGGCCCAGCCACCATCATGTCTCACCCTATTCATCAAGAAGAAATGGTGGTTCTTGCATAGATGCCTCTCTACGTGATGCGCTGTGGGGCAACATTCAGAGACTCCAGTGGTTGTCTTTGGTATTTCATTGTTTTGTAATCTTAATGAGTTAAATAAGTTGTTCCATTTTCTTGTATGCTGAGATAATCTACTCTGCCACTGCTGTGATCATTCTTGATCATGCGATCATACGATCTCAACTTGTCCCTTGTTTACTTTCTCAACACAGGACTTTGTGATAGGCAGACTAATCGAGCAGCTGAGAACTTACTCTTTCAGTGTCATGCAGGAAGTATGAAGAGGAACTAGAGATAGAAGACAGGAAATCTGGGAAGGAAGCTAGAGCAATACAATAGAGTCTGAGTTCCTCTGCTGGTGGCAGTAGGCAGTTTGTAAGATCCTGTGACTAAAAGATTTCCTTTCCAACCTTGATGGGAAGAATGTGAGAGGCAGACACGTCGCACTTCTCCTATGTTGTCCATAATAGGAAGCAAGAGGAAAGCTTTCCAAAGAGAAGCTCACATAAACTAAGCAGGGCTTTTACATAACCGTAGAGGCTTTGAATTGAAAACTAATTCTCAAACAGGGAAAGTTAGTAATGGTGCGTGTTGGCAGGGGGATCGCTGTTTACATTTTCCCTGATACTTTAGAACCCAAATAAAATCACTGAGATACTAAACATATGAATGGGTGCTGACCATACTATGTTAACAATAGAGCTCTCATCCACACAACTCATCCTGCATCAGTCAGCCCAGAAAGACCAACACCTCCCTAGAGCAAGCAACCCATCACATCCTCAGGTTGAGTACTATCTTCAGCAGCCAGCTCCACCAAGTCAAACAAGGATCCCTGGGGTGATTGCATGTGACAAGCACCTGATGGTTAACTGTATGTGACAAGCACCAGATGGGAAATTGACAACTTCCCTAGTTTTCATCTCTTTTAAGTTAGGACCAACTGAAGAAGCTGTATCCACCCATTTAGTCAATGACAGGATGCCCTGCTTTTGGAGAGCTTGGCTGAAGCTTTCCCATCCTTGCTCACTTGGAACTTCTCTCTCTACAGAGGAAAGCTCTCTCTCCCTCTGCTGCCTCTGAGGAGTCACCACCCAGCCTGAGAGATGGAATTGGCAGCGCTAAGTGCTGAATAAAAGCAGTTGCTGGTTCTCACATCTAAGGGTTTCATTTCCTTTCTGCCTCATGAGTTCAAAGTGCTTTACAAAGTGAGGTGACATTAAGAGCCTGCTAAGGTGGCGATCATTGATTTCGGTTAAGTCTCATACTGAAAAATGCAAGACTAGAAAGGGCCTTCCAATCTCATGACAGCTTTTGTCTTCTTATTTAAAGTGGAAACCAATGGGCCCTTCCTTCTCTTTTCATTCACACCATGAGATAAATACTCAAAGATTTCACCCAAATCACTTAGTATTAAAATAAAAAATGTAACTTGCCCAATGTCAAAGAGCTAGTCGATACTCAGCCGGAGCCCTTCTTATCTAATTCCCATCAAGGCAAACTCTTATACACCCCATGTCAGACACTTTTCATTCAGAGTATTACCTGTAGGTTGCCAGAGGTGAAGGATTCACAAGATCCTTGAGATAATATGCAAGGAGAAAGAAAAGGGTCAAAAGATGGCATAATGGCAAATAACTTGGTCCCACCCATTGCTGACTGGAATTTCATTTAACATCAGAGTCTATAAGTAGAACCCAATAATGTCTTTATTGTTAATATTAAAGTGCTAAGCACCTCTCTGTTCTGTAATTAGGCAGAAAAAGGGGAAATTTAGCAAAGAATAGCAAGAAATAACAAAGGTTGTGAAAATGGTCATTGAGACTTAACCCTACTAGGACCTTTGTGGGTATCCTGACGTGTTGATGCGTGATGTTCTTGAGAGACTGAGAGAGAAAACGTGCAGCGTCCCTGAGCCGCAGAGCACACTTCAAGGTGATGATGGATTTGAACGTAAATTGGCTAAGGAAAAGTGGCTGCAATAGACAGCTCATGCCTGGGCTTTGAATGGGTCTCTAATTGGATTAAAGGGAAATGGCCAGGCAGCTCACATTAGAGCCATTGTGTTCCGTATCACAGCCCATATTTCCCCAGGGGAAGAAGAATCAGGTGGAAAGGGGAGAATCAGAGCTGGTGTGGAATCCTGTCTTGTCTACATTCAGCCCTGGCTCCCCTCTGAACCGCTTGGTGCAGATTTAAGACACAATTACAGTTTTGATGAGAGCCATTTCACTGGTCCATGGAGCTCATATTTTATGTTTATCCTTTAAATGATGTATCTTTTTTAAATGATGGGCTATGAGTCGAAGCCAGGCACATTCAAGCCATGCCAGGCTGTGTTTCTAAGGCAATTGCCCATTGCTGTTGGATGCTTCCTAGTTAATAACACTCACAGAGGGCCCTATAATTGAGCCTCTGGGTGATAATTCACACACATCTTTTCAGCCCAATTTATAGATTTTTCCATTCTTACTTTAATAAATCTGTAAAGTTTGATCTTTTCCTCAGCTGCATTGATGAGACATGTAAGAGTTGATTTAATAGGCTCTGTTCATTCTAGATTTCTTTGTCAGAACTAAGATCTTACTGGGGCAAACTGGAAAAGGAAAAAAAAAAACTAAAAAGACATTCATTCTATTCTGCCATTGTTCTTGCTTTCTTAGGAAAAAATTTAAGTTACTGAAGGAATCGAACTTCCAGTCACCCCATAACCTCATTCTACTTCACAGAGAAGCCAGTCTCCCCTAAAACAAAAAAAGGTGCAAGTGGCCAAAGGGGAAATCTATGTTTGCTGTGGGGGGAAAAAAAGCAAACATTCTTTTGTGCAATTTGGAACATACGTCATAGAGGCTGTTGTGTTAAAATGAGACGGAACACTAGGAAATCAGCTCACCATGTATAACGTAGGGAGCTTCCGTTGTTTTTAGACTAGACCAATTATGGGGGGTCATTTGTAAACGCGGAAAAATGGTTGCCTTTCACGTGCAAAGATGAACTGGAAATCTACTGATGCTTTTGCCTGTGGCATAGCCATAAGAAAGAGGCGTAAAATATTTTCAGAGAAATGCACGTATGCATATATATGCCTAGGAAGTTTTCTAGCAAACTGGATAAAATAAGGACTTTGATCAGGTCGTATTGTTTTCAAGCCACAGGTTTGATACTTGGATAGGAATATTCACCAAGTGTCTACAATACATTAGATAGTGCCAGAAGCTGGGGAAATAGCTTAGAAAGCACTTGCTCCCAAGCATGAGGGAGGACCAGACTGCCAGGAGCTCACATAAATAAGGAGTGCGTATGATTACTCCCTGTAATTCTAGAGACAAGGGATTCCCAGAGCAAGCTGGCTAGCAGAAGCAGACCTATGAGGAAGCTCTAGTTTGTTGAAAGACCCTGCTATGGTGAAGGAGGTAAATATCAATGGAGGATCATTTTCAACATCAATATTGGGCCTCCACATATGCAAACACACACACACACACACACACACACGTGTATACACAACAGGCATACCTGCACATGTGCACACCCCACACAAAAAGTGGAAAACGTAAAATAAAATGGCATCAGAACAATTAACTGTTTTCAGAAAAAAAGAAATAAGCAACCAAAATTCCATAGCCTCCAGAAGGAGGCTGGGGTACCAGTTGAGTCGTTGGTCTTCATCTGGGCTGCGTTTTAGACTGGCCTAAAGCCCTGTGCCTGAGACTGTGAGTCCTGTCCTTTCTTGGGGGAAAAAGTCTGTCTCTGCTGCTCTTCTGATTACTCTGGTGAATGCCTCACAGTGGGTCCCTGTACCAACTCTCACATTAAATCATAGTTTAATTGCCTGAAATTCAAACATATCACAGCAAGAGGCAGCAATTAGTAATTATTTAGCGTGTTTTATGACATTACCAAATACCACTTCATTGAGTTTCCCCCAACAGTTCTGAGAGGTGTGTATTGGATAAATCTTTAAACGAGGGACTTGAGCCTTAGTGACATTAAGGAAAGGAGCTGAGATTAGGAACTGAAGACGAGGACTCCTCTCTTTATCCTACTGTGCACTGCCTCCATGCTGCTGCATACGTTTGGGAGGGAGCCTCTTGCCTGTCCATCAAACGATATTCAGTGAATATCAATAAAGAGATGTGCAACATTGGGGCTGACGTGTTGGCTCAGTGGTTAAGAGCACTTGTTGCCGCGGGTTTGTCTCTGAGCTCTGGACCCTGTACCGAGCTCCCAATACCCGTACGGTGGTTCGCAACATCTGCAACTACGGTCCCAGGAGATCTGCCAATTCTTCTGACCTCTGCTGGCACCAGGTATGCTCATAGTGCACATCTACACGAGAAGGAGAAGGCAAAGTGTTCATATACATAAGTAAAAATCAAAGAGAGATATGAAATATGGCACGTGCACGTTGTCTTTCTGAGAGATATTTCAGAGATTAAAAATAAAAAGTTAAGCCAGGAAGAGTAGCACACTCCCACCATCACACCACGTGAGGAGGGAGAGGCAGGGGCATTGTCCAATACTCGGAGGCCAGCCTGGCTTACATTAGCAGTTCCAGGCCAGCCTTTACTACTTCACGAGACCCTGTCTCAAAACCATGCTCCCTCTACTGCACACATACGGGTAGAACTAACTAGACTCAGTGGATTATAAAAATCAGCTAATTACAGTTATTAATTAATAATTTATTTTAAAATGAGGGCAATGTGGTGGTCTGGGAGGAGTTAGAGGGGGAGTTGGACTGTATATGACCTACATACATGGTACACATGTAAGAAATTACCACAGGAGAATGGGACAGGGCTGGAGAGCTGGCTCAGTGGTTAAGAGCACTTGCTGCTCTTCCAAAGGACCAGAGCTCAAGACTCCAGAACCCATCCATATCCGGAGGCCCACACCACCTGTAATTCTAGCCGCAGGGATCCAACTCCTGACACACACGTAATTTTAAAAAAATAATGGAAACAAGAATGTCAATCATCTAAAAGTCTTGAACAGTTTTTAAAATGGAAAAACTAGATCTGAACATATGCAAAATGGTTGGAATCAAATGGGTGTCAGTGCCATTCTCTGGTACTCAATGTGGCATTCACAGGTGGGTTATCTACCTGCAGAAATGGACTGTATTGTATGAAAAACTGACAGCCAATGAACATGGGAAGCAGGGCATTCTCGGGGGTCTTCATAGCTAGGGATTTCCCTGTTTAGAGTTGAAGGGCAATCACTTCAACTTTGGTTGTGATATTCTTCACGTTTAACAAAAGGAACTTGAACAACTATTCCAATCCCAACCATCAGTTGTTACTATTTCATAGAAAATATGTTTGAGAGTAAAAGCTCCTGTCCCTTTTAGACCTACTTTCTGCCTTACCCAATCACGGGCTGACACATAAACTTGAAAAATACAGAGTATAACTGCTTTGAGAAATGTCATTTTCTCCTTTCTTTAGGGTATGTGTGTGTTTGTTTGGGCGTGGGTTGTTTCTGTCTCTTTGTTATGTTTTGGAGACAGGATCTCACAAAGCCCAAGCTGACCTCAGATTCATTATGAGGCTAAGATGGCTCTGAAGCTCTTGATCCTCCTGCCTCCTCTTCCCTGCTGCTGGGCTTGAAGAAGAACCTCACACTTCTGAGTGCCTGCCAGCATGTGATCTAGCAAAACCTACTGACAGGATATTAAGCAACCTCGCTCATTCTTCCAGGAAGTGACTGTGTCTCTGCCTCAGAGCTCCTTGCAGGACAGGGCCCTTTGGGAGAAATGAACTTGCCATGTCTGATGCACGGTTGGGTGTGGACAGTTGTACTGTGGGACAGTTTTTACAAAGCTGTATTTGCACAGGTAGCTGCTAAATCTGTTCTCAGGCAAGGCTTTAGCAAATAGGAAATCCAAGAAAAAGAAACTACATAGGGATCTGTGCCAGCTTTGAGAGAAAAACGGCCCAGGATACAGTTACTCATGACTACTAGGCTACTGGTGCTTAGAGGTCTGCGGGGAGAGGCCTGATGATCTCGGGGACCCAACTGGCTCCACTGCACAGTGGTTATCTTTTTTTTTTTTTGAGGCAGGCTTTATTTGTTGTAACTCTGGCCGTCCTGGAACTCACTCTGTAGACAACGCTTGCCTGGAACTCACAGAGATCCTCCTGCCTCTGTCTCCCAAGTACCACCACTGTCTGGCAACAGCAGTATCCTTTTGGGGACTCACTCAACTCCACCTGGGTCCTTGCTGTAGGCCAAGGATTTATATTTATAGCTCAGGAAAGGGTTTGCCTCTCGGGTTAGTTGTCTCCCAAAACTAGGCATCATTACCACACCTGCAGCTATTGCTGGCTTAAATAAATTCCAGCATCGAATCATCTCATTTTAAGCCCGCTGCTGAGCGATTTCATACATCTTTAACATTCGCCGATCCTCTGTGTCTTCATTTCCATTTTCCTAATGCTTACCCTTTATGTGTAGCTCGCCATGGAGAGAATTTGAGCCTCTAGAAAAATTCAACAATAGGCCAGATTCCACAAAAGTAACAGTTTCTATATGAACTATGATATTAAGAATAGGGATTTTGCAGTGTTTGTTCATACACGTACGCACCCCCCCACACACACATACACATCTCTCTCTCTATATATATATATATGAATTTTGTATTTTCTGATATATGCATTTATGTACACATAAATTTTAAGAGATCTAAAACAGAGATAAACAAAGGAAATGGTCAATTCTGAAGGTAGAGAAGGTAATCACACTTTGACAGGAGTGTCACAGCATAGTGGCACAGACGACCAACTTCTTGAACAGCTACACTGACTCCTGGGATAAACTTCATGGGCTCCTTAACTCCTCTGCTTCCTAATGAGATCTCGACACGTGTGTCTTCCCTTCCTGCCTTCTATAAACACGGGGGGTGCTGAGTTATTTCTTCCTTGTTTCCTGATGCTCTATCACTGTGGTTACAGCACTTTCATCAAGATTTTTCTTTCTCCTGGCTGTAACTTTATTTTCAAATCGCGCTCACCGTCGTATGAAGAAATGCAGGGACACAGACAATGTAATCGCTCTGGGGAACTGACAACTAATTATCCCTAAGCAAAAGGAAGGCTGGACATTTAGATAATGAAATGTCAATCAGTGTAACACAAGTGTCACTTACTTAATCCCTGCCTGGGCTTGAAAGGATTGCACAGTATTTGGAGACAGACCCCTGTGTGTGTTTACAGCCAGTAACGCGGGTGCACACAGATGTGCAATACCCCACTGACTTCATGATTTTGTAGCAATAACATAGCTACAAAGACTGGTATGTAGAATAGTGTGTACATTTGTCCATCTGCCTGCCAGCTTACCGGTAGTCTATCAAATGCAGGCCTCGATGCTCTGCGAGGTCGAAGCACGCTTCTGCAGCTGGGTTTCTGCAGATAGCCAGGATGATTTGCTCAGAGAAAGCTGCAGTGCCCTTGACATTGAACGATACCAGAAATCTAACTCCAAGCCATCAAGCAAGGATTTTGGATGTGTGGAAAGGAACCGTTTCCCATGAATATGTATGGGAAGCCCAGCTCTGCGTGCGTCAATACCATAAAGGTGTTCAGAAGAGAAGCAGCACATTGCTATTTGTGAGAAATAATTTCGACTGGGGAGGAGGGAGGACTTCTGCATTTTATTAAATAGTCTAGATGTCAGACATTATGCTTTGACGTCCTAGGCTCCATTTCTCCCTCAGGCTGGATTCAGATTTTTAACGTTTTCTCAACTCTGTTAAAGAAGCAGTTTTAATTTCCAGAGCAGAGAAAAACTTCCCTAGTAGCAGACAAATAACTTCTAAGTAATTGTTTTCTTAAAAGTGGGTGTTGTGTTCCACAACATCTACTACGCTTAGCTTCACCCAGCCCTGCCCCGTGGTGATGTCCCTTACACGACCATCACCAGTCGCAAACCACAAATTACTTCAAACGGGTGGCTTAAAAGAGTGGAAATGTCCTGTCTTCGTTCTACAAGGTACAAATGTGAAAACTATCAGGGTCGCACGGCCTCTGACACTCTGACACTGGACTCACCCTTCCCTCTAAAGCTTTTCCGTGGCCCCAGGCTGCAGAGCTTCAGTCTGTGACTCCTACATCTGAGTCATATCCAAACCTAGGTCTACTGACTGACTGACGGACTGACTGTGACGGAGAGCATTTCCTATGTAGCCCAGGCTAGACTCAAACTACCGATCCTCCTCCTGTGCCTTCCAAGTGCCAACATCATGGGAAACCATCACCACGCCTGGCTCCCTGCGTATCTTGTAATGTGATATAGTATATAGCAAATAGAACATAATGCAAAATTCTGCGTATATACAGGTATAACTAATGTACTGTACTATATATAATGTACTACTTTTTTGTTATTTAGGGAGTTGTGAGGTATAGTCTCACATAGTTAAAGTTGGCTTGAAACTTATTATATATGAATTGAGGTATCAACCCAAATGAAGTATGTATGAAAATACCATAAAGAACTCTTGTTATTTTGTATGCTAATTATATATGTATATATATATACACAGACACACACACACACATATGCACACATATATGTATGTATAAATATATGTGTATATATATACAAATATATATATACATGTATATGTATATATATGTGTATATATACATATATATGTATACATATATATACACATGTATATGTGTATATACATGTATATTCAAAAAGCAGATAAAGATAACACTAGCAGGATTATGGTCAAGTCAACCCTAGAACAAGACCAAGCACCCACTGCCTGGGAGATCTCAGAGTCCCCTAACATGGACCCTATTGAGTTTTCTCTTTAGAGCTATTTGGATCAGCTCATGTTATTATTGTCTCCTGAATGATACATTCAAATTTTCTCTGAAAGCTGAGTCACTTGGGTCTGGCGAGGTGACTCGGCGGTTATGAGCAGTGGTTCTTCTTGCAGAGGACCGGAGGGAATTGAGCTCAGGAAACTGAGCCAAGGTCTTCAATTCCCAGCACCTACATAGTAACTTACAACTGCCCGAAACTCCAGTCCCACGAGCCCACGGGTCCCTGTGCACTTTTCTGGCCTCCCCGGGCACCAGGTAGAAACCCACGGTAAGGATTCCCTGGCATATCAGACTGAGTGAAACTGTGAATCCTCTGTGTGTCCCAGTGCTGCGTGATGTGTCAAAGTGTAAAGAGAGGTCCGTGTGGCAGACCATGGGCCAAACTCAGGCTGCAATTGGCTGGAAAAATCAAATAGGTAAGTTTGGCTGCCAGGGTCAGCTGTGTTCTTCTCAATAAGAAGAAAGGTGGCCTTAAGACTTCTTACACAGTCCTTGATATAAGGGCTATTGCTGACCGGAGGAGACACACTTGCTCGTGTGAGGCATTAATACATCCTAAAGATCCAAAGCAGGAGGCTTCCAGCTCAACAGATGGAATTAGAAGTGCAAGAAGTAGGATTTTTATATATATCAGCTCGTTGGAAAGATGACTCTATATCACACTCAAATATCAGTCTAAAAAAGAAAGTAGCAAATTAACACAAAAAGAAATAGCAAGGTGGAATTGACCATTCCTAAAGTTTTCTGAATATTTGCAGATATGCATGTCTACTTTCCAGACTTGTAAAATCAAAGGTTCTCAACTGTGGAAGCCAATGAAAGTCCAATGTCACTTGAACCCTGAAAGTTAGCGACAGGTTGGAATGACATGTGTTGGTATAGACTAGAATTTATTCCACCTAAATTTTTCCAGCAGAATCTATAGTTTCTATTGACTTGTGAATCGTAGTCAACCTTCCTAAAGCTGTAACTTTTAATACATTTCCTCATGTTGTGGTGATCCCCACCGCCCTGTCCATAATTTCTGTTGCTACTTCATAACTGTAATTTTGCTTCTGTTATGAATCAATCATAATGGAAATATCTGATATGCAGGTAGTCTTAGGTGACCCCTGTGAAAGGCTCCTTCGACTGTTAAAGGAGTGATGACCCATAGGCTGAGAACCACTAAATTAGGAGGAGGAGTATAATTTTCTTTAGTGATGTATCCACAGTAAGTTGCTTCACTGAATGACCTTTCACCCACAGTCAGGCACGTGACACTAAGTTCAGACAGACTCAGACACAGACAGGCAGACACACACACGCGAACTTGAAGGTGGTGAAAGAATGGGACTTGTTGCCAGAAGTGTGCCAGTGGGAAGGGGAGGGCTAGGGGCATGAGAGACGAATGGGCCGGTGAAATTACTAAGGTACATTTTATAAACACATGGAAAAAAACATGCTAGGTAAGGCTTCTGCGATGGTAAAGATGACAACTCAGGGGAGACTCTGTGACAAGATCTAGCTCCTGGATCCAGCAGGAAGGTAGGGTGTGCTCTGCGGAGGTAAAATCTGGCTACTTTTATCTCCACATTTCACGCCCATCCTGGATTGTAAAATCATAGATTTACAATGGAGTCTACATCCCACCTACACACACTCACTTGCCTCTCCTGTCACAACTACGTCAACTCTATTTCCTGACTCCCTTCCAGGGAACGCATCAGTGGGCTCAGCGATTTTTTCTCCCGGGCACCATGATGCTTGCTCTTGTTCTTAACTTGCCGTGACCTTGATGTTGCTGGTGTTCCCTTTAGCTGCTTTTCTAAAATATTTATTTGATGTTTAATTACCACACAAAGTAACAGAGTTCCTTGCGAAATTTTCACACACACTTCCTTTGGGTTGAGACTTGCCTCAGCTCATTTATAGTAACTTTTAAGCCAACCTTGACATATGAAACTACCTTATAACCCCCTAAATAATAAGAAAGGAGTATGTTATGTGACATAATATACGAATCATACCAATATATTGTGTTGCGTTTATCACATATTACATCACATTATAAAAACTGAATGTAAAGACGTACATCCACTCCCTCCGTCCCCTGGCACCGTTGCCTTTGGTAGTTTTGCCTAGCAACAAGCTGGGGGAACTGTCAAAGTCTGTCTTAGCCCATTCTGCTTTGGTCCAAAGAGGGCTTTGGGCTGTGCACAACTATCCCAGTGGCCTCAGGAATGTCTTCACTGTAGCTTTGCTTTCTCGTGGACAGTTGTTAAGCAATACTAATTGCCAACAGAATGCAGTAACATTTCTTGGCGACCCCCTTGGGTTGCAAATAACTGCATGATCTGTTTCTATTAACTTTGGGCTCCTACGCAAGGGCAGTTTCAGAGGCCGCCGTCTGCGGCTTGCTATGGTCCCACTGGAGTCCGCTTAGCTGTCTCTTCCCCATATTCTCTGGTAAATCAGCTAGCCCCCAGCTAGGACACTGATTTCATGGTCCTGTGGGCCTTTTATTCACTTCTCTTTCTTTCTTCCTTTTTCCTTTTCATAGCTGTGCAAGCACCCTCACAGGTATGCACACGTGCACACGTGTGCTGCTTGTGGCACACGGAGGGAACTTTACTGACCAAACGGTCTCCCTAGTTGCTCTTTATTTCTGGAAGTGTGACTGCCATGGCGAGAGCTTTGGAGCACTCTATTCCAAAGTTCTGGAGCAGTAGATATGTAGGGACAGTGGCTGCTCTGTCTTAATGGTGGTCCTGTTTTGGTCATTAAGGAGGACTGGTCCAGCTTCTGGTATTTTCAGACTCTCCTGATATGGATGCTCTGGCATAAATAAGACAGGTCTTACTGGAGCCTCAAGAGTCTCAGCAAGCTTTCCCGGAACCTCCCTCAGCATTGTTCGGAGGTGGGATAAGAGACAGGAGCATGAGGTATGAGGCTTGACCAAACCTGTCAAGAGAGGCCAGAAACTCCCCTGGCTATGGAAGGTGATGAACAAGGCTGCCCTCTTCCCCTCCTGTGAAAACGCATACTATGGCTGCTGAGAAAAACAGAGACCTCCTCCAAGCAATGAGATTTCAGTCAGTCAAACTGTGATAGGAGGAGGGAAGAAAGAGCAGCCCATCTGCAAGCCTCAACTTCTAGCTTTTTCATGCTTCAGCAGTCTTTTCTGCATCCTGCCTCCTTAGACCCCTAGGACAACAATAGACTAGGAACTTGATGTCTGTCTTTAACGCTTGCCTTCTGTTCTATTAAGACAAGCTCTCAATAGCTCAGTCTAGCTCCAAGCTGCCTATGTAGCTAAGGATGACCTTGAACTCTGACCCTCCTACCTCCCCTCCAAGTGTTAAGGTTTATTGGGTTCATCGCCACACTTGGTTTATGTTTTTGTTTGTTTTTACCCATCTTCAAAGTTATGCTTGCTTTTTGTGGGGTAAGTACATGCCTTCCTCAAACGGCCATTGCCTGTGTGAACTCCCACACACTCTTCTGCCTGCAGGTTGAGGGTTTTCTCCACAGACACGCTGAGCCAACTCTCATGGGAATCTCGTGTAAACTTAGCACCTTCGCCTTGTGAGGGACAGTGTTGCACTAAGCTAAAGCATATCCCCTGCTTAGTCAGCTCTTCATGCAAAGAAACCTGTCAATAGGATTACTGGATTTGTCTGGTCTGCCCCACCCCATTCCTTTCCTCCCTCTAGGAATCTTCAGTTGCCTAGTGGAACATGCTATCTTGCTTTTTATTATAAATTTCATATTAAGATACTAATAGCTTCTCGTACAGTTCCCAGAAGTGAAACAGGCAAATCTCATGAACTGTGTATCGAGTTTTCCCCAGTGGCTCACATCTTGCAGAACTTTTGCACAATGCAGCAAGCAGACTTTCTCTTTCAAGGCGAGGATCTTTCCTGCAGCCTATCAGCGGGGGGCAGATGCAGGGAAAGGGAGTCCTTTGCTCTTGACAAACACAGTTAAGTTGGAAAGGAAGACCTCGGTCCCCCTGCCAGGCACCTAAAGGAAGCAGCGGTACACAGCGCCCTCTAGTGTTGCAGCCCTCACGCAGGTGTAGGGATCCCGCCCCCTCCCCAGCCCTGCAAGCAGTAAAGCTCAGAGACCTCTGCCCTATGGTGTGGCCAGTGTTAAAGCACTTGACTCTGAAGACCTGTCAGCCCCCTGCTCCCTAGAACCTTCTAGAACTCTTCTGACAACCAGCACCTACAGTTTCTCTTCCTTAGCTTCCTGCACAGCCTTTCATCCCCGTTCAGTCTATGCTTCCCGCCCGCCCTTGCTGGCTCTTCTCTTCTGCCTGCCCTGGCTTCTCTCCAACTGTTCATCTGCTAAATCTGCAGTCAGTCAGCCTACTGCCTTGCCACTTTTGAAGCTCAGCCCAAGTCTTGTGATACCGAAAGGTCTAGTACAAGCTGTTTAGAACAGAGCCTTGTAATATCTGGTAAGAACTGTTTGGAACAGCCCCCGGGGAAAAAAGCTCAGGCTTTAGGAGCCAAGGCAGCCAGCTGCAATCCTCCTGTAGTTGTCTCAACGCCTCTGCGGACTGCTCAAGATGGCAGCAGCTGACATGAGGATAATTTAGTTGACTATTTAACTGTCATTCCTTCTGCTCAAGGCAGCCAGGGTAGCAAGCGAGAGCACAAAGGCTGGTAAGGAGAGGACCAAGTCGCCTCATCTCTTGGAGCACCGTTGCTTATTCACAGGAGAATGTGCATCGGGAGAGCTTACCCATCGTTCCCCACAGAACTTGACCTCAACACGGTACGATTTAAACAGATTGTAGCAACGCTTGTCGCCGCCCAGGGTCTATGGAAAGCGTGTCTCTTCTTCCCAGGGTCCGGGGAGAGGTGTGTCTCCTTTTCTGCCCAGTGTCCCCTCATTTGCCCAGGGTCCAGGGAGAGATGTGTTCTTCAACTGTCTCATTTATGTGACCTATGCATAGTCACATCCGGGTCTCTCCAGACTTCAGCCCTTCCTCCGGCCCTAGAAACTACCGATCTGTTCTCCATTATTGTAATTCTGTCATTTCAATAATGTTAGACAAATGAGCCCACGGAGTGTGGTCTCTTTGGAGTTTGAGGCTTTTTTGTTCTTAGCCAATTCTCTGGAGATGCATTTAGGCCTGAGTCTATGTCAGTGCTCTGTCCCTTTCCAGTCTGTGGTATGATGTACAGGTTTGTTTAACCATTCACCCATTAAAGGATATTTGATCTGTTTCTAGTTTCAGGCCATTATAAATTTTTAAGGGTGGTATAAAAATTCATGTGTAGGTTTTGTGTGAGCATAAATTTTCATTTCTTTGAGATAAATGCCCAAGGGTACCATCCCTGGGTCCTGTGGCATTTGCATTTTAGTTTGTATGACGCTGAAAATTGTTTCGCAGGGAGCTGTATAATTTTACATTCACACACACACAGAAAGCTGTGAATGACCCCGGTGCTATGGACTAAACTGTATCTCCTGAAAATTCAGATTCATATGCTAAGTCCTAAGTCACGCTATGACTGTATTTACAGAAGAGCCTTGAGGAAGGTGATCTAGGTTAAGCTGTTCTAAGCACCTATGCCAGGGAGCTCACAGCCTCCTATAGCTCTCACTCCAGGGGATCTGATGTCTTCTTCTAGTCCTGCATATCTCCCTCGCTTCCCCTCTCTCTCTCTCTCTTTCTGTCTCTCTCTCTCTCTCTCTCTCTCTCTCTCTCTCTCTCATACACACACACGTACATTTTGTTAGTGAATAGTAAACCCCATTCCTCTGACATCTTCAACTTCTGACATTGTCGTCCTCCTCTCTGACCAATGAGTAACGAGAAATGATGCTCCTGTGTGCTGGTTTGTATCCCTGCGGTCAGCATCTTTTATTAAAAAAAACAAAAGAGAGATAAAATAAATAAAAAGATAAAATAAAATAAAATTATTGCGCTGTTGGTATTTGTCTGTTCTTGGACTACATCTTGTTCATATGACTGAAGTTTAGACTTTCTTCATACATCCCCATAATGTCAGATATGAAGATGTTTCTCTTGCTCTGTAGCTTATATTTTCATCTTCTTCACGGGGGCTTTCCTAGAGGAAAGTTTTAACTTTGATGAAATTCCACCTGTCCAATTTCCTTTTTATGAGTCATATTCTAGGCATCGCTGTAGATCCAGAACAGTTTGTCTTACAAAGTTTTATAGTTTGGTGTTTTACCTGTGGGTGTCTGATCCCTTTTAATACGTTTATTCAGGGCAGGTGACTTAGTTTGTGACTCATTCTGTCTATGAGTCTATGATACAGTAAGATTATCTCTACTGGGCTGGCGAGATGGCTCAGGAGTTAAAAGCAGCTGCTGCTCTTGTAGAGGACCAGGGTCCTGACATACTAGCTCACAACCATCCGTAACTCCAGCTCAAACAGATCTGACTCCATTCTCAGACAGCCACAAGCACTAGGCACACGCATGATGCATGTACATGTACGTACATGCAGGCAAAAACACTCATACACATAAAATTTAAAAGTCTAAAGGAAATTTTAAAGAGCGTCCCTGGTCTGTGATCATAGTTCCTTGCATATGGGAATGAAGTCTGAGCATTCTGAAACTCTGCAGTTTCTCTACTACACACAGCAAGGGTTGACATGCTTCTTATAAGAAACCTTGACTCTCCAGAAGGTCTCCCTTGGCACAACCTCTTAGTGAAGGATCAGTCATGACCTCTGCTTGATTTTGGAAGTCAGAGGTCCCAGGCAATCTGCCTAACATCTATTTCTTAGTCCCCTGACTAGAGGTAGCAGGATCTTGCCGGCCTCTGTCTATATCCACTGGTGTTTCTGCTACGCTGGTGTCTTCAGCTCTGAGTGTGAGAGGTAGGAGCCCAAACAATCCGCCAGGGGAATGCAATGCTCTTCTCCTCCCATCAGGGGACCTCAATGCAGTTTTACTTTATCTTTTATTTCCAGGATTTTCTTTTTCCCATACAGATGAAGTATGAATTTTATCCAAGTGTTGTTTGAAGTGGAATTTGATGGAAGTTCCTTTGAGAGATCAGCACCCCGGCAGCTCCCGAGCACTAACATAATCCACCGGTTTCATCTGTGGCGGGAGGCGGAGCCCACCTCTCTCTTGCAGATGATAGACGATGTGTGTGGGTGTGTGTCTTTTCTCTTTAGAAGTCAACAAGAGGTCATGTAGAAGAAAAAGCTCTCGGGAGTTTAGTTAGTAGCTATGGTGAGTCACACAGGTTCAGGAAGAGCAGAGGCAGCTCCAGCACTCATGATGACCATGTCTCCGGTGGCAGTCAGGTTAGGCTGATCCGACAGTCACAGTCTAGTGTAGCTGCTGCTCTCGCCGTCTACTTGGTCTTTCAGTATTTGATTGGTCTTCCTTCCTCCTCTACTTTGGCTTGGGATCCCTACCATCTTCTAAGCAGTCCCTTTACTGGTTTATTAAGCCGAATAAAATTTACTTCGCTTTCAACGACAATTTGTGCAGTGGCAGAGACTGTGAATGTCCCAAGTGGAAGAACTGGCAATTAAAATGAGGTTTATTTCTGTCTAAAAATATAGCATGAGGCAGAAATATCTACTGTGTAACGATCTACAGAGTAAAGTTGTATTGCTACCAGAGGAAGGTATACTCCCTAATTGAGAGACAGGTCACAAGAGAATGGACGGAAAAGACAATTTAAGTACCAGAGGAAAATAATGATTCTAACCTTTGTCTGGCTCTTCAATGCTTTCTTCTCAGGGTCCTCTCTCTCCAAGA
This sequence comes from Cricetomys ansorgei, assembly GCA_026225945.1. Classification (NCBI taxonomy): domain Eukaryota; kingdom Metazoa; phylum Chordata; class Mammalia; order Rodentia; family Nesomyidae; genus Cricetomys; species Cricetomys ansorgei. The sequence continues at coordinate 2,413,600 of JAMJFZ010003970.1, forward strand.
GAATTCAGAGAAGTCTCTCTGTGTTCTCTTATAACATGGAAACAATATACAAGACATTACTCATTATCCTAGGACTGAGAAAGGGACGTAGACACAATATCTCATCCCTAGGCAAGAAGTTATTTGTACTTGCTATCTTAGTGGGAACGGGAAAATCGGTTTTCTCCAATGGAATGTCACTGGGTGTATCAACCACACTGCAAGGCAGGTGCCACGCTCAGGATGGTTAACCAACGTAAAACTGACTTCACTGCGGTTTTGTATGCACTTTTGTCTTGTTCTGTTTTGGTATTTTCTGTTTTATTGCTTTCCTTTAAAAAAAATGTTTAGATTCTCATTTTTTAGTTTTTGGAGTCTTTTGCGATCATGAATTTGGGTAGATAGGGAAGTGGGGAGGCTCTAGGAGGAGTTACAGAAAATAATATAATTAAAATGTATATTATATGCAAATGTTTAATAATAATAATAGTAGTAATAGTAATAAAAGAATTATGAAGTTTTATTTTTCATACTCACAATGTGTACAATGGCAAAAGGCAAACCTTCAAGCAAGCATTGCCACAGTGATTGCCATTCACTGGCATTAGTAACTCCTACATGACACTAAAATGTTCACAGGTTTCGAAATGCAATGCTCTGGCCGCCCAACAAAATGGCTTACATGGTCCAAGCCCCGCCCCCACCCAAAGTATACAAAACAAGCAGCCCTGGGTGCAGGGTGAATCCACAACATGAAACAGAATCTCACAGCACTGCTGGAAACCCAGTGTTTCCTTTACTGGCAAATTCACTTCAGGACAAACTCCTCAGCCTGATAGCAGTGTTTCCCAAGTTCAAAGGCAGAGAGACAGACCATCTGCACACTGCAGACACGCTAACTTGACTGGCAGAGCATTTACCTTATTTGTTTGGTAGCAAAAGGCTAATAAAGGAAACCTCAACCCAACCTCACCTCTTACTTTGGTTTCCTAGGCTTAAAATTGGTTTCCTACCAGAATTTTTTTTAATTTAATGTTGTTTCAGAAAAGGCAGAATTTCAACACTCCCATATGTTAGAAAAATAAGGATCCTAATTTTTATAAGACTCATCTAATTCTTTGGCGCATCTCCACATCTCTTGAATCCCTTGCAGTTCAAAATACATCTGATGGAGTAAGAGATGGGAAAGAGAATAACGCAGCACTGAGTGCCTACTGTATACTAGGTGACGCAGCTGCATCACCTTACCTTCATCTCAGGGTTGTGGTTTAATATCGCTAGCTGATGAACAGAGAGGCTCATTAGCTGTTTTGGGTAAATCACATCTGGATCAGGTTCCTCACACAGGTACGAGATTGCCTGGTCCACTAAGTAGAAACATAGATACCCTTGGACATATACCCAAAGGATTTGATTTCCCACTTCACAGATATTTGCTGAGCAACGCTCATAGCTGCTCTATTCACAACAGCCAAGAGATGGAAACAACTTAAATGTCCTTCAGCAGATGAATGGATAATGAAAATGTGGTACAATACACACTAGGGGATATTATTCAGCTGTAAAGATGACATTTTCAGGTAAGTGAATGGAACTAGAAAGCTCATATTGACCGAGGTAACCCAGACCCAGAAAGTCATATTGTATATTCTCTCTCATCTGTGGTTCCGAGTCCCAAGTCCTCTGGTGGAGTAACTGAAGAAACCAGAAAATTATAAAGGGGCCACAGATGGGCAGTGAGGATCTTATGAGGGGAGTAACAGGATACGGGTGATGTCAAGTAGAAAATGGAATCATAGGAAGGGACTCCAACTAGGGGGAATGGAGGGACATCAATACAAAAGGAAGAATGATGGGTATGTAATGTCAAAGCTGTTTGAGAAGGCCTCAAGGAACCATACTATTTTATATTTGCCAAAAATTATATGCAATTCGTATAACAATTGGGCTGACAACACTCCTCAGGAGAACCATAGACTAGCAACAACTCCAGTACCAGGCATGGGAAACCTCCTTTTTGAATGGGTGTTCAGGATAGTCCAAATGACTCCCAAAACAATATAAATTATGGATGCAGCCCTTGAGTGCCTCTTAAGAGTAGGGGGTGGAGCCCCTATTGCTGAAGACACTGTATAGTTAGGACACAGGACTAGTATGATCCAAGCTGGATCTGACCTGCAAGTATCTCTCCAGCAGTCCAGCCTCCACCATTCAAGAAAACACTATGCAAGCTTCCAAGAGAGGGAAGCCTCTAAACAGTCCAACCCAGAGGCAATACCCTTGAACTACAACAATTACCAGCATGGCAAGTTATACATAAAGATGCAATAAGTAGCATTCACATGTCAATGGCCACCAACAGCTGTCTATTTACACTTAAGCCCAACTCAACAGTACCATGTCTGGTACTGGACACCTAGCCAGTTTCCCAGGGTTAGTGAGGTCATAGACTTTAGAAGAGTATCTACTACCACCATTTTGATAGGTGAACATAATTTCTTACTACATTTCAAATTTATCCTTATTCCAACAGAGTATAGCTACCACCCTTCATCAAATAAGTCTCTTTTCTTTTACAACAGAGATCATCACAGAAAACCACAACTGGACACAATACGGAGGCCAACAAATCATTGGGAGCCCAAACCTAATGGACTACATCACAGCGGCTGCATCTCCAACATAATGAACATCGTGGAAGAAAGGGCAGAACGAATGTAAGACTCGGAGTATCAGGAACACCGCTGTGAGACAGTCTCTCCTCAAGATGGCTGCATAAACAGGGCCTGAACAATATCAATATCAATAGACACACCAATGCAGAATGGGGAAATTTCACAAGGTTCCACTCCTAGCCCAAGAACAACAGGACAACCTGAATTTCTTGGAGAAAAAGAATTAACCAATTATCCTCATCCAGGAATGAGCCCTCTTATTGATTATTCAATTTGGAGTGGTCGGCCTTGAAACCACATACACACAAATATCAAAACCAGACTCAACAGGCTGTATTTAGATATACCTGTACACACACACACACACACACACAGAGCAATAATAATAATAAAAAAACTTGAGAATGGGGGTCATGGGAGAGACTCAAGGGCGGGTACCTGGGAGCAGCTAGAGGGAGGAAAGGAAAAGGAAAAGTGATATAATTCTAATTTAAATTAAAACACACTTTAAAATATACACTGGAGTCATATAACTGGGTCAGTCATATGACATTTCATTTTTATTCCAGCATCATTAACAATGCCTAGAAATTGCCAAAACTAACAACTGCTTTCTCTAAGATTTTGCATAAATAAAAGATTAATTACACATGTAAGTATGTGTGTGTGTGTGTGTGTGTGTGCGCACGTGCACACCTACTGCACACCAGAAAGGGCTCCCATCAAATTACTTGACACAAATTTATAAGCTATTATTTACAAGCACACATACTTTCATACTCACCCTCGCTGTACCTGCAAAACACACACAGCTATAGAACTTAGGGAGGGTACATCACCTTCCCAAGAATTCATTCCCTCATCTGTTAGATGCAGAGATTTAACCATGTTTTTCCTGAACTACTTGATAAATTCTCCATCACAAACAGGCGTGCTGACTGACAGTCATCTGTTATTTCCAGGTTAAAAGAAAATCTACAGCTGTTTCTCCTGCTAGTAAGGCAATATGCTTTGTTGTAGCTTAAATGCAAAGATATCAAAAAGTGAGTAAATGTGGCTTTGATCATCAAAAGGTTTGTACGTTATATTCATCACAACCCACTCACAATAGAAAACACCTGGATATATTATGCATGGCGTTACCTCAGACTTGCTTGCTCTATGGGTGTTGAAGATTAAGATTTGAAGATCAAAAGGGAAGATAGGTGAGCACAGTCTATGCACAGAAGTTTTAATAGCAGCCAAGAAAGCTTGAATATGTAGCATCTACCTTCATAATTGTTCTGAAAGAGGATGCTCCTGGGGAGAACACTTTAGACATTTGGGTGTGGTTCTGATACGAGAACACACAATATTTCCCACTCTAAAACACAGCCTTGAAGAAACATATATCCTAACCACTATCCTTATGTAACTTGTACATTGTATAAAGTTATTCTGTTTAGGTTTCAAAAGCACCCTGTAGGTATTCAATCAATGCTGTAGCTATAATTGTGCTTAGGGCTCCAGCAAGAACCTTCCCTGGGTCATTTAAAGAAACAGTTATGTGATGTCACCAGCGAAATGGTCTCCAAAGATTAAGGATGGAACTTCATGTATTAATCTCATGTGAGGTCAATAACAAACAAGAATACAGTTTCTGAGATCAGACCTGAGACCTCCAGGCAGAGAGACAAGCCTCTAGTGGCCTAAGCTACCTGGACTGAACCCCCCTAAAATGATCTCTAGGTTATTTTATTGACAGAATGAACAGCCACCAATACAAATGCCAATTTTACTTTAATGAACAAATCCTATAATTCACTTCCCCCAGTGCCTGGTCAGTTGACTTTGCTGACACCAGGCAAAGGTCAAAACTGAGAGACTTGGGTATTTCCGTATGTCCTTTTGGCTGCTATGGAGGAAGCACAGAAATCCTTTTCATTAGCAATAACATAAAGAGAGGGCAAGATATCTGCACATCTATTGCTTAGAAAATTACTGGTTCCTCAAACTAGCATTCTTTCTGCATTCCAGAAGGCTATAGTCCATTGACACCCAGGAAGCTGGTTCATCCAGCAGCTTATAGCAAATGTTTTAGAGTTCATTTAACTGCACAGATAGTTATTTAGCTTTACATTATCTGAGAATAAGTTCAAATGTTCCACTATACAAGGGAGAAAGAATTCCCCTTATACCTCCCAGGCCAGCCACACACACTTTCTGTGAGAAGCCCAGTACTGCCTCGGGGGCATTAGAAATGCTTTGCCTTTGCAGCTCAGATATTTGCAGAACTTAAAACACCTCTACCTGAAATAACATGTGAAGGAGAACATATTTGGAGAATTATATTAGCTTAGAAGGAACGACACAGACCTTTATGATATATTAATACACATATTCTGGTACTATTTGTAATGGGTTGAATGAGAAATGTGCCCCAAAGACACTATGTTTGAACATGAAATGACATCATTTTGGGCAGGTTTAGCAGGTGTGGCCTTTCCAGAGGAAGTATATCACTGGGAATGGGTTTTGAGATTTAAGACCTTACACCACTTTCAGTGTGTTCTCTCTACTTTGCAGCTCAAGATGAGAGCTCTTAGCTTCCTGCTCCAGCCAGCATACTTGCCTCTTACTGCCATCCCTTCCCACCGTGTTGGACTCTTATCCTCCTGGAAACATCAGCCCTGACAAATCCCCATCTATAAACTTATAAACTGCCCTGGACAAGGCGTTTTATAACAGCAACAGAAAAGCAGCTAATATAGTAGTGATAGTAGTAGTACTAATAGTAGTAGTAGTAGTAGTAGTAGTAGTAGTAGTAGTAGTCATCTACTAATATTAAAATGTCAGATTCTTGCCAGGCCTTGTGGAGCAGACTTAGAATTCCAGCTACACAGGAACTTGGAGCACAGGTTCTGGTTCAAGGCCTGTCTGGGCTACAAAGTAAGTTCATAGCCATCCTGGGCAACTTAGTGACTCCCCACCTCAAAAACTTAAAAGCCAAGGGATGAGGATATAGCCCAGATATTGAGTGAGTGCCTAGTATGTATTAGGCCCTGGGTTCTATCCTCAGTCCTTGAGAGTGAGAGAGAGAGAGAGAGAGAGATGAGAGAGAGAGAGAGAGAGAGATATTAAAAAATGTAAAATCCAAGTCACCATATTGGTTATATTGTTTACTGTCAATGAAGGGATGAAATAATGCCTGGCTGCTTTAATCTGTTATGACAAGCTTCATGGAAATGAGCTTTAATTGAATGTTTATTGTGCAGATTAAGGATCATATTCAGAAAAACACAAATACCTGAACACTGCAGTAAGCATCTGCCTTGCACTTGATGCATTTGTTCCCACTTAGAGACATCTTCTACCCTTAGGGTCACAAGGAAAGGGATGTGACCATCCCCAAACCCTCTCCACTGAGATACTTAGAGTCTTCATCTCATCCACTGTCTGGTTAAAGTGATAAGCCAAGTCTCCTGGATGGTGTCCAAGAGCAGAAAGTAGATTCAAGGATTCTTCCCAACAGAAAGCAAGTAAGTGCACAGGACACTCCAGGACGGCATCAAAGGAGACAGAAGCAATTTGCTTACTGTGAAAAATAAGGGGTGAAGTGAACTGCAATGGGGTGATGGTGGTAGATATCCAAATGGAGCAAAAGACTCTGAAGGTTGACTGCAGGCTTTGGGACAAATGACACCGTGCAGGGAAATGCTCTAAATGCATACAGCTTAGTGATGTAAGCTCCAGGCAGTAAGCAAATGTGCAGCAGTTGTAAAGGAGGGATTCCCACCTTCTTGAAAACATGCCTTCAAAGTCTTTCTCCCATTCCCAGCCATGCTTGGCTAATAATCTCCATGACAGAGTGTAATTTGTAAAACCACAAGAATTCTGACAAAGCCTTTCCAAGCTTGACAAAACTCATTTAGATCAAAGGGTACATTTCTGGGTAAACTGGGCAATGAATGGATCACAGCAGAGATATGTAGAAGCTAAAGGTCCCCTTCCCCGTAAACATCTACATGCTTAGCTTCCTGAAGAGCAGGGCCCGCTGGGCTTTGCTGAGATGGTCTCTGAGCAGCTAGCTTGCTACAGTTTCAGGATTTTCTAGACTGGTTTATAACTTCCAAACAAGGTTTAATGACTTAATCCCGACTGTTTCTAATGAGAGCAATCCAACAGCAGCTTGCCAAACAAGTGAGACACTGAAGGGGTCTCAAACTGCAGGGCTTCTGATGCGGTTTTAACTCAGATTCGGCAGTAGGGAGCCCTAGATGCACAGTTCAGTTCAAATTTAACTCTATGTTAATCACTCAACCTCAGCTCTGTGCAGCTTCCTAAGTGAGCCTAACCCATCCTCTGAGGGAACTTCCTGTTAACACATATTACAAAGACTAATGACATCATGAGGGTTTAAACATGGAGGAGACACTGTAAGGTACCATGCTATTAGACTCACTGGTTATCACCATCAGTTATAACGGTTGTAACTGTGTTGTGGTCCAGTGGATGAAGGATAGAGCAAGGCACATAGATTTTGTTTCAATTCCACCCCTTGCATTAGCTCTTTCCTTTAAGCTGGAACATCTCAGCTTCCATTTATAATGCATTATTACTGAAAGAAGAAGTTGGATTTCCGACTGTACAAAAGCCATATGTGGAATAAGGAACATTTTAAAAAGTTGATAAAATAAAATAGGGCCACATTGCAAAGGTTATTGTGTGACAATAAAATTTAACCCAGAGAACTCAAAAATCTTTATAGTCTCTGTTCATGGAAGTGCCAAATAGGCCATTCTGTCAGGAGAAAGGTCTTCATGTTCTCCTGTGATGTGATTAGAGTAACATAACATTTGTTCTCTTGAAGCAAGCACTACTTACATTCTGCTCCAAAACCATGTAACCTATAAGGACGAAAAATCCATGAATAAAGTTTCTATCTTCAAAGCAAAGAAGGAAGCGGCAAGCCAAAATCATCCGTGAAGCCACAGCATGTCAAGAAGTTGCCCTGTCTCACAAAAGTCCCGAGGAATCACTAAGGTCAAGACTACTCTCCAATTAGTTCTGCTAGCTGTATCCCAGGGTGCAAGAAATCAAGATGAGAGTTATAACAGCACAGTAACAAACCGTGTAACCCCAGGCCTGCCAGACCAGAGAAAGTGTTTACTCTGCCACTTCCGCCAAAGTGAATATTCCAGAAGCCATCCTCACTTGTCCCATCGCTTGGCATAAGAGCCTTGTGCTCATGTGAGCAACAGTATTGCAGAAGGGATACGGAAAAGTGTCCAATTCCACGTCTCAGAGACACAAGCTGGGAAACAATGGCTTTATATTTTTAATACTTCACATGCTTTAAAAAAAAGAATCTCCTAAATACAAAACAAAAAACACTGACTACATAGTGCCTTTCTTTTAAATAGCACTTAATTAACTCTTTGAGAATTCTATATAATGTACTTTGAACATACTCACTCCCCTAACTCCTCCCAGATTCACCCATACCTCCTTACCTAGCCATCAGGGAAAAATAAATACTCTGAGATTGTATCTTATTCCAATCAGAATGGCCAAGATGAAAGGGAAAAAACCCCCACAATGACAGGAGATGCTGGTATGGATACAGGGAGAAGAGTCTTTATTCACTGCTGTTAGGAGTACAAACTGGCAGAGCCAATTTGGAAATCACTGTGGAGGATCCTCACAAAGCTAGAAAGGGATGTACTACAAGATTAAGCTATATCACTCGGGCATTGTACTCAAAGGATTTTAGATCTTACCATAGAGATGCCTGCTTATCTATGTCCGTTGCAGCTCTATTCACAGGAGCCAGGAAGTGGAAACAGCCTAGATCTCCATCAGTTCACAAGTGGGTAATGAAAATGTGCTACATGGTGGGCCATTATTCACCTGGTACAAAATGGAATTATAAAATTCAAGTGTACATGGATGGACCTGCAAAGAATCATCCTGAGTGAGGTTACTCAGACTCAAAAAGACAAACATACATGTTTTCTCTCTCATGTGGATATTAGCTTTGAATCTTTAGCTATGTGTATTTTGTTTGAAATACCCATACAGCTTAGGTAGATAGTAAAGGGCCATGGGAGAGGTGGAACACTTTTAAATGAATGAATGTAGAATACAATAATATTTGGCAGAGATGGGAATGCTGGAACAGGAAGAGCGAGGGATGCGAGGTCAGGGTAGAGGAAGAAATATAGGGAGGGACAACAAACACTAAGAAAAAGTGAAAAAGCTCGATTTGGTTTTGGTTGGACTAATCTCTTTATCTAGTACGAGAGGAAAGGGGAGGGGAGGGACAGGCAGCTCAGAACTGGAAAGATTGGGCATGACTGTGCCTCCAGAGAGCACATACTATCAATGGCCAACACCAAAAGCAAGCTTGGTTACTGTCCCCAATGTCCCTCCGTGAGAAATCACCCCATGACATCAAGGAGTAGATACTGCTGCGAGCCAGAATGGTTCGTGCAGAATACGTTAAACGCATCTGAACTCAGGCTGAATTACTCAAAGTCACATAATTGTATATATCTGTCAGAAACGGGATCAATAGGCTTGAACTAATGCTGGATCTCATGGGTAACCAAGTCAGGTTCAAGCCTGTGAGAACACGTTCAGCATCTAAATGAAGGGAATGTCTCCTAGAAGCATTTGAATAGCTCAAGGAAAAAGAAAAGATATCCCAATGTGGCAGAAAGTGCCCAAGGCTAGTCAAGAAGAGACTCAATATCAATTTCTGCTTCAGTCCTCACTTAGAGTGCGGTGCATTCTTGGACAAGGATCTTTGGATCCCTTCAGTGTTACCCGTACACCTTGGAATCATACATCTATCCCCCCCCCCTTTGACAGCTTAATGTAAGGTTCATGGGAAAAAAACAATTATCAAAGAAAATAAAAAAAACAAAATTCTGGGCTATGCAAGTGGGAGCTAAGTAATCTAAGCAGTGGAAGGAGTCAGTTCTAGATGGACTAGATCAGAGGGGGTCTCTTTGTGGACATGGAGGAAGAGTTAAGCAATGCTCAGTTCTGTTAAATACTTCCCAGTATCATAAAACACTGTAAGAATTCTTGCTTCTATCTTGAGTCTTTATTGCTAACATGCTCTTGATGCTCTGTGAGCAACAAAAGTCAGAAATGGGCTTTGGTGGGTGTTCACCTTATGATGGGCTGCCTAGAATAGGGAACTGGCAGCTGGACAGTGCCTCTGCTGGGAACCACCTGGACTGACCGTATGCAGCCCAGCTGGTTCTGCCATTCTAGCAGCTGCAGAGCACCAGACGTCCACAGCTGGGACATGCTCCAACCATGACAGCAGGATCTGCAGCACCATGAGCAAGAAAACCTACCTGAACCAGAGATAACCCCATTTAACCTGTGCTAATTCCCCTACCACCAGATAAGGGACATTCCCCCTGGTGGCCTAGCAGAGGGCCTGTGATTGGTGCAAACAGTCTTCCATTGACAAGAAAGCTTGTACTGTGACAGGTGAAAACTCCTTTGCCAGAGCCAGAATCTCACCCTGTCAACTTCAGAAGTGGGTTGTTCAGCTTACTTTCCAAGTCAGCTAGAAGGGTTCCTGGTGTGCCGCCCCCTGATGCAACAACAACAGGCTCATTACAAGTTCTTCTCTAGTGGTCTTGGCTTCTCAAGTTTGGATGTTTATCAATAGAAGATGGATGGGCTCATAATACAGAGATGTCAGAATTGCAGCTGAATAGTGGCTGCAGCAATATCACCAGGAAGGCCGAGACCAGGGCTGGAGAGATGACTAAAAAGTTATGAGTACTTGCTCCAGAATCATGATGGCTGGAGTTTGGGTCCCAGTACCCAAGTAACGAGCTGGGTGCCCACAAACGTCTTTCTGTATTCTATCTCAGGGGAGCAGGAACAGCAGAATCCATGATTCTAGCTGGCTTCCAGACTACCGAGAATGAGTCCCAAGTTCAGAGAAAGACTCTGCCTCAACAGAATAGGTGAGGACTGATAGAAGAGAGCACAGGACCCCATCTTCTGGTCTCTGCATGTACTCATACATGCACACACAGACACACTTCAATTTAAAAGAAAAAGATTGTTAGAATCAGAGAAAAAGGAATTCTGCTGTGGCATTGTGTCTCCTAGAAATGTCAAGAAGCTACACCCACAAAGTCTCAACCACATGGCTACCTAAATAAGACCTTAACAGGGATGACATGCATAGACATGCTAACATAGGAAGAGGAAGTCTCACATGACCCAACACTAAACAGAGAATTACAGGCAACTTAGGAATGCTGAGGGTGGGAGAAACTGTCTTCTCCGGGGAAAGGGTCCCCAGCTGGTTATCTAATGCCAAATGGCCAGCCCTAAAATTACATACATACAAGCATCATATGAACTGATGAGATTGAATGTAAATATTTGGAACTGTATTTAGTTGTGTGTGTGTGTGTGTGTGTGTGTGTGTGTGTGTATGTGTATGTGTGTGTGTGTGTAACATAATTAAAGGAAGAGAGGATAGAAGCTATGAATTTGAGAGAGACTGGAGTGGCTGGGCACATGAGAGGGGTTGGAAGGAGGGACAGGAAAAACTAATTATAATCTAAAAAATTTAAATAACAGAGGGAAGGAATCGGCTAACATGTTCTAGAGAATGATGGGTGGTGGGTAGAAAGGAAGCAAAAATGACGAATACTCTGAAGAGCTGAAGACAGAAACTGCAGCATTTCCTGGAAGAGTTCCAGGGAACCGTCATGGATCCCAGCATCTTAGGCTGACAATACTTGCTACTGTCAAAGATACCATAGATCTGTAAGACACAACCTTAGCCACGTTAGAGAGGGTCCCAACATTAAAGTACCACTCCAGAGCAGCCTGCTGCAGTCACTCACTACTAAAGGGATGGAACCACCAGTGATTAAAGCTCAGAGCAGTCCCAGGCTCCATTCTAGATACCCATAGGCATAAGCCCTGGCTTCTAAAACATGGACTAATCCATCCCTCACTCTCAGAACTCAGATCTGTCATTCTCTATGTCTGTCAGTCCATCTTCTATAAGTCTGGGTACCAGAAGGGCCAGGAATGACAGCTTCAGTGAGCTTCCCATAGACACACAACAGCACACACACAAACCAAGTCCAGCTACTGCTCACCCCATAATGTTACTACTTTGCCTCTGCATTTGATGCTAAGCTGGCTGCTCATATTGGAGAACAGAGCTTAGAACCTCTTCTATGCCTGAATGCTATGTGATTTATTAGTCATTCCTTGTCGAATTTAAGTTACCTAAAATTTTCCTTTGAGCATAGCGTGCAATAACACTGTACAAAAACATCTCAGGGTTTCCCTGATAATGTCTCTTTATCATTTTATTTGTGAAGATATTCAGGCTCCAAGAGCACAGACATCTAAGAATCACAGAGACAGTGCTCTGCAGTGTTCAACTCTTAAATATGTTTTCCACAAAAGGCAAAGACAGAGGCAGTTGAAAAAGTCAGAAAAAAAAAACATGAGGACAGCTGAGAAAGCCATTGCCCTGAGAGCTCGGGAAAGAAACCATTTGATGTTTGCAGCCTGGGAAGGTCACTGGAGATTGTTCAAGAGATAATCCTCTGAGTGTTATGTTGACATAGAATTCCTATTTTAAAGTAACTGTAGCCATCTGTTCACTCCCTAATGATCTAATTCAATTTTAATCTAATCTAATTACGTTAAAGAGAAGTTTCGATCGTCTCCCTACAATTCACCACTTCTGTTATAATAAAGGGTAAAACGGTCAAATGGGCAGGTCGCGCTGGGTTTTTGAACATCCTCAAGCAGGTCATCATCTCAAAGACATCATCCTACAAAAGAGAATGAAAGATATGAATCTTTATTTTTCTTTTCCTCTTACTCCCCCCCTCCGGTTTCCTTTTCTTCGCCATCATTTTTAGAGCGAGCAGATAAGGAATCAGACACAAGGTAATCAAGAAAATTTGGTAGCAAGTAGCAGGTAGCTGCGTCTGAGTTAGGCAGGGAATTTAGATGCGATGGAACCAAAGCTATGTCAGCTCTATCTCGGCAGTTGTGTCTTTTGGTGTTAAGAACGCTCCATTGCGGTTAAACAACATCCTTCAGTTAGATTCTTCCCAGTGTATTACACACTAAGGAAGCTCACCATGATGGGTAAAGCCTGCAAAGCCAACACTTGCAAGACTGGGGCAGTAGGATTGGTGCGACTACAATAAAGGTACTAGGGCTACATAGTACTATCCTGTCTCAAAATATATGCAGTGCAAAATGTGGTTTTCACCTCTCTTTAGAACTTTATAAGAAGATCATGGGAAGAAATATTCTAAAGGTAGGGTCTAGTCCATCAAGATTTGGGAGGAAAACACATCACCTTAATCCTACAAGTAGTCCACCATCTCATAAATATTCATCGAAATGTCTTTCTTGCCAACCCACAGTAAGAACCCCTACCCACCCTCCCATTCCAGGTTGGCCAGGTACACACAGTCTGGAGTATGTTAACTGTATCACTTTCTTAGGCTTGGATTTGTCCAAAAATCTTCTGCCTAAACAGTCTTTCTCTCTTTACTGAGTTCTTTCCTTTAAGAAGAGAAGAAGCACAGAGATATTTGTCCAGTATCACAGTTTTACTGATATGGAAGCTTCACAATTCCCTCTGTCCTTGGGCGAGTGAATTAACCAAATAATGTAGTTGGATCAGGCCATTAGTGGGTTTTGACTACTTTTTATTCATTGTCCTGATTCTACTTATCCCTTCATTTCTACTTTTCAAAATTATATCTCAGATTCAAAGTTCAGGTCTCAAACATCTCCTTCACTAAAAGGCTGCCTTTTTCCTCAAGAGAGTAGATCTCAACATCCTCCCTTAAAGTCTGATTCTAGAACCCGATGGATGAGGAAAATATCCACAGCCTGAAAACAGTAGCAAAGCCTTCATCTCTCTCTCTCTTTTCTTCCCCGGGTTGGGGGCTGATGTTGCAGTCTGGCTCAGCCATTGATTAGCCAGAGACATCTTTAACCCTCATTTCCTCTGCAGTAAAGTGAGTCTGCTAACCATGCCCTCACTGAGCTGCTCTGCAGCCTACATGAGGCCCCGTGGATGTGCTTAGCAGAGATTCAACAAACGTGTCTGAATCCTCCTGGCAATTGCTTTACCCAGTCCACAATTCCAAGCATGCGTGTGTCTGGTGGGTTTATCCTCTTTGATAGAGAGTCAAGCCACAGGAAAAGTTGCCTTTTCTTTTCCCTCTTTTTTCTTCTGGGTTTTTTTCTTCCTGGTCCAACTACTTTCTCAAATGTAATATCTAATGCAGTCTTTGTGTACATGTAAACCATATACAGTTAGTGTCAGACAATGCTTAACATGACATGTGTTAAGGACGCTCCAGATGGTGGCTTCAGTAATGGTGGGGGCAGTGTGGGTTCTGGTATTCTGAATGCCTGATACTTTCAACCCCTCAAATACTTTGGAGAGTAGTCTGTACCCATGGCCCATTCTCTGTAGGAGAAATTGCCTTCCCACAATGCATCAGGCCTGGGTATGAGACATGCCTTGGTGAACATAGGACCTCCCTGGCCCTGGAAGACAATCAGCAGGAGCCTTGAACTACAAAGCACAAGCCTCATCATTCAACAATCAGGGCCCCACAGCAAATCCCCTACCCAACAGGATCTCCCATGGCAGACCCCACTGAAACTCTGGGTCTCCAATCTCAGATACCCAAAACCCTCTGGGTCTTCACACAAGATTCCATTGACCCTTTCCTCTTCACACTGGCGCTTTTAGCAACCTTCTCAGAATTTGGTAGTTCTGTGCTGTGGCCAACCTACCAGGTGGTTAATACATGACAGAGAAACACGGAATGTGTCTTCAAGATTTCCGTTAACTCTCCAATGAAGCCATAAGTGTGAGATGCATTTCGACATCTCTCAGGAAACACTGTGGCCTTCCAGATTCAGTTGGCGGCACAGGTTTACTTCCCACAAGACAGCACCCAAATCCCCGCTTTGCAGCACTGAAGTACAACAGGCTTACAGACCAGACATAGTGCTAATATGAGCGGAAAGCGTTAGGTTGCTCACACAGAGTAGCCATGCCTTAAAACACGTATTTGCAAGCTGAGAACAGTTCCATTTGGTGGTACCCAAGCATCATAAAAAGCCAGCATAAGATGCTAAAGACTCTCTGTATCTGCAGCCATAGTGGAAACAGGAAGAATTCCAGGCGGATAAGATCACAGATTTGAAAATCAGACCAGTTTCTGTTCTGCCACATGCATGATATATCGCTTGGGAAGCTACTTAATATTTTCAGCCGCAGTATCCTCATAAAAATAAAACAGTGAGAATCTGAAAAGTGCCTAATAGAATATTTGTGAGACTAAAGAAAGATAACATATAAATCTCTTAGCATACTGCCTGGCATTTATTAGACCCTCAACTAAAATTACCAATTAAAAATTCTTATAGCCACTAAGGTGAAGGAATATTAAGGCAAAAAGAAAAAAAAAAGATTTCTGGGCCCTCAAGGATCTTATGTCATTCTGGTTAAGCAGCTGGACCCAGGGACAGAATATATAATTCAATGGTAGAATGTATGCTTAGCATGTGAGAGGCTGTGGGTTTGATTCCAGCATGCACATGCATGCATGAGTGCACGTGTGTGTGTGTGCACACGCAAGCGCATATGTGTGCACGTGTGTGTGCGCGCGCGCGCGCGCGCGCACACACACACACACACACACACATATACTGGGTAGTAACATTACTTCACCCTCTCTTGTCTTTCCCTCTTCAGCCACTAAGAGCTACGTCCGAGGCAGGATTGTGTTTCCTAAGAACACTTCTTTGAGCATCTAGGAGGAAGGCAAGATCACGGCAGATGTGTCTGCAAGTCTTGATAGAATACAGACTCTCAAAGACACAAGCTAGGTCCGTCTTTATCCTGGGAGAAGGTCACTGCGTACTTGTGAACGCGCCACCACCTCTCAAGGGATGACTCTTGTGGCAGCACAGACTGTGGTGGTGCAGCGGGGTGGGGGAGGTGTTTCTGAACTGGCTTGTGCTTCATTCACAGACTTCATCTCGTGCAATATCTACAACGGTCCTTGAGAAATGCAGAGAAGTGTTGCATAGACCTGCCAAGGCCCATCCAGTAGATGACTGAGACTGGACCCCAAGTCACTTTGGGGCCTATAGAGCCTATTACTTATTAAAAGCCCCCTTGACCGCATCTGCTATAGCTGGCCAGGGCTGTGCGGCAGCTGCGGTTTGTAATTTTGTGTCTAGTTTCTACAGGTTATCTTTCCCCAGGCCCACACAACTGATTTCCCTCGAAATGCAGGGATCAAAACTGTTTATGTGTACCAATAAAACTGACACATCTGACTGGGGATGGCGGATAAAACCCATGCTGTCCCTCTCAGACTCCTACTCCTAACATTCAGTATCTGTGTGGAGCCACCTGCGAGCAGGGGTTTTGCAGTATTGCATGCTTCCAGGGAGCCATGCTTCCTGGAAAAGGTTTCTGGAGGAGGGGACCCTGCGTGTGATGCTGGTCTGATATTTATGTATTTTTGTCACTTGGCTACAGATAAACATTGATGTTTGAGATACGGGCAGGACAGCTGAGAGACAGAAAAGACAGCAGAGTGGACAAGAACTTAGGGCCTTGGCTGGTGCTAGATTCCAGCTGCTGCTGAGGATACATTCTGAGGACTCTCCCTTCCTCCCAATTTCCAGAGATGGATCCAAGGCCTCTCCATTTAGTCCTACCATAGACCAATCTTGAGTTAACGCTCAGATAAAAAACACAGAAGAAGGTTTAAAGTAGTTTTTAGATAACCCAGAAAGCAGTAGACTCGGTGAGGAGTTGGGAAGTTTTTTGGATGGTGGAGTCATTCACTTTGCAGCAACAGAAGTTGAGAGGGCCTTTCCTGGGAAATGTATCTGTTAGTTCACAACGTCTCCTTAGCCAAATCTCCCTCTCTGCCGCCTCCCTTCCCAAGCTCCCAGTCAGCACCCCAAATCCTCAAAAGAGCCTAGCTAATTGAGTCTCCTAACGCTGGGGGTGACCTTCCCAGATGGTTCCCTCCCAGCATTCTTGGCACTTCTAATCCTGTTAGCAGGCTCCCGCAGGTCATAGACCAGTAAGGCGGTTTTATCTGATTTTATTTTTTGCCAATACCCTACAAAATACATCAGGTTATTAGTGACTTTTATGTCATGTGGTTTTAGCAAAATTGAATGCTAATGGGATGTGATTGGGTGGAAAATTATAGCAACAGGGTGCTTGCCTTCTGTAATTGTGGCACAGGCTTTAGTTTGGAAGGAGGGTCCACAATTTAGTTTACTTAATGCTAATTTCTGAGGCAAGCAAAGGCACTGCAATTTATATAACAAATGATTACGGGGTTTTGCTGCTGGATGGTGGAACAGCCTTGCAAGTCACAGGATGATGACGACATGCAGAGGAGAGGTACCTGTTGCATCACCTCCTCCAAAGCCCCATTTACGGCCCCTCCCCCAACAAAAGGAATAAAAGGGGTAGAGAACCACGGAAGGGATGGTAGTCTTGTCTAAAATAAACTTATAAAGTGAGACAGATTCTTTATTAACCAGTCAAGAGCCAAATGATTAAACAGCTCTTCTTGCCATTGAATTGCAAGCAGAAATCAATGTGCATTATAGCAGCCGCTGATACTGCAAAACACCCAAGGACAGCGAAAGACTGTGATTTATTGAAATATTTCATCGGCATAATGGTCGAGAGATGGAGTGTGGTTTTTTTCTGCAGAGCACAGCTTAGCTCTTATTCATTCTTGAATGTCTCAGTGAAGCCATTTGCAGAAACTCCCCAAATGCAGTATCTTTGTTGCAAAACTCTAACTATCCAACTGCAAAGAATCATCTCTATGTTCAGAGAGTCCTTAAGAATGAGAAGCTGCCGCATGAAGGCTTGCACTTTGTCAATCAGCTGTGAAAGGTGCTACCCAGTAGATGTGGACAGTTTTACGACAAATGCCATGACTCAGACAGGGTTGTTAAGTTCTGTGCCGACACTCAGTGTCACAGGTCACCAAAGGGACTTGAGCATGCAATCGTTCTTGCATAATTCAAACTACTCACTTGACCCCTTCTGTGAAAACTTAACTTAGTACCAACAACTTTTTAGGGACTTACACAAATAATTTTCATTCCAATCTAAAATTGGAGGAAAGAGTTAATTGTAAAGGGAGGGGGAATTAAAACTTAAGCTACAATGTTAAGCACCTAAAAAATTTCCCTGTGGGAGACGGCGAGATAGCTCGGCTGACAAGTACTTGCCCATAAATGTTAGGACCAGCGTTCAGGTCCACCAGCCCTCATAAGACACAGGCAGATGCAGCGAGTACACTCGGAGACAGAGAAAGGAGATTGATTCCTCTGGGCAAGCTGACTACCTAGACATGGCAAGCTGGATCGGCAAGACCTGAGTTCAGCAAGAGACCCTTTCTCAAAATGTAAAGTGGAAAGTGAATGAGAAAACACATACCACCAACCTCAAGCCAACACACAGGCTCTCTCACACACATGTACATGCATATATACTTGTGCACAAATGTATTTGCACATGTGTGAGCACTCATTTGTACACACACTTGTGCACACGAATAGGATTTCTGTTGGTTCACTGTGAATGGTATTTTTCAGGTACTTGTGATGTGCTTAATGAATGGTCACTTGTACCTAATCCAAGTGCCAGCTGTCTTCCACTACCTATCCAACCCCCTCAAGTCTTAGCAGTTTTATTTCACACCCTTTTATTCTGCTCAAAATCTTCATGTCTGGATTTGGGAATGAAAGCTTGAATGCACTGTCACAGCTCTTTAATAAGATGATTTGAACTGCAGGTTTATTGGTTCAGAGTCTAGGGCTCTGCTTGTTAATTCATTGGATATTCTTCATACGAGCTTTGGGACAACCAGGGCATTTCTCTAGAACTGGAACTGGATCTACAGATACAGCCAGCTACAGCTGGCCAGACATCTGTCTCCATGGATGCTGCCCAGATACCCTCCTTCTAGCAGCTGAATCTCCAAATATCTGGCCTTCTAACATGGCAGCCTGCTAACTTCTTCTTGTAATCCAAGAGTTCTGAACATGAGCTGCGAAATTTCCTGTGAATGATCTAACCTAAGAAGTCCAGAACATGTTCTCCACCACATCACAGTGGTCAAACAAGTCACAAAATCCAGCCCTGACCCAAGGAAAGGATGCATTTTTAAATAAGAGTTAACCTGAATGTATAGACACTTGAATGTATACAGCAAGCACAAGATGGTGAAAATGAGGATTATATTAATATTAGAGGAACTGTACAATTGTAGAAAACAACCATGTTAGAAAACAAAGTTAAAGACATCTTTGAGCAAAGAATTCATTCCTGGGCTCTTATTGACCAAGGTAAGGAAAAAAACATCACATGATGGCTACTTTTGGTTGTCAACTTGACATACCTGGAAAGAAGAAACCTCAAATGAAGAATTGCTGCCATCAGATTTTCCTGTGGGAGTGTCTGTGGGGCATTTTCTTAACTGACAATTAAGAAATTGAGGTAGGAGAACCCAGCCCAGTGTGGTATACCCAGTGCGGGTGACACCATTCCTAAATGGTAGTGAGCAAGCCAGAGGGAGCAAGCAACTATAGCAGCATTCCTCCAAGGTTTCTACTTCGGTTCCTGCCTCTAGCATCCTGCTTGAGTTTCTGCCTTTGCTTCCCTTGATGATGGACTATAAGATGAAATAGACCCTCTCCTCAACCACATTGTCTTTGGATATGGTATTTGTTGGTCACAGGAACAGTATGCAAACTGATATTTAAGAATGACCATTTCTAAAAAGTGATGATAGATTTTTTAGCTAGGGTAATTTTTTTTTCAATTATTTCCTAGGTAATATAATTCCTCAAGCACACAGCACCTGGCACGTACTTGGTCTGGCTGAGTTCTTCCTACTCCTTGCTTCTTGTCTCAGTCTTGCAGCTTCCCACGTTGGCAGCTACGCTAGACTCATACTCAAGTCTAAGATTAAGAAGAGAAGAAAGACAAGAAATGAGGGTGAACTGACACACCGGGAAAAAATAAGGAAACTAGAACTAGATTGACAGAAGGTTGGCAAGCTCACTCCTATAGACTTATACATTATGAACTCAAATGTCTATAAGATGCCAGGTTTCAAAAATATCTGCAATATGTGAAGCAGAAGAAAATAGAAGCAAAGTCTCAGTAATAAGAAATGTGCATCCCTACTCTGTAAACACGAGATAAATCAAGATGGCTGAGTGCCAAACATAACCATTTCTGTAGCTGACTCCAGGATGCTTTGTCACCCTTTGTCCTTCAAATGTCCTTCTTCTAAGGAGAAACTCTAAATTTGCATACCGAACACCGCTGTGCTCTCCAGATAAATGAACTAATCCACAGAGGCATTGAAGATCTTATTATGATAGACATTTGCAAAATGGACAGCCCTCTGTTCTCAGTTCCCAAGAGACAGGACCCACCATGTCATGAACTGTCACTGCGGAAGAAATGCCAGTTAGATGAGAAACTGAGTCAAGTGCCCAGTACCAGATCTTTCATGAACCCAAACACAGAGCTGAGAAATGCTGCTGTTGTGTAAAGTTAGCTGCTACATGCTGTATGCTTCTGTTGACTTTGAGATCCCACAAGAGTTAAAAACCAAAACATGCATAGAAAGTATCTTTCACAGGTAGTAACACAGAGAATATTTTATTTCACAAACTTCTCCCCTCTTCCTTCTCTAAACAAACTACCACTAAAACCAACAAACACCCAGAAATGTAGCCGGCTTTTTTTCTCTTTTGAAAGAACTGTATTTCTCTGGCTGCATGTCTGTATACCTATTTAACTCACATATCTGTATGTTCATAGTTTTAACCTCCACGTCTACCTTTCCTCTCTCATCTTGCTTTGAAAACTAGCATTTTTCTCTATTAGTCTGTGTATTTCTATGTATTTTATTTATTTAGATTCTACAGTGTAGTAAAATGATACTGTGTGTGTGTGTGTGTGTGTGTGTGTGTGTGTGTGTGTGTGTGTGTGTGTGTGTGTGTTTCACTCAAGATACAGTCCTAGAGGTCCACCCAATTTGTTGTATTTCATTTACAGAGTATTTCATTTACAAAGCTGAATAAATATTCTTCATCTGTTTCCTTTTTGATGCCACTTAGATTGACCTACAATTTAGTTATTACAAACAATGTTTCAATGAACATAATGCAAAGATCTCTTCAGTCCCAGTAATTGGACTGCTAGATGACATGATGCTTCTCGTTCAGAGATTTGGGGCCTGCTATACTGTTCCTATAATGTCTGTACCAATTTAAATTCTTACCAGCGGTATAAGCAGACTCCCTTTTCTTTAGATGCCCATCAGCACTAGGTTCTTTTGTCAGTCACGACCGCATTTTCTCAAGACACATGCATCACAGTAGCTCTCATCTGATTTGTCCAATTATACGTGATTCTGAGAATCGGCATCACAAGCAAAGGGAGGTAAAAAATGTTTGCTCACTGGCTAGTGGAAGGCACTTAATACTTACATTTAACATTACTGGAAGCACATTAGTAATACACTGTAATTACTTCAGTAAGTGAAAGCCACCATGTCAGAAAGGAAGAAGTCACCTCACCCGTACCTGCAGACGGGATGGCTCTGTGCACACAGCTAAGTCGTGAGCTCTGAGAAGGAACAGCAGACAGAGTCAGCACACAGAATGTAGTTCCACTTCCCCACATAAAGATCTACCCCCAGACACATCAAGGGAACAGAGGTGAAAGCATTGAGGAGAACACAGAGCCAAGAAGGGGAAAAACTGTGCAGACGAGGCTCCAAAAACATTTACAAAAGAAATGGAAGAAAACTCCAATGGTAAGATATTCTGGTTCTTGAACTGGAGAGACTGATACTGCTGAAGGATCTATTAACACACTTAAGACAATCCTGATTGAACCCCAACAGCGTTTTTCACAGAAATAGAAAAGCAAGCCTAAAATTCATAGAGGTTCAGAAGCCAAAGCAACCCCAAGAAAGAAAAACTGTTGTTCTTGACTTAAAAGAATATCATAAGGTTATAGCAATTAATACCTTGCAGTACTGGCATAAACTAGATGTGGGCCAAGGGGACAGAATCAAAGTTCTATAAATAGACCGAATCGTAAGTGGGCGAGTGATTTCCAATGGGGACCCCAAGAAGATAAATCTGGGGAAAGACAAACTTCTCAGTAAGTTTGTATTTTTTTCGTTATTTTAAACCAGAAATCATTTTCCATAATAAAAATAAATAAAACCTGTTTTTCCTACAGCTGTGTTTTCTCCTTTCCCTCTAAAGGTTGTGTAACAGAAGTTTCCAGTGTTTCCAGCTACCGGAACACCCTTTAGACGGCTGCAACCTTTTATTTTTAGCAGAGCATATGGCTGCACGGTTTCCCTTTTGCTGGTTTCCTTCATTCATTAATTCCCTTCCCTATTTTTAGTTAAAAAAATCTTTTATTACAGAATTCTCAAGGGCCTGGACACATCTGTTTCTCTGTGCCTTTTAAGCAGGTTTATTTCAGATTTTATGGAAAAGGCAATTTCATACAATGTATTTTAATCATGTTGTCCCCTCCCTCAACTCCTCCCAGATCCTCCCACCTCCCAACCCACCTAACGTTGTGTTCTTCTTCCCTTCTCTCTAAAATAAAACAAGCAAAAATGAAAATCAAAACAAATAAGCAAAAGAGTAATACAAAAAAAAAAAAAAAACGCTAAAGCAAAACAAAATGAAACAGTAAGACTGTGAGAATACCATCGAGTTCACTGTACTGGCCAGCTACTCCTGGGCATGAGGCCTGCACTGAGACACCTCAGAGAACGGATCTCGGTCAATGTGCCCAGTGACACTCCATTGTAGGAAAATGATTTTCCCTTTGCCAGCAGATATCAATCGCACATACCTTCTTGGTAATCAGTGGGACTCTGTGTCCACTTCTCCTTTACAGTGCGGGACCCAATCTGGCACGGTCCTGTGAATACTGTCACATTTCCTGTGAGTTCATAGGTTCATCAACCCTGTTGTGTCCGGAAGACACTGTTTCCTTAGTGTCACCCACCCCTTCTGGCTCTTACAATCTTTCCTCCTCTCCTGCATCGATCTCTGAACCTCAATAGAAGGCTTTGACAGACATCCCATGTAGGACAGAGTACTCCAAAGTCTCTATCTGCACATTGTCCATTATGGGTCTCTGTGTGAATTCCTGTCTACTGCAAGAAGATTATCTGATGTGGGTTGGTCAAGGCCCTGATCCTCTATCAGATGTATAATTGGGAAAGATCTTTCCCCATTCTGTAGGCTGTCATTTTGCCGGAATGATGGTTTCCTTTTCATATAGATTTTAGTTTCATGAGGTACAGCCATGAAGACATTCATTGATACCCATGGCGTCATCCCCATTAAGGTGACCCTTTCTTCATAGTGTCTCATGGCAATGGGCTTTCTCTATTAAAATGTGCAATAACCAACGCTGCTACATTCAAGCATGGGCAATAAAAGTTAATATGAGACTATCACATGTGCCAAGGTCTAATGCTATCTCTCAGTGCCCAGATCCAATATAACCAAAGGATGGAATTTCTAGGTACCACTCGTGCCAAATAAAACTGGAAAAGAGTCTATATCCAGTGGGCCATTTTAAGACATCTACCTCAAATGTCAGAGAACAATGGATGACCACAGTATGAATGGCTTGGCCCAACTCCAATGATGAGGATTCTCCAAGGATTGGACCCTTAATGATTTTTTTTCTTTCTGATTGCCAGTTTGTTCTGACTCATTAACTGGATAGAAGTAGGTGAGTTATAAGAAATGAGATGCACTATTCCCATTACGTTGGAGTTGACCGTCATGAATGATGAGGTGAACTTTCTAGTAAAATGGCCCTGAACTTTTTCACTCAGATGATTGCCTAGTGACTACCCATGAGCCACACGGCATTGAAAGCATCCATTTCTCCTATTAATGCATATATGTTCCCTGTCAGCCTTTATTGAGGACATAGACTCTTATAGTGTAATGTTAGCAGAACAGAAGCTAGCATGAAGACACGGGAAACAGGAGACTCCCCCTTAAATACAAGAGTGCATCTCAGATGGAGACATCCCAAATCCTTTGATTTCCTTACTGTTCCATGCTCATGATAATAGGCAGTTGTAGTTTTGCGAACTTCTCAGATTTGGCTCACTTTACTCTGAACTAGAGTTATTAGACACTGGGGACACTGTGTGCAGACACTCTTCCTGCGTGCAGGAATTTTCAGTGGAGAATTAGGGAAAGTTCTCTCACTGCCTTAGATGGACAGCCACAGTAATGGAGTTCATCATCCTCACCCCCTGCCACAGAGAATCTGGAAATTAAAATGGTCTACCTTTATTGAAAAGCAACAAAAAGTCTTCCCTTTTAGGGTCTTTTATGGAGGTTCTGATGGTCTAAATGATACTACTTTGTTTTGTTCAGTAGAAAATTTCTTTGTTCTGCAATTCATTTTAAAGGCACCCTGGCATGTAACAGACAGTAGCAACTATGGGTGAGCAGACAGGGGGAATGAACTCGGTGAGCAGCCCTTTGTAATGGAGAATCCAGTTGTGAACAGACACTGGAAGGCACAAGCAGATGTGTGCATCTGGGAACAGAGTCTGACAAGCATTTAAAGCTGATGCTTACAGGACACAGCGAAGCTAGCTATTCTTCACTGGGGCGGGGGAGGGGGAGTGATTCTGAGGTCTGCCTTCAGACAGACTTGACAAAAGAGACGGAAGGCCCCTGAGTTCCAGAGATACTTACAGGTGTGAACTGCAGCCCCTGTTGTATGAGGCAATTACCTTGGTGAGATTTTGTCAACCTCTTTTCTTACTTTTATACCATCCTGCCCCTTGACTTGAATCTGGAAAGTTATTAGAAGATTATCTCACTCTTGAGAAAAAAAGTAGTGATAAACCAGCTTTTACACTTGTGACTGGTTCTCTGTTCCTCAGTTCCAGGGGATGTGAAGAGTCTATTATATATGAAGATATTATGTATCTGTAGGAAAAAAAAATGCCACTGTAATGATGGAAGATGGGAATGATTGATTTTGTGTTGCATTGATTTCCACCAGACCACAAGCAACTACCTGCTCGGAAGAAGACTATGAAGGATGAAATGTGTTAGGTTTGACTTGCCGTTCATTCGTTGTTAGTCACGTGTGTTCGTTCTGTTATCATTTTCAAGGGTCTACTATCCTAGCACTGGTCCAGTCACTGAGGCAGGACTGAAGAGTGAGTTCAGATAAAGTCAGATGAGCACAAACGGGGCTCAAGAGCCTCCTCGAAAGGCATGTGTTGAGGCTTGGGTAACTATGGGCAATGGGACATCGCTGATGGATTTTGAGCAGGGAAATTACAGGATCAACTTTCATATTAGGCTGTTTAGGGTAGCAGGGATGAAGGAGAGCCAATGTGGGAGATGTGCAAGAGTTCAGATGTGCAGACTAGGACCGGAGAGTGGTACAACACCTGAGGAAGATCTTGACGAGGCAGTCGGAAACAGACACGCCAACAAATGCAAAATTTTGTACCTGGTAATAAAACCTGGACATGGAGACTGACTGTATCAGTCAGTCAGAAGGAATGAACAGAGTTTTGGATAAAATATCGGGGCTTAGGTAGGTAATAGTGAAATTTAACAAAATCGGTTGGATACTACTTACTCTGCTCCTACATGAGTTCAAAGATATACACTAAACACAGATATATATATACATATATATATATACACACATATATACATATATATACATACATATATATATGAATGATACATGAATGCATGTGTATATATATTTATAAAACATATAAATAGACATGATAGAGGATTAAAACCAACTATCATTACTGACAGAGCTTTATGCATTTGTGTATATATACATATGTGTATGCAGATATATGCACATATAAATACGTATACACAAATTCCTCTAATATTGGCAAATTTTTATTCCCTAAACTGCTAGTGGTTTCTTTTTCTTTTTCTTTTCTTTCTGGTTTTGTTTTGATTTTTTTCAAGACAAGGTTTCTCTGTTGTAACTCCGGTTTTCCTGGAACTCACTCTGTAGACCGGGCTGCCCTCAAACTCAGAGAGATCTGCCTGCCTCTGCCTCCTAAGTGCTGACATTTAAGGTGTGTACCATCGCCACCTGACACTGGGATATTTTTTAAATTTTATTCATTTTTCATTTATTAATTTATTCATTTTTATGTACATTTGTAATTTGCATGCATATATCTGTCTAAGGAAGTTAAAGACAGTTGTGAGCTGCCATGTGGGTGCTGAGAATTGGACCCAGGTAATCTGGAAGAAAAGCCAGTGCTCTTAACAGCTGAACCATCTCATCATCACTGCTAGTGGCCTCTTTTGATAACCTGAGTCTCTCCATTAGCATTTAAGCTTTGAAACCTTCCAATGGGATGGTAAGATGTGGCCATACAAACAAACTTTCATGGAGTACTGACAATGTTCTCAGGTTTATGGGTTGGGTACTTTAAGTATACTCTACCATCCACTTTCCATAGCAACCCTATCAAGTAGGCAGGCTCACTTTACCAATGATGAATACAACTCTCAGATTCTCAAGTCGTTCTCAAACTACACAACTAGTAATTGACGCAGCCAGAGTTCAGAACTATATTTTCAGTGTCTTCACATTTACTTTCCCTAGCAATTACTTTCTGCAGTTTTAGGAATTCTTAATAACATTTTTTTAAATAATTTTTTGAGATTAACTTTGTGTCTGTGTGTGTGAGTCCAGTATGTGAGGGAACACAGGTTCCCGGCAGAGGCCAAAGTTTTGAGCTACCCAACATGCGTTCTGGGAACCAAACCTGGGTCTTCGAGAGAACCAGTTAGAGCTCTTCACTGCTGGGCCATCTCTTTATCACCTTAGGAACATCTTTTTAAGACACCATAAGTGAGCTTCAGAGCTCTGATTGGCAGAACGATCTGACAGAATATTCATTGCACTGAGATTTGAGACTTCAAACAAGAAAGAGCTGGACTTTATGCGTGACATTGAAAAGAGTCAACTAACTGTTCTGGGAGTTTAGGTAGTTCATTCTAAAGGATAAATAGATTGAATTCAGAGTTGCTAAAAAGATATTTATATTTGGAACATGATTTATTCATTTTTTTTTCATCAACCATATGGGATAGGATTTCAAGGCACAACACGGCCCAATGTATAAGTAAGAACTTCCTGTTTTCAGATGTGAAATGCTATGCTCTTCAAGACCCACAAGAATGGCCTCTGCTCTGGGTTTCCCTGAAAAGGTGAGCAGACACCAAAATGCTGAGAAGCCCTCTGACTCCCAGGACCCTTGTTTGGGTTTTCATTCCATCATCATAAAGCAAGACCTGAGGCTCAGACAAGGCCGTTGCTGTGACGAACTGCCATGGGGTCAGGACTAAATATAGTCTCTCTCTTAATAGAACGATTTAATGTGGTGAGATGAGTTACGTATGACCTGA
Source organism: Cricetomys ansorgei (assembly GCA_026225945.1). Classification (NCBI taxonomy): domain Eukaryota; kingdom Metazoa; phylum Chordata; class Mammalia; order Rodentia; family Nesomyidae; genus Cricetomys; species Cricetomys ansorgei. The sequence goes on from JAMJFZ010003970.1 coordinate 2,440,848, forward strand.
TCTCATTAGCTACCTCTGGCTAGGAATAAAAATAATTACGGGAAGAAAAAAAAGAGCTTGTGGAAAGCATCCCCAGGAATCAATGCTGAAGCATATTTGCCTGTAACAGTGTAGAGCATCAGAAGGAAGAGAGATAGATTAGCTTCACCCACAGCTTATTATTTCAAAACCTTAATGCTAAAATAAAGCTTAAAAACCATCCGCTCCATTGATAGTCCATAGATAGGTATCTACGCATGATAACGCCATCGGGGTCCAGGGAACCATTAAAAAAGAGGAAGAACATTGGGGTAAAATCTTAATAAAATTAAGTTTATCCAACTTACATGTCTTTTTTAAGACTATCTACCACGTGTGTATTTTTCTTTTGTTCAATAATAATTATAGATTAAGTTATTGTGAATTACATTCTGTATATTTTTAAGATTTGGTAGAATCACAGTTTCTAGAAAATACTGGTCTCATGCAGCTCAGCCTCTTCTGCTCACTGTCTGATCTCCTCTCTACTTCATTAGCTACCAACATGATGGAACGAGGGAGCCGGCACCCCACGAGTAGCTTCAGGTGTTTGGAAGTTCACTGTTACATTATGCCATGCTTTGGAGGTAGTCCCAACTGCTAACAATGCTTTAGTACAGGTATAATTGTGAACACAGTGAGGATACAAGGTGGTTCCTTCAATTATGTTACTTTGTGAAGAGCAGAGTGGAGTTTAATCTAATGTCATTATTATGTCAATGTCCGCATTTCCAACGCACAGAATTTTCTTCATTATAAACCTAAGGGAAGTCTGCATACTTTCCTGAGTTTTTTTCCTAGGTAAGATGACTGCATTCCACGTCTTTAGCTGTTGCTGAGGTACCACAGCTCTTTAATGTCCTTTGCAACTTATGGAAGGCTGGGCTCCCCCTCAATGTCTGCAACTGATTGAACTGTAAATTGTAGAACTGTAAATAGAAGGTGAACTTTGCCCTGAAGACAGACCCACCCAATTTGCAACAGTTTTGAATCCTGGCTCAGCCTCTGACTATTTCTGTGACTGACAGACAGCTATTTATGTGTCAGTTTTTCATACCAGAACCCTCATCTGTTAAATAATAACAGAAACATCACAGTGAAGGTTAAATGCAAGATCCTGGTCCCAGGAGCTTTCCCAAGCTCTGTTATCAGAATACTGACACAGCAAATAACAATGTGTGCCATACAAGAACTCACAATGACTGTGACTGTGAGCACAGAGCTTCCTCAAGCTCGAGAGAGCCAAGTCCATGTCTAGAAGGGGCTCATGAAGTCCTACCCCTAGTGGAGGAGTTATTAGCAACTGATGGCTTCTGGGAGAAGAGTCAGGTTAGGTTTCATCAGTGATGTGACTCTGGAGAAGCTACTTGCATTCCATAAGATGGCTCTGCACCCATCTACAAACAAGAAACACTAAATGGACTTGAGTGGAGGGTAAGAGACAGAGCATATAATTTGGGAGGGAAGAGTGATGGATATGGGGGAGAAATTGGAGGGAGGGAATGGGGAATAATAGATTTGATCAAAACACACTACATGTATGTATATGAAATTCTCAAGTAAATAAAACTTTAAATGTCTGTATTTGACCTTGACCACCAGGTCATTCTTCAGTGACAGGGTCCTAAGGTCAGGAGATGAGAAGACACAGAAGACATAAAGCTGGGGTCAGGAGATCTTGCATAAACTGATGGCTTAAGCCAAGCAAGTTTATTATAAAGTACAGCATCTTATATGCATAGTCTAGGTGAGAAATAGGGACTAAGCCAACGGGAATCTAATCAGGAAATGTTGCAAAAGGGAAGCACAGGGTATGTCAAAACATTACAGACCAAGCACAGGGTGGCCTTGAGACTGATAACCATAGCCTTGTATGGTGGGAAGAGTTGGATTCTCAGGATCTGAAACCACAGCTCCCCCACAGACCTGGCCTAGGCCAGTAACGGCATGTTCCAGCTTTTAAAGCAAGAACTATACTCCCTCCCCAGACATCAGGGCCTCGGGGAAAAACTCCCAAGACCCTGGCTCCAGGCTATTACTGGCTCTGCCAAGCATGTTCCTGGTTTGGAGTAGGACCATTCCTTCTCCTTCCATCAAGGCCTCAGGGAAAGCTTTGGATCAGCCTAGCCTTCGATATGGACTTATAGCTATCTAGATATAAATAAGCCAAGTTGAGAATGCTCTGTTGTACCGACTCGCATCAGGATTCAAGTATCATCCACAATTAACTTTCCTCTCTCCTCCTTCATTGATCACTTGATACATATGCTTCCTCAGAATTGGATTTTTATCCAAGCATGGCAAATTAAACTTCTATTTTAACAATTAAAATGATCAGGCTGGTGAATGAGACTGTGAGTCTTGATTTATTCTGGTTTGCATTCTAGCTCCCAGGCATAAGGGAGAGAGTCTTTGTTCATAAGAGAATCCTGACAGGCGGGGCTAGGTTGGCACAGGCCTATGACAAATCTCTTTCCATCAAAGTCTCAGTCATTTTCACTCAGAAATAATGATTCTTAATATTTGGGGTATGATCCCTTGTGGACTGGCTAATGACCCTGAGACCGTAACTTTCCCATAAAGCTTTTCATTGGCCTCTCATTCGGCTTTGAAATGAATACACAGATTATAGATCAATATTTAGATGGATTTTACAAATTGATCTTCACCCCCCACACACACACATCAGTCATACTGAGTAAAATATTCTGTTACAAGATAGCTGTGGTACCAGAAAGACAGCTGCATGGGTGAAGTACTTGTTGTGCAAGCTTGATGACCTGTGTTTGGGTCTCAAGCACCTATCAAAAGGCCCCGCATGGTGGTACGCACCTATAACTCAGTCCTGGGAGATGGAGACAGAAGGATCCCTGGGGCATGTTGATGTCTAGCTGAATCTATGATTAGGGAGAAACTCTATCTTAAAAGGTAAGGTGAAGAGGCCCAGGAAGATGGTCCAATGGGAAAAGGTGTTTGCCAACAAGCCTGGAAATCTGCATCCAATTCCAGGGAACCATACGGCAAAATAAGAATTGATTCCCACAGGATACCTTCTGACTTCCAGAGGCACACCGCACCAAATAAACAAGTAAATATAATAAACTTTTAATTAAAAAAAAAAGAACGAGGTAGAGACTGAGGAAGAGAGACAGGATGCGATTAAGAGAGGCCTGTGTCACCTGGCCTGTCAGGGATCATATATTCTTTGTAACATTCATAGAAAATGCATTAAAAAAATTAAAACACTGGTAGATAATTCCCGGCTGTCTTGGATTTCTGAAATAAGGCTGGGAGCTCACTTTTAACATCATAATTGGCTTGACTTTAAAAGAGGGATGGAAATTAAGGAAAGAGCCCAGAGAATTCTACCAGCTTAACATATGGTGCTTATTAAAAAAGAGAGTCTGTATGCTAATGCCAAGGCTTTGAGACCATTCTACCTTCAGAGAAGCGGTCAATCCCCAGAGGCAGAATGGAGACAATTGCTGAATAGTGCTGCTTGCCTACATGGTTGGGCTCACTGTTTTAATACTACGACTCATGACCTTGAAGTGTGCAACTTAAATCTCCCTCCTACTCCTCCTTACGGCCTCAGTAGTCGCCAGATAACAAGGTCTAATCATTAATATAAACCGAGTGCTCCAAGTATAGAGGGTTTATGAATAAACATATATACAAAATGACTTCATGATTCATTTCTAGTAACTAAATTCCTTATATCTCAGGGTCCCTTCCTCACTGGGAAGTGTAACAGCCTTTGAAATCTACTCTGAAGGAGCCAGTGCTTTGATGGGTGAAGATAAAGCCACCGTGATTGGAGTGATTGAGAAATCAGAATTTTGTTTCCTAAACCTTTTCTCCTTTCACTTTTAATTGCAAGTATTTTCCTTTCCAGTGTAGCACAGTATATGTATCTCCCATCAGTGTGCAAAAGGGAATTTTCTGAGACATTCCTTGGAGGGGATATAGACCCATCAAAGAGATGTCTAATGCAAAAAAGATTAATATGATAATTACTTTGTAAAAAATAACTTAAGTGACAAAACCTCTTGCTGACTTTATGAGCATAACACCCAGCACAGCTGACAGCTACAGCTCATTGGTAATGATGATCTCTGACTTCCTTTGCCCCTAAAACTTGGGAAGTGTGCCTCAGTAGTTTCTCCCTAGATCCGTACCTTCGAAAAATCTCTAGGTCTTCACAATGCAATCAAGAATATCCACCGAAAGCTGCAAACGGACAGACCCAGACCCAGAACTGCACTGAAGACATGTGTGTGGTTAATGCTTGAAATCAAGACTCCCTAGAATGTGCGGATAAGATTTTAATAAGAGAAATGAAGAAACTTAGGAAGGTCAAACCACAAAACCCTGAGCAGCAGTGTCCCTCTGGAAGAGCAGGCGAGGGTGCTGTATGGGATACTATAGGGTCTCAGTGACACCACTGTGCTGTGCAGGATGCTGTAGGATCTGAGTTGAATCCCTGCCTCTTGGTGTCATGGGTTTCACATTAGCCTTCATCGGGTCACCTCTCTGAGTTCTACTTCCAACTATTTATAACGAGAATGAGAAGCCGTAGATTTCCTATGTTAGACTGATGATTGAGCCATGCCAACTGTGGCTTCTTTGTTTGTGATGCAATTCATGCTGCTGCCTTCCTTTCTCCATCATGCAACTGAGGTTAGAGTGGGCTATCTGGTCTCCCAATGTTGGCTAATGGTTCTAACCAAAAGGCACATTGCTTTACAGCCAAGTTTAGGTTGTATGCCTTAAGAGTACCTTGGAAATCTCTTCATGTATTTCAGTAGCAGAAACCGCAAAACCACTAACTCGTTTTTTAAGAACTAAGTTCCAGCCATTTGCAAAGCATTAAGAGAAGATCAGGAATACCAGGTGGGGATAGTGCATGCTACATCCATTGCCCAGGGCATTAGATATACAGATCTCCACTTCACCCACAAAGACTGCATTAATATAAACATAGCAACTCTTGAAAAAAACTTTGTATTTGTTGCAACTGTTCACTTTACCAAAAACTACTTTAAAGTTCTCTATTTTAAAGGTATTTTAGTTTTAAGTTTGTGTGTATGTTGTGGGGGAAATGGATTAAGCACGGATGAGTGCAGGCATGCAAAGGCCAGAAGGAAGCGTCAGGGTCCTGGAGGTAGCTTTCTAGGTGGTTGTAAGGCAGCTAATGTGGAAGCTAGGAATGGGACTTGGCTACTCTTCAAGATCAGGGTATGTTCCTAACCTCCAAGCTACCTCTCCAGCCCTGCATGCTGTGTTTCAAATTCTCAATGTCTCCATCATTACAGACACTAGCCCATTGCTGAGACGTTAGTGGGCTGGCTGTTCATGTTTCATTTTGGACCACTCTGATTTGCCTTTTGATTTGTGTACCTCTTTCTCGATATTCAAATTCTGACTGATGAGGAATTTTTGTTTGTTTGGTTGGTTGGTTGGTTGTTTTTGTGTATGGCTTGGTTTGGGATATTTCTGAGATAGGCAGGTTGGCATGGGGTTCTTAATCCTTCTGGCTCAGTTTCCTCGGTGCTGGGATGGCAGATGTGCAGCACCATGGCCAGTTCCCACTGGGGCGCTGTAATATCAGTTTTTATTTACTTTCAGATAGCACGCTTGCTCACTGAATCTACGAGTGCAAGGTGTCTCAAGCACAGACGTGTGTACGTGTGTGTGTGTGCTGGCTTTTCCTCGGCACGACAGAACTGAACAAAATTCTGATTAGCTGTTGCAGAAATCTGTAAACGTAAAACTGCAAGGAAGCATCATTGGCCTGCTATGGTGAGATTTCTTTTATAAGCACCTTTGATTTCAAAAGTGGGAGAGAACTATATTCCAAATAAATACCCCACCTGGAAGCATCGTCATCATCACTCAAATACCTTATGAGCAACGCTGGAGAGGCTGAAATAAAAGCTCTCTATGTAGGACAAAAGCTTTTCCTTGACCCAGGGTTGCAAATGGGGTTTTTAAGCAAGTGCACAGTGCACAAAAGTTTTAGGAAAATACTCCATAACGTAGGACCTGTTTCTTACCTTAGGAAGGAGACTAGAGATACTTTTAAAGGACCCTGGTGTTTATCTCTCATTTTCTTGGCCTCAATAAGCTTTCCAACACGTGTCCTCTACCCCTCTTGGTCGCACATTCTCTCTTGACTGCTGGCTGTTTCTAGACAAAAGGCCTTGAAGAAGAGGTGGTGTTTTTAATCCAACCCATGTGTGAGGCCTTAGCACGTTGAATAGCATGCTGTGCTAATCACTCGGCACTTGCTTATTTGAAGGATTGGTTCTAATTCTTGAAGAAGCTATGAAGTACTGACAGAAGTGTGTGACGCACTCATTGTTCTAAAAAAAAACAAAAACAAAAAAAAACACGATCCTCCTTGGATTTGAGGCCCAACCCACTGGGGGAAGTCTATCCCTGGTACTGTAATTCTGGTCAAAAGTCCAAGGCTAGAGAGGTCACAAGCCCTAGAGTAGAACCTGCCCGACATTATTTTGCTCAATGGTCATGTCAGACTGCATGAAAACATTGGACTGCTCTCAACCATGGTCGAGACTCTTCCTTCTACAGTGGACCACAATCCACGGAGAGATGCATAACTGGTTAGAGGTGCTAAGACAAAGACACTGCGTGCTCAGCTTAAATGGGACATCTTTATAACCTTCCCCTGAAATCCAAGGCTCAGGGAAGAACTTGGAGAGGAGCCAGAAGATGGGGAGGCGCGCTGTGAGATGCTGTCCTCTGGCCATGACACAGCGATGACTCTCTTGCACTCACAGCAACTGTGGTTGTCTGCAGGAGACCTGACAGTATGAGAGTTTCCTCCCGATTGAAATCTCCCCTCCAGGCCGGGTGAGGAGGGTCATACGACTTCGGATGAAACCCAAAGCGGGAAAGAAGAAGGATAACAGATTCTTCAGAGAAGGAATAAACAACTGTTGGGGGAAGACTCTGGCCAGCTGAGCTGCAGAGAAGAGATTCTGCCTGCAAATCATCCAGAGAGCAAAAGGGTTGCAGCCGTTTGGTCTTCACCCATGTTGGGGTGGGTTTTTGCTGTGACAGCTGCTTCTGTGAGTCATCTCTGCCCCTGAAAGTAACCTCCCACCCGTACGTCTGTGGGTGACCCCAACAAACACTCACTGCTTCACCAAACTGGACATTGGTGCAATCGTTATTTTGGTCTGTCCTGGGCTCACTTTTGGGGGATGGAAAGATGCGTGTGTTACGGTCACACAACAGACCAGCACAGAATCAAGCCAGCCAATCTTGTGACATACATGGATGTGGTGCTCTCTAGGCCCCACCCCTTACAAGGAGTTATCAGCAGCTGAGAACTTCTGGGGGAGGGATAAGCCTTTTTTTTTTTTATGGATGTTCCCACTGATAGGTTTTCCATACCCCAGTGGATAGCCCACACTCAGGTACATATGGAAAGCCATAATGGGGCTTAGTTGGTTATAAAAAGAAGGAGAATGCAGAAGAGGAGGAGAGGAGGAGGGTGAAGATGAGGTGGAAGAGGGGGATGGGGAACAGCAGCCCACAGGAAGTTGAGGGGTACATGGTATACAGGGAAAGTTGGAGGGGGAGATGAGGGGATAGATATGATAGTCTATTTTATTGGATACATATATAAAATTGTCAGTCATAAAGAAAAATCACAATATAAATGTAACCTTGATAGACAGTATTGTCACATATGTTTCTTCCCGGCCCTCCTTAGGATGCAGTGTGGAATTGATGATTCTGCTTGAGATCCGACTGTACACAGTTTTCAAACTTACCCACAGTAGCAAATATACTCTAGCATGCAAATCTGGTAATTAAGCCAGACATACTGCAAATCTGCCATTGTCTCTGAAAATATATTTTCCAGAGAACAGATTTGGCTTAGATTTTTATTCCTCATTTCCATTCTGCCTGGGAAGATTTTCTGAGTAGTGACTTCTCCACCATTAGGAGTGGTTTGTTTATTTGGCTTTCTTATTCATCCTGTAGACAGGTCATTACCAAGCACCTAATGAGCTATTCTTCACATAAGACTTATGTAGAAGCAGCACAGAGTCTGTGTCCTATTAAAAATTACTGCTAAATATATTTTCTACCCCTTTGTCCCACCAAAAAAAAAAAAAGTGATGAGAAAGAATAAAGGTGAAACCACTTTCAAGAAGTATTGCTGAACACGTGGCAAAAATTTTCGTAACTACATCCTGACTCACAATGTTGGGAACCAATGTCTCCTTAGAACCCATTCTGCCAGCCAACTGTAGGTTGGCTCCCCACAATGCATGTAGGTGTTCTGATTGTAGATTTGCCTTGGAGTTTCCCTTATTGTACAGGAATGAGAAGGCAGAAAATGTCTTTCAATAACCAGCTGCTGTATTCACTGTGCAGATGTTACAGGCTAATGCATGCAGAGCATGCTTGCGTGGCACAGAGCAGTGATGTCTGGAGGAAACTGCTCGTCTTCCAGGAAGTATTACATAATTAATTAAAATCACCTACGGGAGCTGGCATAGCATTCCGGTCTGCTTCTGCCAATGGCCGAGCCAGAGATTGGATGCATGTGAGAGCACAGGAATCTGGCTTGAATCAATTATCAAATGTTCGTTTGAAGAACTCCCTGATCACTCACTGTCAAACCTTAGCTGGCATACAGATGACTGTATCTCCTAACAAGGTAAATCCCTGGCCTATAGCCCACGGATTGTGATTGAATAAGGGTGGAATGCCTTGGAGTCCTGTATTTCCAGCAAGCATAAAAGCGATTCCTAATCTTGTAATCATCTATCTGTGCCTGAAAACACTTTATCATAGTCCCTGTGCCAGGTGGGTAGTGAAGCCTGCTCTCTTCCAGATGAGGCTCTCAACCCATTCTTTCACGCGCTGCGAACGTAGGGTGAATGTCTGCTTCATTTATTAACAGTAACAATATTGCTAATTAAATATTTCTATCTGCTATCATTAATATTGAGTGAACTGACATCTAATGTATATAATGTTCCTGACAATGTATGAGGTATTTTGCATACCATCAGCTCATTTAATCTCTTCTCTAAATTACCATGCTGCTTAGTGGTCTGACTTATTTCCTGGTGCTCAGATGTAAGCAAGGGCTTTATGTGAGCTAGGCAAGTGCTCTCCTGTGGAGCTCCATGCCAGGCACTTCTTCCTTCAAAACAGAGTCTCACTAAGTCCTTCACTCTGCTTTTGAACCCGCAGTCCTCCTACCTCTACTTCCTGCATGCTGAGATTGCATTCATGGGCCCCAAACCTTAGCTGTTTTCCAATTTTATTTTGGAGCTTCAGAAATTTAACAATAATCACAGAGTAAGTGACAGAACTGAAGGTAGGCTGTTCCCCACCCTGTGATCTTAAGCTCAGCTGTCTGTTAAGTAGGTCCTCCCTGAGTGGGAGCTGGGCCCTCTCGGTTCCCTCTACAGTCCTGTCCTGGATGTTCATTTCCAGCTTTGTTTTCCTACATCTCGTCTTCCAAACACAGCACTTCCCACCTAGTCAGGCTGGTACCTAAGATTCCTGCTAACCGGGATACACTGGAAGCACACAGCATGCCCCTGCCCATAAAGAAGTTAGTCTGCTTAAGGAGATCCATTTGTGGGTACGTGGTTTGAAATCTGAAATTTCATATAAAGAAGAGCTGGAGAGATGGCTTAGCAGTGAAGTGGACATCCTTCTCTTGCAGACCACTTGCGTTCATTTCCTATCGCCCATGTCAGATGGCTCATGACCCTGGGGAACTCTAGTCCAAGGGACTGGACACACCCTTCTAGCCTCTGCCTGCACTCGCATACAAATGGCACTCAAGCCCCCATGCACACACACACACACACGTGCACAAATAATGATGATATAAACCTTTAAAAAAGAAACTCATAATTATAAAATTATATAATTTTATATATAATTAAAATTATATTTTATTTTTATATTTATATATCTTATATAATATGTATAGATATATATACTTATTATAAATATATAATTATATTTTTGACATAAAAATATAATTAAAATTATATTCTAAGTTGTAAAGAAAGCTCAGACTCCCCACGTACTTTGAAGGACTATAAAGATTAACAGATAATGCTGATGACTACCACATATGACGTGTGTGTGTGTGTGTGTGTGCGCGTATATATTATATATGTGTGTGTGTATATATGTGTGCGTGTGTGTATATATATATATGTGTGTGTGTGTGTGTGTGTGTGTGTGTGTGTGTGTGTATATGATAACTAGGGGATTAGGTAAATGACTAGTCGGTTAAGATGATGGGGTTGGTTTTGTAAGATGCCAAGTGCCAGAGAACCCAGGGTGATCACCAGAGAATTCTGGAATAAAACTAGTAAAGCCCAAAAGGAAGAGACCAAATGAAGAAATGAAGAAAGAATTGGGATGGAAACTGACCTCAAAGTAGATCTGAAACACAAACAAAAGTAGATCTTGAGGGTCTAGTTAAAAATAGCTGGCTACTGTTGGTGGGGAGGAGGTAACTGGAAATGCCAAATATTTAACCATTGATCATCCATCCAAGCCTTGGCTAGCCCAAGCCCTTAATCCCGAGAGCAGTGTGGGACAATCTGGGAGAGTCGAAGGATAGGCTGTAGGAATGACAGTGTTCTGCTTCCAAGGCAGCTCTCATCCCAGCATGCCAGTGGTGTGGCCGCTGGTACTACTCTGAAGACGTAGAAACTTCAGTTTGAGAAATGTTAAGAACCTTCACCAAACACCACAATATTATTAACAGATTCATTGGGAAGAGGAAGTATATGAGGTTCACGCCTGAAATGTGTCAGAGATTGAAGTCCATGTCATTCTTGTATTAGGACACTGCTTCCTGGTCACAAGAGACAGCACAGGAAGTACCTCAGGATGACGAGCTCACACCTAAGCCCTATAATCAGAGTCGTCCTAATTCTCAGCAAGAGTCAGCATGGAAGCACTGAGAACACAGAGCCTGACTCAGTCAAGCTAGGTCAGCGTTTGAAGGGAGAAGGTGATGCTTCCTTGTTTCCTCCATTTCTACAGGTCACAGAATAAGGACAGCGATATTCTTAATGAGTAAAAGATCAGTGGGGAAGCTGAGGCTGAAGTGGACACTGCCTCAAGTGAACAAGAAGACAGCTCTCCTTCTCAGAAGTGTCAGACCTATACAGGAACTCAAAACCACCCTGCTTCGCTCTTGTCTATCACAGCTCAAAATAGTAGATAAGACTACATGTAGTATGATCTGATAGTCTGTGAAGAGGGCAGCTCATAATCACCTAACTCCAGTAACCAAGGCTGAGTCGGAACTAGTGAGATTTCCATAGACCCCATTGCAATCTCCACCTAAGAGTGATTTACAAAATTGTTGCTCGTGGGGTGTCATTTGTTCAAATACATAGCCCAAGATCATCCTCTGCTCAAGAGCACAGTTGTTCTCAGAAACTGCCTTTGAATCAAAGTGCTAGTTTTCAATTCTTCTGCAATTGCCTGGGTACTTCCCCCCGGGGCTGACTGAGGGCCTGAGTTAGTAATCCTGGCAGCTCCTAGTGTTGATTGGTTATTTATGACATCTTAAAATACCATCTGACTGAACATTTCTTTGTGATCATCTTGGTAAGCTTTGTTTGGACTGTAACAGAGATTAAAATGTACAGCGTAACTCGCTGATGGTTGCTGAAATTTTGCCATGCATCTTAAAAGCTAGAATTTCAAAGAGGTTTTTATGAGTGGGGTTTATATGTATATGTGTAAGAGAGGTTGTTTGGAGCATATGTCCATATAACGATGCTCATATAATTTGCCTCTTTGAGGCAGGAATTATCTTATTCACTGTTCACAAGCAGGAGAATAAATATTAGTTGAGAAGACTGAGTGCATGGTTTGCTGCTACCGGCAATGGTAATCCTGTTATATTCTTATAGGACTTAATTTGTCATTTACTGAATTGAACACTTTCATCCTTAAACTCAGTTGAATCCTGTAAGGTATGCAGGCTTTGTTTCATTATCCTCTCCAGGGAGAATCATACACCTGACATTAATAAAAGAGAATTTGCATCGGGTTCTTTCCACAGCCACTCCTCTGTGCTAGGCATGAACTGAAGCCTCACCTCAAGTAGAAGTTCTTGATTTAGTGAAACTTGTGAAATGGATGCACATTGATTTTGCCCACTGATATGTTTTATTCACACATCCTTCTCTCCCCCAGGGGTCTCCAGTGAAGCTTGTATGGGGCCCTTAGTACCCCTGTGAGACACACATGTCTCTCTTCAAAACCAGTTTCTTAAAAGGATCTAAGAAGCGCTGCTCTTACAATCTGTAGCCAAATAGTGACCCCTTTTGGGAGGTTCTGTTTCTAGCACAGTGTACAGCAAGCTGGCTAGAAGCTGTAATGCAAGAAGCTCAAAGAAGCCAGGCATCTATGGTCCAGATCTTCAGACCAGGTACTGAGAGGGCACCCAGCATTCATATCAGAACCTGGGATATGATGCTGGAGGGATGGGGCTGGGTATCGTGTCAACCATATGAACCTTCAATTGCATCTTACCCCACAAGGCCCACTGTTGGCAGAAAGTGATCAAGAAATTCCCCAACATCAATGGTAGGATTTCAGGCATCCATTATCAATAGAATGGGTGGGAGAGAAGGCATAAAGTGGTATCCCAGAGTCTTTGATGTCATACTTAGCATCTACTGAAGACTGTGACTGCATTCTGCCATGGCTGATTTCTTCTATAAAGTAGGCTGCTAAAACTGCATTTGCCATATTTATGCAATACCTATTCACAAGCCCCTTCGGTTCTGTGCACTGCTTCTCACTGCATATTCCTGCAGCCACCCAAGTCCGCTAGTCTGCATGCTATTACATTTGCTGAGCAGACAAAGGACAACCCCACTTGATATTGGTCCTAAACTCAGGGTATGGACAGCTCAGTCTGAGGCAATCATTCTGGATCCCAAATTATCCACGAAAGGGAAATTCAAAAGCATTTAGCATATTCTTTCAGAAAGCACTTAACACACCTTCTGGAAAACATTTACCCACCCCCTGGCATTTTTCAGCCTCTTAAATCCTGACTCAAAGAGTAAGTAAGTAAAGCCCCCCTCTCTCCCACCAGCTATAAGCTGTAAGCTCCAGCTCTACTCTCTTGTTGATGTCACACCCTCTTATACACCCTTCTTGACAGCTGGTTCAAGCTAATGATGACAATAACTGGAAATCAAAGATGTGAAATGGTTAACATATGGAAGATTTAAGATTTGAGGCAGAAAGCAAAACTTCTAAGGAGGTCATTTTGGGGTTAGAAAAATTGTTCACAGTTAAAATCATGGACTGCTCTTTGAGGGGATCTACATTCAATTCCCAGCACCCATGTCCAGTATGATGCAACTGTGGCTTCAGTAGGTACAATGCCCTCTTCTGGCCTCTATATGTATAGCACTCACAATGCACATACTTGCACATACATGCAATAATGTTTTTGAAAGAAAGAAATTTTCTTTCTTAAGAAATGATTAAGGTGCAAAGGCAATTTACAGAGACCCTGTATTGTGCAAAGTCACTGCACTACAAAGAGTGGTAAAATGTTCATTTAAAAGATCTGTCTAATGGCATACTTAAAACAAGGAGAGGGTGGCTGTTGTTGAAACTGAAATATGTGTAAAGCCCCATGTGATCTGGATGCTACTGTGTTCCCTCAGTGTCCCTCAATGTAACCACATATTCATGCTCCCTGAATAGCATCTGTCAAAACACACTTCAGAATAGGATCTGTGTCATTCCTTTGGTCAAACAACATTTCTTCTTCCTACAGTGAGATTTTCACAAACCATCAAATGGTTCCAAAACCCTTGTCAGTTAATCAAGAGAAGAGTTAACACTAGACTCAAGGACATAAGTGGGCTGTATCACACTGAGGCTTTAGGAAATTATTCCTTTCTCTACCCTTCTGTCTTTGCTGCCTAGACATCAACGGTCCATTACTTGTCACTAAGTTCAGTCCAGATGTATGGACATGGTGGTACACACTTGAAATTTCAAGACTTGGGAGGCAGAGGCAAAGAGAATCACCTTAAGCTCAAGACCAGTTTGGTTTACATAACAAGTTTCAGATCAGGCAGGGATATAGAACAAAACCATTTCTCAAAAACTCAGCCAAGAAGATAAATTCAGTCATACATACTTGTGAAACCAAAGCATAGCTATTATTCTTGACCCCAATTACTTAGTCATTTTGTTTGGGGCAGTTCAAACTTAACTGAAAGACCATCCTTTAATACAACTGCTATCTGCTGAGATATCCCTTGGCTAATTCACGTAGGAGCTGGATGGCCTCTTGATCACATTACTACTCTCCTGGGCACAGATCTTGGATACTTACAAATACAGCTTTCTTTCTTTTATTCTATTAAATGAAAGGTCTTGGCTTGATCATCTGACAAAATAGCTTGGAGAATTTTGTCAAGTAAGGATGCAACTAATTTCTTCCTGTGCCAAAGGTAAACCCGAGGGTTACTTTGTTTGCCCCATAGGACATTATTTTTAGATCTGGTCTAACAATCTTATCACAACAATTTTTTCCTGGATTGTCTATAAACCAGTCTCACCATGTGTTCTCTACAGAACATAATAAAACATTTGCTATATGAATCGGGTATCTGTGCTGGGGTCAGGAGCCATTCCAGGGGTTCCTTCTAAACTGACACCCAAATGAACTAACCTGGCAGAGCCAACTAAACTGACTAACTTAACTAGAGTGACTCAGACTGTTCAACTTCTGCCTCATCTCTTCTTGGTTCTCAGAAGATCTCAGACAGCAATTGAACTTCACCTTTGCCCACTCTTTGTTTCTCCGGATTGAATTTTTATTCCTTCTGCTTGCAACTTCCACATGGCCTCATATTACTACATTTCGGATGAGATTTCTATTTGATGAAGGGAGAATGACTGATTTCAGAGAGAATACATCTTTACTATCTTGACTGGTAACCATGTATTGCCCTATTTTAAACATAAAACAATCAAAGCTCCATGTGTCCATATAACTGTTAAAAAAAAAACAACTTTCATCTCCCATTTTATAAGTATAAAATGAATTCCCATCCAAAGAAGATATTAATACATCACATGTCTCAAGAAGATCTGCTCTCAAGGTTTAGAGGCACAAATAAAGTGCTCAGGAAACAATCTCATATTCTATAAATCAGGGGAAACACAACTGAAGTAATAACCTCAAGGTTCTAGACTTAAAAACTCACCTCTAAAAATAGCTAAATCAGACATATTTTATGCTTAAAAAACCAGTTTTTACAAAATTAAGGTGACCCTTCGGACACATGAGAACAGTTTGGTAATTCTGAATTTTTAAAAATGATTACGAGACTGGGCACAGGGGCACACATTGATGATCCCAGATGCCAGCACTCAGGAGACCAGGTAGAAAAAGAGTCCAAGATTAGCCTGCAATAAGTTTACATACTTAAAGATCTTCTTAAAAATATAAAGTACAAGTACATGGTGAGTATGTGTTTTCCTTTCTGCTAAGATTTGTGTTGAGAGTAATCCTATTTTATATGTGCATTGGTCTGCGTGTGTACACAACTTGTGTACAGTGCCCCAAAGAGGCCAAAGGAAGGTAGCAGATCACCTGGACCTTGAGTTTATAGACAGTTGTGAGCTATCGCTTGGGTGCTGGGAGCAGAATCTGGGTCCTCTGCAACAATGGTTCTACCCCGCTGAGCCACCTCCCATGCCCCAAGATTTGGGTGTGTTTTATGAGAAATTCTGTTACTCTGGGCTTTCTGCATGTCTTGTGTAGTTCATTCCTACATGAGATGAGTCCCTCTTGCTTCTATGGTGTAGAGAAACACAGAGAGATGACTCTAAGGAGATGCTAAATTTACCTGTATGGGAAGTGTGAGCATGAGCTAAGTACTTAACATGGCACTCAAGTCAAATGCAAACAGGAAGCCTTTTAGTTTGCTACTCATATCTCATTGATGACGTGACATGTGTATGTATGTATGCCCTCACATAGAATGTTTTTCTTTTGTTGGGTAGAAAATACAATCATTTTATTTCACCAAAATCAGTAAATTAGGCATTGCAACAGGCCAAAAGGTTAGTGGACTTAGAATATAGAGCTAATAATGAATGATTTTTTAAAAAAAGACTAGACCAGAAACATGTCCTCAGCCAAAGGTTTTCTTGGCAATACCACTGGCCTTACAAATGAGGACTAAAAAGTATTATATGACCGCATCGTGACTATGAGTCACCAAACGGAAATATGTATTCACTTATATCACACATATTATAAAATTTAAGACATATAATTATTAAATATAAAAATATAAATACAAGTTCTATGATGTTTTTCCCATAGCATGGGCATCTTGGGGGGGGGCGATTACTAATTTTAATTTCCATCTGTAATTTGTATTAACACATATCTGGGACCTTTTGTTTGCCCATATGTTCAGTGTGAGTCCCTGAAGATAAAGAATTATGAAGAGCCTAGGGGAAAGCAGACTCTCTCCTTGCTTCCTCCTTATGTACACTTCAGGAATACAAATATTTATTATTGCCTCATGGTCTAGAGACTAACACAAATATCACCATGTAGGTTGGTTACCATGTATAAAAGGAAGGGGGTGTTTCATTCCATTTCTGTACTCAGTGTAGAATTAGCAACATAAAGATGGCTTTTTGCACCATAAAGGACCATCATTGTGTGAATGGATAACTTCTTTTCCTGAATACATTTATCTCTCATTATAATCTCAAAAAGCATCCTTTGAAGGATGCAACTGGAGATTTTTTTACATTTGGAAAATAAGAAAACTGAGCCTCCATGTTAAGTACCATTTGCCTGATACCTTTACATGATAGGCTATTAAGAAATTGAGAAGAATGAATGAATCAAAAAGTTGAACTCAAGTGCATAGAAATGAGTCATTTCTGAACTCTAAGACCAAAAATCTTAATGGCTTCAGAACATTTTTTTTTCTTAATACTCAGTTGCCCTGGGCAGGGGGTGATGGAAAGACAGACTGAATTTGGAAGAGGAAGATCTGGGACCAATTCAAGCAACTTCTGAGCTATCGTAACTGAATCAACCACTCTGTTCCTAAGTCTTACATCAATTAAGTTCCACAGATCTGTGTATTTAATTCCTGCCTTGCCTGTCACAAGGTTAAACTAGACAATCCACGCAGAATGCTTTAACATTGCTAGACAAACCTAGAGGACTAGAAGATCAGACTTTTTTCCAAAACATCTAATTCAAAAAAGACTTATGTGTGAAACATACATACCAACTATTCTGATAAACATAGCATTAGAATTGGGTGTTTTACTCTCCATCTGGTCATATGGCTTCACCATATTAAAATATTTATGATTATATATATATATATATATATATATATATATATATATATATATATATATAGTTGTTCCAGATGTAAAAAAAAAAAAAAAAAAAGCACAAATCCTATGAAGAAACCACTTGCTAATATTGAGGATTTGCACTTTTGTTTTTAGGGTACCCAAACCAAATACCACAGATTGGGCGGTTTAAGCAGTAGAAATGTATTGCTCATGGCCCCGAAGCTCAAGGTTTGTGGTCTCTTGAGGTTCCTCTCAGCCTGATGACAGGCACTTTCTCCCTGTGCAGTCATGTGAACATTGCTCTGGGCTTCATTCACCCCTTGGCTTGTCTTTGTGTGACCAAATTTCCTCTTACAGTGAAAAACATAAATTGAAAAGGGGAAAGACTTTGTTTTAAACTTGATCCCTTCACTTTCTTAAAAGGCTCCTTTTCCAAATACCAAGAAGTTACTTTACCTTCTGGGGTGCTTGTGTTTAAGGTTACAACATACGGATGGTGAGAAAGCAGAATTCACTTCATTCAAACTCTCAATGTGAACACAAGGAAGAGAGAAAGCAGTGACACACAGATTCTGAAACTTACGGTCACCAAAAGAAGGGGCTTGTGCAGAGCTCCTAGAGGAATAGAGATCTGGGGCAGGGTAGGGAGGTTAGAGCAGACAGAATCGTGGAAAGTGGGCTCTGCCCTCAGGAAGAACATAGGAATACTCTACAGGGTCAAGACACAGGTGATGTGCATGCTACAGCTGCTTCACCCACCAACACGGCACCTCGAGACAAAACTGGCATCCCCTCTGATGGGTAACACATAGGCTTAAAAACTGCTTTCACTCTTAAAATAGTCTTAGCCTCTGGTTTTAGGTAACACACAGGAAATAGAATGCAGACGTACTAAGTCCCAGTCCAATTCTTACTACTTCGGTCTTGCTCCATCTAACACTGAAACTTCTCAATCAGCACCTGAATCCTCGTGTGCTTTTCTGGTCACTCGGATGTCAGGGATAAGGTGTTCAAAGTAGAGAAGAAAAGAAACCAGACAAGTCAAACAGCTTCAACATAAGTTTAGATCACCACGGTGCTACTCTGATTCCTAAAGATAATAGTCCTCCAAATTATTATTACTGTATAAGTTAAACAGTAATTAGGGAAATTTTTACATTTTTTTTCCCTCGGAAACTTTGAATCTAGAGAATCCAAGGCATTCTGGAAAGAAGTTATTTCTGTCAGCTGCCATCTGTTATAGATAATGTTTAATCAACTGATTGAGCCGGGTGCATATCTTAAGACACAAAGTCATTCTGCATGATTTGAGATTCCATATATTAGCTGTGTGCTAAGTACTATATTTGAATTCCACACCGGGGATGCATTATACATTCTTCCCTCAGTGACAGCTATGAGGCTTCACAAACTCAACGCTTAAAATATTTAACGAGCATAGCAAAGCAGGGGCACGATCAGAGAGCTGGAATGAAACGCTTCTTAAGGCATTATTAAGTATGCCCCGATGTCAGAAGACGGCACGGTTCTGTAAGCAGGGCACGTTGGAAAAGAGGAATTAAAATAAAATTTCATTAAGAAGTTCGTTTGAAAATTCTTGTCACTTTGGGAAAACACTAAGATGTGTTGCTTGTGAAACCAGTTGTATTTCTCTTGGCACCGCCTGAACGAAGAAAAGAAACAAACGTACACAAACGCTGCTAGCATACGTTGTTACTGACGCATGAGAAAGTTTTATTGGGATGCTGCTTTCAAAACCCAAAGAGTGGGCACATTTTTCGACAGTTATGGAATTGTCGTTTATGGAATTTGACACTATGGAAGCTTAATTATAGTAAGACTGTGGGGTAAACTATCAGGCCTGAATTGATAATCGGAGGCCCTCAAAGACTATCCCTGCTTCAGTCTGGATATTGCTTAACCCCATGGTTTTGGAGCCGTTTTATACAATGTGCAGTCTGAAGATTGCTTAGGTATCGGCCGACAGAATTTCAGAAATGGTGATTAACTGTTCTCCCAGTGATGCTATAAAAGAATTGACATTTTAACAAGGTCCTGTGTGGTGCCTAGCATGGAGTTGGAGAACTCTGCCTCTAGGAGGCACAGGACTCTCCTGCATCCCTGTCATACACATATGACACTCGGAACCTGAATAAGACAAAAGCCCAGGCTAGAATCCTCCCCTCAGCCTTCTCTGTGCTGTAATAGCATGATGGAGATAATGCAAGGCCATTTGATGCTCCCACACTTAGGAGAATCCACCCAGCAGCCAGACAAGAATCCATCTATTGTTTCAAAGAACTGGGTGGTGGTTTGAATGAAAATGGCCCCCATAGGCTCATAAGGGGTGGAACTATTATGAGGTGTCGCACTGTAGAGTAGGTGTGACTTTGTTGGAGGAAGTGTGTCACTGGGGGTGGGCTTTGAGGCTTCAAATGCTCAAGCCAGGCCCAGTGTCACTCTCTCCTTCTGCTGCCTGTGGATCTAGATGTAGAGCTCTCAGCTACCTCTCTAGCAACAGGGCTGTCAGTGTGCCACCATGCTCCCCACCACGCTATTAATGGACTAAACCAAACAAGCCCCAGTTAATGTTTTCCTTATAGAAGTTGTCACGGTTATGGTGTCTCTTCACAGCAATAGAACACTAAGTCAATCTGGGTGATCAAAAGGTATCACCCTCCCCGACAAACACACATGCAGACCTAAGACACAGGTTTCAATCATCTCTTTCCCTACTTAGAAAGGTCTGAAGTTCAACAAGGAAGTCAGAACAAGTTCCAGAGAAAATCTGCAGCAAACCAGCCAGCTAGCCAGAGCCTACAGTACCATCATTTTCTGTGGAAGATCTCTGTGGATAAGGATGAGGTGTGAGTTGATGAATTACGAAACCACAGTGTTCTGAAGCACAAGGCCACTTACTATAAAAGCTAACCTGAGTGTTCTTCAGAATTCTCATACCTGGATTTTCAGAAAGGATCCCTCGTCTCAACTGATACCCTACATGCACTTTCTTTCGAATGTTTAATAACTACAGGATCATGACCAAGTATTGTTACATTGAGATGATCTAAGACATGTATTGTTGGACCTCAGAGATCCAAACTGGGACCCCCAGGGCCCAAACTGGAACGCCGCACCCCCACAGAGACTCACAGACGGGATATCGATGCAAATAGCAAGAGGATTTATTCCAGTATACTGGGGCCGTTCTAACACACAGGATAGAAGCGACTCTGAGGGGCAGAAAGCAAGCCTTTTTATTTACCGTTGAAACAGTTGCTAGGGGGCTGTACAGTTGCTAGGCACAGACCAAGTTGGTACAAGTTGATTGGTGCCCAAATTGCTTTCCCATTTTGATAGGTAGGGGCCAGTTAACCTCTAAACTGATTGGCGCTAGCATATAGCAAGGTCATGGGCTCCTAAAAAGAATACATGCTCAAGATTCCGGGCAACTGGGTGGAGGAAACTCTTTTGCCCAAGGCCGTGGGCAGTCTACAGGGGAAGGGGGAACTCTCCGGCCCAAGGCCGTCTCGTCTGTCCAAGAAAAGGTTTTTTTCTTTAACTCTGGGAACTCTCCAGGGTCACGGTGCACCTGGCTTGGGCCTATACAATTTTGGTGCTCTTAGAAGCCTGACTAAAGTTTGGCTGTTTTGGTCTTTTTCTCTACTAGGGACCTGAATCTTAGGCCCGGGGTGAGGGTCCTGACCCCCACAGTATCACTCACCATTTCATGTCAGAGGCTCAATTATTTGCTTGTTAATTCTTGAGCACCAACTGTGATCATGGTAGTATGGATTTATGACTGAACTGTAAATTATCCATCTCCACAAAAGGCTCATAACCCATGCATATAATTTTAAAACTAGTAAATAAGATCTGCGGAGGAAGTTTATTTTTAGTTATATTTTAAGGAATTGTTTGTGCACTGTTGGGTGAGGGGCTGCCTAGGTCTCAGGGTTTTGTATTGTCTGCAGGTGTCAGATTTATGTAGGGGATGTTTGATTGCTCGTGATCTGTACGTGCTATCTATTCTTCCTTTCTCTTTCCCTAAATTTAGGGTAAAAGACCGTAGTTTACTATTATAAGGTTCGGTGTGCTATAGTATGCCATAACAGAGACAGGAAGTCAATGTTTAGTTGGTGTTCGTTTTAGAGATGAGGAGGGATGGAAGGCTTTGGAAGATGGGGATGCTTTGACTTGAGTTCTATAACCTACCATTTTCTTAGCAGTCTCCGGTGCCATGCTGTGCATTACTCCTGATAAGTCACGTAAAAGGAATACTGGCTTCCATGCCCTGGATAACTGATGGTCGATGGACCCTCTAGTGTTTCCCGCACGTCTGCCTGTCTTTGCTTTCCAGTGGGTGTCTTCATTTTCTACCTGTTTTATCGGGCCAGAACCTGACGATCATTCTCGATTGTTTTCTTCCTCTTACTCACTGTACAAGAAACCTGTTTGGACTCCACCTCCAGCTTGAAGCCTCAGTTCCCATTTTGTCCCCCACCATCTGCCCCCTTCCCATGTAACCACCGCCACTCAACCACTGCAATAGTCTCCTACGTGAACTGTCACCTTTCCTTGCTTCTCACTGAGCCTTTTTCTCAGAGTGCTCAGAGACATTGGTTCACAACACAGTGTAAATCGAGCCACTCCTTGGCTTAAAGTTGATGTGCTTCCACTCATAGAATAAATGGAAAGTCATCGCTATAGCTTCTAGGAACCCCTTAATCTACCACCGTGTCCCTAAAACCTCATTACTAGACTGTTCTTTTCCACATAGGTGATGTTGGAGCTTTCTGCCTGGGACTATCTTCTCCTATTGCTGCTTGGGTCTCTATCTATCTATCTATCCATCCATCCATCCATCCATCCATTTACCTCCCTCCCTCCCTACTTACCTACCTATCTTTCTTTGGAGTTAACTGAACCATATCAGGGAGGCTTTTGCAAAAGCTCTCACAACCTCCTTTCCATTCCTCTGACCCTGTCATCTTCATTACTGTATTTGTAGCATGAATTATCAAGCTATCAGACATGATGCCTCAAGGAAGAGGATTATGGCTGCCTGTAATCTCCATCAGTAGGACACAAAGTGTAGTCAAATCACATCACATCTACATGAAATGTTTGACTTCCTCACAAACCTTGGAGCATAATGTCCAGTTGCATCTCTCTGCTGTTAATGTTTACATTCCCGAGCGCTCTTGGGGAATCCTGGAGGTGTCCTGGATTAACTGCGAATGTTATTCTTTGGCTCATTTGATGGTTCACTGCCTGCCTGTTACACTGAAATTTAGACTTCCTGAGATTCTTGAACCAACACACAGATCAATAAACATCAGCTAAGTAAATAAACAAACCACCTTTTCAGACACAGACAGAGCTGGATTCTAGTAGAATTTAAGATCCACCATCAGCTCTCTGCCTCCTGTTCCCTCAAAGCTCAGCTGACCATTCATTCCGTATGCATTTTCTCCACGGGCAATGTTCATGCCTTTTATTTTAATAGCATATATTCAATGTAACAATTGACTATTTTTAAAGATTCATTTTGTAATTATGTAGAATTATGCAGAATGTGCACATGAGAGCAGGTCTCCACCTGGAAGGATCAGAAAAGGGTGTTGGATCCCCTGGAGCGGGAGTGGCAGGCAGTTATGAGCTGCCTGACATGGATGCTAGGAACTGAACTTTGATCTTGTGCAACAGAGGTGACCATACTTAGCCACTGAGCCATCTCTCCAGGCCCCAAAGTGATTGCTCTCATCCTGACATTTCTATGTATCCATATAATGTATGTTGATCATACCTTCTATAACTTCAGGAGAGATTTTGTTTGTGAGACATTAAAATACAGAAGTAAGAGGAACGAAACCCTACCCTCAAGGATTTTATATTTTTATTAAAATTAGTTGAAGACTATATATAAAAAATAAACTACATGTGTGATGGAAAATAAATAAATAAAACTAAGATTAAGGGAAACCTAGGAAGAAATATAAACAGGGTGGCCATGCTAGGTGAAGCCTGAGGACACGTGGGGTGAGCAGTATGGGCCACCCATATAGCTGCAGGATGGGAACATGGGAGTGGGTAGTGTGCTTGGGTCTACTCATAGCCCAAAACACTAGCATAGAGGACTGGGGACTTCTGCTTCCACTCAGAAGCCAGCCACAGATTTCCCAATTATTTAAATGCAATTGAAGGTGCCTGAACTATACCTGAACAAGTGTGAAATATTGTCATATCTATTCACATTCCTCTCTCTCTCTCTCACTCTCGCTCTCTGTCACTCTCTCAGTTTACTTAATGTGTGTTGTTTTGCTTAATTTTATGTAGCAAAGGATAACATTGAAACTCTAACTCCCAAATGCTGGGACTGAGGATGTTAGCCACCACATCCAGCCTATCCCCTGCTGGGACAGAACCCAGGTTTTCCTGCAAGCCACACAGGCACTCCACCTACTGAGCTACCCTGGTGCTATGCTTTACTTCAATGCATTGTATCTGGTGTATGAGCACAACACACACTAGAAGAAAGTGGGCACTATGTTTTAAGACCAATTTCTTGGATAAAATTCATTAGCAGATATTCATTTCATGCATAAATTACAACTGTATACTCATTCTTTGGCTCACACAAATACTAAGAGGCTGACATATATATATATAACATATTTATATAAATATGTGTGTGTATATCCTATTACTATTATTATATAATATAATTATTGGTATCATCTCATTTAATCTTCAGGCTATCATTCTGAATGAAGTTCTATTACTGCTTTCACTTAACAAATAGGAAAATTGAGCAGAGAGATGGCGAATTGAGCTTGCCTCTCAAGTGAATACTAGCTAATTGTTTCGTTCAGTCACAGTGCCCAATCAAGTCTTCATTCAATTGTGAGAATAATAGGCAAGAAAAAGACTCTGCGCCCGACACTCTTCTCTTCCTATTTCTATTGACATTTTCACTGTGGGGTGGGGAGGGAGTCCACAGCTTTCCCTGGGCTTCTCCATGAAGACTAAGGATTTCTCGGGGCCAGTTCACCGCCGTGTTACCCTGGGCAGAGAATTAGAGCACCTAAGAAATGCTTTGTGCTTGCATAGCAGCTCTACTCATGGCCCGGGGACTGTAAAATATAAGTTATTAAAACAAGAAAGAAGTAGAAGAAACTCTAGAAATTTGGGAAATGTTCAAACGCATTAAAACAATTACAAGTGGAGTTGAGGGAGCCGCAGGTACCTCATGTCTCCTCGCTTTCAGAATCATGTTCAGCTGCCAAATTGAATAGCAGGAGGCCCGGGAGACATTCCAGCAGGCTGGAACCAGCCAGACATGCCCTCCAAGTAGCAATTGCGAATTTGTTACTCTGTCTCCTGTGAAGATAATGTTAACCATTGACATGTTTTTAAATTCCCTGATCTGACTTACCTCAACGATTCTACCGTGTTTATGCTTTCTGATTTATAATTATTTTAAGTCAAATTTCTCTCCCAAGGCAAAATCTTCAGGTGTGTGTATATATACCAACGCAGACATGTATATATATGTATTTTTTCATGCCAAAGCAGCCTACACTGGTATCATCCTTCATTTTTCTGCTATACAGAGAAGCCACACATCAACACAGTGCCTTTTTGCCACCTAGTGGGAAACTTAACTTTGCCCTTGTTTTCTCCGTCTCCTGTCTTCTAAGAGATGGTGGAAATCTACTCGAGCTAACGCAGAGAGGATGGCTGTAGGCGCACCTTCGGTATGTTACATCGGAAAGACACGGATGGTCCAGAAAGAAGACCCAGCAGGGGTTGGAAGTAAGTGAGAAGCACCCTTCCTCTGGGTTCTCAGGGCTGGTAATTCATCGGTATCATTGTCCTGTCATTCTTTTCTATGTTCAAATTTTAGATTGCAGCCCTTTAGATCAATACTGCCCATAAAACCTTATTCTGAAGTGCATAACTCTAACAAATTACTTACGTCCAAATTCCACGTGCCCGTGGACTTTAAAGTACCTGGGAAAAGAGGGGCAAAGTCATGACTAAATGTCCAGCTATTAAAAACCTCCATCAATAATAATAAGAGCTTCAAGTTAATGAGAGTTTATGACACACAGGATGAGATTTGATAATGCCTGGGAATGGCTGCGCCTAGTGGCTGTCATAGAGTTAGGGCCCAATAAATCATAATTATTTGGTGCCAAACACTGCGTTAATTACCTCATATCTATTATCTTGCTTTACCCTCACGAATGCCTTGGAAGTAATAATTATTTTCTCCATTTCAAACTTGAGGAGCTATGTCTTACAGGTCACTGGTAAATGGAAGAGTCAAAATTTAATACTGTCTTTGTCTCCTTTTCTGTCTCTCTCTGTCTCTCTCTCCCTCTCCCTTGCCCTCTTTCTCTCTCTCTCTCTCTCTCTCTCTCTGTGTATGTATGTGTGTGTGTAGCTTAAAATCTATTTTACAACCTATGCTCCTATTGTTCAAATCAATAAGTCAATAAACAAAATAAAAACCCTTTATTCTCCTGCTAAGTCACAGTTTTCTTGATATATGGCTCCGTGGCAGGGCTACTAATCTTTCTTACAGTAGTATATCTTTCCATTTAGATGGATTTGAAGTAGCAATAAGATCTAACTATAAACGCAAAGTCTCTAAACAGATCAATAAAGGTTTTAAAAGAGCTTGGTGCCCTCTAAGAGAAAGCCCATTGCTTCACAGGAGCTGAAGACGCAATTGGTGCTATTCAAGACAGTAAGTTATTATGATGGCCATCTCACCCGCTAGCATGAATTAGCGGGAGAAATGTCGCCAGGAGGAAGAGCAGCAGTGACTTTTGATGTCATGTCAAAGGTCGGGCATCATAAGCAGGGACTCTGAAACAGACAGGCTGGGACTGAAAGCCAGTTCCTCCATGTACTGACTCTGTGACTACCTGCAAGTCATTTAATTTCTTCTTGCCTCCCTTTGTCTTTGAAAGAAAAAACAGGGGCCAGAAAGATGCCCCCCAAGCCTGCCGACCTGAGTTGGATCCCAGGGGTTGAAGGGGAGAATTGACTCCCGACCCCCACCTGTGCACCATGATACATATGTTCCCATGCTCATGTACACACTAAATAAATATATAATAAATTTCTTTTCAAAAAGAGAAAAAAAGGGGGCGCTGTGTTGGTAAAGAGATTGCTGGAAAACTCTGAGGATTCACATGGTGGGTCCAAAAAGCCAGCATCACACAAGACAGCTGGGCACAGTGGAGCTTATCTGAAGTCCCAGAGCTGGGGGCGTGGGGACTGACCAGTAGATGCAGGGGTTTGCTAGCCAGTCAGTAAGGGCTCTGCATTAAGTGAGAGACTGCTTATCACAAAATAAGGAAATGAAGAAATATAATTTGGGGAGATCAACTCTTGGCCCCCACAGGCATGCGTGTGCAGACACACAAATACACACGTGGGTGATCTCTCCATACACGTGCACACATATTCAATATGTTCAAACATCTAATTTATTTTATACTTTTTAAAAATTTTATGTGCATTGGTGTTTGGCCTGCATGTGTGTCTGTGTGAGGGTGTCAGATCCCCTGGAACTAGAGTTACAGTCAGTGGTGAGCTGCCATGTGGGTGCTGGGAATTGAACCCTGGTCCTCTGGCCGAGCAACCAGTGCTCTTAACCTCTGAGCCATCTCTCCAGGATCCTCAAAAAAATTTAAAATAGAGAAGATCCTATCAGTTATGTGTTCAAAATAGTAATGAGAAGGTAGCATAAAACACCATTTGGTGAAGACGCTCTCTTTCAAAGCTCATGTTGTTGGAAGAAAGTTAATTATTTAACTGAGATCATGTGGCCAGTGAGACTAAAGGTGACCCCTATTCTAGAGCCAGGGATGATGGTGAGGACTCAGCCATCCTGAAGCTGAGAAGCAATTAGGTCTGACAACGAGACTGAAGCAGAGGTCAGTAAAGATGAAATTAGAAAGGAGAGAACCAGAGGGAAAAAATTGCAGAAACCTTTACAGTATCTTGACGCTGGATGCGATGCGTGGGTTGGTTAAAAGAAATACAAGCTAATGAGTCTCGCGGCAAAAACCAAGAAAGGGGATTATTACCTTAATGGCTCATTTGCTTCTCAGCATTTAAGCTGTGAAGGATGGAAAGAATATTAGGATTTCACACACATTAGAAACCGTTCTGGCCTCCGAGAGACCGCAGACAGCGCTGCAAGGCAGTATGGGCCTGGATGATAAGCCGTGTGAAAGAGGCGAGGACATTTTTGACAGACATTTTCACGTTGACAGCTATGAGACCACTCGCAAATAATAAGACACTTTAAAACAGAATGATATGCATTGATGTTGAAAGAAAAATAACGAAAAAGAATCCGGCAGAATGTGGCGTGTCCCATAATGATTGAAGTTCAGTGATTGTGATAAACTTCTTCAAATAATGTAATTATTAAGACAAAAGTCAGTGGGTATCCGTATCTGCTGTATCCACTCTTACACAACACTATCCTTTTCAGTTATCTATACCCATATTATTATAATTTCTAAACTGTTGGAACAACATCTTATAGCGTACCATCTTGTGGGTAGACACACTGACTCTCGGCATCATTTGTGTTCTTACGAGTGCTGAATTCAGCTGGAGCAGGGATCAGATCAGGGCTGCAATTAGCAACCACAGGTGGGTTGAGTGGTGATACCTTTCTTCCCACATGGCTTTCTAAAACTCTTGACTTTCTTCCAACATAGCAATTTAGGCTTCAGCAGGTCCA
Source organism: Cricetomys ansorgei (assembly GCA_026225945.1). Taxonomy (NCBI): domain Eukaryota; kingdom Metazoa; phylum Chordata; class Mammalia; order Rodentia; family Nesomyidae; genus Cricetomys; species Cricetomys ansorgei. The sequence continues at coordinate 2,469,064 of JAMJFZ010003970.1, forward strand.
AAGTAGAAGCTTACAAACTACCTCCCCTCGGCAGACCATGAATCATTGGCCCCATTTCATTTGGGTCTGTGATGAGGCAGTACATCCCAGTGACTGCTTTAGTACATCAAGAACTTATCACTTCATGGTAAGGAAGTTCCCAACAGGAGGAGGGAGAAAAAGACTAGGTTCCCACAGTCCCCTCTGAACGAATGCTCATATCATCAAAGCCCCTCTAGGTAGGCCCAACCTCTTGAAGCTCTCAGTTCCTCCTATTAGCAGCTAGGTGGACTCCAAGTCATTAACACACGTCAGCCCAAACTGTGGTGCCTCAGCCCTAACAGCCTAACAGATCTGTGCTATGTTCCTATTCATTCACATCAGCCCCAGACCTCACAACCTCATGTTGTTGTGATGGAAAACCAACAAGCAGTCAGGGAGCAACTTGAACCTGTTTTTCATCCCAGGAGTAGCTATCAGACATATTTTTTTCTCTAATGTGCTCAGAAATACATTTCAAGATTGCCGGGAGGCATTACAGAACTGCCAGTAGCAAATATCCTTTTTCTTTCTTTTTTTGGTTTTCCTAGACAGGATTTCTCTGTTGTAACTCTGACTATCCTAGAACTCACTCTGTAGACCAGGCTGGCCTCCAGTTCACAGAAATCCACCTGCCTCTGCCTCCTGAGTGCTGGGATTAAATATAACCAGCACCGCTTAGCTAGTTGGCAAGCTTTCTTAACCAGTTAGTTTCATGAAAAACAACTGTGAGCATTCTGCATACTAGGGTTTGTGCAAGAACACAAGGTGGTTGCAGGGAAGAGATGGTCAGTGGCTTTCAGAGAGCTCACTGTGAAGGCTCCTTCCACTGGGAGAGGCGGCAAACTCATCCACAGCAAGGTGGATAAGTGGTAGAACCTTTGCTCCTGGGAGGAACCCAAGGCAGGTGGTAGGAACAGCATGCAAATGAAACCATCTTCCTATGTGGTGACCAGGCATGTTAGAAGTCTCCCTGGACATAACAAGACAGCAAGCCTTGAGCAAAGCAGGCTCGAGGATTACCTGCCACAGATGACGTGGGGGTTTTTTTTTTTTATCTTTATGGGGACATTTTGTACATTTAGTATAAACCAAACTGTGTGCAGCCTCTTATAGTTAACACGTGAAGTACAGTATGAGCCAATCTCCTCGTCACCCATTAGGACAACGTAGTGTAAATTTCTGAACCATCATTTGGAGTTTTTCATGTCAATAATTAACTTGATAAGCTACAGAGCCACGTGTAATTTTCTCTTGTGCTTTCAAAATACCTAATAATGCTGAATATTCACAAATAGCTACTAAAGTTCCCACATGTTGTTTAGTTTTATATATATATATATATGACTAAATCGTATGACTAAACTCTACATACGTGTGAGTAAATTACATATATAATAATATGTATATCATATGTTATATGTTTACTACGTATTATATAAGGTATATGTGCTACGTATAGTGTGTATGGTCTGTATACATGTATATAAATTATATGGTGTGTATGGTCTATACATAAACATGTGTATGTACACACATATATATATGTGTGTGTATATATGTATGTATATAGACCATACACACCATAAATACACACACACATAGACACAGATCATACATACCATACATAGCACATACACATCTATGTATATGTGTGTGTGTTTGTGTGTGTATACATACACTGTAAATAGTGACTCAGACCCAGAACAACTTAATTAGCAAAGCTCACCTCTATCAGCATTTGATCTGCAAAGAACTTTAATATGCTGGCTGACAACACACACGCACGCGCGCGCGCGCGCGCGCACACACACACACACACACACACACACACACACACACATACATTGCATTTTGGTAGCTCAGGGCTATTCAAGCTTCCAAACACTTGAGGCCTGTTAATATTCTAACATAACTCCCACAGCTGACTCCAGTACCTTTGCAATTTCTAATAAAGTCTCTCTCAAGTTCACTTTTTTCTCAACAAACAAGCTACTGCTTTGGAGTGTGCTGCGAGCAAACTGAAGTGTTAAAAGAATGAGCCATACACAAACTCTGTATGTGTGTACAAACTATATACATTATATATTATATATATATTTATATTTATGTAAATACACTGTGTATGTGTATAAATTATATATGTAATATATGTATTATATATTACATGATATTTATAGTATTTATATAAAGACAAAAACTCTGTGTGTATAAATTATATATAATACATGTATTGTATAATATATATTTATATTTATATAGATATACAAACTGTGTATATATATATGTGTTTTATATATGTGATATATAATATGAATACACAAACTCTGTGTATGTACAAATAATATATATGTGTATATAAAATATTTATATTTATATAAACTAACTCTGTATGTGTATATAATTTATATATAACATGTATATCTAATATTTATATTTATATAAATAAAGTTTATTTATCGCCTTTTTATTGTTTTAACACTTGAGTTTGCTCATAGTTAACTATGGTGAGGTAATTAAGAGTGGCAGCACCATTCATAAATGTCTTCTGGAGCATGGAAAAAGAAAGTACCCATCCCTCGAAGGACCTCAATGATGGAGACGACTGAGAAGCTCGAGGAGAAAGCGAGCTGTACAAGGCCCAGCAGAAGCAGTGAGAAGCAGTTCGGCACATTGCATTAACAGGCAGGAACTCCTGAGACAACAGCACGGCAGCGCAGGGTTTAGACAGTAAAAATGATCTCGAGGTCTTAAGTAATATCTGCACTCTACTTACATAGGTATGGAATTTTAAGTAGGGAATGGCAAAGTGTGATATTGAGGTTGACAACGTTTGCAACTTTAACAAAGAGATTTAAAGTGATCGACTTAGTTCACTTACTCTCATCCATAAGACTGTAAGAATACAAGACAGGAATATAGGCGCACACCCGTAACCCCAGAACTGGGGACGTGGAGACAGATGGATAAGGAGTTCGGGGTCAGCCTTGTCTACACAGAGTTTGAAATTCCAGGTCAGCCTGAAATCCATGAGACTCTATGTCAGAAGACAGTAGGGAATAAGAAAAAAAAGGGGGGAGGCGGTGAGGAGAGGAAAGAAGAGGGAGGGGAAGAGAAGGGAAGGAGAAGGCATGGGGAGAGAGGAGGGGAAAGGGAGAGCGAAGGATCAAGAAGAGTACTATCACTCTTGCCCTCTGAGCAAAATATATTGAATTGTTGCTTGGAGACTAAAACAAACTAGTGATTTTGCTTAGTTATAATCTCTGCCGCCACCGCCGCCGCCGCTCGTGCTGTACTTTGAAATGTGTTTATTTTGCTGCTTTGAGTGCAGAGAAAAGACGGAGAAAACGTGCAGGACAAAACTGTCCAGGGAAACTCAGGACGGTTATAATCACCCTTCCCGTAACCGCCACCGGCATCTGTAGAGCCAACTCCGCTCTCTTGCGTAATTATCAGCGGCCTTCCAGTCTTCATGGTCATGATCAAAGTTCGTATCAGTGTCGTGTTCTCTCTAGGCACCACATTCCCTGTCTGCTTCCCGTTGTTACTGTGGCACATTAACTCATCCTGCTTCCATTTATAAAGACCTCCCTAGATGCGGCCACCTTGCCTTCTCCTGACCGCCATGAGTTTTGCCACCTCCTTTGACCTTTAGGAACGCAAGAATATCAAAACCCAATCCATTCCAGGAAGCCTTCTCTGCTGGAGTAGCCTGAGTTACATTCATTTCTGTCTTATTCCTCTCTCATCCTAGGTTCTACACCATAACTCTATATCTAGTTCTGTGCCACGACTTTATTCTAGAGTTGCATTATAAGATGTTTTAATGACTTTTATTTTACTGATTAGAAAAGGAGTGCTCCAGGGCCTGGAGAGGTGGATCTGTGGTTAAGTGCACTGGTTGTTCTTCCAAAGGACCCAGGCTCAATTTCCAGCACCCAAATGGCAGCTTACAGCCATCTGTAACTCCAGATCCAGGTAATCTAACACTTTTTCCGGGCCTCTGCAGACGCCAGGCATGCACATGGAACATGGATATGCATCCAGACAAAATAAGGACACATATAAAATAATAATGATAAGAAATTTAAAAGATGAGCACCCCAAAGGTCAGAGTGCTGCCTTGTAACTCCTCACCCCGTACCAGGGGAGTGGTTTTTATATCCTACATACTGATCAGTTTCTTCACATATGAACAAAGCTGAGCTCAGTCAGGGTATTAGAAGCAGGCTGAGGAAGAGATAGGGCAAATGAGAAGAGATGAATGGCAGAAAGCGAAGCTAGCATGGGCTTAGAGTCAGGGCTTGTCGGGGCTCCTTACCCAAGAGAATGAGGCAAGAAACTGCGGGTGAATTGGATAAGGTAAAATAAGTCGATTCAGATGTCCCTAAAAGCCAGCTTGGATGGGGAAATGGGGAGAAAACGATGGTTGCAGATCTAGGGATTGAAGTTAACTACCACAGATTGGAAAAAAGACATACTCTGTAGATCAGTAAACAGCATCCGCACCCTGGAAATCAAATGGTGTGCACCCTGCCTCACACACTAAGAAGCACAAAAGTCTACCCCAGAAGCTACTGATCATAGTTTCTGCTGCTGTTATTCACTGTGTAAGACCATGTCCAAATAGGAGTCAAAGTAACTGCAAATAGGAACAAAATAACAAAATATATAGAAAATGCAGGTAAAAGAACCATACAAATTCTCCTGATGGTGATAGGTAGCCAGTTTGAAGAGTTGAATTAGAATCAGCTACATGGAATGAAACAGCATCTTCAGAAGCAAGAAAACCTTGAGGGGGAGGGGCGGTTATAAAAATCTATGGACTAAAATGTGGGCTGGAGAGGTTGGCTAAGAAAGTAGGCCTGGGAGTAGAGGCAGAGTTATTATTTCTAATAATAACGTCTAATAAATCCCAAGAAGCAGATTAAAAGGCTACAAATAATGGGAAGGGATGTGTGGACCCTAAAGTATAAATTCCCGAGTGGCTCAGCGGGTAAAAAGCTTTTGGTGATTTTGCAGAGGAGGAAGAATCAGTTCCCAGCACCCTCGGAGCAATTACTTGGAATAATTCCAGTTCCAGGAAGTCTGGCGCCCTCTTCTGGCCCCTGCCAGCTCCTGCATGCACGTAATGCAAATGAAGGTAATTTAAAAAAAAAATGCACAGGTGCACAGGTAGCTCTTTTTTTTTTTTTTTTTTTTTTTTTTTTTTAGGAGTAAATTTCCAGGCAGTAGAGAGAAAAGATAAACACTGAAGAACTCACAGCGCGGAGCAGGCGAAGGACAGACATCTTATGTATAGATCCCAATCTGATCCTTAAACCTCACTATAGGAGATATAATTGAATTCTTTCAGCAGACAGTAAATGTAAAATGTAGAGATATTAAATACATTTCTCAATGACCAAAAAGTGTGTGGGGGAGTCTTTATCAAAAGAAATCACTTTCTCGAAAATCTTTGAGTAGAAAACATCTATACTCAGGGGTGAGTTGTAACCAATTACTCATAAAGTCTGTCTGGCTTAAGATTAAGGTTTCTGAGGTATTAGCCTGATCTTCAGAGAGGGAAGATTGAAGGTCTAAACGTTTATAATAACAGATGTCCGATGACAGAGAATTAAGGACACGTCTTGCTACAGCAGAAAGCCAAGATACTCAAGAAACGGGAATTCCTTTTGTCAGTTGATGTCTTTAATTACCTTAAAAATCAAAAGACTTGTAGAAATAACTGCATAAAGAAGTTACCATGATAAAAAGTGGAAAAAAAAAAAAGATTTACATGGGCACTGCAGAGACCAGAGGTCCACAGAGTCGAGGGCTCATGCGGGCACCCACGGCGCTGGGAAGGAAGCCAGAGAATCAAGCCAAAGAGGATTATTCTCAAGCCTTTATATCTAATGAAATTTGCTGGGTTTTTCCTCACTTGGGCCCCAACACATCCTCCTCCTTCTTCCCAATTTCTCACTCTTGGAACAGAAATGTGTCTTCTAAGCCTCATGTTCCAATGTACTCTGGAAGCACGTAACATGCAGTGTCACAGGTTCACAGCTGGAGACGAATTTTACCTTGGAGGGAGTCAGAGGTCTCACCATGGCGGATACAAATCGTGCCCTTGTGCTGCCTTTGTGGTTGGTGTTAAAATGAGTTCACATTCTGGGACTGCTGGGTAGAATGAAAGTGGTTGCTGTGTGTGAGAAGAATATGAATGAGGGAGGGAGAAAGCCCAGAACGAGTTAGACTGAATTGTGTATATTCCCTGCAAAATTGGCATGCTGGACTTTTAAACAATAAATATGACTTCCTATAGTTAAGTCTTTGGGGAGTAATTTACATAAATGTGAGCTGGGCTCTTACTTAAGGTGGTTGTGTTCTAAGAAAGAACAGATCCCTCCTTGATGGTCATTAATTGAAAACCACATGAGGGTTCAAAGAGTGGCTGGCTCTCCTCAAGCCAGGAAGAGAGACTTTGAAAGGAGCTAAATTACCAAGAGCCTTCCTGCCTCCAGAACTATGAGAAAACTTAGCGTGTGTCAGAAGGACACACTGTGGAGGGCATCTGGACAGACCAGTACAGCTGGCCAGCCAGAAGAGATTACAAAAGTCAGGTCAGGATCAAACTGGCAACAAGATAAAGCACATTAGATTATTAAACAGAGTATGCATCCGCATGGATATAATGTGCTTATAGGCTTGCAGGATGGCTCAGCGGGTAGGGGCACCTGCCACCAAGCCTGATGACCTGAGTTCAACCCCAGTGTGATGGAAGGAGAGAACTGAGCCCCAATCATTGGCCTCTGACTTCTACACATGTGCCATGACATGCATGCACATGCATGTATGTACACACACACACACATAGAGGGCACACTTCAAAATAAATGTTTCAAATGTCTGTTATGTATATATGTATATCTATGATATTATTATAACCAGGATAAGCTCATAAAACTGCCACAATGGAGAAGGACCTGAAAAGGCACAAGTCATGACAGTTAAATACAATGTAAACTCCTGGTTCAGTAACTGTAACAATATATAATTCTGATAAAAGATATTCATTAAGGGAAGAGGAGCCGGGCAAAGGTTTACAGAAACCCAGAAACCTTCTCAAGTTTTCTATAAAACTGAAGTGTTCTAACACATAAAGGTATGTTTATAAGAATATGTTAGACCCATTTATTTTCTGTGTATCAGTCAGTGTTTTGCCTGCATGCAAGCATGTGTACCTTGAGTGTGCAGTGCCCTTGGAGACCGACCAGAAGGAGGCATCAGATCTCTGTAACTAGAGTTAGAGATGGTTGTGAGCCACCAAACGGGTGCTGGGAACTGAACTTAGGTCTTCAAAATAGTAAATGCTCTTAACCATTAAGGCATCTCTCCAGCTCTATAAAGAGTATTTAATTTTTTTTAACTAGACACAAGGAAATATATGCCATGGGATGTCTTAAGCAGATGAAATTCATCTTCAATGATAGAAACAACAGCAAGCTACAGGTAGAACATAGAGGTGAATGGACAGGAAGTGTGAAGGTAAATTCTGAGTTCTGAGATAAGGGGTCTGTGGTACACATTTGGTGAGGACACTGACGCCATTAGTATGTGATTTCTGACACCTGTAGATCTGAATGTCAAATATAGCTTGGATCCTACAATGGGCAAAGGGGTTCAGTAAGTCTGGGTGGCCCTTCTTGTTCAGATTTGGGTGGGCAGGGCTTCTAAGCACACAAGACTCTGCTTCCATACAGGAGTTCCTCCTCTGACTCTATCATAAGAGAAAGCCAAGCCTGGCTTGTTCTTGAAGGATGCTTCCGACCTCCTTAAGAGGCTTGCCTTTTCACGTCCACGAAATTACACTAAGTAAATGACTACTCTTTCACATCTTCTTGATATATGATGGTCAACCTCCAAACCAAGTTACTGTTTTGTGACAGTATCCAGGTTGGCTTTGAACTCACGCACTCTCTCTTCAGAGCGTTTGGAACTGCCATTGTGCATCAAATGATCCAGGTCAGTCCTTGCCTCACATAAAAGTTCTTTCCCGGATGCGGATGGCAAAATCTAGAGAAGGCTGTTTATTTCCCTATAACAAAAGAGTAGACGCAGCTGAGTGACTGATGCTCCAACGGTCCTTTTATCCATCAATGGTCTAGGACATGGATTCCTGCTTGCTATTGTTGTACCCAGGTTACCGCTGAATATATCCTGGCTTACACAATTTCCTTTGCGAATTTGAGGTATTTCTGTATAAACTGAGTTGGTGCTGAAGCTATTCTGTCCCTATTTATAATACTCATTAGTTCACATTTGTTTGTATTTTTAACAAATGTTAAGAGTCTAAACAATTAGTATAAACATCCCTGAGTAGCATCAATTTTAGACACAGTAGTCAGCTGTTCTCATTATTATACCTGTCCTCAAAGTGGCTGTGTACTAGTTTGTTGAATAGGCACACAGATTTATTGGAAATGTGATATTAGCAAAAGCCAGATGGCCATATTTTTTCATTGAAAAGCAGTGTCTGGTGCTTTTAAAGTGTGGATATTTTTAAACATTGCTTATTAAAATATAATTAATTATACATAATTATGGATCTGGTTGCTGTATTTTCGTACATTCCATAATGCGTGTCAATTATATTTATTATGTGCTATTAACTTTTGTATCCTCCTACTCCTTTAATTTGAATTCTTCTGCAATATGTTTATAATTTGAAGTATAAGCATCCTGACATTCTTCCGCCTGAAGAACAGCAATTATAAGCACATTGTTCAAACTGCGTCGTGCTTGTTGCCTTCACCAGCTGCTTGTGCAGGTAGTGTGTGTCCCTTGCTTTGTGAAAAAGGGCAATTCATTTAGGATTTGATAATCTGAATATGAATAATTTGATAATCTGAATACAGATCGTCATATTAAAATATGACAAAGACGGGGATAATCGTAACAAAAAGATAAAGTTTCATTTCACTTCTTCTGGCTCCAATCAGACGGTAGAGGAAGCAAGGCAGGGGGAGGATTTGGCTCTTCGAGTTACCCCTCTAGAGTCAGGCTCAACATTTAGTCAAGATCTGTCACATTGGCGGCGACTTCTCACTTGGATGGAGGACCATCACACGGCCCGCCTCACATTCAGGGATCTTCCTGTCGTCTGAATAAGGAATTCAGTAGAATTCCTTTAGGGGAATAAGGAAGCGATCCTTCCGAAGGAGAAAGGCTTATGGTGATAACATGTGGCCCAATGACCATCTGCCTTGGGGTTTATTAGAAAACCAATATTCTTTATTTAATCGTTTTCAATTCATCCTCGTTAGGAAACGTCATTTTTCTAAGCGTTACCAATTAGGTATATTGACTGTTGAATAATGATGAGAGTGTACTGAACAATGATGGAATGATATTTAAAATTATAAAAATGTATAGTTTCTGGCCAACATATAATCACAATCAATAAAACCCAATGCTTTTTTTTTTTTTAATGTTTCTTGGGACTGCACCGAAAAGGGTATATTTTTGCCATTTTTTCCCTTGTTCAGTATTTGTGTGTATGAAACTGTGTGTGTGTGTGTGTGTGTGTGTGTGTGTGTGTGTGTGTGTGCGCGCGCGCGCACGTATGTGCACATAGGCATGTGGAGACCAGAGGTTAACATCAGGTATCTTCGTCCATTGTTCTCTTGCTTACATTTTGAGACAGGGTCTCTCACTGGAGCTGGTTCCACTACAACGACTGGTCAGAGAGCCCCAGGGGTCATCTCGTCTCAGCCACCCGAGCACTGGGATTAAAGGCAGAACCACAGTCCCCAGCCTTTAAGTGGGATCCAGGGATCTCGACTCAGATCCACAAACACTTCACCTACTGAGCCATCATCTACAACCCTAGCTTACATTTCTTAAAGCCAGCTTTTATTTCAACCTACCCGGTGCCTGTCTTTGCACACACTAGACTTGGCCTGTCTCTTCATGGGGTGCCTGTCTTTGCACACACTAGACTTGGCCTGTCTCTTCATGGGGTGCCTGTCTTTGCACACACTAGACTTGGCCTGTCTCTTCATGGGGACTTGAAGCACTGTCAAGTTCTTCTGTATGACGATCCTAATCAGAATCCGCTTCAAGGCAACTCTGCTAACAAAGAGCCAGTTTTCGTTTATGGGAAAGTGTCTATTTTTCTTTATCTCTTGAAGAATGAGGTTGCTGGATCTAGAAAGAGTGACTCAGCCTATTGCCGTTTGCTTTTGCCAGGCCACTGCCTCTTCTCATCACAGTCATAACCTCAAAACACAAAGGCTAGTCTCCCACAGACCCCTCTAAGATGGATGCCCACTTCTGTCTTCCTGCTAGCAAGATGCTCCAGGCTTTTCATTAACTTGACCTTGAGGACTCTAGGTGGGCTCGATTTGAGTTCATCTGGTTTGCTTTTTTTTTCTTCACCATTGTTTAGATTAAGGGTTTTTCCATTAAGTTTGCACCTTTTCAGCCAGTTTCTCCATTTCCCCCACTTGTCCTCTGTGATACCTGTTGTAGAGTATAAATAACCATGTTGTAACAGATACTCTCAAGTAACCTATCTTTCAGCTTCTGGCCCATCACCTCTTCTGTTGAACACCCCTACCCTACCTGAATCTTTTTCACTTCAGTTACTGTACTGGTTAAACTGCACGTGAATTGTTGTATGCATGCCTTTATGTTCTCAGACTCTCTAGTCATTCTTGAGTTTGTTTATTCTTAGTTCGTTTATCCTAGTGGCATTCACTGGCTTTCAGTTTTAGAATATTCAAGAGCTGAGCTTTATTGCACTCCGTTCCATCACCATATTACAGACGATGCTTTGGACATCGGTCCCTTCTCCCAGGATTCACTGCTGTTTGCTATCCCTGCCATTAAGTTGTTTAGTCACTTTGCTGACCTGATTAAGAACATCTGTAGTCTTGGTTGCCAGAGACCCCTGAAGTCGCCTCTCAGCTAGTAATTAGACAGAGACTCCCCTAAACAGCTTAACCTAATAAACCCCATACTTTATCAAAGACTGAATGAGTCTAGGCACGCCTTCCACTTTCCCGTGGTTTATGACTTTGCCCTGGTCTCTGATTGCCACTCGGATGGTGGCTCCACAAGGGCTGCTTGTGTCCTTTGCAGACACGCTCTAGCACTGAATGTGCACGCAGCCTCCTAAATTCCTAGGAAGGGTTAGAACTTTTCAAGTCCTTTATGAAAATCTCATTTTTAGATTTTTAATTTTTGGCTCTTGTTCTCCTGCACTTCTGCTGCCGTTCTCAAGCAGCCGTGACCGTAAACGGTATGCAATGATTCCTTTCAACCGAAGCACCGGAGTTAAATCAGCTGTGAATGAAAGGGCTGAGGCGAATCAAAGATAAGGACTGGGCTTTTCCTGGAAGCTACAAGGCAAGTCAATGACGACAACACATCAAAGGTGAAGATGTCGGAACCTCAAGAGCATTCTGACGCGCCAGCTGCCACCGGGCGGCTGGATTTCACATCTGTAGTGGTACTCAGAGACCGTCTCAAGGTTTCCACAGAGCTTGGATCTGGAAACCGAGAGCACTGCAAGTGGAAACCCAGCAATTGTCGTGCTTGGCGTTTGTCGCTCTTACAGAGAGCCAGTCATCTCTCTTGAATCGCTCTCCTAAGTTGCCCCAGTCCTTGGGCTGATTCGAGACTCGTGAACCTGCCAGATTCCATATGTCTGCGGCAGGGTGATCAAGACTCAATTCAGCCATTCTTTAAGAGACAGCCTCTGAAATTTATAGCCGATTGTATGATTTGTTTTTATAAGATTTATCTCTCGTCAATATTTGTTAGTAAAGTCATGCTGGTTTAAATAACTTTTCATCAGTATTTTAGTCATGGCAATATCTGTTAGGTTCTGAAACTTTCTAAATAATCAGCCATTTTAAAGAAAGTTTAAACATGCAAGATTTTAATGACAACCCGTGAAGGGGTGTGATATGAAATGGCAGAGGTTTATAGACTCAGATCTTTCAGAGTGTTGCTGGCATGAACGACAGTTCCTGGAAGGAATTGGAATGTTGAAATTCCAGAGTCTAATGTACCTGGATGGTCTCTAGCCCTCCAAGAAGCCATTCCTGGTCCACCTCTACGTCAGACCTAACATCCTGTGACTAACAGATTAAAAAGCCTCTCGGGGTATATTAACTTAAAGGCCAGTTTCTACCAACCGAAAGGCTAAAGGCTGTGCGCTAGCATCTGAGGCCTGCAACTTCAGTTTCTCTGATATGCTGAAATCGCCCACTTAGTAATCCCACCATTGTAATTTAAGACTGACTTATGACTCATGACCTTTTTGTCCCGTGACATTGGAATGTGGGATCCGGGTAACCTATATCTGTTTTCTCAGGCAATGGTGTATATATATATGTGATCCCAGAATACACTCTCTAATCCCCTTTTTGAAGTGAAAGTTGTTTTTGCATCAACACTTAAGTCAACCAGATCTTGCAACCTACGGTGGGTTGAAGTGAACTGGATAGAATGTATTATGGGAGGAGTGTCAACAATTTACATTCCATCTAACGAATAGGAATAGTTGTATTTCTATAAGAGAGCCCACTTACGACAGTAGCTCCATCTGAGTTAAAACAGAACCATCTGAATCAACGTTTTGGAAGTAGTTTCGTGTATAGAAACGTAGATTTGGGATTATTGGTATTTAGATGCAAGGTCACTAAGTAGTCAAACACAGATGTCTTTCATTTTATTTTGTTGTGTTGCTGATGGGGGGATGGGACCCAGCTCTTCCTATGGGCTAGGCAAGTACTCTCCCGGTAAAGACTAACCCAACCTACTGAAATTGTAACTGCCGTGTGCGATTCAGATTGTGTCTTTTCTAAAATACAAACTTTCTGTCTGTATGATTATCCCAGATTTTTAAAGCAGTTGTTCTCAACCTGTGGGTCGTGACCCCTTTGGGGGTCGAATGACCCTTTCACAGTGGTCATCTAAGATCATCTGCATATCAGACATTCACATTACAGTTCATAACGATAGTGAATTACAGTTATTAAATAGTAACAAAAATGATTTCATGATTGGGGGGTCACAACATGAGAAGCTGTATTAAAGGGTCACAGCATTAGGAAGTTTGAAGATCACTGTTTTAAACTGTCATTTCCCCCTTCAAAAAAATAAAATCCTTTCTATGGATTTGCACTTCTTCTATTTTTCTCTAAGCTTGTTTAAATGAAAACAAGGGAGGCTACAACCTGGACAATGGGTTTAAAAAATAAATAAATAAAAAATAAAAAGCAAAACAAAAAAAATACCTTGATCCATTTGATAACAGGGAGTTAGGAATATGGAAACAAAAACAGAATTGGAAAGCAGCTGAGGGTTCATTATGTTCAGCCTGCCCCTCGGTAGCCAGTAACTTATTGGGATTCATGAAGCCTGCGTTTGGATGCAGTAAATTCATTGCCTTTCAAATAGCCTGCATCACACTGGTAAAAATTATCTAGCTTAAAGGTCTTCCTCAGTTTACTCTGAATTTGTTTCACTAAATTCTTCATGATTCTCTAGGGCAGACTCTCTTGATTTCTGCCATGACACTCTGGGCTGGGTGGTTATCTACTGGGAGTGCTCTCCTATGCATTATAGAGTTGTAACATCCCTGCTCTCGATTCCTGAGAAGTCTCTTATAAAACAGGTTCCTTTCTGTTCCTGATAATCAGACATGTCTGCTGGCATTGCCAGATGTACCTTGCAGGGTATGTCAACAATCCGTCTGTGAACCATTGCTCTAGAAGAAGCCAAACGAACACAGGGTGTGAACTTTGACCTGTTCATAAACCCTCACTGTCATCTGTCTATTCAGCCAAGCTGTGTCACCATGGTCAAGTTATTATTCCTCTCTAAACTCAAATTCTTAGAAGGTAGGATTGCTATTGTCTTATCTCTAGTGATAAAATCAGAAGCAGTGACAACAGATACAAATCACGTGAGCTGTCTCCTGGGACTCAGGAAGTGAGTCATAGATGCAAGTTCCATTCACAGTCTCAAAAAGTTCTTCCTGGAAGATTGTCACTCAGAGAAAGCTATTGCCTAGATGCATAGAACTATAAGAAACCATCAAGCAATAAATGACCAAGGACTTGCACAGTGGAGAAAGTGTTTTCCAGGGTTTGGAGGAGTCATGAAATGTGGGCACATTCAGCCTCTAAAATATCAAAAGTGAAAGTTTTTTCAGCCCACAGGTTTTGGGAAATAAAGGCATTGTCAATCACATGGGCCTATGATTCATATCTTGAAGTCTAGCCTCAAATAAATGTTATATTTATGACCTATAATAAAAAAAAACAGTTGGAAAACCTTAATGAAGATGAGGAAATGCATTTCCACGGATAAAAACAGATCCCAGAGTCTCAAAGAAAAGGTCCCTGCTAATTAGCAATGCCAGAATTACATTCAAAATAACAAAATGTTGGCGACCATTTGATTGGAATTGCATTCACTTATGGAGTTTAAGAAAAGACTCACTCACTGCCATTTACAGATTTAAAAAAAAATGACTAGGTGCTGCTAATTTTCTTTCTGTCCAAAATAGGCCTTTCTAGATAACGATTCAAAGCCTCCAGAGTTGTTCAAATATTAGATAAATAATGAACAATCCTTTAGTGTTCTTATGATCCAAATGTTGCGTGAAACACACCCACACTGAAAGGCTTCCAACTGTTTGCTTATGTTCAGAGTAAACTCTCTGGGCCTCAGTCGGTTACTTTCGGACCAAGTTGGTTGCTTGCTTGGTTACTTTCAAACCGACAAGTAATAATATGAGACACTTGAGTCCATAGCCATGCGCTCTACACTCTGGAATTCGTGGTCGCAGTCTCTTCCCAGCTCAAAATTTCCACCCCAAACAGAGCACAAAAATAGTTTGTTCTCTCTCAGAAAATGACAACTCCCACACTTAGCATCCCCCAAAACCATGCAGTCCTGTCTTTAGTCCTCCTTGTCTTTCAAAGCTCAGGCACTACTTATATCTGAAGATTTGGAGCTGGGGGTCCCGGGTGAGAAAGAACATACGATGTTTGTCTTTCTGGGTCTGGGTAACTCCGCTTAATGTGATGTTTTCTAGTCCCATTTATTGGCAAAGCTCACAGTTTCGTCTTTTCAGTTGAATAGTATTCCATAGTACACATGCCGCAGTTTCATTATCTATTTGTCAGCTGGTGGGCATTTATGTTGTTTCCATTAAAAGCCAATGTGAATAGAGCGGCAATGAACAAGGCTGAGCAAGTATCTGGGAGGTCCTCTGGGCATGCGCCAAGGAGTGGTCCTGCCCACTGCGTCATGGGGTAGGTTAACTTTTAGCTTTGCGAGAGTTCTCCTCACCGGCAGGCAGAGTGTCTGCACCAATTTGCATTCCCACCAAGGGTGAATGAGTCTCCTCTTTCCCCACAACCTCGCACCATTTGATACCTGTTGTTTTGCTGAGCTTTGCCATTCTGACTGGGAAGAGGGGAAATCTGTCGCTTTAATTTGCATTTCCCTACTTTCTAAGGATGATGAATACTCTTTGAGGTATTTCTTAGCCAGTTTTATTTCTTCTATCTTTAACTCTGTTTAGATCCCGTGCCAGTTTTTTTAAATTGGGTTATTTGCTGCTTTGACGCTTTGTTTTTTAATGTTGGTTTTTTTTTTTTTGGTATATTCTGAATAAAATTTTGTCCTTCATTCCTTAGCAAATGGAGTCCTGTTCTGAAAGCCCTAGCCCTACTCACATATTGGAGGGTACTCTTTGTGTTTTCTTCTATCTAGTTTTAGTGTTTTGTGTTTCAAATTGGGGTCTTTGATAGAGAAATTAGACCCATAGTATCTATCACTCTGAAAAAAAAATTAGATCAAAGTCTATCAAAACCACATCTTAGCTATTGTAACAAGCTTCCCTATCTGAGGTCTAGAATACATATATTCAAGCGTCAGACTCAAGGTCAAGGCTAGGTTTCTCCTGTCAGTTGCCAAACTCCTTGACAGAGGTCATGTAATTGTATCGCTGTTACTATGTCTGAACAAATACTATTTTGAACTGTAGTGAATTTGCAGATTCATGAGAAATTAAACAGTATTTGCTTTGTAGTTGGCTCTTTTTTGGCTACTTCCTCTTCTCATGATGGGCCAGGAAGTGAGCTCATATTTCACTGTGCATTGGAAAGGGTTCGGGACTCTTTGAAGAGTATAGGCAACTCCACTTGGGAGTATTACAGGGGGAACTGAGAGACATCCTGTTCCCTGTGCTTTTTTGTCTATCCACTCTTGACTTGTAAAGAAAATGAGTTCCCAACTCAAGGTCACTGCAGCATCTAGGAAACTAAACATGACCAGGAAAGCCATGATATCATTGTTTCCATCCTCAGTCAGTCTAAACAAGACAAAAATTGCTGGATGACATCAAATCACAACTGTAATACACACATACATACACATACACACACACACATACATACATATATATACATACACACACACACAGCACCAAAGATTATTTCTGTGAAGACATGTATCGTCTATAATAATGCGTGCTTTCTAAGACTTAATTTGATCACATTAAGGCAAAGCACTGCATTTTATTTTATCTCCAAATGTTTCCTTCCCTGGGCAATGAGACCTGTAAACACTGTGACTTTAATTTATTCATCTGTGTTCTGTGATCTCAGAACATAGCATGATGCCAGATAAAGTCAGGAATTCACACGTAAGGAGGCTTGTCTGGGTAACTAAATCATGTACAGCTTATACTCTGCTCTATCAAGAGTGAGACGATACTTAAATCGGGCTTGAAATAAATATGCATTAGCCTCGCTTGCCCAAACCTGCCATGCTTATCATGGCTCGTTCTGAGCGCCCTTTACCTCACCAACAGAGAGTGCTTTTCCTGATCTCCAGGAAGCCAATTAACAAACACTCCAGTGTAAATCTTGATAAAGCTATTGGTGTATACTAAAAACTAATTTGAGGATGTTGAGCCATGATTAAGGCAATTAAATACATGTTCCATTGTCATTCATATCTCGGTTATTAACTACTGTAGTATGGACTGAAGTTCACTTGTACAATACATTCCATTATTTGTTCTAGAACGCTTTAACTAATAATTCTAAAATCATTTCCACATAAGCACTACAACTGTCCGCTATGTTCAGAGATGATACAGATATTTAGGTGTAAATAGATAAGAAACACATATTCCCGCTTAGCCTGAAAAATCGCCCATCATGTAACTGTCATTGCACAGCCAGGACTGCCTGCACTAGGCTTCCATTTAAGGATTTAATATTTCTTATGTTCACTAATTGTTACATGTCTACTAAATGTTCTTAAATTCAATGACCATATTTAGCATGATTTGATTTGCACAACTTTTAAGACTTTTCTTATTAGTAAATTCACCTTTTGTTAGGACACGGTCCTACTCTGAAATCCTGACTCACCTGGAACTCACTCTCTAGACCAGGCTGGCCTTGAACTCACACAGAGAGTTCATGCCTCCTCTGTGCTAGAATTAAAGGCATGCACCGCCATGCCTAGATTAATCAATTTGCTTCTTTCTTAAAAAAAAAAAAAAAAAAATCCCATCAGGACATATTAAATGGCTGTGCTTTTTTCCCTGTTGTTGCTGCTTTGCTTTGCAGAAATGTGATAACCAACAACCTGGGCTCATCACGCTCACCTTGCCTATCTATCCACACTTACCTCTCTACCATTCACAACGATAGGTGGCTTTGGTTCAACATTTTTCTAACCACTTTGACCTTTTCTTTATTTTATGACCTTTGTCTCTCTTCCTTATGAACTCATAGGTCTTGTAGATACCACATGGAAAGGGGGAAAAATAATACGAACTAAAGAGGACAAATAGAGAAAAGCAGGTAGTACTATTTGTTTACTGGAGAGATCTGCCTTACAGACCCACAATTTATAACCAGCGCAGAGCTTTCTCTCATCGGGATTAATACTAGAGAGGAACCGGATTTAATTGAAAGCTGCTCAAAACACACTGCTAACATTTCCATCTCCTGGATGCCCCATGGCCCCATTTCATGACATCAGTATCTGTCTCTGAATTTTAAAGTTACTGGCAAGCTAAAGACCCAGTTGCATATGTTTTATCCAGGGTTGCATCCATCACCCTAACTCTGAAGACTTTTCTGTCTCAGCAAAGTTATGTGTTCAGGAGGAATTGGAATTGAAGGTGACATGACATGCTACAGAGAGGAGTGGCTTTCTGGGGTCTACTGTCAGCCTTGCATTCACTCCCTGTGAGTGCTCTCACACACACACACACTCTCTCTCTCTCTCTCTCACACACACAAAGTGGGCGGGGGGCGGGGTTCAGAACAATACAGGATCGGACATATGTCATCCTGGCCTACAATTAGCGTATCTGAATGTTTGTGTTTCTTGTAGAAAAGATGGAGAAGGACCCACCCCAATATTTTCCAACTTTGGGAGGTTTCTCTCAAGAATCTACTTACTGAATCCTCCAAAGCAACAATTTTCCATCTCTCTGGCCATTCTAACCATGACATGATTTTTGGCCTGGATCCCAGCAGGGGAGGTATCTTTTATCAATCATCTAACTAGTGTGCTCATTTAAACCATCCCGACATTTGCAATGTCTCTTTGCCCACTGTTACGGGTTCTAGAAATACGGTATGTGCATCTCTACTGACCTTCCTATACGGACCACATTTACACAGTTTCTTTCAACCGCAAAGACTTGACATTCCATGAGCAAAAGCAACAAGATTCAAAATTTATAATTTTAATTGAGAAGCTGTAAATGCTTTTGCTTCAGTACAGAAAAATTTAAATTCAAGTACTTCTCTACCTGACAAAGAACTTCAACCCGGTTTTACCTTTCTATATATAATGCCTAGGGGTGGGGGTGGGGACGTGTTTATGAAGAACAAGCTAGGGTTGAGAACTGGGTCTTGTCTACAATCACATAAAGAAAATTAATGAAACTATAAACTTTCAGAGCAATGACCCAGTAGGTAGGATTCGGGCTCCCAAAGACTGAATGACAACATTGTTAAAGAACATCTGGATGCCCTTTAAAAGCCTACCTCCTGTTTTTAGATGCTCAGTAATTATGGAGGAAATGGCATCCCCTCTTTCATAAATACAAGCAGGAACAAGCACTTTGATGGGCTTCAGGGTGCTCTGGGATAGGCCAACTATCCCAGAAGGAAGGAAAACAACTAACAAGGCTTGAATACACATGGAGAGGTGACAGGCTCTGATGCCAGGACTAAAATATCCCCAGAGTTAGACTTCTGCCTGAGCTGCTGTTTGGCTTCTGGGAAAACACAACAAAGTTTTCCTAGAATTTTTAAATTTCCCCTTCTGTGCTACTTGCTCATTCTCTTTATTGCATAATTATCGTTGCTTTTTTCTGTTAATTTGCATAAAGGCTAAACTGCCAAGATGGACAGCCTGGGTCTGTTGGGCTAGTTCACAGCTCCTTGGGAAGATGAGGTAGGAAGGTTACAAGTTCAAGGTCTTTACAGGACAACGCAATGAGACTGCCTCAAAATTCTAAAAGGGAGCTTGGGTTGGCAGTAGAGTATTTGCCTAGCAGGTGCGAGGTGCCAGGT
Organism: Cricetomys ansorgei; assembly: GCA_026225945.1. Taxonomy (NCBI): domain Eukaryota; kingdom Metazoa; phylum Chordata; class Mammalia; order Rodentia; family Nesomyidae; genus Cricetomys; species Cricetomys ansorgei. The sequence continues at coordinate 2,488,704 of JAMJFZ010003970.1, forward strand.
TCAAGTCCCACCACCACAATCAAGATTTATAAATTCATTCACATCGATGTGTATACATGCATCTTCACAGGTACAGAGAGAGAAAGACACACAGAGTGATTCAGCTATACTTTTCAGGAAAAAAATGGATACTAAAATCCTAAGGATAATTCTACTGTGCAGTCCATACTGCCACTCATCCCAGCAGGGCTTAAGAACCATGAACAGCCGTGAGAGTCTTCTAGGAGTTGTCTTTTTTTCAAAACCAGTTTGAGATTTTTAATAAAAAAATATTGAAGAAATGGAACACAAAACCCGCAAAATGACAGCTTGGGGCAAAGAGGGTTAACTGAGTGAGCCCAACACTATGAAAATCACAGCACACAGATAACATTTTAAACTCCTGTGATTGCTCTACAAAATGTCTTGACTTCGATAAAAATGTGTTGGTTTTTTCCCCCCCCTCAGTGACCCTCTTATTTTAAGTTGGGTCTATTTAACCTCTGCACCAAATTGGAATGCAACTAAGACGAGCCACCATGGCTAATATCTGATTTCAATGAAACGATGTGAAAACTAACCGTTTATAAGGACTGTCTGGGGGGATTTTTGTCTCCTGAAAGTACACAAGGAGAATCATAAACGAAACCAGAGCAAAACACAGTGCAAACATTTGGACTCAAACATTGGCACACAATATAAAATCACTACTGACAACACGGTCTGTTTAGGATGACTCCCCTGAGCCTTCAGAGTACCTCTCTGCACACAATATAGACAATTCCTGTGAAAATATGATTGACACAGTCAATTAAAGATTCTGGCATTTGCAGATTAACTGGAAGGCTGCAGGCAGCTCTAAGAAAATATACAAATAAAACTAAACTCCTATTATCAGAAAACCATCAATGACCCGCTATTGCAGGTAAGTATAACCAAGAAATCCATTACATGAAAATATATTTAGAGGAATTATGATGTTTTTGTTATTTTTAATGATTAATAAACATAATCAGAGCCTGGGTACTACTTAAATTTTTGCTTTCATGTTCAAGGTTGCGAGTTACTTTTCAAAACGCTCATGGCTTTCCCCTAGGCCTCACATTTGAATCTGCGAGAACTGCCTAAAATTAGTTTTTGAATATTGACTGGCAAGTTTCAAAGTTCCCTTTTTATCGGGCGTCTAACAGTTCCACTGGTATTTATGAAACAGACCTTTCATCACTCTATTAAATCTCATTAGTGTCTTTACCCAAATAATTATTTCTCCTTTCTACCAAAACAGGGAGGATAATTACTTTGCTAAACAGTCATTACGCAATGAAGCACGAAATGTCCTTACGGGAACCGGAGAGAATCCGAGGGCAGCCAGGGACAGGGAAAACAGCCCTCACATTAGCTTCGCTTCCCTGAGCGCTTCCACACAAGTGTTTCTCATCCACCTCAGCTGTGGGGAGCACGAAGCTCCAATCGTTCCAATCACGGCTCCTTTGCTCAAGCTGGTTTCTCCCAGTTACCTGTTTCCAAATGACCTCGACATGAGCTGCTCTCTCCAGCTCATTCCTGAACAGGGAGACTCAACACCAATGCTCTGACCTCAAGATATCCACATTTGGAAAAAAATATAATGGTAGTGCCTAATCCTGAATTGGCCCAGCTGGTGACCTTGGTCACGGCCCTCATCGGCCCTCTATTCTTAGTGTCTCCGTCTAACAAATGACGGAGCTAGATGGTTGATCTTAAAACCCCTGGGCTCTGACATTATAGATTCAGTTAAGGAGCTAGAAGGCCTGCCATGATTAACAGCCAGGACTTCCTCGTTCATTTCTGTCTTTGATAGGAGGGGAAAAGCATAAAGCTATTTCTTACCTCGCTCCTTTTATTCAACAACCCGATCCAATTAATTCCAATTAAAATTTGTAGTTTTAATTACTTAGTCTGATGGATTTTTTTTTTTTTTACAAAACCCCCTGCTTGTAAATCTTTGCCCTCCCCTTTCAGCGTGGCAACTGCCTAGAGCTTTGTTAATTCCTGCTTCTGATTCATTATTCTTTGTTCCTATTTATTGATGAAGCCCTTTTCTCCCCTTCTCTCCTAATAGGGATAACAGTTTGTTGAAACAGAATTTTGAAGTGTTATAAAGATCTGAAGTTACCTTGATGCTGTTTCACTCACAGCGGTATAGAAATATTGTTAAAGAGGGCCTGGCCCAGCTGAAACAGGGCAGCATCCTGAGTGCCTGTTTTCATCCCTCCAATTATCTCCTAATCACCACCACCCCCACCTGCACACACACACTCCCGCCCCTCCCACCCCACCCCGGCCCTATTTGTGCCTTCTATGTCACATGATATCTGAAGTAGAAGAGAACCCGTATACCCAAATACATTCCTCACACTTCTACGTGGTGAGATACTCTGTGAACTTGGTTTGTATTTTATCGTACCTCAGAGTCGGTTAAGAATCTGAGACTTCTGAGGACAGAGATTCTCCCCTGTGACTTCCAGTTCTTTGTAACGCCCAGAACGACATGAGAAAATAATACTTAGATCCTTGTTGGATGTGTTCATCCGTTAAAAGTTTTAAATGAATGAATCGGCTAAGTGCAATTAACTGTCATCTAGTTCTTTTACTTGAAGACTCTCATCCTTAATTAATTGCGGTCCGATACCGTATCAACACTTCAACGATGACTTTGTCTCAGCCACTGTGCTGAGTGTGAGCCGAATTCCTCTGCCTCCTACACCAACTGCACTAGGGAAATGTCGTCAGTCTTTAATTACTAAGCGCAGAGTCAGAAAAGATAATTTACTAAGGTTTCAGAATTCACAAGTGACAAAAAAAACAGAATTATGACTCAATTAAAAACAGAAAAATTTAAACATTGAAACATCCATTAATGTAAACCACCGTCATTCTAATTTTTCCTTCTATGACTACTGGTTTTAGCTAATGATGTCAGTATTTTTTAAACGTACTATAATTTTTCCATGGTGCAGTAGTTACTTTTCTCTTTGCTGTGATTAAAATGCCTGACAAACAGCAAGTTAACAGGGGAGGGGGTGGTGGTGCTTATTTTACCTTACACTTGGAGAATATACAGTCCACTGAGGCCGGGGAGGCATCGCAGACGGGAGACCAGTGAGTTCTTCAGCCAGCAAGCAAGCAGAGCCCAGACAGGAAGTGGGGCTGGGTTATATACCCACAAGGCCTGGCCCCTAGGGGCCCACTTCCTCTAGTAAGGCTCCACCTCCTAAAGGTTCCAGGACCTTCTGAAAACAATTGCCATCATCTGAGTGCCAAAAGTGCAAAGTGCAATCAGGTGAGCATCCAGGGATGTTCGCAGTCAACCACAGCACACCAGGTGAGACTTTTTTGTTATAACTAGCACCTCAGTGTTTGCATGCTTGACTAACAGAATCCCACGAAATGAACACCGTCAAGATAATCCATTCTCCCACCAGGTCAACCCTACTCTCAGACAAAGCCAGTAATGATGATAACACTCAAATGACATTACTTTTGCTTTTCTTACTATGACTGGTAGTTGTATTATCCGTGCAATATGTTATGTAGAAAATGTGATTATATTAACAAATATGGCTTCTACTCATTTATGGGAGATTATCAGTCCTCTATTACAAACGGGCATCGAAATATGAGAGAGACAGGACGATGAGAGGCCACAGATAGCCATAGATAGCCATAGATAGAAGCCGTAGATAGATGGAATGAAACAAGCCTTGAATTAGTTATCTCCCTCGTTGCTTTCACAAAATACAGGACTGAAGTAAGTTCAAGGAGGAAATACTTATTTCCCTTCCTGGTTCAAGGGGAAGGCCATGACTGTGGGAGAGCATGGTGGCGAGAGCGCCAGGCTGCTACAACCCTGCGCCTGAGCCTTTTCTCCTTCTTATTCGGCCAGCCCTGCAGCTCACGGTGTTGTCCACAGTCAAGATGAATCGTCTCACCTCGGTTAACCTATTACAGGTAATTCCTCGCAGGCATGCCCAGAGTGTTGTCTCCTTGATGATATGAGATACTGTCAAAGTTGGCAGTATTAGCCATGCAGACCTGTCTGTATTCCATGACAGGTTGGTAACTATCCTATGTACACATTTCTATCGTCCTGCACAGGCTCTGGCCCCGCCCCACTCCAGCCTATGCCCTTCTAGCAAACAGACCTCAATCATACCCTCCCCAAGTCACCCCAATGGAGTCCTAAAAAACTATCCTAGAATCTGTCCCTGAAATACACCCCTGCAGTATTGAGTGACTTCCTCACCAACCAGGGAACTGCTCCCCTCACCTTGTATTAAAGGGAAAGCCTTGGTCGCTTTTCCTTCCCATGTCATAGGAAGAAGAATGTAATGTTGTCATCTCTCGATGAGTAATTTATTCTGCATCTTCTCTTCTGGGTGTGCCTAACCATCCGTAGGCTGTAAGTCCAGTCATGTAATCTTGCAGACTGTAGTCTCTGGGAGGCATAGACAGTCTCCAGTTAATGTACTTTTATCCCTCATGCCATGTCTTCATTACTCCCTGTTACTCAAATTACCAGATGTCACACAGGGAGAAGCGTCATCCCATAGATGATCAGCAAGCATCGGGTGATACTCTGCTCAACATACCTTTCTTATTCGTTTATGTGTGTGTGTGCATGTGCTTCTGTGAGTTTATGTACACCGTTTTGTGGGCAGCTGGCATTACAGGCAGTTTTGAGCTGTCTTGTGTGGGCTCTAGGATTCAAAGTCAGGTCGTTTGCAAGAGCAGTAAGCACTCTCTTGACCACTGAGCCACCTCTGGAACCACAGCTTTCTTGTGTTTGATTTGGTTTTAAAGTTAGAATGCAAAGTAGTGGGCTGATTGTGGTATTCTTATTACACGCTGTGTTCTTGCTTCCTCCTCCTTCCTCATCCCTCCTGTGGCCTCCCGCTGGTCCCTCCCCTCATCAGTCCCTTCTGCTCCCAAGTTATTTCTATTCTATCATGTTTTCCCTTCACTTGAAGACTTCCTTTTCCCTTCACTTGAAGACTTCCTTCTCCCTCTCACAGTCCTCTTTCTCCCTTCATGTCACACACACACACACACACACACACACACACACACACACAAGAGCACAAACACTGTGCATGTAGTAGTAAGCTATTGCTGGGGCGGCTCAGCAAGGCAGACAGAGAGGCATATTTCATATGTGGAAGCCCTGCCAGACCTCAGCAGAGGGAACCACCGTCATGGCCAGTGCCATACTCACCAGTGGAACCCCGAGAACTTCTGTGCTCAGGTGTTTTATTGATTCGGAACTCCTTAGGTGCTCTACTGATACCATGTGCAGATCATAAGCAACCCCACAGAAATCCAACACCTGCAGACAATACAAAATGCCCTAGACAGCCCCTCACCCAACAGCGCATAAAACAATTACTGTATATATAACTAAAAAATAAACTTTGGCAACAGTGCGTGTGTGTGTGTGTGTGTGTGTGTGTGTGTGTGTAGTTGTGTGTGTGTATGTTTGTGTAGGTGTGTATTTGTGTGTATGTGTATGTGTAGGTGTGTTGTGTGTGTGTGTGTAGGTGTGGTGTGTGTGTGTGTAGGTGTGTGTGCATGTGTGTGTGTATGTGATGTGTAGATGTGTGTGTGCTGTGTGTGTGTGTGTGTATACACATACACATATATATGCATATATAAATGTATATACGTATATGTATGTATATATGTATATACATATGTATTATGTATATATGTATGTATATGTATGTGCGCATGTATATATCTTGTCTCAGGTATACCTGGCTGTTCATTTTGACAACAGTTCCCTTTGCTATGCATCAGCTGGATAGTACTTGTGACCCCAGCTTTCTGAAGACCAGCATTTCTGGGGTTCTCTGGAGCCACCACCTCCTTTATTCTGCTGCTGGCATTCTCAACTCTCCCTGAACACCTGAAAACAGGCATAGCCAGCCTTTCCTATTCTTGGGCATGCTAGAATGTTAGAAGCTGCACTCCTACCCGGAGAACACATTTATCTCGGTGTATCCCACTGTGGTCTCAGTCTGCTTTGCTCACTCTAGACATTTCCAGAAGCCTTTAACCGCCTTTCTTCCTTCATATAACACGAATCTCTCACCTGTCTGCGAGTGTGCCATTTCTATGTCTTAACACACTCTCTGCTGTGCTAACAGCAAGATTCAGCCAGCTCACTAACCACAGTTAGTTCTATAAGACCTGTGTTACACACCCAAGTAATAGTACACACCTCTTTGCCTGTAGATTCTTATTTTCTTTCAAAGCAATTTTGTGACTCTCTTAGAAATCCGTGGCGAGACCGGAATGGAGCATCTGGTGTGCGTTTGTGTACCATAGCTGACCAGCTGCAACCTGCATTCCTCAGGGACTTTTCCCATCCGCACACCTCCAACCTCTACTGAAAATCTGCCCCCTGTGGCCTTTCTGGACTCGGAGGAATCAAGGTAACCACAAGAGCTGCCGATCAGAAGGCTCTCTCCGTCCAGAACACTCTAGCATTGCTGCACTACTGTAAGAACTGTCCCTGTCCAGGCTGGTGTTACGTCATCCTCTGTGAAATTTCATTTTTGTAAAGAAGATAGTTAAGTTTACTTGAAAAACACAGAGAACTGATTGGTCCCTGGTCTCCAGCGTGGTCCTTCTCGTCGCTTGTATGTTCTTTCTGTGTGTAAATGCGAGTTTCTCTGACACTGTTTTTATCTTTTATCCTTCATAGCAGGGTAATGCTGGGAATAAAACACAGGGACCTTGGGTCCACAGAAAAGAACTCTACCACTGAGCACTACCCTTGGTGTTCTTTAGGAGCCTGAAAAGGGAAGCTTTAAGATTCATGTGATATACATTAGAAGCAACACCTTCGGGAGGACTGGAGCAAACCCCCGTGTCTTTTCCTCATGATAAGATGCTGTGTTCTGGAACTCATAGCAGCTGTGGGTGCCGCCACAAGGCCAGTATTAGATCAAGCCAAGTCAACATTACAGCATAGAGTAGGAAGGGGTTCATGAGCCCCCACCTCCAATCAAGGCAGTTGATGGCTTCTAGGAGAGGTAGAATCTGTTTTCTTTAAATCTGTGGCTCCTGAGAGATCTACCATCCTCCAGCGGATGGTTTCATATTCAGGCATATATGAGCAGCACTCAATGGGTTGCTAGGTACTCCAAAAGAAGTCATGAGGCCAGGCGATGGTGGCACATGCCTTTAATCCCAGAACTTGGGGGCAGAGGGAGGCAGATCTCTGTGAGTTGGAGGCCAGCCTGTTCTCCAGAGTGAGTTCCGTCCAGGACAGCCAGAGTTACAACAGAGAAACCCTGTCTTGAGAAACCAAAAATAAAGAAGAAAGAAAGAAAAGAGGGCAGGAAGTTGGGAGGAGTAGGGAAACAGGGTGGAACCAGGAATTAAAGGGACCATTTGAGGTGAATATGATCAAAACACATTATATGAAACTTTCAAAGAATCCATAAAGATATTTTTAAAGTAACACCTGGAGATAAATGTAAAACTGGTTTCACTTCATTCATACAAATGTATGAATGTATGTGTAAGCCTGTGTTTGTACCTAAGTCACTACATTTAGCCAGAGTAGTAAATTCATTGCATTTCTTAGCTAACTATGAGCCATTTATCCTTCCTACAACCATCACCCATGATAGACTCTTTTCATTGTTATGAACACGACATATTTTAACAGAAGTTAAATCCTATCGAATAGATACAAGAAAGATGTAAGGAAGGAAAATGTTAAAGAGGAGAGTTCTGTTTGACTAGTGTTCCCATCAGCTTGCTCGTTTAGTAATTAGCATAGCATCTGCAATTAGATTCAGTGGCTTGCCCACCATAATTAATGAATGGATAGATGATATATTGTGAGATACACTGAGCATTGGAAGTTTCATAACGGCACTAGGCACTGAACTCATCACTAATGAATCACCAGGCATTGTCTAAGGGCTGCAAAGATGGTTCAGTGCAAAAATACACTTCCCACGCAAATGTGAGGACCAGAGTTTGAATCCAGGGGATACACATAAATGCCAGATAGACATGTAAACTCATCTGTAATTCCAACATGTAAAAGGCAGAGGTCAGGGACTCCAGGTCAAGCTGATTAACCAGATCAGCCCATATTGGCAAGCTCTAGGCTCAGCTGAAAGATCCCAGCCTCAATGAAGAAGGTGGAAAATAACCCAGGAAGACTCCTGATGTTAACTTGGGTCCTTAACATGCACATGCATCTTCACGCAAAGACACACCCACACATGTGTGAGCATGCATACATATATTACATGTGCCGAAGGAAAAGGAAAAAAAAAAAAAAACAGTTGTCTAATCTAGATGTGGGAAAGGAGATGACAGGACACACAAATGAAATGAACATGGCTCCGTGGTGGCATATATAACTCCTGGGAGAGAAGAAAAGATGGTCTCAGGATCTGTCTTCTCTAGTCAAACTAATCTCAGCTCAGCAGTGCATTCTTCTCAGGTCAGGAAGCATCGCTTACAGTCTTGTTTTCCAAGGCCATATTTCTAGTGAAAGAATGAGGGTCCATTGGTCTTGGTCATTATTAATTATAGGGATGTTACAATGCCTTGTGAATAGGTAAAGAAAAACTGGAAAGGCACATTCATCTCAGCTCAATTAAAAGACTTATTCATTAGTAAATAAAGTTATCTCATTAAAGCAGTTTCATTAATCATCATGAAAATGTGTATACTCGGTTGAAGGGGTGGGTATTCAGAAAACTTGGGAAATGCTGAGTGACTGGTCACACTTCAGAGAGAAGAAATAAAAACTTTTCAATAGCAGAACGTGACTGGGAAGGTCACCATTTCAAATCCACTACTGGAAAAGGAACCCTGATAAGAACACTAATGCAATACCAAAGAGTCCATGAAACAAATGTCTCTGGTCTCCCAGGATACCATCTCTCTGGCATCCATTGTTTAATTTGCTCCTGCTTCAACCCTGGCTTGAAAAAAAATAAAAAGTCCCCAGCCACAATCCGTTCATTTGTTGGAGGAGTCTTCAGAAAGTGACAGGCCTGGGTGGCTCTAAAGCTTCCGTGTCCTGGAGGGATGTCTGAGTTCTCCCAAGACTAAGCTTTTGTTTGTTTGATTAATCTTTTATTTTTAAAATATTTGCATGTGAGTGTGTGTGTGTGTGTGTGTGTGTGTGTGTGTGTGTGTGTGTGTGTTTTCAGTGTGCAAGAATATTAAACTTTCTCCTTTGGGGAAAAAAAACATGTGTGCCCAAAGACTGTTAATTTCACTGGGAATAAATTTTTATGTTGAGAGAATGGCAGGTCTTGGTCTTACCTCATCCATTTACACGGCAGATTTGGTGTCTGTCTACCTTCTCTGGCAGACACCAGCTCTGTAATTGGGACCAAGAAAGAAGCAGTTCCCACCACTCAGAAGCCTGCTGTCTACCAATAGTCACGTAAACAAAATCTGAAAGTCTCCTTTCACTCAGAACCCTGGAAAATATTTTCCCTTTATTAGTGTAGAAGTGAAAAGGAATCTCATTCTCAAGCTGATTGACACTCCATGTCTTGCACGCCTCACGGCTATATATGGGCATAGTGTATGTTCCTAGGGGTAAAAAATATTAAATAACATTACAATATGATATTAAGTTATCAGAATTAGTAATGCGAGAGATTTGTCAATTACCATATGCCTTTAGAATGAAGATATCGCTCAGCGTCTTATGAGTGGTAATGCTGTGTGCTTATTTCAAAACTAAGTTTACAGTAGGTGTTCAAAATGGCTGAGAGAAGATATACTGATATAGCTTCTCTGATTGATAGGAAAGACTCATCATAAAGTATTAAAAATCTGACATCATCAGGCTTGACAGCCAACGCCTTTAATCCCAGCACTTGGGAGGCAGAGGCAGGCAGATCTCTGTGAATTGGAAGCCAGTCTGGTTTGTGATGAGAGTTCCTGTCCAGTTGGGGCTATATAGTAAGACCCTATCTCAAGGGAAAAAGAAAGAAAAGAAAGAAAAAGAAATGGAGGGTGGGAAGGGGAGGAAAAGAGGGGGAAAAAAGAAAATGTGACATCCTGCTAAGGTTGCAATGATTCATCAAATTATGATCCTCTCAGTGATTCTGCCTATGGTGTCCCTCGAAGCATTTAAGGGGTTTGATGTTTACAAAAATATTGTAGAATTATCAACGTTTTCATCTAAGCATCAAATCATTCCTTTCTCATCCTATTCTTGGTCCATATGAGCGGAGAGTGTCCGTATATGCTTCATCCTTGAGTCCCACTTAGGTCATCCCTAGAGCTTACAGGAAAACTAGGAGAGAGACAAGCTGTAGGTGTGAGCATGCTTGTCTGAGTGCCAAGTGACTAGACCCAAGGCTGTCCGGAACACTGCTTATAGATTTCAGGCACAAGGATAAGGACCTGGACCCTCGACTCACTACTTCTGACCTTATTGGCTTATGCTTCCTGCTGGGAGAGGTTTGCGGTGATTCCTGCTATGGTGTTGTCCGTGTATGCCTGAGGTTTCTTAATCCGTTGACTCTCCCTGTAGTCCTGAACTTTTCTTATGCCCTCTGGCATAAACCTCTTCTCTCATCAAAGGTTTTGGGAATTTTGACACTGCGAGTTTAACATATGCAGAGCCTGTCTTCTTGGCAACTGTCTTCCCTTAATCCCATTCCAAACAGTCATGCCGTTTGGCAGACGACATTCAACAGGTGTACGTTTTGTCTTACAAGGTCGGTGGCTGCCAGAGGTGACATCACTAGAAAAGATCTAACACTCGGATTGATTTGCATGCATCTGTCATGGCCCGGAAACCTTGGCCATCGGGCAATATTCCAAATGTAAAGCAAGGGGGCACTTTGCCATCTTAGCAGATGGACATGTAGAGATGCAGCTCAGAGCCTCTGTAACAAGCACCATGATGTGGCTGGAGGAGAAGATACGCAGCTAGTAGCATTTAATTGGCTGTTTTTCTGTTGCTTAGGAACCTCAGAGTCAGGACCAATGACCTTGCTAATTACAACTTGAGCTTAGGACATTCCCGTCATAAGAACCAGGGTCTGTGGCCGCCTTGGTAAATGTCAGGCCACTGGCAGCCAGCTGGGTGTTTGAAGCTGCCAATAGAGCCAGCCATGAAATCTGTACTTAGAATGAGACTTGCCTCTCCTGAGCTAAGTCAGCAAATGTGGCCCGGTGGTCTGAAGAATAAAGACAAACCGCTGCATGTTTGCACTCCTTTCCCTGCTTTTACAGTGAGTGAACAGGAAAAGCAGGCAACACGCGAAATGCTAGAGAGGAAATCCTTTCTGAACTGGAAAGACAGATGAGGCTGTGCTGAACCCAGGCTAGGGAAAAACAATAGAAAAACGAATGAAAGACTTTGACTCTCCTACATCATTGAACCTGCAGGGTCAGAGTAGAAGTCCCCAGAAGTCACTTTTGGTTCTAACTCTGCTTCTTACTTTCTCCAATTGTATTACTGCAATTTCACTTATGGTTGTTATATTGAATTTCCCCAGGAGAGTTTCTGTGACCATGTGGTAACTTCCTTCTCTACCATGGAGGACTCCCCACATACTCTCAGTCCCTGAAAACCAGAGAAATTAGAAAGAACCCTGATCAGTTAAGCACCAGTCTTAGGTGCATGGCTTGTCTGTCCCTTGTCTTGTTATGCAAACCTTTCCTGGTGTCTGATTCCTCCATCTCTATAGCTTCAGCTGCTTCCTGGAGAAGAAACACAAATCAATTCTCAGAGCTATCTGTGTTTATCTGTTTGGGGCTCCAGCCATCTATCCTCTATGTCCCACAAGCTCTGCAGACCTTGTGTATACAGAGAGGATTTTTATATCCGCTCCAATTTCTCAGCCCACTAATGCTTTTCTTCCCCTATATCCCTCAGCTGTCCATGTGTCCAAGGGTAGCAACTTCGGTGATAAATTATATGACCCTTTCTGTGGCTCGCATATCACTTTCACAAGGTAGAGTTTCTTTGCCTTACTGTCACAAATCTAACCTGTCACTAACCTGGACAATAACGTCATCTCATATATCTGACTTTCCTCATCTTCTTCATCCACATTACATTGCTCTTGGGTAGTTCCAGTTTCAATGCACCTATGGGGATAACTTTATTACATTTGTTTATTTATTGTAGTATGTGTGTGTGTGTGTGTGTCTGTGTGTGTGTGTGTGTGTGTATGCCTGTGCATGAAAGCAGCATGCTACGGCATGTATGTGAAGGCCAGAGTTAACCTATGAAAGTTGGATCCTACCTTCCCATCATATGAGTCCTGGGGATTGAACTTAGGTTGTCAGGTTTGGTGGCAAGAAACGTTACCATTGAGTCATCTCTCCCATTCCTTTGGTAATAATTTCCATCAATGATATTTCCGTGTTCAGTTTTGTTCCAAATATGTCATTCTCAAGATCTAAAAAAAACCATAATAGTTTTTTTTTAAATACAACCCTGTCTCTGATACTTAAAAGAAAAAAGTAATCTCTGCTCATAAAAACTTCAGTTAAATATCTGTGAACTAATGAATTCCAATTGTTAACCCCTTAGTACCATCCTCACTGCCAAAGGTCAGCCTTGAAAGTCCAACTGGCCTATTCCAGATCTTTATTTGTATATTTAAAGCCATGATTTCCAAATTTCAGCTCATAGTCTTACCTTTCCTCGTGAAGAGGAGTACTGTACCTATGGCTTTGTCTTCAGATCCTGGGAGAAACCACTGATTCACCAGTTTTTTCTCATTCCACCAACTCCATTCTCAGGTACCTCTTGGGTCTGCTTCGATACCAAACCATGCCATGTCTTACAGTATCTACCATAACCGCCCTGACTACGGAATTCATTTCTCTCTTAAACTACTAGGAGAGCCTTTTTTCTTGCCTTTAAAGGCTGACTTTAGTGGGTTGGAGAGGTGGCTCAGCTCTTAAGAGCGCTGGCTGTTCTTCTAGAGAACACAGATTCAAATCCAATACCCACATATGGTTCACAACCATCTGTAACACCAGTTTCAGGGGATCTAACACACTCTTCTGGCCACTGCAGTCAGCAGACACATACATGATGCCCAGACATGCATGCACACAGAACACCTATGGACATAGAATACAAATTTAAGCTGAATTTAGTAATTAATGATTCTATTTATTTGCTTGTTGTCCATTATTTTTTTTATTTTGACTCAGTAATTGAACCAGCTTATAGTAAACATTTTCATGTATGCTTATAACTCTCCATATGTAAGCTAAGAACCTTATAATACTGCCATTTGCTTTCTCACCTCCTATGGTATATATGCATCTGTGTTTTGGTAGATATAAAATTAAATGGCATGTGATTTTAAATAGTTACTACTACTAAGGAGAGAAAAATGGGGATTTTTTTTATTCTTCTCCACATGTATTTGCCAGTAATTGGGTCCTTTTTTCCTGTCCATATATCATAAGTCCATCTGCTATTATATTTCTGTGTCATAAAGAATATTCATTTAAATGTTCTTGGACACATATTCACAGGTAAGAATTTCTCAGCTTGATCTCATCCACTGGCTTCACTCCATGTCATTTTATGAGATTATTTTTGCAGGGTACAGAATTTCTTCCAATATCTGGCCCAGTTAGACAGCTTAAGACAGGGGCATAAATTTGGTTCCTGTTGCTTTTTCAGGGCTGGAAGCTCAAAAGCCAGAATGATTCTTTTAAAATGTAAATTAGACTATGCCATTATACTGCCAAAAAGCCTTCTAATAGTTTCTCAACTTTTTCCTACTGAAGTCCCACAAACTTCTCCCCAGACAGTCTACAGTCCAGTAATTTTGACTAAGCTTCATAATGAATCTTCTCCTGGAGAGTCAGAACTCTTGCCATCATAGCAATAGGTGGAAGACTTTCATGATTAAAAAGTCAATGTTTTCCAAACTTATGTAAACATATTTCTAAAAACATAGCAGATCTCATGTCATTTCCTAAGCTTCCCTTAGGAAACTCTGTTGTGGAGTCTTCAGCATTTGAGTAAAAGGTAAAACCTGGTATGTTCAGCCTTTCCAGGGAGACTGAAGAATGAGGGGGTCATGCAGGATTAACAGTATCTTCCTACATTTTGATTTAACTTGAAAGTAAAGTTGATGAGGTCGATATGATGCTCCCTCTTCGTTATTCATGTGACAGGATTTGGAGTCACCTAGGAGACAAATCTCTGAGCATGTCTATGCTGTTTCCAGGAAGGTTTAACCAAGGTCAGAAGATAGACTGTCCATGGGGATGCCAGGGTCACACAGGATAGAGTCTTAGGCTGAATAAAGAGGGGAAAGCAAGATGGGCGCCAACACCCACCACTGCCTGCTTCCCAAATGTGGGAATCCTGTGCCCATCAACCTCACACTGCTGTCAGTGTGCCTTCTCCACCATGACGGACTGGATCTTCAAATCACAAAACAAAAAGAAGCCTTTTCTCCCTTAAGTTGTGTGTGTGTGTGTGTGTGTGTGTGTGTGTGTGTGTGTGTGTATATATTTTTTTTTTTTGCGGCAATGTGAAAAATCACTAACATAGTGGATATATCTGTTTTCATGTCCCGACTAAAGAAAAGTGGGGACAGAAATTTGGAAGTAGTAAGAGAATAACTCTTTCATAGGGGTATTCTGGCTACATCCATATTTTGTAAGAAAGTGAAGAAAACGTCAAAAATCAGCCTCTGTGTATTAGAGAGGGGTAACCTAACAGAAGAGCTCAGACTCACAGCATGTGACTCTAAGCAAGTCTCTCCGGCTCTTTAAGGATCAGTTGTCACCTCTTGAGCTGTGGCCAGAGGTAAATGTGGGCATCACACTCAATCACACTCGTGATGCATTTGTAGAAAGAAAATAAAAGGCACAAAAGGAAGAGAGACTCATGGCTTCAGAGTTCGAATGAAGTTTTATCAGCAAAGGAATACGGTCAGAGAGAAGGCATGCAGCTTAAAGAAGTTTGTCTTGGAGAACAGAGACACAAGGTTTAGGTCTTGACTTTCCCATGTCCGCTCGGGGCTTATAAAGAAGCTACCTCTCTGTCTAGGAAATTTCATTTTCCTCCGCTTAATGTTGGAATGAAATATTGTCTCGGCTGGGGAGATAGAAGGATCACATGCTAGTAACAGGTGCATGCATCGTGTAAGAAACATGTGACACAGCAGTTTACCTAGGAAGCTCCACAACCGTGCTTAGCATGAACAACAAAACGTAGCCTACTAAGTGTGAGGACCACTATCCCTACATGTATGGAAAACAAAGTCTGGACCGATCCCTCCATCATTAAGAGCACTTGCTGATCTTATAGAGGATCTAGGTTCAGTTCCCAGCATCCATGTCCTGAACTCAGAACTGCTAGTAAATCTAGTTCCAGGAGATCCAATGTCCTTTTCTGGCCTATGCCTGTACTGCACTTATATGGTCAGATAAATTCACACAGGCACACTACATACACACAAATTCAAAAAAAAGAAACAAATGAGAAATGGAGAGAAGGCTTAGTGGTTAAGAGGGCTCGCTGTTCTTGAAATTTACCTGAATTTGGTTCCCAGCACCCATATCAGGCAGCTCACAACTGTGTATAACTGCAGATCCAAAGTTTCCAATGCCCTCTTCTGGCCTCTGTGGGTACTTTCACTCACATGCATGTACTCGCACAAAGATATGTGTATATATATATATATATATATATATATATATATATATATACACACACACACACACACACCTGTATACACACAGTTAAAATTGTTCCAATTTTTAATAAAAAGGGTAAGAAAATGATACTGAGAGATCTAGTAGTGAATATAGAACTCAAGGGATGCAGTAAAAGCATCAGGACCAGAGTTTCGGATTTGGGGCTGTGCATCCGATGTACTCTTTCTACACAAGCTCAGAATCATACAGTCTATCCTAAATAAGAGCCAGTGGTGGCAATTTACATTCTAGTCATGGGGAAGCCCCTCTCTCTGTGTTTGCCACTAGTTGAGAGACCCAGAGCAATGCCGTGTATAAAGCACATGTCTCCCTCTAGGTCAATGATATTGACATTCGCGAACTCATCTGGAGATGCTTCATCCACCAGCCACAGTAAATCTGACTCGGTCTCATTTCCCCCATTGTTGATAATCCTGGCTTTGGCAGAAGCATCTGTCATGCCCCAAAGAAACAAAGCAAGGAAGAGAACCTCCATCCTGGGATGTGTGATGAAGCGTCCTGCAGTTCAGTTCCTGTGTTTTACACCTGCGCTCCAGTCAGCTCTAAAGAGACTTGGAAATAATTCTGTGAACACACTGGATCAATCCCTACTCAAACAGATATTTGTCAACATCTCATCCGGCTTGCTGAGCAGTCTGTGGAACTAGGTATGGGGTTTTAGACATGAATGGGTCAGTATGGGTTAGAATGGGCGTAACTGGAGAAGGAATAAAGAGAAAAATATCAAAATCATGTTTAAAGAGAAAATACATGTATGTATTTATTTAAAATCAAGGTTAGAATCTCCTGGCAGAAATGGAAACAGCTATTGATTGACTTTCCTCACAAACACTTTGGGAATTAGGTTCCTAAAGTCTTAGTACATGGTTCAGTGTCAATGTGAGTACAGTCTTAAATCCAGATTTGGAAAGATACATACAGCCAAGTTTCAGCCTCCAATACCCTCCTCAGTTTCTAGTGAGCATCTGTTTCTTTGGCCATTGGTTATTTTGTTTCTTTGTTTTGTTTTGACTGCTTTTTTCCACCCTTCTTAGTAAAATAGCACAGTGGTTTTTCTGTCGGAAATTAATGTTCTATTCCACACATTCCTGTTGGAATTGTCAACTACAGTGACTCTTCTTCAAACACAGCCTGTGAGCATGTGCTTTGGATAGCATTAGGATTGTACCTTGTCCAGGGCTGTAATTATTGACATGAGAATGGACACGTGGGGTGACTCAGGTTTTTCCAGTAACTCTCTTCTCAAAGAAACATTATCTTGAACACCTGTTTATTTACCTAAGTACCTTCACAAGACATAATTCAGCCAGTGAAGCAATTATAGTATCTGACTTTAGAGCAAGAAGAAAAAAAAAAAAACTCATTGAAAGCAAAGCAAAGAAGTAAGAATTGGCCACACCATCAACTACCAGATTCCAAGCCATGCAGTGTGGAAGCCAGTCTCTGTCTCTTCTTGGGAGATGGAAAGGGTGCTGAGAGCAGGCCTTGGACTTTAAAAACAATAAAAGCCCCAACACACTGAGTTACAGTACTAGGTAAAGCACCATGGCTGCTAGCCACAGGTTGTCTTCCATGTGCCAGTCCTGCATTAGGCAGACAGACAAGTGACTGGCTCCATTATACCCCTCCCGACCTTAGGAAACCAGCACAGAACAAGTCCTCATCTATAGGTATAGAACAGCTTCAGTGCAGGACAGCAAAGCAAGCCCAGGGCTCTGCCTTACCACCTACCACTGAAGTAAAACCTAGAACCACACTGATTCTAGTGGGTCCTTTCCCCAGCTCAGTGCTTCATGTGAAGCTGATAATCTCACCCCAACACAAAGCAGAGACCTGTGTGCAGGCCAGACAAGGGAGTAAAACGTTTGTATTTCAGCCTCCATTACCTCTAGTCACAGCCTGGACCCGAAACATATTCTTGAATCCTCCCCACCCCCCCGAAGGCTGTGACAGGAGGGACCCAGTTTAGTAGCAACCTCAATAGCTAATGGACCATCTCCACCGACTTTGACCGAACCTCTGGCAATATAGCAACATAGCACAAAGAAAATTTCTATCTAATCAGTAAAGAGAGAGAAAGACATTAAAGTAAACAGATGACTTCGCCTTGGGACTCGACGCGGGCTTGTGAAATACAGACTAGAAAGGTTTCTATGACCTCTTTCCCTAGGTCAGTGAACTCGGTAGAGCTCTTGGACCCATACCTGCACCTGCAGGACACTGAAGACCCCCCAACGGTATAGACATTATTATTAAAAGGCATCACCCGCTGTGGGTTCGACAGTGCTACATCAGGTGCACTAAGTGGTATTAGGTAGACCGTAACATCACTGGCCTTGGTCAAATAACTGTTCTTGTGTTGATCAGGCTCTTTGGAAGTTGTGAGTGTAGGGTACACATTCTAGTAGGGGCGACCATGAGACTGTCAATCCCATCCCTTCCCTAAGCATCCACAGTACAGTAGAACATCCATTGTTTGCTTAAGGACAAAAGAGAAGCATTGCGTAAGACACTAAGGCTCTTCACCATGGAGAGGCCAGCTCTAGGTAGAGTCATGGAGCGTTTTACTGTAGGCTGGTGGCTGAGGACGTGGTTTGGAGCCTCCTGTGTCTCTGAGAGCAGAAAGGCAGAGATGGTCTACCCTTTTTAACATTAGCATGCAAAGGAAGAAGATTTCTTTGCATGTCCATGAATCTTTGCTTTGGGTAATTCTTCCCCCTATCTCCGTGCTCCCTCCTAACTTGTACCCTTCTATCCTAGGATTCCCCCTCCCACTGCCATATCACATATAATCTACTCTGGTCTATTACTCCTCCCACACTCCTGTTAAACTTCTTCTCTGAGGCTGGAGAGATGATTACAAGTATTTATTGTGGCTCCACAGCACCAGAGTTCAGTTCCTAGCATGGACATCAGATAGTACACAATCACCTGTAACGCTAACTCCAGGGAATCTGAACCTCCTCTTCTGGACTCTCCAGACATCTGTGCTCACATACACATATGTGTGTGTGCATGCACAAACACACACACACACACGCACATGCACATAGTGCACATAATTTAAAATAAAAATAAATCTTTTTAGAACTTCTTTCTATCCTCTAACATATACATGTGCATACATACATATGTATGTATGTATGTATGTATGTATACGCATGGATATATATACATATGTGTGTGTGTGAGAGAGAAAGAGAGAAAAAAAGAGAGAGAGAGAGAAGAAATTGGGAGAGTTGGGAACAGTAGAAAACTGTCTGTGTATATGCACCACATTTTCATTGTCCATTTGTCTATGTATGGAGATCTAGGCTGATCCAGTTTCTCAGTTGTTATGAACAGTGCAGCAATAAATATTGATGTGCAGGTGTCACTGTAGGAAGATGTAGAATCCTCGGGGTGTATGCTCAGGAGTGATAGCTGGGTCATGTACTAGTCATGTTTTTAGTGTTCTGAGACATCTCTACACTCAGTTTACATTTTCACCTCTCATGGACAAGGATTCCTCCTTCTCTGCACCCATGGTAGCACTTGTCATTTGTTTGCTTGATGATTGCCATTCTGATTGGGTCTCAAAAGCCCAGGACTGGACAGATTCGTTGTTGAATTCTACTATTAAGGAAAATCTAACACCCATGTGTTTTAATTAGGGTTACTATCACTGTGATTAAATACCATAAGCAGAAGCAACTTGGGGAGGAAAGGTTTATTTCACTCACAATTCCATATGACAGTTCATCATCAAAATCAGTGAGGGCAGTAACACTGGAAGGGCAAAAACCTGGAGGCAGGAGCTGATCCAGAGGCCATAGAAGGCTGCTGCTTACTGGCTTGCTCCCCATGCCTTTCTCAGGAGACTCTGTTATAGAACCCAGACCCATTAGCCCAGACGTGGCCACACCAGGAGCTGGGCCTTCCAAGCTGAGCTTTCTCTCAGTCACTAATTAAGAAAATTCCCTACAGTCTTACCTACATCCTGATCTGATGGAGGCAATTTCTCAGTTGAGACTCCTTCTTTTCTGATGACTCTAGCTTGTGTCAAATCGCTGTAAAGCCAACCTGAAACTATAGTTCTCAAAATTGTTCCATGAAATAAAGGGAAAAGAACACTACCAAACACATCCCACAAAGTCAGTATTTCCTAATACCAAGACTAGATAAAGACATAGCAAAGGTAGGGAACAGCAAACCAATTTCCCTGATATACATAGGTGCTAAATTTCTAATAGATAAATAGATAGATAGATAGATAGATAGATAGATAGATAGATAGATAGATAGATAGATAAACTAGCAAACTGAATTCGTCAATTCATGAAGAAGATTGCACATCACAGTCAAGTTGGTTTCATACCCAGGATGCAAGTTTGTCTCACCATATACATATCAGTAGATGTAGTCCACTATTTTAATAGAATTGAGAACAGAAATCACCAGATCATCTTGAAAGATCCCAGAAAGGCACTTGACTGAATCGAAACACCTTCACAAGAAAAGTCTCAAAGAAACTAGGAATAAGAAGAAACATCTCTCAAAGTAATATAAGTAAACCCATCTCCAACCTTGTACAAAAATCTAGAAAAATTAAGAGCATTTCCTCTAAAATCTGGGCTATATTTCTTTTCTTTTCTTTTTCTTTTTCTTTTTTTTTTTTCGGGTACTCAGTCCATCCTGATGACATCAACTGTGGGAATGGATAAACCTGGGCATGGGGTGCCCTCTAGTGGTTGGACAGTGACAACACACCAAGTACAGACCCTGAACTTAAGAAAACTAATACTTAGCAGAGTGGCAGTGACCACACGCTCAGAAAAATAGCAGCCTGCATAGAATTTCCATAATAACATGAACAAACAAACAAAAACATGAAAGCGTGTGAGTTGCCTAATCCTTTAATGCACAGATGCCATCACAGTCTAACAGGAAACAGTTTCTTTGCAGAACCACAACCTCACATGATCAACAAAATCAGGAGCCAGCAGTCAATCAAATAGCAACAAACACCGACCAGGAGATTAAAATTGATGTTGTAAAGAACCTGAAGAACTTTAACAATTTACAAACAACAACTCAGTAATGTCTCAGATTGACATAACAGAAAGTTGAAACAAACACAACCTAAGCAGAAAACTTACACCAAAATATTCTCTAGGTAAAGTTTAAAATGTAATATAAAAACATCAACAGCTGAGCATACCAAATAGAGAAAAAAAATTGGTGAGCTTGAAGACAGGCCATTTGAAAACACATAAAGGAAAAAGAAATAAAGAGTGCTTATCTGAATTTTGGAACAGCATTTAAAAAGGCAAATGTTGGGTAACAGAGGCACAGGAAGGGTATTAAGGCCAATGAAATAGAGATTTTTTTTTTTTAAAGAATAGCAGAAAACCACACAAGCTTATATCTAAGCACGAGGAAGTCAAACGTGACCATTGTTATTTCTAACTCAGCCAACTCTATCCCAAGACATCTGTTTTCAAGCTCTCAAAGAAGAAAGACAAAGAGAGGATTATCGAGGTAATAAAAAAAAAACCACATACCAGGTAAGTGTGCTCTAATTTGCCTAACAGCATACTTACCAGCAGGAACCTTCCTGTCCAGGCATGAGTGGGTTGAGTGCCACACAGTGCTAAATGAGAAGAAAACACTGACAAACAAGAACACTGCGTCCAGACAAGCTATCCTTTAAAAATGAAGGAAACGTATGGCGATTGCCAGAAAAAAAATAATTAATCAGAGATTATTTACCGTCACCATCCCTCCCCCAAAATAGATGCTAAAAATAGAGTAATCGTGCAGTCAGACTCCACACACAGTAGCACTATAAACAGACTGCATAAGACAGAAGTGCCTTTAGTAGGAATACTAAAGAGCCCAAAGTAATCTCATTTATAAGTCAATGAACACATACGATGACGCGATATAAAGTGGGACATCAAAAATGAAAAATATAGGGAAAGATAGGATGCAAGAGTTGATTTTTTTTATTAACATTTCTCTTTTTCTTTCTTTTCCCACTTTTACTCTCATCTGATGCCGACGCCATTCCAAAATAGTTTTCTCTGTTCAAAAGATGGCATTTTTGTAAGATATATAGAAAATATCAAAAAAAAATCACAAGCAGGCAGGCAAACACCATGACATACAAAATCACTCACCTAGGAAGCAAGAGAAGTAGACAGGAGCAAATTAGCTAGAAAGCAGCTTGATGCGTTAGGCTTAAGGAATCAAGTTGTGGCATTGCGGGAAAGCACAGCCTATGGTCCTGATGTTGGGTTCAGAGTCAGTTGCAGGAAGACAGGTACATGTTCTGTGGGGGGCAAAGTGAAAGTGGGGGGATAAGAAAGAGTAATAGAGGAGGCGAATCTTTGAGGATGGTCAGCTTTTCCCTCTATACCTGCAACCAGCTAGATCAAAGTTCCTCAAAGCTACTTCACAGCCTGCATATTTTTCTCTCTGTAGACGATTGTTGGGTCCACCTGAAGTGACACAGTCACAATATTTTGTGTTGTGAATTGGTGTTTCTCCAAGATACTTCTGATTTTCCATTTACTTCTGATTCCAGCAATGGGATCTTGCCTTTACTACTCCAGGAATTGCCCGGACTGTCTGATGCTGTGTGTAGGTTTTGAATTGTAAGTATTGAGGTGGGAGAGTCAGCATAAGAGAACTGTGAAGTAGGTTGGACTTCCGGGGGCTGATGCTTAGAAGCACTGAGGCGGAAGTGGCCATGTGGTACATGCCTGATGTAGTCTCTCACTGTCTGGCTGTTTTCCCAGTGCTCTACAGTAAGCAGGGAGACCAGCTGTTGGCTTCTTGACTCCTAGGAGGTGCTCTTAAGACAATACAGAGGGCAGGCCTGAGACTCAGAATTGCACAGCAGTAAACTGTGATGATCAATGACACAGGACCAGACCAGATAAGGTACAAAGGATGATTTAGAGGACCTTGACACTCAGGAGTACATTGCTGTTCCCTGCTGCACAGGCTAAGGAATTTAGCTGTAGTAGGAGGGTGGTGTACCTAGAATTCATTGAAATTTTAGTCCAGGTGAATGGGGGAATGAGGCCTTCAAATCCAATTATATTGAATAATAGAAAACAAGGCTTAATGTACCACGTTTTCATTCTTCATTCATAAGTTGATTTTCACAAGGAGAGTATTATTCACCTGTTAAGAAATATGAAATTAGCTGGATGGTGGTGGCCTACTCCAGAGGCAGAAGCAGGCAGATCTCTGTGAGTTCAAGGCTAGCCTGGTCTACAGAGTGAGTTCCAAGACAGCCAGAGTGACAACAGAGAAAACCTATCTCGAAAAAAGAAAAAGAAGGAGGAGGAGGAGGAGGAGGAGGAGGAGAAGGAGAAGGAGAAAGAGAGAAACATAAAATTATGAAAATTCTCAGGTAAATGGGCAGAGCTAGAAACAATCATCCTGAATGAGGGAACCCAGACCAGAAAGATAAACACAGCATGTCTTCCCTTATATGTGGATGTTACCCTTTAAGCTTTATATATATGTGTGTGTTTCATTGGGAATATCCTCAGAGGTGAGGTAGTTAGTAAGGAGCCCCAGGGCATGAGGATGCAAACATCTTAATCACAGATTTACATAAAGCCAACACCTGCAGATAATACAAACTGCCAAGGCTTAAGAGACCCTTCCCCTAACGATGTGCAAAGTCATCTTTATAAACATAACTAGAGGCTCTCTGCTCCTTCCCATTCTGGAGACAGCTACATCTTTTTGTGTAGTGCCAGCCTTGTCCCAGACAGGATGGTGAAGATCAAAGTGAATGAAATTGGCCATATTGGGCACCCGGTTACTTGGACTGCATTCAGTTCTAGCAAAGTGGATATTGTTGCCACCAATGACCCCTTCATTGGCCTCAACTACATGGTCTACATATTCCAGTATGTTTCTACCCATGGCAAGTTCAATGGCACGGTCAAGGCTGAGAACGGGAAACTCGTCATCAACAGGAAGGCCATCACCATCTTTCAGGGACAAGATCCCACCGACATCGAATGGGGTGATGCTGTGCTGGTTGTAGAATCTACTGGTGTCTCCACCGTCATGGAGAAGACTGGGGACCACTTGAAGAGTAGGGCCGAAAGGGTCATCATCTCTGCGCCTTCTGCGATGCCCCCATGTTTGTGATGGGTGTGAACCACTAGAAGTGTGACAACTCACTCAAGATTGTCAGCAATGCTTCCTGCACCACCAGCTGCTTAGCGAGCCTGGCCAAGGTCATCCACCACAACTTCAGCATTGTGGAAGGACTCATGACCACAGTCCGTGCCATCACTGACGTCCGAAAGACTATGGATGGCCCCTCTGAGAAGCTCTGACGTGATAGCCATGGGGCTGCCCAAAACATCATCATCCCTGTGTCCACAGGTGCTGCTAAGGCTGCGGGCAAGGTCATCTCAGAGCTGAACAGGAAGTTCACTAGCATGGCCTTCCATGTCCCTACCCACAATGTGACTATTGTGGAACTGATATGCCGCTGGAGAAAGCTGCCAAGTATGATGACATCAAAAAGGTGGAGAAGCAGGCATTGGAGATCCCACTGAAGGGTATCCTGGACTACACTGAGGACCAAGTTGTCTCCTGTGACTTTAACAGTGACACTGACTCTTTAATCTTTGATGCTAGGGCTGGCATCATTCTCAATGACAACTTCGTAAAGCTTATTTCCTGGTATACAATGAATACAGCTATAGCTACATTGTGGTGAACCCCATGGCCTACATGGCCTCCAAGTAGTAAGAAGCCCTGAACCCTAGCAAGAGCTTTAGAGCAAGAGAGAGGTCCTCGGCTACTAAGGATTCCCTGTCCCAATTCAGCCCCAACACTGAGCATATCCCTTCACAGTTTCTATCCCAGATCCCAGAAGAAGGGGAGGAGCTTAGGAAACCCAATTTTCTTGAATATCATCAATAGAGTTCACTGTACACACACGCACACACAAAATAAAAATAACTAGAAATAAACTTCCTCAATATGAGGAAGTTACTGTGATGAGCACCTTCACAGTTTCTATGGGAATCTCTTCAATAGCCATTCAAGATATTCATTATCAAAGCTATCAGAAAAAATGGAGCATTCTGAACTCTCATATCTCAAATGAAAGGATAACAAAAGGCATGCTGGTGAGTTTGGGGGTTCATGAATATAGTATCCCCAATTTTATATTTGTGTATCAATCATAGAAAGATACTTTCAGGGTATTCCGCGCTGATCTCTCTTTTAGTGTTCAATAATAGCCTATCCTGTGGCTGTGTAACTTACACCTTTAATGAAATCAAGGTGACAAAGGAGAAGAGAAAGAGATAGATTTGGCATTTATTGTCCGCGAGTCTATGTAATAAATAACTCCTGTTTATTCCTATGCCTGCTCCCTTCCAGCAGTGCCTCCTGGATATGAGGAACCAAGGGGCAGTAAAAAAGATAATATCCCTAAAAGATTCTGCCCTGTGGAGAGTCTATAAACTATGACACCATTGTCTTGATACTTTCTGTGTGATACTGCGCTCTAAAATTATCTCATATAAATAACGACATTATATGTAAATGATGTTTATGGGCATCAGCACCATCCATGTTTGTGTGAATTAATTTCAGGTTGCACCCAAAGGACAGTTAGCACTTGAAGTACTGCGCTTGGGAATTCATCTTCTATAGCCTTGAATATGCATAATCTTTATCTGTCAATTAAATAAAAAAAAAAAAAGGAAGCACCTCTATTCCAAAGTGATTGTGGCAGCACACATTTATTCTAAATTTATGCGAGTTAAAGAAGGTGATAGTTTGCAAGCGGAAAGTTAACTTACCCCCCAGTGGTGAAACTATGTGGTGCTCAGTCCTTCTTGTGGGTAAGAAAATAGTTTATAAATCCTAAAGTCTGTTAAGAACTAGAAACTGAAGGTCTGCCTAATGCGGCTCCATTGAGCCCTTCATTTCAGGACAAGTTTTTGCGTCTTCTCCTCCTAACAGATGCTTCTGTCACCTTATCTAGACTGAAGGTAGCCTGCAGTCTATCTCAAAAAGAACCACTCAAGCACGGAAAGTGTGCACTGCCCACTCCCCGAGGTCACAGAGCCACAGATAACATTTCAGGAATGGCAGTTCCCATACCTGCTCAGTGATAAACACAGAGAAATGAAAGAATATAGCAGGTGTATTAGTTACTCTTCTGTTGCTGTGAGAAAATTCTGTGGCTGGAAGCGTCTTATTGAATATGGAACACGGAAGGAAGATTTTTATCCCATAAAGTCCCAGAGAGGTAAAAGTCCGTCACGGTAGGGTGGTAACATGCCAGCAAACCTCAGCAGGGGCGGCAGGAGCCAGAAACGTAAAAACCGCATCTTTAACTACAAACAGGAAGCAGAGAGAGAACTGGAAGTCGGTGAAGGCTTTAAACTCTCGAAGCCAACTGTCAGTGAGAGACTCACTTGCCCCTAACTTGTCCAAACAGTGCCACCCATGACGGACCAAATATTCAAATGCATGAGCTCATAAGCACAGTAGACTTTTCTGATTCCACCCTCTGAGGGCAAGAAAGCCTCCAGCGTTTGTTGTTTCCAGCTTCCCGGAGTTAGCTGCCTACTTAGATCCCTTTCCAAAATGAGCCTCCTTCCGGGACCAATAGCTTTCCTTACTCTGTGATGAACGACTCTGGGATGGTGGAGAGGTAACAGGCACTTTCTCCCTTTTCAAAGTGTTTTATAGCTTTATTATTTTTAAGCACCCCTCCCCCATTGGGATAAATGTCTCATGAAGCATAAGCCACCTGAAACGGATTGAAGCAGGCCGGCCGTCTTCCTCCTACAGAATCTGAAATACAATATAAGTAATATAATCTGGAGCTGAAGATATCGTGTTTGTCATACAGGCAAGAGGACATGAGCTTGGGACCACAGAAACCATATAAAAAAAAACTTGTTGTGGTGGGGCAGTCAATGGTGGCACTCCGGATGTAGAAGCAGGAGGATCTTTGTGAGTTCAAGGCTAGCCTGGTCTAGAGAGTGAGTTCCAGGACAGCTAGAGTTATAACAGAGAAACTTTGTCTCGAAAAAACAAAACAAACAATGAACAACGAAGAACAACTAGGTGTGGTGGCCGCACACACCTATAATCCCAGCCATGGTGAGATGAGAGATGAAGGCAGGCAGATCCCAGCAAGCCTGCTTACATGACAAGGCTCTGAGCCAAACGAGAGACCCTATAGCAAACTAAAGGTAGAAGGTATCTGAAGAATGACATTGGGCCAATGAGAGAACCTACCTATAGCAAAAAAAAGATAGAAATTCTCTGAGGAAGGACACTCGAAGTTGTCCTCTGACCTCATTGTACACAAATGTGCAATGTGGTAGATGCTCCTGGGTGGCTCAGCGAGGAGACAAGGAGGCGTGTTCACAGGCACAAACCATGCCAGATTCAGCAAAGGGAGCCATTATCATGGTCAGTGCCATCCTTGATGGTGGAACCTGGAGCCTCTCATGGCAGAGGATTTTATTGATTCAGAGCTCCTCAGGTGTTCTACTGATAGCACATGCAGATCATGAGCAATCAAACATCTTTTACAGAAAGCCAACACCTGCAGACAATACAAATGCCAATGCCTAGGCAGCCCTTTCCCCAGTAATGCACAAAACAACCATTTTAAGTATACCTGAAGATAAACTTCTGCATCAGTGCAACCCTCTTCACATGAAGTTGCACGCGCACACACACACACACACACACACACAATTTTTTCTAAGAAAAAGAGTAGTCACAGCATGTAGATTTGTTATACTTTATTAAATAAAACCTAGCACAAAGAACTGGGGATGTAGTTCAGTGACAGAAGTTTTACCTAATATGCACAAGGCTCTAAGTTCAGTGCCCAGCACTACAATTGACAAAAGGCTAACACAAAATTACCATAATCAGTACTGTAAGAAATGGACATGTTAGCCTGGCAGTGATGGTGCATGCCTTTTATCCCAGCACTTGGGAGGCAGAGGCAGGCAGATCTCTGTGAGTTTCAGGACAACCAGAGTTACGACAGAGAAACTCTGTCTCAAGACAATCAAAAACAAAAAGGAAAAGAAAAAGAAAAAAAAGGAAAGAAAGAAGTGGACATATAAAAAGACCCTTTTATTTGTCTGTTAAATTAAGTATAAACTAACACAGTTATTTACATAGGTATTCTCAGGAAAGTTCATTTTTGGTTTAAATTTTCTGTAGAGTGAAAATATCACACACCAAAATTAACTAGACCTCTAATCTATACAACTCCTTGAACAGTTGGAATTGGCATTTGGAATGGAAGCTGTGACTCTTCACATTAAGTGTTCCATTTTCATCATGAAATATACTTTATGCAGTTATCTACCATCAAAACCAAGAAATAACCACTTTATGACAGACGGAAAAAGAATAAGCTTTGCATCGTCTTTCATAAAACATCATGTGATATTCTTATTTGCAAGCTTTCTAAAAATAATTTTTAAAAATTCAAGTATGTTTTCTATAGAACGAATGTTATCTATTTATTATCCAAAGTTCCTAGGCTCTACAAGTGAATCTTAACAGGAAAAAAAAAATAGAATGATTTTGCATCACCTTAAATCATCACAAAGCCTGTTTGCTTCCAAATGACATGACCGGAGAGCTCGGGGAAGACAGGAAGACAACGAGATTGCTCTCTGAAAAGGTAATTTGTGTGTAATTATTATTTAGCAGAGAAATGTGCACCACATAATTCACTTATTGTTCTCTGGTGCTATTTCGTTCTAACATAAAAATGGTTCAATTGAATGCATCTAAAATTAAACAATAAAATCTTAAAACGAAAGGTATTTTAACGAGGTTAAACATTTTTCGCTTTTTGATAATCTGTCAAACAGTTTTAAGGCTTTAAAGGTCAGTTGTGTTAAACGCCATCGCTATTGTAAGAGTTAATCTATATCGAGTGCCAAGATACAACATCTCAAACAAAGCACACTGCACAGAGGAAAGACACAGTAACTGATTAGCTGTTGGCAAGGCCAGTG
This sequence comes from Cricetomys ansorgei, assembly GCA_026225945.1. Classification (NCBI taxonomy): domain Eukaryota; kingdom Metazoa; phylum Chordata; class Mammalia; order Rodentia; family Nesomyidae; genus Cricetomys; species Cricetomys ansorgei. The sequence goes on from JAMJFZ010003970.1 coordinate 2,517,482, forward strand.
TAGAAGAGCGCACGAATTGTATTCTAGGGACTGAATTGTTGTAGCAATATACCGGTGCTCTAACCAACTGAGTAATCTTTAAATCTTAGAATCTTGACCAGGAAACAGGGAAAGTGTACACTTGAAACAACTGTCCAAACAAATTAAATTTGAGAAACAAGGATGCACACACTTTAGCCTAAAATAGTTTGGTGCAGGGACTAAATGAAGGAATAAATTCGGAATATTCTGAACAAAGGAAACAACTCTCTCTTTCATGGCAGTGCGAATAGAGTTTTTGTCTCTTCTGGAATAATGGCTGTGGTGGTTGGAATGAGAAATGTGCCCCGTAGGCTCATGTATTTGAACACTTGGGCCTCAGGTAGAGGTCCTGTTTGTGGAGGTTATGGAGTCTTACTTTGAGGGTTTATAGCCTGGCTCCACTTCCTGTTCTCTCCCTCTGCTTCCTGTGTGTGATTGAAATGTGGTCACCTAGCTTCCTTCTCCTGCTGCGTTCTGGGTTGGCCTAGTTTTATGTCAACCTAATGCAAGATAGAGTTATTTGGGAAGAGGGAACCTCCGCTTAGAAAATATCTCCAGCAGAGTGGCCTATGAAAAAGCCTGTGTGGCATTTTCTGACTGACGATTGACCTGGGAGTGGCCAGCCCATTGTGGGTGGTGCTACCCTCAGGCAGGTGGTCCTGGGTTATATAAAAACCCAGGCTGTGCAAGCCCTGTGGAACCAGCCAGTAAGCAGCATTCCTCCACAGCCTCTGCTCCAGGGCCCTGCCTCCAGGCACCTGCCTTGAATTTCTTCTCTGATGAGTTACTCCAGTAATGCACTGTGTTGTGGAAGTGTAATCTGAAATAAACCCACAAGTATATTTTTGGCATTATCTGTATTTAGTCGTGGAAGCGTGGAGATTTAGAGAATACCCCCCCAGACACAGCAAGTTTTCTGCACAGGTAGAAGAATTTGAACCCAAATAAACCTCTTCAATCTGTTCAGTCTGCACCTGTTTATATCTAACACGTGAGCAATGAAAAATCGCGAGTTTTAGCTACAGATCTTCCGTGGGAGAGGGAGTGGGAAAACGTGAGAGCTGGAGGAAGGGAGGAGCGCTGTGAGACGCTGTCCTCCTCACGTACTCTCCTCGGGGGTAGTTATCTGCACAACCTCAAAGAGTGAAAATCTCAACACAGATGAGGTCGGGGATCTCTAGGCTCCACCCCCTGCCAAGGAGCTCATTCTTTTTTTGAGACTGTGGCAACTGGTAGCTTTTTCATTCCCCACTGGTAGCCCCACACCCGTACAACTATAAACAGCACTAACCAAACTTAGTGGGTTAATGCTCCCCGCAAAAGACCTGACCCTGGAAGGGGTCGTGTTGGGAAGGATCCGTGGGGAGTTGGAGGTAAAGGGGGGAGGTAAATATAGTCATATTTCATTGCATGCATGATTGAAATTCCCAGTACTAAATATTTTTAAAATATACAGATTTCAGTTATTGAAACATACCTTTTAACTCTTTATAATCTAATATTTAACCAGAATTGTTATGCATGGAAAAATAAAACCCTACTTGTTGATTCTGACATTAGTAACCTAGAGATGAAAGACTGTGATCCAATATTGTTTTCCCTTTTGTTGTATGTCCTGGTTAATTTCTAATTAATGTCCTAGTTAAGTAGTGTCTGTGGTAATATATATATATATTATATTATATATATATATATATATATATATATATAATTTCTCTCTAGCCACTAGGCATACATTCTGCATATAAAAGTAGGTAATTGAAAGAAATCTTGCACTCAAAATATAGCTGATGGGTATCATTAAGAGCCTCAGATACACAAGGCAATGTCCTGAAATTCCCAGTAGCATTCTTCGTTATCAGAATGAGATAGTTGTCGTAGTTACAGGACAAAGCAAAAGCTGTCCTACCGTGACCACATTCGTTATCATGGCTGATTTATAAGCTCACTGTAAAGTTGGAGCCTTAACTCAACAACCAATTTATTTTGTTTTGGGGCCAGCATCCTAAGCTAAATGCAGGAGGAAGGTTTTCCTTTTGATCTGGTCTAGGATCACTAAACTATTGGTGATATTTTGGCAAATCAGCTAAGGCATGGCTTTGCTCTGATGTCTGGTCGTGGGTACTATCTATCACGGAGGCTGCTCTCAGTGAGGTTTCTCTATGAGTACTAGCTACCATGGAGGCATCTCTTTGTGCTCTCTCTCTCCTTATTCCGGTGGCTTCACACAGTATTCACCAGGTTCCAAGGGGGAAAAGCAGGATGTTGAGTTTCTCAGGAGGTTTTGATTCATGAGTTAGACACTATTCCCAGCATTTTCTTATAGGTCATTGCACATCACAAGGCCAGTTCAATTAGTTTCCCTCCTGATAGCAGAAGCAAAAACATCTCATTACAAAAAACATTGGGGATTTTTTCATTTATTAAATTTTATTTTATTTTTTATTTGATGAACTCCAAAGCTTAATGCAGTATGATGACTTCCAAACAATGAGCATTTGAGTAGTGTCTGCCTCCTCTGAACTAACTCCACCTCTCGTTCATGTGCTAGCTCCATCCACAAGGATAAGACAAACACCATTAAGCGTGGATTAAAGGAGTAGTGAGTAGTCTTTTATGTTTTCTAATAGAGTGTGGTTTCTTGGATATTGAATCGTCATCGGAGCAATGAATCAGAGAGATGAACAGCAGCGTGGGGAGACCTTTAAAGCATAGGATTGATTTCTGAATATATCCATTATAAAATACTTCTTGTTTTCCATGAGACCTACCCGTGCTTGATGAATAGGCATACATGTGAAACATTAGAGAAGATATGGCAGAGAATAGGGTGAGACATAAAAGCCGGGTCAAATGTGAAGGGCAAAGTAAGATGAACTGGGAAGGATGAATTATCCTGCGCACAGTGAGAAATACAATAAATTCATTTCAACATATTAAGTTGGAAAATCCTAATATACTGCATGTAATGATACAGAGGTAAAATAACTGGTATGAAAAACTGGCATGAGTTACTAAGTAAAAAAAAAAATCTATCTAGTAGTCTGATCTAACCCTGCAGAGATATATATGCACATAAACCTAACCCTGTGTATACATTCAGGAATTTCTGACAATATGCACAAAGCATATTTAAAATGTCTTTGTCCATTGAATAAACTGAAAGGTAAAAGCTTTGTTTTAGATGAATAATGTTTTGATGGTTTCATCATGAAAATGTAATATAAACTTAATAAATTAAAAAGTGAAATAGTTAGTGCATTGGAGGCACATGAAGTCCAAGATTATTGGAATGACGCCGCTGACAGTCTCTGCTATGTTTAAAGCTCTGGAAACTTGTGGGACTATCCTGAGAGCTAAGATCAAGTTGAAGCTGGCTTTGAACCCCACATCGCCCCTAGGGTTTGAACACAGAAGGAATTTGGCCGCTCATTGACTTAGCCTGACAGAACCCAGCTATATTATTAAATTGTCAGATATTAATATTGCCTGCTTCAATGAAGCAACGATGTTTTGTCTGCCCTACAGGCCGGAAACACAGGCTCAAACTCCATAGCATATGAGGCCACTCCCAGCATCCTTGTCCTAACCAATGGGCATTCTCAGATCACTGGCTTCTCCCATGCCTGGACCCCTATAAGTGTACCCTCACCCTGCATTTAAAAGAGATGCCCTCTGACATGTGTCCCGTGGGTTCCTTTGTGCGTTCCCGCGCCATCTTACGGAGCAACCCCTAAGGCAGGAGAGATGTGTTAAACACTGGCCAAGCCTTGTTCCCAGTGCGGCTGCTCTGCCTGGAGACTACCAAACCACGGGTGGGCGTCATCCCCCGGGCGGAACAGCCGTGGCTGGGAAAACATGATGATGGGAGGATTTCATCAAAAACAACAGAAACTCAGTTTCAGTGAACATTTGTTTCAGATCCAAGCGAAGGTATGGGCAGTAGAACTGATCACATGAGCCAGCTGAAGTGGTTTGTGTGGATGAGGAAGCTGACAGCAATATGAAAAATGACAGACAACACATTATAAAGCTTCTTGCCTGGGTTGAGGAATGCAGAGTGAGACTAGGAATTACAGTGTGTTTTTTTTTTTTTTCCATAATCTCTGGATGTAATTGTTTCTGGCATCCTCTCCCTCTGAACATTTGAAGAAATATCTCAGCAAACAGACACACCACAGGATATAGGAGCATGTTACTTGCATATGAAGCTGTGATGTTTGCTCTTCACTCTCAAGTTGGTGGGAATACGATTCGCCTATGAAATACATCTGTAGGCATGTCTATGAGAGCCTCCCTGGAGATAAACAAGGAGAATGAGCTGTCCTGCATACTGGTGGTACCACACCATGGAATGGAGCCCTACACTGAATGAGGGGAAAATGAGAAAACCAGCTACGCACTTTCTCTGTTTCCTGGGTATGCCCGGGTATGACTCAGCCCACACTCCTGCTCAGCTGCAGGCTACTCCTGCCACTAAGCCCTCTCCTCTATGATCAACTGTGCCACCTGAGTATGAACAAAGTCAAGCCTTCCTCCTTCCAGTTCCTTTGCTGTGGACTTGGTCACAGCCGTAATAAGAGTGACTGACAGCAGGAGACAGCACATTCTAAGAGTAAGGGCCATAAATATATCAGGACTCCAATGAGGTAGACCCTGAAGGAAGTTGGAATTCTAGCATAACTGCCAGGCAGCTCATTGGCCACATTGTTGGATAAGACTTTTTAAATTATTTATTTTATTTTATGTGCATTGGTGTGAGGGTGTCAGATCCCCTAGAACTGGAGTTACAGACAGTTGTGAGGTGCCAGATGGGTGCTGGAAATCGAACCAGGTCCTCTAAAAGAGCAACTAATGCTTTTAACCTCTGAGCCACCTCTCTAGCCCAAGACATTTTAAGAAATGTTGTGCTCTCCGTGTTTAAAGGAAGAAAACATGCAAGCACTTGAAACCATGCTCGTTATTAAAAAAAAAAAAAAAAAAAAGTGGACCACAATTTCAGTTGTTATGCTTAGTATGTGTTTAACACCTGCAGTGTGTCACCTATTACTTGATGTACTATAGAAACAGCTCTAAAAAGGTAGACAAAAAATCTTCCATCGCAAATGTACATCCGAGTAGGAAAACAGACCAAAATTAAAGGAGCAAAATGTAAGACACACATAAGGCAACAGACAGATCAGATGCCACCTAGAATGAATGGTTAGAGGGGGCCTTGGAAGAACAGCATGGGAGGCAGGCAGAGTCCTTCGGGAGCCTGCTTCCAGGGACTCAAGCTGCAAGACCATTTAGCACACTTATTTTTGAGAACCTGCCAGTCCATATCATTGTGCCGTGTCCTGTATGCAAAATGATCAAAGTGGTAAACCATTCCTGGGGGCTCAACAGATGCAAGTGGCATACTGAGAATACGACCTGCAGTATCCCACCTAACCTTTCTAAAGATGATCTCATGGGGGGAGCTGGAGACATTCAGTATCTTGATTGCTATTGGCAGACACTCTAGAATTTCAGCTTAGGGATGAGACACCAGTGCAATTACCAGAGTCTTGTATTTACTGAGTATAAGACAAGACCCTGCCCTCTCAACAAGAACTTATGTTTTTCCTTGACAGCACTCTACATTGAATTTATGGTCCATTCATACAGTGATTTTTTTCTGAGCACCCATCTCGTATTACACTTAACAGCAGAGGTGAACAAAACTGATAGAACTTTTCTCAGCTGCCACTAAATCTAAAGCATTAGGCATAGCATCAAAGAACCGGGGAAGTAAGTTCTCAGTTCATTCTGAGATTAACCCATGAATCTGACAGGAAGATCTATGTTTTATTTTAATGATATTTATGCACCGAAGTATGAGTATGTGCACAGGAGTGCGGGCGATCATGGCGGTCAGAGGAGAACATTCTATCCCCTGGAGCTGGAGTCACAGAAGGCTGTGAGCTGCCTGACATGAGTGCTGGGAACCAAACCTAGGTCCTCTGCAAGCAGCCAGTGTCTCCAGCCCCACAAATCTGATTTTAACCATCGATTTCTTTGTGAAATTTTATGTGTTGCAATGAGCACGTTACTTTCCCCGGTGTCCAAAAAAAGCATTTAATCAAGGAAATGTAGGGATACCAAATGACGTTAGTGTTCTAAATCACATGACACACAGAGAGCTTTGGAAAGCTTCTGCTAGTCTGTATGTGTCCATCCTTGATGTCTGTGATCTTGACGGCCCAGTACTCTACTGAATCAGCACTCCTGCTGATTTGGGGAGCACGGTGGTTTGCTGTGAGAGAGTTCACTTTGCATAAGCCTACCTGACATTTGCACAAAGAGTATCAAAGGACGTATTTCATGACTTCAAGGTGCATGTGTGTGCATGTGCCTATAAAGAACTCAATATAAGACATCTTTCTCAATCACTCTCTACCTTAATTTAAGACTAGTTCCCCAGTAAGAAGGCTGTTGACATCTTATATGGTTCCTTGCAAACTCTCCCTGGGTCTAGGATCCAATCCCATCTTCTCTGTGTCAAAAATCCTCACCTATTCATTTATTCAAGGTTGATCTGATTCTGGAGCACTGACTGATGCTAATCAAACTCACAAGAGATTGATTAGGAATACTAAATCTAATTTCTTTGTGTCTAATGAGAAACATTGCTGCTTAATGGACCAAAATCCTCACATCAATTGGATAGTGGATTCTCCTTCTGATAGGAAACTGTTCTTAGGAACTGAATTAATACGTGGAAGTTGCTGGGTAAGGAGAGAGATGGAGGAAAGGAAATGCAATTATCTTAATGAACTTATAATTAATTGCTTTCTCTTCTGTTGGTTCTAGCGGTTGATTTATTTGTTCACTCCACATGTTCTCAGCATCTTCTCTGTGCCCATATTATTGCTGACGTTTGTAAAAATTTGTGGAAACAATTGCAGAAGATAAATGCAGAAGAGTGGTGATCAAGGTATTTATGCATACCAAGCCTATCCCCTGTGAGCTATAATCATACGACACTGAATTCACATAGCAAATTCTAAGAGGATTTTATATTTTATTTTGCCCCTTTGAAGATGGCAGTCATTTTTAAGGAGATGCAATTCGAAGAAACTCAGATCGCACGGTTAAGGGTTTCGTGACAATATTTCTCTCAAAACTCATACTGCTTACGTCATGTAACTCAAGACAGCTTTTGATTACACAGGAGACATGAAGGAATTTAGAAATAAAAAAATGTTGGGGGGAAATGCACGCTATGGGTTCCCAGCCTACAATCAGGGAAAGGAGTGTTGCAGGACCTACATTGCTGCAAGCTGACTGCAAGATGCCCCTTTGGGACATAATGAGCAGAGATCTCTTCCTTACAGCGTCGTAAGTGGTTATCTCTGAGTGGTGTGTATATTTGTTTGTGACCAGACTGTGATTCCTGGTTATTTGCTCAAACACCAACATAGACATTGCTCTGATGGGGGTTAGAAAGGGATTATTATTGGGATCAGCAGACCCTGAGTAAGTCGGGTGTAATGTGTAATGTGGACAGCTCTCCTTCCATAAACTGAAAGTCTCAGTGCACAGAGGTTTCTACAGAAGGGGTATGACTTCTCAGTTGCGAGAGAGGAAGTCAACATTTTCAGTTCTCAAAACCATGGTTACTTCATATTTGAATCTCCAATCTACTGCCCTTAGACTTTCAAAATTTGCCCAGATTTCCATGCTACATAGTAAGATCATGCAAGCCATTTTTTCAATTTCTCTTACCCTCTCTGTCTCCGATCTCTTCCCTCCCCCTCCCCACTGTCCCCTTTCCTCTGTGCCTCTACCCTCAGCTCCTATCATTTCTATTTTTCTAGTAAGCTCTAATGAACTCAGATTTTGGTATGTGCCTCCATTCTATAAGAACAGAGAAATCTTCATGCTGTTAGGAAAACTGAATTCTGAAGTTCTGGGAACCAGATAGAGGCACAGAATGGTGCAAGGGAAGATGAACAGTCTTACTATAATACACATCAGAGTTAAACCAGCAGTGAGACTAAGTAGCCCTGAACAGACATGCAATACTGGGGAGTCAATCCTGGTATCTTAGAAGGGAAATGCACGGGTGATCTATTAAATTCTTACTTGAAGTCTGCATGGAAGGGTTCTGGGTTAAAGAAACAATGTATAAGCTTAGTTGTTTAAAAGACAACAAATGTGAACGCTTTCCATGTGTGAGCCTATTTAGAGCGGTTCTAGAGCCTTCTCAAACAAAGGCCAGTCCAGGACTCTTGATGAGTATCCCTGCTGAGCCACTGAACACGGACGGACACTGAAGGCCCTTCTGCCACCTCCCCCAAATGGACTTACATCTATGGGCCTTGACCAGGGTAGGTGTGCACGAAGGAAGGAAAACACTCAGGTTTTCCATGCATTTTTGTGCCTGGATTTAGACTAGCACTAATTGTTGGAGATCCGAGAATCTCTGTGATGCATTATCAACCTGTAGCCTCATGGAGCTCATTGGAATTTTGCATCAAGTACCCCTCACAGGGGCCGATTTTTATTTATTAATTTGTTTGGGTCAGGTAGTTGTCAAATTATTCTGTGGGCATATGTGTTGTTAATTTTCTGTTAATTTATATAGGGTGGGGTCCAATCCACTTTGGGCGGTACCATTTCTTGGGAAAGTGATCCTGGGCTATATAAGGAAGCATGCTAAGGACGGGTATGTCACCAAGCCAGGGAGATCAGTGGTCCTCCATAGTTTCTGGTTCAGCTCCCTGCTGGAGTTCCTGCCCTGACTTCCCTCAATGATAGCTGTCAGTTAGCTATGACCTAAAATAAACCATTTCCTCCTCTAAGTTGCTTCTGGTCATGGTGTTTGCAACAGCAACAGGATAAAACTAAAGCAATGATTTTTTTTCATTTATTTATATTGATGAATCCTTCCTTAAACTACCCTGTGAAGAAAGGACCTATCAGCATTCACCTTTACAAAGTTCCAATTATGTGGTAGAGAAAGGAGCTTGGGTGCATGAAATTTAAGATTGCTGTAGAATTGCGTGGTCAAGACTGAGAATTCTAATAACTAATTCCACTCGGTTGATATTTCCATCTTTACTCTAATCATGAGAAATAAATGTCCTTGCTTAGGTGCTTAGAAAGACAGACCATCATAAAGCAGGCTGCTTTTGAAAATATTGTCTGTTGTCTTAGTTTTCTTGTGTGCAGGCTCAGCCCATCAGCTCAATTGATAAGTCTCAGCACTGAGTTGCACGTTGAAATGTCACAGCAGTACACAGCTTCTTCCTTGATTGCTCAGAATCCTTCCTGACTTAATTTACTTCAATTTCCTCTTTTCATATCAGTGTTCTCTTCTGAAAAGACACATCAGACTCTTCTGGCCACATTAGAGGTGGAAATTATCAATGTCACCTTTACAGAGCACTTCGGGAAAGTATCAGGTGTTGAAGTCTAGAACAGGCTGTCAGGATGATCTTATGCTTGCCGGTACTACTAGAATGAGCCTAAAAATATTCACTAGCACGTAGACCCACCTTTCCAGGCTTCCATAGGACAAGAAGTAGATCCAGGGGCCAGACATTTGCTATTTAAGCCAAACATTAGTGTAATAGAAGGTATTTGCTTGTGTCAGCAGGAGTACCATCATAAATATTGCACACTTATATCTTTCCGTTGATAGCATTGCTCAGGGACCATTAGAGGACGCAGCCACAATGTGTCAAGAATAGAAATGGATGTGTACCCAAACCTGGATTTCCCAGTTTGCATCCCCATTTTAGAAAGATGAATTGGAATGGTAAAAGCCATGGGCAGCCGGTGCTTCACCATAAATAGATCAAGAGTAACAGTCACATGCTTACCTTGAATATTGTCAGACTGTTATAGCAGGGCCCAGGGCCTGGCAAGGCCTTAGCCACTTAATCCCCACTGTCCCAGAGTCTCAGATTCTGGAAGACTCAGCAGTCATTCCTTCTAGAAAGCTCTAAGACTGCATATCCACAACCAAAGGTAAGCCTGTGCAAAGTATAGAAGTCTCACAGGAAACCAATGCATATCAATCTGTATGTATCTAAGGATACAGCAGCAAACAGTCTGTACAGTTGTACCACCACAGACACTTCTGTCTTCCTCCCTTTAAAAAAGGTAATTTTAGTTTTGTTTATTATGTGCACATGCGTACATGTGACCATGGAGGCCAGGAGAGGGTGTGTGATACTCTGGAGCTGCAGTTGCATGTGTGTGACCTGATGTGGCTGCTGAAAACTGAACTCCAGGTGTCTGCAAGAGCAGTAGTGCGTGCTGTTAAGCAGGGAGCCACCTCTCTAGCTCTTCTTTCTTTTTCAAAGACTGTTAGCTTATTAGTATATTAAATTAGCGCATTCTTCCTATGGAAAATTTGAGAATTTGTAAGGGAAGAAAAAGGTTCACTGTAAGCCTTCCAGATCAAAGCAAACTATTATTAATGCTTTGATGTGTTTTCTCTCTATCTAGTGTTAGAAATGAAGCTGTATGATAGCACGTGATAAACCATATAACTATATATGCACATACAGCATATATCCTAATTTATATCACACACATAATAATCTTACTTATTACCCTTGTTTATTTGCATGTTTATTTTTAATTATTTATATTGACTATATACTAATATTAGAACAGTATATTTGTTTCTTTCCTACACATTTGCCTATCTTGGATATAAAACATGACTGTAGATCTTTATATGTTGTCTAGAAGAGAAGGTAGGCAGATCCTTTGCCTAACCCTCCCATCAGATCACCCCATCGCCCCAAACCCCAATCCACCATGATCTCCACATATCCATTCCCTCCCACCCATCCCCCACCTCTGCTTGCCCAAGTCCCACACACCAACCCGGGCAGACATCTCCTGATCCAGACTGTGACTACCCAGCCGCCAGAAGAGAAGATAAGCAGACTCCTTGCCTAACCCTCCCACCAGATCACCCCACCTCACCCCAAACCCCAATCCACAGAGATCTCTCCACATCTGCTCCCTGCCACCCCTCCCCACCTTTGCCTGCCTGAGTCTCACATACCAATTTGAGCAGACATCTCCCACACTATAGTACAACAGGGCAACCAGCAGAACACGTAGGGAACCTGCTTGCTCAACCTTCCCACTAGAACAAGCTGTGTTCCCCAAAACTCAACTCATTGCCATTTTCCCACCACCCATATCAACCCTCTCCACCCACTGCCATACACCCCAGTTCCAGATACAAACTAGGCCAGATACCTCCCACACCAGAAGGAGAGAAGACAGCCAGCTAGAAGAACAGGTAGGAAGCTTGCAAGCTGTGTATCCCAGCCCCCAGCCTGGGCAGAGACTCTCTGCTTGACAAAGGAGCACAAAGAACAGAAGATTGGAGATAACAAAGAAACCAAGGAACAAGATACTCATCCAAAAAAAGAAAAACTCAGGACTTTGGCACCTAAACCTAGAATCACCCAAAGCCCAAATGCCAAAATGCTAGCCTAAGAACACAATTAACAACAACCATGGCAGTATGGCACCACCAGAGACCAACTGTCCTTCTACAAAACCCTCTGAACACTCTGACATAGGTGAAGCTGAAGAAAAAGACCTTACCATCAACTTTATGAAGGTAATAGGGGTCTTTAAAGAAGAAATGAATAAATCCCTCAAATAAATTGATGAAAAGAAAACCAAATGGAGGAATTGAATAAACTCATCAAAGAAACAGAGGAAAACACAAACAATTGGAAGAAATAAATAAATCCCTGAACGAAAACAAAGAAAAGGGAAACAAACAGTGGAAGGAAATGAACAAAACTGTTTAAGACCTGAAAATGGAAATAGAAGCCATGAAGAAAACACAAGCCAAAAGAATCTTGGAAATGAAAAATCTAGAAAAGTGGTCAGGAAGTACAGAGACAAGCTAGAGCAACAGAATACAAGAGATGGAAGAGAGAATCTCAGGAGTTGAAGATTCTACAAAAGAAACAGATACATCGGTAAAGGAAAATGTCAAATTCAAAAAGTTACTGACACAAGCTCCCAGGAAATCCTGGGCACCATGGAAAGACCAAACCTAAGAATAAACTCAAAGGCCCAGAAAATATTTTCAACAAAATCATCAAAGAAAAATTTCCAAACCTAGAGAAAGAGATGCCTATAAAAATACAAATAGATTATACCAGAAAAGAAAGTTTCCTTGACATAATAATAATCAAAACACTAAACATACAGAACAAAGAATACCAATAGCTTCAAGAGAAAAACAACAAGTAACATACAAAGGCAAATATATTAGAATTACACCTGACTTCTCAATGGAGACCCTAAAAGCCAGAAGGGCCTGCACAAAAGTACTACAGACAATAAGGGAACGCAGATGCCAGCCAAAACTACTATCCTCAGCAAAATTCTCAATTATCATAGACAGAGAAAACAAAATATTTCATGATAAATCCAAATTCAAACAATACCTATCAACAAATTCTGCCCTACAGAAGGTACTAGAAGGAAAACCCCAATCCAAGGAGGTTAACTACAATCAGAAAAACACAGGAAATAAATAACCTCACACCATCCCAATCAGTAGAAGGGACACACACACACAAAACCAACAACAATTACAAATAAATAAATAAATTTAATAAATAAATTTAAATAAAAATAAATTTAAAAAAATATTTATATGCTTTTATCTTACCCTGGCCCCTAAATATTGTATGTACATATTCTCAATTTTTTAAAAAAAACTTTGTTTTATAGAGTTTTGTCTACATGTACGGATATGCAACAAGTGAGTGCAGTTCCCATTGTGGTCACAAGAGGGCAATGGATTCCCTGGAACTGGAGTTTCAGGTGGTTGTGAGCCACCATATGTGTGCTGCAAATTGAAACTTAGTTCTCTGGAAATCAGCCAGTGCTCTTAATCTCTGAGCCACCTAACCACACCACTTCCAATTTTTGACATTACAAGTAATATAATAAATACAATTCTAGATAAATTATGGTTTCAGCACCGGTTCAGTCTTCAATTTTGTGTTCTTTTAAATAAACTAAGATTTCAGGGCATATTTATATTTTAATTCTATAGACTCCAACTTTAGAGTTCAGAAAGTGGGGCCAGATTCATTAAGTACTATTGCCAAGGATATTAAAACTCAGTTTTGTTTTGCTCTGAAGCTCAAATTTGCTCAACACCAAGGAAAATAGGTAAGTCAAGAGAAATAGACAAATATGCCATTTGTTAAGAATAAATTTCCTGTGGAGCTGGAGAGATAGCTCAGCAGATCATAGCACTGGCTACATTTCCTGAGGACCCAGGTTTGATTATCCCAATCATCTGTAACTCCAGTCCCAGGGGCATCTGATGGACTCTTCCGGCCTCTGTGGGCACTGCATACATGTGGTACACATTCATGCATGCAGGCAAAACACCCATACATATGAAATAATAAATTTTTACGAAACAATCTGATGAGGTTGGTACTATCATTTATTAAAAATAAAAAGAAAGAATTAAAACTCCTGGGGATGGAAATGAAGGAGGCTAACAAAGATGCTAGAAAATGTCAACCAAGTGATTAGCAAATATGTCCGTGATTATGCTTCTGTCCTGAAAAACCCAAGGACCATGCCAATCCTAAACCACACAGACCGTTTCTCCTCACTTCAAAAAGACCAATCTTGAATAAAATACCTAAGCTTCTGGTCAGGGTGTTAAATATAATTGATTATTTCTGCCTTAGTGTACATAATCAGAACACGTACTCATCAACGGGGCAAGCTGCTTGAAACAAATCGTTTAGAAATGCTGAGGAAGTAGGGAATTCTGCTCACTGGAGCCCCGAGAGTTCCCTCGGCTCCCGGAATACCACCCTTGTAACAAGCCGTGACTTTACCATGGAAATCCTGATTTGAGCTACAGTGTGTCGGTAATTAGTTTAAACACACACCAAAGGATCTCTTTCAATAATGTGTCAGAAAAAACTCTCTATTAAAAAGATTTACAGAAGTATAAAATATATTCAGAAGTTTATCAAAGGATAGACTTTATAGGTTAATGTTTCATGATAATACTTTCTATTTTTAGTATTCAGGACTTCTGTCGTAAAATTTACCAAGTCCTGGAGAACTGGGAGAATGTGCTCTTCTGGATTTGGAAAAGTCTGATTTTGGTAAACCCTGCACCAGAAGCGAATTCCATCTCTGAGAAAGAGTCTCTAATGTCTATCCTACATATTGCAAGTAACTAAAAATATAAATTTTAATACGGACGACTTTAAGAACAAATCTCACGTCTTACTAAGATACATTCCTCTTAAGTACATGAATTGTAAGTTTACATCCCAGAAGGAGTGCTCCCAAGACAGGCACGGATCTGGAGCTCAAGACTGTTTAAGCTGCTTATATTTCCATGTTGCAAAGATCACATACCCACAACAAAGAAAATGTGTAGCCCAAAAGCCCATAGTGACTGAGAAACTTGGTCACAATGCTAAAGATTCCCTAGAATTGGTGAATTCTGTTTATCTCATTAAAGACCAGTTTTCTTCCCATAGTTGTTTCCCATCCTTGCCAAGACAGTTTTTTAGCTCATTATGGTTCATTGATTTGGTCTAAAAACAAACAAACAAACAAACAAATCTGGAACAAATAAAAACATTGTTTTAAATAAGATTATCATATAATACTGGGTAAAATAACTTGGCTGAGGACTACAGACCTAGGTTTATTGTTGTATGAGATTACTGTTGTATTGCTGTATATGTGGATATTTTTCCTATTATTTAAGGCATTGTTGGGACATGCAGCCAGAAGATATCTCAGCCAGAGCTTTATAGCCTCAACCACACCTCTTATACCTATTTCATGAGGACAGAGTGAGGGAGGATATGGCCAGGGTCCTCACAGAACAAGGCATGTAGCTTTTCTACCATCTGAGGACACAGAGAAGAGCTGACATGTGCGAATAAGAAGGTCAGTCTACTACAGGCCAAATCTCTAGCACCCTGATCTTTAATTTACCAGCCTATAGAACTGCAGGCATCTATTTTTATCCAAACACTCACATTATGATGTTTGATCACAGTGCCCAGCACTGACGGTCAACACCGAGGCACGACCAAGGGCAAGGGATGAAGATATTCCACAAAAAGATAATCCTGGGTACGCTGGCAGCCGAAACCAGGGAGGTTTTTCTGTTTTTGTTTTTCCTAGTCGTCTCTTCAGTCTTATATGCCAATTTGTACTTAAAGTCTGGCAAACCCTGCCTCTCTGAAAGTGCACAGTCTCATTCTACCCTCTAGGAACATGCAGAATAACTCTAATGTCTTTTGCACATGAAGTTTTTATAGTAGGTATTTTTGCCTGTTTCTCTCCTTTAGTAGGTACAAAGGAGCAGAGTGCTGTAGTCTATGCTTGTTCTTTCCAGGAGAGACGGGCTTTTAAAAGCTTCCTATTGTGAGAAAATCTAGGGGGAAGGGAGGGGTTATTTGAAACTCTCTGAAGGTATTAAGTTCAGCTGTGAAGATGAAACACGGAAGACTGAGATCTCCCACATCGCCATTTTCCAGACTGTTCTACATACGATCGTCTTGATGGGCCCCCAAAGGTCAGCATTCCAGACTGTACTTATATTTGAGATGGCAAGAACTGCCAAGGTCCTTCCAGGACCAAGATTATCGAAGTAGAATTTCCTCCACGGAGCACAATAAAGACTTTATCTCCCCTTTGTTTCATTTTCTCTCCTTCCGTAAAAAATATTTCAAAGCACAAGATGGGAGTTCAGAGCTTGGTGGATGAAGCGTTAAAGCATGAGCTGACTGCAAAAGCTCTGGCTTGCGAGTTAAAGACATCTATTCCCAGTGCTGCCAGAGATGAACAGCGTGATCGTGGAGAGAAAGTTAATTAATTTTTCCAAGTGTGCTAGCTCAACTGAGTATTGATGATAAAAAAAAAAAATAAAAGAACACTACTAAATGAATGTCTGTGATTTTGGAAGGGAATTTATTGGAGAAGTTTAGCAGTCTAAAACAATCATAGTGAAACTGTATCAGCCATTCCCAGTTGACCATGTCAGTGATCCTCGACCAGGAAACCCAAAGGATCTTGAGTTTCCCTCCTGAAATACTTTCTGTCCTGTGATATAAATTCAGTACACTGAATTTACAAGGCAAAAGTGGATGGTGGCTGGGTAGAGCTCACTGGCCTGTCTAAGCGCCAGGCTTTGCGCTTTGTTCTCTAGGTACACTTGCTTTGGCCTTTCAGTCACAATCTTGTATTTCGTCAGCTTTGTCAAGTTTTCCACGCCCGCATCATCATCGTTGTGCTGGATTAGGAACCAAGTAATTATTGAGTTTCCAGTATGTAGTAAGAAGCCCTGTGAATGTTTTACAAGCGCGGCTACAGCATTCGACGTATTTTAAATGTTTAGTGAACATGTGTCAAACAAACACCTTCGTGAGTGAGTTATGATTTCTCAGTAATTATGTTGACTGAGAGCACAAGCTGCTGCTACGGTGTTCTGCTAATTTTTAGCAATTAACCTGGTTTACATGTGTGTGTGCGTGTGTGTATGTGTGTGTGTGTGTAAGAGAGAGAGAGAGAGAGAGAGAGAGAGAGAGAGTACCACATGGATGCAGGAGCCCATGGAGACCAGAAGAAGAGGCCCTTGGATCCCCAAGAGCTGGAGTAATAGGCAGTTGTGAGCTTCCCAGTGTGGGTACCAGGAAACAAACATAAGTGCTCTGGATACCAAACCCAGTTTGCTCTTAACTGCCTCTTGTTTTCTTATCTTGGAAAGCAGTGAAACATCTCATAAAATGTTTGAAAGGATGAAATCAAATTAAAAAAACAGAAAACAAATTTTGCTTTAATTGACATGAAACTGACATGGCTTTCTATAGCCATCTCCATTTGAATATATAAACCATCCCTGTGCATTCCTAGACATCATAGCAAAAGGCAGAATACAGAGCTAGAACCTGAGACAGGTAGGTTGCTCTTACAGTCGTTCATAACCTGTCAACTTCACAGTTGTCATTAGCATCACCACCGTGGCCCAGAGTCAGATCACTGAGTTCACAAAGGTAAATACTTACATGGTCTAAGCAGCTAGGAGAACCGGGAGCAGGGCAGATCACTCCTGAACCACACCCAACCTCTCCAAACAGCCAGATCTCCAAAATCCTTTCCAGAGTCTATCCCAGTGATTCTCTCTGAACTTCCCCTTCCACAGACCCTCCAAAATCTACATTATCTAGCCTTAGTCTCACATCCAGCGCCCAGGACTAGACTGGCCACCCTGCCTGTGTGGTAACCCACTTGTAGGACTCTGCCAAACCTACCCTGCTTGCCACTACCCACAGATCCTTCCCACAATGCATCCAACCTCTCCACCCAGCCAGACCTACCCATACACGCATATATACAGGTGGGGGGCGGGCAGAGAGAGTGTTATAAAAATAGCCTTTATAAGAAAGAAATCGCTATGAACTCTGTGGCTTATTAATAGCATAAATTCATGTTCTGAGGGCTGTGACTACAAGACCACAACACCAGTGTGGTCCTCAGCATGGAGGACCTTCTTCTTTCTTCCCATTGTGTATGAAGAGCTTACTTGGTGGAAACAAAGATCCGGGGCTCTCTTTCTCTCTCATAAGACCACTAGTCCACTTCTAAGGGCTCCATCTCATAACTTCCTCCCATCCCCTCTCTCTCTTAAAACTGTCAAAATGACGGTTAAGACCTTGACAGGACAGAGAAAAAGAGAATATTTGAGAGTGAAATTTCCTAGAAAATCAAGTCTTCAGTTTCACTCCATATTTTCAAAGTGATTTAAAAAAAAAAAAAGACAAACAGTTTAATTTATTTCAACAGAGCCAATGAGAAACACTGGGGTTACTGTCACCCCCTCCTTTGCCTGTGTAGAGCAGACCCTCCCAACTGCGTACTAGGAAGCCTGACCACAGCACAAATGGGCAGAGTGTCTGACCTCACAGTGCTCCCCAAAGCCAGACCTGTCTGTGTCAGGTACAGCGTTTAATCCTCATGGTCCTAATCTCTATCCCTCCACACAGGAATAAGTATCATCAGTTTCCCTATGTGGCACCACTAGGTAATGGTTAGGAGGAAAGACAGATCAGGTGTTCTCTGTAGAATGTGAGAGAGCAATGCAGCAATGTGAACACATGTTTGTGTATGTACACACACATACATGTAGGTTAGTTTCTACAGTTAGCCTAAACATTCCTTGGGTGTCACATTTATCCACACATAGAGACATTGGTTACTCAGAACAAACAAGGTCAAATTACAACCGGACATGTCACCACTCACCCAGCTGAGCATAAACACTCAGATCACGTGATAGATTGTCTTACTTCCGGCAACTGAGCAGCTTTCCACACACAGATGAGAGTTCAGGAGAAGAGTTCCCCTTGAATGTTTCCAACCGTGTGACAGCGATTAATGGACTATGGGATTGTCAACAAGTGAAAGCAAGAGCACATAAGATTGTGACTATTTAAATTGCTGACCAGGCCACTGGAATCTGAGACCTGCTCTGTGTATTTTTTTTTTCCTTATGGATAAACCTTGAAAATCTATCCCTATAGTTTTGAGTCACACAGTCTGTGGGTTCCCTCTGCTGGCTCCTTTACTGTTAGAAGCTTGAAACACTTAAACCCATATGCTGGATATCAATTCTAAAGAGAAAACTATCACCAGAGGGAATCTGAACTTAGAAGTTTCTAGTCTCAAAGGGAACAGTGATTTGGAGGGAGGACTAAGCCTGTTTAAGCTGAGAAGCAGTAAGACATAGCCCACTGGTTTACATGTCACACACTTAATGTTTAAGGATTGGCCACTAATACTCCATATCTCTGGTTTTACAGGAGAGGATGCTGAGGCTGAACAGCTATCACCCTGTGGTAGAGCAGTGTTTGTCCATCTTAGATGGAGCTCACTCTCTTGGATTGACAAAGTCATCAGTACACCCAATGCTCTGACATACTCATGGAGTCCTGGTGGGCCTTGTTCAACAGGCTCACCCACCGGTCCCATCTTGTACCCAATTTTACCTCCAGATTGATCCCATCATTGTTTGAGTCTAGAGTTTCTGCTTTGAAGAACCTTCTCCAAAACCTACTATGGTTTATTCCATATCGCATACGACAACTGGTTTTAGGTATAGGGTTTTTGTTATTTTGCTGCCAAAGAGGAAATATGCCATGGGCCGGTATGTTATAGAAACTTTAGTCCAGGACTTAACTGCTTATAATGACACATCTCATGTTGCTGAAAATCCAAATATGTGAAAATAAATATAGAAACTGTCATAATAAAGACATTAATAAAAAGAAAACATCTTGCATTGCTGCTTTACTTTCGAATTCATTTCTACAGCTGCAACAGGAGAAAACAGAGATTAGTATCTCATGGAATTTATCAGGTAAAGAGCAGAAGAAAAACACATGGTCTGGGAATGGGTTGAAAGGACTAGCTGAGGTCTTTTTAAAGTAAAGACCACAGAATCTCATCAAGACCCGCCTACTGCAGGCTGGAGTGCAGGAAACCCAATCCTTTCACACTGAGTTTTGGTATAAAGCAAGCCCTCATTCAGTCTGTTATTCTGAGCTACTGAGAAACCCAAAACTTCCAACTGGCCCCTTGATAATGGAGATCACAGGAAGCAGCAGCTAAGTTTATGCTGCTTGGATATTAGGCACAAAGCCAGGCTTATCTGCAGGGGTGGCGATGGGCTACAAATAGTTAAGTAATGGTTTCTGAGAACCTTGTACAATTTTCCTTTCCAAGTTCAAGTTCATTCCTTCATCTAGCCCTCGCTCCAGAAACCCCCTTTCCTACATCCTATTGGCCTAGCCCTTCTGTGACAAGATTACAGACAGACTCAGGATAGACTTCTGCCTGCTAAAGATTCCTTCTGGCTCTAATCTGTGACTCACACCAGGAGGTAGAGACAGAAGGATCAGGAGTTCAAAGCTAGTCTCCACTACATAATGAACTCCATGCCAGCCTTCTTTGGAAAACAACAATAACAAGGAAAATAAATAAAATAAGTAAACAAACAACAACAAAAGCAATCTGTCACTGGACCACTGAGCAGCTCTTGGGCTAGCTCTCAATGCTCACGAAACATAATTTTGGAAAACATAGAAGTACATTATTTTTCTTTTGTGACTATTTCATAATACATCCATGTACATATTTGGGAACATTTGTACATGTTTTCCAGGTATAATATTTTAAATGACGATAAACATAAGCCATAGAAACCACAGCCAGTGTATGAATGTTAAGCATAACTCAAACAGGATCAAAGCATATGCTCTCAGGATTTCCAGTGGGTGAGGATCTTGCATAATGAAATATCAGTGAACTGAAACATAAAGTCCAGACCGTGCAATGAATAACTAACAGCACAAATAACTGATTGGTCTGAGTCAGTCACACAGACAGTGAGCAACTGGTGTCAGAAGGAAACAGCTGGTTAAGTCAAAAGAGCTCAAAAGACCATCTAAGTTCCCAGAGTCCAGTGTGCCATGTGTGTCCCACAGGACATGTGAGCTCTAAGTGTGAAGGGATCCTGAGTGTCTCCTTGCATTTTAATTTTCATGTCCTGGTCCTTTTGAACAGAGCAGAGTTGATCTAAGGATATTCAACAGGACGCCACTGGGTGCTTTAAAGAGAAACAAAGAGTTTGGCTCACGGCATCCGGCATCTGTACTGATAACTCAGAACCAACCACCTGTAACTCGAGTCCAGTGAGATCCGTCGCCCTCTTCTGTCCTCCAAGGATACCAGCACTCAAGCACAGACGCCCTTATCCATAAAGACAAAACACATAAATCATAAAAGGAAAACAAAGTTAGCCTGCAGACTTCCTTCCATCTCAAAGGACAAACTGCTTTAGTGGCTTGTATCTACCCTCTGGGATTGGAGTCAGGATTCTGACCAAGGAAGAGGGATACAATTATATACAGATTGAAAAAAAATCTGAATCTTATACATGGCCATGCCAGCTAGGTGTGGTGAACCACATCTGTCACATCCCGCACTTGGGAGGTAGAGGCAGGAGGATCCGTGGTTGATAGTCATTGCTGGCTACATAATGAGTTGGAGATCAAGCCTAGGATACGAGGGGCCAAGCCTTAAATTGTTTCCAATTAAAAAAAAAAAAGCTTTTTTAATCAAAATATTAAAACTCAAGTAGCCGAGCAACTAGCTTTGTCTCAATACCATGAAGTCCCCATCTCCACGCTTCTGCCGAGTGAAACTTAGTGTCTTACTGAGTAGCAAACTGATCCTCTCTGACTTTTCCCCCACCTTCACTGCCTTGTATACAGATCATGATCTGTCTTCACCACTAAATACAGGAAGGAATTTTTGGACAGTAAAAGGAGGGGCAGTCAAGACATATGAGGCCATATTTTCTTGACGTCTTTCCCTAGTAGAACTGTTGAGTTCTTTATAAAACGAGCCGGCTGAGTCACCTTGGGACAACCATTAGTACTGCTGGAGTCTCGGTTTCCTCCCTAAAATAGAATTGCTAAAAATATCCACCTCACAGATTACAGGTGACATGAGATCCTCTACCACCAGCTGTTGGTCCTGGCATATTATTAAGTGCTTGGAGATGGCGGGAGCTTCTGTGTCCGTTATTAATAGTAACAGGAAAGGGGTTCTGAATATTACACCAAGACTCTAGCTGGAAAACTCCATTAAACTAGCTGTATACTTGGCTTAGATTCAAAATGCAGGTGCTCTGTGTCAGGGAGTAAATAGTTCTGTATCAAAAACAAGCCGGTAAAATAAAGTAGGAAAAAAAAAATCAATAAACCAGATTTAGACCCAATTATTGTTCTCTGAAAGAACAGCCTAAAAGAAAACTTGCCCAAGAGATCCCAATGTTCCCCTTTGCCTTGAGGTACATGGTGTGTATTTGAGAGAAGGGGGGGGCAGGGGAAGGGGGGCGGGGACTTATCAGATTCCCGTTGGGCACTTCCTTTAAGCCTTGCTTCTTACACCACCTGAATCCTTAGGTTTAAACATACAAACACCATCTCCTGTGCACCGTAACAAGAGAGACTGGGGAGGTCATCTTATAAGATTTACCCACTTGGGGAGGAGAAAAAAACTTGCACATCTCCCCTGCCTACACACAATGCCCAGCTACCCTCTTGGGTTTGGCTGCTTCTTTGGGCATTTTCAGAAGCCAGTGCTTTGATGCTTACAGCCCCAGGAGCCACACACCTCTGGCCTTTATGCTGAGGGAAGCCTGCATCTGCCTCCTACCGCCCACATCCACTTGGCCTCTCACTAGGCAAGCTGCAGTCTTTCTTTTTGTTTTCCTGTGTGAATTTTGTTGGCACATCACACACGGGGTCCAAGTTACCCTCCTCCCTGTCTCCTCAAGAGAAAGAAGATTTCTTCTTCAAATCTTCCCAGAATATGAAGAGAAACATTACGCTCCTGGATATCAGAGAACTGCAAGTCAAGCAAGTGCTTACACCCCTATCACCAGATCTTCAGATGTTCCTGTTCTGCAGAAGCTACAGAAGTAAAGACGGTAATCAGGGAAGGATCAAGACCAGACAGAATTCTTCACTGCTCAGTGCAGTTGTCAATCTATGGAGATCTAGAATCTCCTGGGCCTCTGCAGAAGATTATATTAATTAGGTTGAAAGAATTGGGAAGTCCCACACACTGTGGTAAAACCATCCCCTGGTGGGATCCTAGAATGTATAAAGTGTGCTGAACACTAGTGTTCTTCTTTCTAGGTTTGTGGATCGTGGGTGCTACGTAAACAGCTGCATCAAGCCCTGCCATCTTGACTTCCCTGCCAGGATACACCATTCCCTTGAGCTAGGGGCCAAAATAAGATCTTATGTTTCTTTTGTTGGGGTGTTTAGGGCAACAGGAATCATCATCCCTAAGACACTCATTTTACTACAAATATAGAACTTCCTGCTTTTAGGTTCTGGATTCTTTAATATGGTTTCTGCCTCGTAAAGATCTTGCCTCTCTTTAATCTTTAGTCTTGTTCTTGATGCATCCTTTTTTAAGGCTTATCCATCATAGATCTTCAAGAATTATGAGAGGAACATATGGTGAAATAGACAATGTCCATCAGCAAAGTCTAGGATAAAAACAATCGCATATAGCAATAAAACAGGAATAGAGACAGGCTCCAATCTCTAAGGTCATTATGAACCTTAAATGACAATTTTAGTGTTAATTTTAGCATGTCACCTAAGGGTCCATAAAGATTTACTCTCTTCGTATGACAAAATTATCTCGACAGTAATCACAGTTTCTTCCCTCCAGTAAAGAATCTAATCTCTACAAAATACTTCTTATGACACTATGCACTTGAAATTATTAGTAGAAAACTATATTAGTGAATGTATCTGCTTTGGTTGCAGTTACTATTGATTTAACATGAAATTAAAACAGAGAAACTCCCTCTATTAACTTTAAAAGACCTGTTTTATGTATGATTTGTTTTATTTTATTAATTGCGCAAGTGTACCTGTGTCGGGGTATGCCCACGTGAATGCAGGTACCTGAAGAGACCAGAAGAGGGCGTTGGATTTCCTGGAACTGGTGTTACAGTCAGTTGTGCTACCCAACATGGGTGCTAGGAACTGAATGTGGGTCTTCAGCAAGAACACCATGAGTTTTAACCTCTAAGCCATCACTCTCTGGCTCCAAGAAGGACTTGTTAACTAAACAACTAAACAGTATTCTTTATCTTGTCTTACCTTACCTTACTAATTACTAATGGAAAAAAGATGTCCAAAGGAAAATGTCCTTTCTAAACTTTGCTTTCTGAGTGTCTTTTAGCTTCCAGTCATTTGCCTGACTCAGGAAATAGTCACCAAATCCAGATTTATATAGTTCCTGTTTCTTAAATGATCCTGTTTGAATGGAATCACACTGAGCTGTACATATAAAGTGACTCTAAGAAGTGTGTTTTTACTAAAAATTAGACACAGTAGACTTTACTCTCTAAGTCAGTGAATTAAATATAGGTAGGTGACTGCTTGAGTGTCGTTGAACACACTCTACTCTTGCGGAGCTATATAGGTACAATTGCTGTAAAGCACCAAGTGAAACACTGCATAAAATTTAACTATATTATTATATGGTTATTGCCAATACAATAATAATAACAAAACATATTTCTGAACATTCAGCTGTAACTATAAAGCTATTGTAAGAAATTCCAAAAGAACCATAAATTCGAGGAGAAGTTCCAAGAAATAAAATTCTGACTCTGTAAACACTATAGGCAAGAAATAGGGATGTGTCAGAAGGACTTGGCTGGGGCCTTTCAGAGCATTCAAGTGAGCTCTAATTTTGAAAATGAGCAGAGGAAAGAGGAGTATTTAAAAGTTATCCTGGACAAGACAAGCAGGCAGAAAGACTGCATTTTGCCCTTTTGAGACAGGGTCTCATTCTATTGCCCAGTCCTACATTCGCTATGAAGACTAGCCTAGCCCTAAACTCATGGGAGGCCTCCTGCCTCAGTATCCTGAATGCTTGGATTACAGGTGTGAGCCTTCACGCATGACTTAGAAGTTGATTGTATTCCACAACTAGTATCAACAATAGAGCAGAGAGTGCAGACTAAGTCCTTGTACTAACACTCAGCTCCACTGAGACAAAGATTAAATTTAGTTTAAAGAGTGGGTGGGATCCTCAAAGGCCTTCATGACTAATCCATCTTATTCAAAATAATTATTTATTCTGGCATCTTCTGACAAGGCTGGTTTTGCAGCTTGGAAAACAAAAAGAAAAACAAAAACAGCTACTGAATCAGACACCTGCCCTCCCACCAATACTGGGAGATGGAGTGGTATCTGACTTGATAATTACCCGGCAAAGGGGTAATTTCTCAGTCTTTGGGAAGGCATCATTTGGGTCATAAAACCAGCAGGCAGCTTTTTAAGAGTTTTACTTTCTAAAGGGACAAGAAAGAATTTAGGATTACAAGTCTTCTCAAATAAATAATACTAGGAAAGGGAAATGGGAGTCTAGCATCAGTCACGTTGAGAGGACATCAAGACCACCCCTAGTCACAGGGCACTGGGTCATCTTATTCAGGGGCCGTTCTTTGGCACACACACATGAAGACCTTGTAGGAATAGTGTCAGACAAGGTAAATGCCAGAGAAAACGATGTAAGGCCATGACTGAAAGACGGCTAAAGACAGCTAATGCTCTGAGAAAGCTTCAGATAAACCTCATAGACATTGGCTCAGATTTACAAAGCAAACACACATTTAGAGGATGAAAATTTTGACCTAATGTCACCTCAGGACTACGTGTTGGAGATTTGACTTTGTTTGAGTTTGCTCCAAACTGAGAGAATCATCTGGACATCTTAATTTTGTTTTCTCATGGTACTTCTATTTCATTGCATGGATGCAACAACTTTCTCAGAGTGGCTGTACATATTTATAATCTGAATTGTACGTTTTGTCTAAATGCATGTTTGGGATAGTAAATCGATTTTAAGTATTTAATTACATTATGGCAAATAATTATAAGTACCAAAAAAAGAAGAAGAAAAAAAACAACAAGGACAATGGAGATGAGGGCAGAGGTAGAAAAGAAGACCCAGAGCCCCTGAGGTCACATACATACTTCCAGACGGAATTTCCCAGGCTGTGTTCCCCCTCACTCCACTTCCATAACGAGATCTTGTCCCTGTAATGCTTGCACTTCTTCCTTTCTCTTTTTCTCTCTTGCTTCCTTTTTTTTTATATATATAAGTTCAGCTTTTTATTGGACATGTTAACAAAAGAGGTTTAGTCAAAAGTGACTAAAACCCATGTCGTCATCAGACTCCTCCGATTCTTCCTTCTTTGTACTTACACTTCATCGGCTGGGGCAGCAGCAGGGGAGAGGGCAGTACCGCCTGCGGTTGCTGCTCCAGCTGCTGGAGCCGGATTCACCAGCCCCTACATTGCACATGATCTCCCAGTGCTACACTGGCCAGGACCTTTGCAAACAAGCCAGGCCAGAAAGGTTCAACATAGACACCAGCTGCTTTAATGAGGGCATTGATCTTACCCTCTGTGACGGTCACCTCATCCTGTCCAGGGTGAGGGCCGAGTAAATGCAGGTGAGCTCAGAGACCAGAGACCATGTTGCAGACTGCCTGCAGGGTGCTAGTGTCCCGAATGAAGTGAGGGCCTTGCCCTAACATGTCCTCTGCTTCCTCAGGAGAACCAAGCACTTGGCAGCAGTGGAGAAAAGGGAGCATTTGCATTTGTAAGAATTGTGTTATGACAACAGGAGAGACATTAAGATCAATAATCAGCTGTTTCATCTCTAAAAGTTTTCGGCTCCTGAAATGGATGGATGTCAAAAGGCTCCGGAGGATGAGCCACTGATATCTTGCCCTGCAGACTCTGAGGGTTTGTAACATACACTTTGTGGTTGGCTTTAAATGGTAGCTTGATGCCAGTTCTACAAATTGAGTGAAAGTATAAATGATAGTCACAGAGTTTATTCATCTAGCTTTCCTTTTAAATAATACAAGAAATAACACCCTCAGGGCCTTGAAAGGTTAAGATATAAAATGTACACTTTACATTCAGCAATATATAGCAGTTGATATTTTGTAGCTTTTGGGGCGTTTTCGATTAATGTGATGTTCACAACAAAACTTACAGAATTATTATTCCAGTTTAAACAGAAAGAAAAGAAGCTGCTAATCATATTGCCAGAGTCTTTGTCGTGTAAACAGCAGCACCTCTTGGAGAAATAAAGAAAGCATCTAAAGTGCTGGCTTTGAGCAGGTTCCATCTTGAGCAAGCTCTCTTCCTGCTTAGAAGTTCCCAACGCATGAGGTTGGATTCCCTTTTTGGCAACGTGTTTTCACCTTGGACATTTCCCACCATTTCAACTTCAGCTTCCTGTTCCCGTTGACTAATATGTGGTGACAGCCTCGGTTTTCAAGGGCCCCTGAAGTCAAAGTTGTGTATCAAAGGAGAAATTCCACGAGCGTTTGTATACAATTGCGTGAAATTCAGATATGGATGGCAAAGTGTCTGGGGTGTTTTCCAAGTTTTCTTTTACACTGCTTAGAAAGTTTTGGTTTTTTTCCCTTCCTCCTTCTACTATAATTCTGCTTGCCAAAATTTATGTACTTTCTGCATATTCACAAGACAATTTGCTTGCATTTCCTAAACACACATGCCCAGGGAGCTTCAAACGCTGCAGTCACCCAACCAAGTCCACTGACTTGTAACCAACCAGAGATCTGACTTGATTTACTATGCGGACTAGTGTAACTACCACCAATTTCAGACCATGAAAATCCTCCTTTCCAAACAAATCTGCGTTGATTTACAGACATCATTCCCTACCTGGGGACTTAAGTGGAAGCTCGTGCAGAGGGAAGGTCTGCGAGCAAAGCTGCACCTGTACAGTTAGGTGGAAGATGGACGCCAAAGCCAGAGCTGAGACAGAGAGTCCTACCAATAGCCCCAAGCCCCATTTCTTGTTTCTGTAGCCAGCCAGTCTATTCTAAAACTGGGGCCCACGATTTCAATATAGAACCTCACTTTTAAAAAATAACAGTGTCATCTTAACCCTACGGCAGCAAAAATGTCTTAAACGTTTGAGAGATCCATGTTGAGATTGATTCTGAGTAAGGAGTTAGACACGAGGGACCAAGAAACTACAAGCATGCCTCTCTCTCTCTCTGCCTCTCTCTCTCCCTCAATGGCCACACCGTTGCGTGGAGATGTGTGGTTAAACATTTCCAAGCCTGCAGACAGATTGTTCCAGCTTGTATTAATTACTTTTCTCATTGCTGTAACATCATAGCTGGGAAGGGCAACTTAAGAAAAAAGAATCTCTCTTGGTAAGCCCACATAATAGGTGTACTACGACACACAACACATAGCTTCCTTCTTGCCATGCTGTCCTGTGAAATCAGAGACAGACAGCGCTGATTTTGCACCCTAGTGTGTTCACGGATGTACGTGCATACATGAGTGCAGACAGTGAAGGGAAACTCACATGAGCTCACACCTGTGAGGGATTTTTCTTAATTAAATCATCTGTAGTGGGAAGATTCACCTTTAACACAGATCTTTTGAGATGGGAAGATTCATTTTTAATCTGGGAGGACATGGGAGAAGGAAGCTTTTACTTTTCGCCTACTTGCCTTTGCGCTCACTGGCAAGTCCAGTTCTTCACTGACTTTAGAGCCTGCTTCTTTGGTGTTCTGGCTTATACCGAAGATTAGCTGAGATAGCCAGCCTCATGTTCTGAACAACTATTGGATTCTTGGCCTTCCTATTGGAAGACAGTCATTGTGGGACTAGCTGGAAAACACCCAGAGATGTAGATCCTGCAACCAGCTGGGCACATATAGATTCATTCTATCAGTTCTGTGCCTTTAGAGAGCCTTAATACAGTGTTAATACATGTGTGTGTGCATGCATAGATATTTGTACATTTACGAATTTCTGCATGAATGTAGGTACATATGTATGCATGTGTGAACGTATGTATGTGTATATGTATGTATACACGTGTGTATGTATTTTCTAGGTAGGTACATTTGTAGGTATGTATGCATGAGTGTATGTTTTTATGCATACATGCACATATGTATACTTGTTTGATTATTGAGACATATGTCCTATGTAGACCAGGCTAGCCTCACACTCACTGTGTAGTCCATGTTGTTCCTCCTGTCTCTGCTCTCAAATTCTGAGATTGCAGGCCCAGGCCACCATGCTTGGCCCAAATTCTTTAGTATTAATACAGTAAATATATTGTTGAGCTAAAGAGGAAACTCTAGTAGCTTCTATTTTAAAGACCTGCTTACTACATAAGGCCAGTGTGATTAATAGAATAATAGATTGCATATATAAAGCAGACGTAGCCAGAAATAGAATTTCTTTGTCATTTTTGACCTTTCCCTTTCTAAATTTGGGGCCCAAGACTTCAGAGAGTAGTGTAAAAACTGGTTCAGAACTGAGTCTGTCCTGTGGACTGCCTTTTCTTCTTGTTATATAGGGATGTTTTCATTCGTGTGAGCTCACTTGTCTTGGAGGTCAGCCCTCAGAAGCACCATGAAAGCTCCCGCCTCTTTCATGGCTCCCTAACTCCAGGAAGGGACAGTAGATCAAGATGTCACCACCTCACTGGATTTTGTGGTTGCATGGTCTCTTGTGTCCCTTTCTCCTTGTTCTAAATGCTTTCAAATGTTCACCGATTAGATCACTGGCTACATTTGTATTCACGCGTTCAATTATGTTAGGAGCAGATCCAGGGAATTTCAGAATGTAATTATGTATGGTGAGTAGGCAGGAGGATTGTCTGGAACAACTGTAAAATGTTATTTCCATGGTTGCCTTATTACTGGATTTGTCTCAGCTATACTGTATGTGTTAAAAAAGCAAAATAGAATTATGGTGCTTTGGTCAAGGAAAACAGGCTGGACACCTGATACAGTTAAGCGACTCACCCTGATACTCTCTTGGTCCTGCTGGCCCTGCCTTTGATATCTATATAGTCAACTGATATTTCTATTATTTTGGTTTTATGTTCCAAACTTCAACCTTTATCTTTCCTTTCCCACTTAAAGTCTGGCAGATGAGAAGAACACTGCCAAGAAGGCTTGGCAGAGAAAATATAAGCCACTCGATATATACCCGTGCAGGCTCCTGCATGCAGATGTGTATCATTTTCTTTCCATTGGCCACACCCACACAACTGGTCTGACCAGGCTACTCCCATCCTATCTAAGGTATCTAAGGCATCTAAAGCTATCCCCTACCTACCTGCATTCAGATCTGTAATTACTCTTCTGGAAGACCATGCAAGTGAATAACTCTCTCTGTTTTCCCTGCCTTTCATACACACATTGCTACATGTCCTTGGATTAATCCATTGGTGTTTACAAAGACTCACATTAATTTCCATTTAAATATAAAAATTATCCCCCAAGGAGTTATGTGATTATCACATAACTCCTTATATCTGAGGCAAAATTCGGTGGACCCCAAACACACAGCTAACACCTCGAAGACAACAAGTATGAGTTAACCATGGCCTGGAATGTGGATTCAGGCTGACCGGGATAACGCGCTCCTCCGTGAAGATTTTATAAATTAAAGAACAAAAGAGTTCAAATCAAGGCATTTACCAAATGCATTAGTGGGAACTACAGGTAGGTAGGTGGGCTGCTGTGAATCAGAAACTTCTACGGTAGGTCTCAGATCCTGTGTGATAACATAGTAATAAATCTATGGGGGATGCCCATAGGTCGGACGCAATCGGCATGGCTGGACCAGCTGTGAGGATATGGATAGCTTTGTGGTCAGCTGAAGGTAATAAGAGTACATTTCAAGCCAGGTGGTGATGGCACACGCCTTTAATCCCAGCATTTGGGAGGCAGAGGCAGGTGGATCCCTGAGTTCGAGGCCAACCTAATCTACAGGGTGAGTTCCAGGGCAGCCAGAGTTACAACAGAGAAGAAATCCTGTCTCAAAAAAAATATTTTATTTTTTATCACAATAATTTTAGCCAGACACTGGGTTGACAATGAATGGCTGCTAAGTAGGTTAAAGACAGCATAAGATTGTTTGGTTTTGGATTACAGCATCCTCACCAGACGCAATCACCAAGTTCTTTAAAAGCAAAACAAAACAACATCATCAACAATAAAACATTCGTTTGGGAGTAAGGAGGTCATGTCACAGCTCGCATGTGGAAGTCAGAGCAATTTGCAGCTGTCGCTTGTCATCACATGGGGCCCAGGGACGGACCCTGAGTCATCAGACATGGGGATACAAAAGCATTTACAGAGAGCAGGTCCGCTATATTTGAAAGCAATGTTTAATAAACCACTTACGGGAAGGAGCACTTTGTGAATTTCGATTTCGCTACTGCTGTCGATAGGACAGCGTGTCTTCGGGAATCAGGAGATCTCGGGTGGTGCTCCAGAGATCAACCGGGGTTGACAGAAAGTGACAGACCATGGAACCCAAACCGCCACAAGCTCTCTACTTCTTCCTCAGCCTGCTTACGGGTTAGGATCTCAGGGGCTGCTCTGCTGTTCCACAAGTCTCAGCATCTCCGCTCCCTCAACTAGACTTGCAGTTCCTGAGTAGCTGAGCTCAGCGTAAGGAGGGGAGAAGCTGAAGCCAGCATTGAAACACGTGAAGTGATCAAATGACTCTGAGGCGGAAAGGCGGAGCTTTGGATTCGATGGAAGAATGAAAATCCTTAGGAGTAGGGAAGCCCTACAGAAATAATGCAGGTCTCATGAAATAAGGGGAGCTGATTACCCGCTTTATTGCCCTCCACTGGTTACCCTCACTTGTATTCCCATAAACATCTGCTACGCCTTCAGGAGATGAGATTTGCAGATGAAGTGGCGAGGGGTGGAGGGAGGGGTCATTTTCTGACTCTGTGAATGAAAGTCCCCTGGTAGCTGTGCCCCAGCAATTTTGATTCTTCATTTGAAAATGGGAATATTGGGTAATTTTTAAATTTCTCTCCCCTGAATCCGATGTCCTGCCAGTCCTTCAATGTTGTGATAAATTTCCGAATATTCAAACCCTAGCTCAATCTTTATAGATAAAATTCACCTGCAAGGGGCAATCTTAAGCTTCAGCTGTTTCCAAACAGCACAAAACACATTGTTACTGCCTCTTTGTAAACACCAGAGGGCACTAAATACTGAAGAACAGGATAGAAATTCGGCAGAATGCACACAGATCTCCCCGGAGGGATTAAAGAAAAAGTCAGAATCTGAATATATAGAAGCCTCAAAAGAACCCATCTCTATAGAATATCTGTGCTACTTCAACACAGACAGTGCGTGTGGGTTGCAATCTAGAGAAACATGCTACTACCCAAATGAGATGAGCATGAAACTAGTCAATGAGATCTTAAAGGAACAGAGACCTCTGCGCCTGGGTTGTAAGTAATGGTCTCATCCCTTCTCCTTTCTCACTACCTTCCTGTCATTGAGCCTTTACTCTTGTCTCTGGCTGCAGCCACTCCCCCAGTTGCAATAGAGAAGCGACCACAAGTATCAGTACAGAATCATAGATGCCTAAACCACAAAATACAGAACACATATTGAGAATTATCATTATTACTAGAAGCCATGAAATGCAATGGTCAGACAAACATACATTCACAGCATTGAATGTATGTAGCACTGGATCAGGTCCATAACGAAATGGAAATTAGAAAAGAAAACAGGCTGAAAGTGTTGGTGTGAAAAAAGCTGCTTTTCTTTAGAAGCAAACTGTTCTCTGGAGGCTATTTAAAGGGGGGGAGGGCATGAATACAGGAGATGAGAGGACTTGGGGGAGATTTGGGGTCGGATATAAACAGAACATTATATAAATGAGTCAGAGAATAAAATATTATATTAAGGTAGAAAAATAACCCTTTATAATAGTATCTGAATAAAAATGTATATACAGTATGCTTAAAAGATCTCCTTAAAATGTAATAAAACTGAAGTACAAGAGGAAAAGCTGTTTTATAACTCGATTGTATCTACTGACAGCTTGATTATACGAAGTGATAGTCAAGTTAATTTGATCTTGTAGAAAAAGAAAGCAATGTGTTCTGCTTTCTCCCCTCTGACTAATCACATACTTACTAATAGTGTGTGCACCTAGATTTTTCTTGTAGCGGATGGGTTAAAATCCACCGATGTGATTCTGATTTTGAGCCCTTGTCCTCAGCTCTTGACCCTGAGGAGTCACTTAGGACTGTCGCCGTTGGACTCTTGACATGCTCTGTTACTTTTTAATTTTCCACTGGGACATTATTTACATCATAGCCCCTAAAATACTCCATCCTCATTCTGTACCTTTTTCCTTCTGAAAAACTATGGGAACTCCCACACCGACACTTCAGGGTTCCCTTAGCTTCTCATTTCCTATGTGCCAGTCTTTCAGAATCCCACAGGCATGTGTTGGACATGACACCAAGAGCTCAGGATGCTTTCACAGGCCTTTCTGTTCTTAGAGCATGGGTTTTGAAGAATAATGCCCAAACTTTCTTTTAATTCTGCATGTTGTTTTTATTTTTATTTTTCTTCTTATATATAATACATACCGACACCCCCATTTCCCCTCCCTCCACTCCTCCCAGTTCCCACAATCTCCCCTCTCCCCAAATCATTAAGAGTATATTTTTAAAAATCACTTGAAAAAAATAAAAGTCACTAGGTTACAACTTATATTACTTATTTTGCCTTCAGAGTATTTATATTACTGAAAGGGTGTTCTTATGTACAAAGATAGTTATATTTGATTAATGTTAGCTTTTATGGAAAAAGCCAAATTGAAAAATCTTTATGTGCTTATTAGTATATTTTAATGTGGCTCCAAATTAGAAATATTTTCATTTTCTGCCTTGATTTTTTTTTTAACAGTGGTTAAAAATTTTAAGAGCTATTGTAGTAGTGTTTGGGGGGCTATGCATGTCACAGTGCGTAAATTCTTTCCTTTGACCACATGCATCTGAACCATCTCACTAGCCCACAAGGCCTGTATTTTAAGCTGTCAAGCTTTTGTCTCAGATCAGGAGGGTGAGGTAGAAGTCAGCCATCTCAGTTCATGATCTTTATTACCTAGTCAATGTCTCTATCCCTGTCTGTCTGCCTACCAAGGAATCTAACTCCTCATCCTTCAGCTGGAGCAGGGATTATTTTTATTAAGTCTGGGATGTGCTGAGGAGTTTAGAGTTTTAGTATTGCCTAACCCTCTTTACACACCCCCTTAGAAAGAGCATCTTGTCCTTTTTGGAGCTAAAGAAACTGAGACATGGTAAGATTTCTATCCCAATAAGGATTTTAAAGCTATCCAATTGCAAAGCCTTGAGTTACACTGCAGCCACATAGAAATGCCTTCTTCTAACTAATGTCTTAATTCCTCAGGTTTTGCCACTGTCCAATATGGGGCTGGCCTAGACCTAAGAGAGGGTTGAAGCATGCTTTGAGCCCCGAAATTTTTACCCTGAGTGTGGTAGGAGTTTGGCTGCTCTTCCTTCTTGTTCTGGCGCCAACAAGACCCTAGCTAGCCCTAACAGCTAGCAAAGCTCCTCCAGTGCCGCCATGCTTTACGACATGCAGCAGCTGATAAGATACTGCCTCTCCAAGGCATCTGGCCTAGTTGCTGCTTATCTGACCACTGCAGCTGGAGGAGGGCCCTGGGCTGGACTTCTCTACCTATGTGGCCTTGTAAGTAGATAGTGACCAGTTAACAGTAGAAGCAGGTTGTATTGATTTTAAAGACTTCACTGTCTTTGAAGATGATTTTGTTATGATCAGGCTGTGTTAGTGCCCTGCCTTCCAAGTCAAGGGAATATATAATTAAGTAGGGTGGGCTGCTGTTCTCTGTGAGACGCCATTCTTACAAAGAAGAATTTGCTTGAAGGGACTAAATAAAGAATTTGATTAGTGACTGTCTCCTTAAAGCATGAAATTACAAACCACAGCAGGCTCAATTTTGTAACATTTAGAGAAATCAAATACATTCCTGTTTCTCCAGATGCCCCTGGGAAACACCATGCTACCACTAGGTGGAGCACACACATGAAGGATTCATTTAGAGCAGAAAAATCCCAGAGTTAACCACTGGGTCACTAAAACTCTTTAATTTCACTCACTTGGTATCATTTACTGAAATTGCACGTGAATTATAAACCTTCAAAATGGAATGTCTTTTCTTAAACCTATTCTATAAGTGCTCTGATCAATCTCATTATACATAAAGTATGTTTCCACTAATTTGAATCTCCTCTGTTTTATTCAAATTTGGTTTTCGTGAACTCAAATTTCAAGGACACGTTTGAGATTTTTTAACAGTAGGTACGATTTGGGGAGCATTAATGGGCTGACAGCATCCAAGCATGAGGTTGTCTTTTGTTGAGTAGCTCCTGTTTCTCAGAGGTCTTAGTTAGAAGGCCACAGCACTGAAATCCACTTGGATGTTGAGTTAATGAACTGTTTAATCAGTGTGAGAATTCACTGGGTATTAAGAATTTGGTTCCAACATTCCTAGCAATGTTTGTATCGACTATGTTTAAGTGTCATGTACTCAATTTTTAAGTTTGGAAAGCTTTGGGTTTGTAACATAGATTGTGGAAATATTACAAACTGATAAAATCAATCTCCTTGCAAAAAATGAAAGATATTAGCAGTAAAAGGTCACAGCTCCTACTCAATAATAAGAAGTGCAACAGAATGAAAGTGCAATACCTTGTGTTTTATTTTTTGCGATTTAAAAAAAATTTATATGTAGACATGCATATGTATGTACACATGTGTGCAAGCGCTCCCAAAAAAAGCAGGAAAGGGGCTTTAGACATCTTGGAACTGAGGTCCAGATGGTAAGCCAGCAGACAAGAATGCTGGAAACTGAACTCAGGTGGTCTGCATGAACAGCAAGAGTCTTAACCACTGGATTGTCCATCCGGTTCAGATAAGTGAAAACAAGAATAACGGTTTTAATCCACTGAACAACCTTGTGAGGGATGAAGTTGTTTTCTTCATTTTATGGAAAAAGGATTTGCCACTTAGAAAGGCTAAGAGACACAATATAAAGCATACAGCTTTATGTGAATGAGCTGGTATTTGGAATTGGCTCCACTGTCCCCGTTTAAGTGATTAAATCTCCATTTTCATTTCCATTAGACAACACTGCCTGGAAGAAAGAAAATCAACTTGCCAGGGTGGGACAGCAGCACGAATGTAGAAGCAAGAAAGAACCTGGGACGGTTCCTGAAATTGCCCATTGTGTTTCAGATTAGAAGAAATCATTTTCAACAAATGATGAGTGAGATGTTTTAAGAGAAATGGCAAAAAAAAAAAACCAACAAATTATTATAGATATAATTAAAACATACTCAAAAGCAAAAACCAAGATGGAAATCAAAACCAAAACTTGCTTATATTCACTTGGAAAAGTGATGTTAAGATGACCACCTGTACCCCATTGCACTCCTGAGTCTTGCTCCATTTTTTTTTTCCATAGTGTTGTAAATCTGTGGAGTTATTTAGTCTTTCTCAGACTCAGATTCCTACATGCTTTTTCTAAAGGATGCACTGGTAACTTTGGCCTGAATCACAGAGTCTGAGATAAAGACATGCTATAAGAAGACTGCTCGGAGAAACGAGAGCTAGAAGAGTCAGAGGGGAACAGAGAGAATCTGATGGGAGACCACGCTGTCTGCTGGAGATAGTCACTGTCTGTCCCGGACCTATCTCAAGTGCGAGCCTGTAGTTCCTATCATAGTCACCAAGGGGTGGCCAAAGTTGCTCTTGGTTCTTCGCATTTAGCTCCTTGTCTATGAGATGGTCCAGAGATGTCTTTTCTGAATTAGATACAGCTTCCTTAGAAGCTGTCTTTCCTTTGTTGCTATTGTGAGGTGACAAGCTGCTTGAAGTTCCTGCTATGTCTACTCTGCTGTGATGGACTAAAACTTTTAGGCTCAATTAAAGCCTTTCTCCTCTAAGTTGCTTTATTTGTCAGGGTATTTTATCTCAGTAAAAGAATGAAACTAGAA
The DNA here is from genome assembly GCA_026225945.1 of Cricetomys ansorgei. Lineage (NCBI taxonomy): Eukaryota > Metazoa > Chordata > Mammalia > Rodentia > Nesomyidae > Cricetomys > Cricetomys ansorgei. Next base: position 2,554,087 of record JAMJFZ010003970.1, read on the forward strand.
TAAATAATATAGTGTAGAGTTTAATCTCAATTGACAACTTGACTGGATTTAGAATCACCCAAGAGATACATCTCTGCCCGTTTCTGTGAGGATGTTGCCATAAAGATTTAACTAAAGTGGAAAGAACCACCCTGAATTGGGATATTACCATCCCAAGGGGTGGGGACCAGACTGAATAAAGACGAGAAAGCAAGATGAGTACCATGATCCACCTCTCTTTGTTTCCTAACTATACAGTACCAGTGTGATCAGTCACATTGCGCTAGAGTCACAGCTAGAGTCCCTTCACCACAGTGTCTTCACTGACATGGTTGAAGATACCCTCAAACTGTGAGCCAAAATTTCTTACATTGTTCAGCTAGGTATTTTGTCATGAGAGAAGTCACCCAGATAGACAGCATGGTTAGTGTTGCTTAAGATGTTGTACCTGTTGCTGAACCAAGTCCTGGGACCCTTGGGAGCAGGGGTGAGCTGGCACAGAGTCCCCAACACAGACTCCGGAAGTCATGTAAGCAGCAAAAGCAGACTCGTTTATTCCAGGAAGAGGGATCCCTTTTAAACCCGTTCCCAATGCGCCATTGGCTCCTGGATTGCCAGCTGCTGTTGTGATTCTCTCTCATTGGCTTGTATCTTGCCATGTCACCTGTCTCTAGGCCTCTCCATAAGTTTTCAGGTTGGCTCCAATAGGGAAGCTTAACTGCGCATGTTTGCACGCATGCTTTTTAGTGGCAGGCGTTGTTCCTGCCGCAGGTTAGAGGATGGTAGGAGCCGGAGGGATTTCTTTGTGTATGCCACTGGAAGACTGAGAGTGGGGGAAGGTGTTTTTGACTTCTGTTGCTGACTCAAGGATGCAGGGCAATCATTAGAGCAACAGGACGCCTCCCAGGTATTCATTGTCGGCTGAGATGTGACTGGATTCAGAAATACCTAGGAAACACAGGTCTTTAGTTTGGGAGGTGAGGGCAGAGGGGACACTTCATAGTTTAGCATACTAAGGCTAGAAAATCAAGTATGCAAGTGAGTAGGGGGCTTGAAGTCGGCTTTTCTTATGACCACTGGGTTTGTAAGATCAGCACTAAGTAGGGATGAAGGGGAAGAGAGCCTATGCTTATTATCACGGCCTAGGAAATAAACGTTTAGGCTTCAAAGTAAGGAATTTGTAAGTAAAGACATTTAGTCCTTTCTTTAAAAGTGGACGAGTAAGAATGTGCACTCAGGAAGGGTCTGTATTTCCAGGTCAGGATTTTATAGGAAACAACAGCCACAGCTGATAAACTCTCTATGGGAAAATCTTTTGCTTTCATTTAAACAGCTCTCTTGTGATGATCACATTTGTATTTCTGCCAAAGTCCTCCTATGGGTGTGGGTTATTTGAATTCTACAACAACCTTCAAAAAAGGCTGAAAATATTAAGAATTTTAGTATTCAGAGGAGTCCAGCCTTCAGAGAAGACAAGTCCTCTCCCATGGTCATCATACCACACATGTTCCTAAGGGACACAGGAAGAACCCGATAGATTCAGGCCTGTGGCCTGAGTAGAGCTGTGTACATCACAATGTGTGAATCCATATGGACCACTATGGTACAGTTACAAAAATGTATGACATAGGAAAAAAAAAATCAATACATGACATTTAGCCCAAAAGGAGGACATTTTTCCTAGAATTCAAAACTTTGGTAGCTAGAGGACTCAGACTAGGCAGAGATGTTTAGTGTTCCAAATACCAGGAGGAAGAAGGGTTTATGAGCTGATTACCCAAGGCCTTTGGAGGCTAGCAAAGACTACCTTAGGCTAATTTGGGCTGTTCAGTGTCGAAGAAAGTCCATTTTCTGCCAGGCTGATATCACTGAAAACTCCATTCTGGAGAACTTACACATGCCATTTCTATACACTTGGCTACTTTTGCATGCTATATTCTGATAGCCTGAGGTGCCTTTCATAGAGCAAGTTCATCCTTTTACCCATCAAAAGTAAATGGGTATTTCAAGTTAACAGTTGGTCTTTTAGTTTTTAAAATTCCACGCTTTGCATCTTTATAGCTGCATTTAAATTATTTACACACCTTACTATAAAAAGAGAACTAAGTAAAGGCATTGCCAGGTATACATAAGAAATGGAAGCAAAGGGGGATAGCAAGAGGACCCTGTGGGATCAGGCCACTTGTTGCCAAGCCCAAGGATCTGAATTAAATTGGTCCAAGGGCCCAATCTTGTGAAAGTGGAGAGAAAACTAGCTTAAGCAAGGTGTCTCCTGACCTTCAAGTGCACGGGGTCATATTGTTCACACTTCCCCAGAAGTAATTTGAAACAAAAGCTAAAGTCATGCACAGGGCTTAGAAAACACAGCTTTGGGTCTCCAACAAAATGCTTCATTATCGTGATTTCTGTTCTTGGTTGTCAACTTGACTACATCTGGAATTAACTAAAACCCAAGTGGCTGGGCACATGTGTGAGGGATTTTTTTTTTTCAATTAAATTATTGAAAGTGGGAAGACTCACTTTTAATCCATATGGTTGAGGTGGGAAGATACACCTTTGATCTCGGGCATACCTTCTGCCAGCAGCCTGTTGTAAAGGACAGGAAAGAAGGAAGCCTTTTGCCTGCTTGTTTTTATTCCTTCACTGGCATTAGAGCCTACTTCTTCAGAATTCTAGCATATACTGAAGACCAGCTGAGACATCCAGCTTCGTAGACTGAGCAACTACTGAATTCTTAGACATTTCATTGGTAGACAGCCATTGTTAGACTATCTGGATCACAGCCTGTAAGTCATTCTAATATCCCTTTGTACATAGATAGATAGAGAGATAAGATAGTTCTATTCTCTAAAGAACCCTGACTAATTCAATTACCTTGAAGGAACATGCATTAATTATTCAGAACATAATTATAGAAATGTATACTGAAGTCTAAATACAAAGTGGCATACGGTAGTGGTGGAAGAAATAGAAATACTCCAAAATTATGAACAGAAAGGCAACAAAAATCTTTTAGTGGTTTGAATTCAGATATTTCTCAATACAGGAAGAACTTCGGAGAAGGCACAGAACTTTAATCAAATGAATGCTAATGGTTTTGCAACATTTTATTGACAAAGTTAAAGATTTCTAATAAAGTATATACAAATCCGGCTTTGACGTTTTTCCACTCAGTCTCAGGCAAAATCATCTATGTGTGTTATATGTTCTTGTGCCTGTCGCTTCAAATAGGTGAAGAAACAATGTTAACTGAAGCTGTATAAATTACATGAAAACCATTCATCCTTAATTTAATTGAATCTCTGTAAGGAAAGATTGCTCCAATCTGTTTACTTGCATGCGAGAATACATTACCTGCTAGAAGGAAGGACCCGAGCAAATAGTCCTGCCAACAAAATTTTATTAGTACAGAGCCAACGGTTAGCTATCAAGAGGAAGGACCAAAGACTTCTGCCATAATTATGATTACTAGCAAGCACGTCTATTGCTCGCCTAATGCAGATCCAGTCTTCAAATAAAATTGCAAAATACATCAAGAAGAGTCTTGAATCACTTGGCCACGCCTGAAAGTGTTCTTAGAAGTTCGGTGGGAGAAAATCCGGAAGGTGTAGAGAAGCAGACAATGTAGCCCCGCCGCCAACTGCCGCCATCTCTGAAGAGGAAAACTGAGCAATGACGAGACCAAGCCACACCAAGTTTTCTTTGGCCAACTGTTCCTTAATTCTCAAATCATCCCATTCTAGCCCTGGACAGTGTCATGCCCCCTGCACTGCTGCCAAGGTAGGTACTCTGCTCAGGTGTCTGTCCACCTCACCTTCTGTCCATCATTCACCGATTACCCTGTGGGGCTGCCAGGCCCCACTTCAGAGCAATCTGTGCTCTGGAGATTCCTCTGCTTCCTCTTTAAGTTTAGAGGAAGAGTGAGGCTCAAGGCGATGTGGGCTAATTTCTAACGTTCTTCCAAGCGTGCTCGACAGAGCATACACGAGGAGATACTATTCTCCTCCAGAGGCTGTCTGATCTTCTCTCTACCTTATAAATGCCCCAGGTTCAGCATCCAGGAAGTGTCCATTAACGAACCAATGCCCAAGCTGTTGCAGACACCTAGCCAGGAGTCTTCTGGAACTTTAGAGAAGACCCACGTCACGCTCAGACCTTAAAGGGAAAGAGGTGCTTTAAGGGAAGTGGATCTTTTTCTCACCTGACAAAAACTAACCCCCAACTGGGAAGAAGGTTTTGTCCTAGCTGGTCTAACACTGAGCGGAGGGCAGGCAATCCAGGGGAAACCAGACCTACTTGTAGGCTGAGGTTTCCCACCCGCGGGGATATTAGGAGAAAGGTTGGAGAGGGTGAACTGTGTGTCCTGATGTGATGTGTCAGATGTGTGTCCTGAGTGGGTGGACCGGTTGAAACAGGAAGCTCCAAGCCTGTTGAGTATGGAGCTGGAGGGTCAAGAGGGAAGGGAACCAAAAGACTCCGAGGAGCCCGCCAGGGCAGGGCGGCAGAGGGAGGCTGGTAGGGTAGAGGGCCCTGGAGTCCCAGAAGATGTAGATGCCATGGGAGCTCCTGAGGAGGCAAGACAGGGGGAGAGACCTGGAGTCTCTGGAGTCTCTAGGGATCAGAGCGTGAGGAGGTCCTCTGAGGAGGACCAGAGTCAAGTCCTGGAAGAGGGAGGAAGCGGGATGGATTTGCTAAGAACCCATGAGGCAGAAACGGGAGAGGAGTCTGGGCTCCCAGAAGAGACCAAAGAGTTGATGGTCTTTAAGAGAAAGAGGTCAGGAAGGCAGAAAGGGAAGTGGAAGACTCTCCAGCATGAGCTGGAGGTGACAGAGTATGAGGAGGTTAACCAGGATCTGGAGGAGCCCTCTCTGGAGGACACCCTGCAGCGCTATCGCTCACAGGTGATACAGCACAAAGGCTTAGCAGGGTCAGAGAGTCAGCAGGGCCGCGGCAAGAGTCAGGCCAAGTATCGCCTGGAAAGGAAACCCAACATATGGAACCGCCCGGAAGATCCCGAACCAAAAGGCTGGTCCCTGGGGCACTCCTCCGTGGCTCTTCAGCCGTCTTGGGCTCCCCGGGGGTCCCAAACGCCTCGGGTGTCCCTAGTGTCTCGAATGTCCCAAGCACCACCGGTGCCCCCATTTACCTCGGTGTCCCAGAGTCAGGGACCGGGCACCGTGAAGAAGGACAGCTCCAGCTGGCTACTGGAGCCGGAACGGGAACACCGGAGGCCTACCATCCGCTTCAGCATCTGCCCCAGGACATCTCGCCGCCTGACCTGCGTCTCGCTCATCAGTGCCTTCAACGAACTGGCAAAGCTGGGCGACCCGGACTTGCTGGAGATGGTAGAGCAGGAAGGTAAGACCGCCGGCGGGCGCTGAACAGTCGCGCGCACCTCCTCCCAGCGGGGTATCCGGGGGACGTTGGCAGCTGTAGGTCTCTGTCCCGGGACCGTTCTCAGCGTGCAGAGCCCAGCGCTGCACCGTGCCTGCCAGGCTGTGGGTGACATTCTGTGCCCATCGGTATCCCCTGATGCACCTAGGTGCCTGGGACCTCCTGCAACCTGTGACTCCAATGATCATTCATTTCTAGCTTATTGTTTAAACAATGGTTTTCATTTTTCTTGGATCTATCTATGGAATATGTAGTCACTCTGTTTTGAAAACTTTAAGGGATAACTACGCTGTTTTCTAAGTGTCTGCATATTTTTGTTCCACCAGTGGCTTCTCTTTCTTCTTTGAAGGAAAAAAAAAGTTATGTGAGTGTGTGTGTGTATGTGTGTGTGTGTGTGTGTGTGTGTGTGTGTGTGTGTATTCTGGGTAATAAAGAAAAAAAATATTTCATTGCAGCCACAAGTAGATGAGCTATTTATCTTTAAAGTGTTTACAGCTTAATGTGATATAGTCTCAAGGCGAGCCTACTTAACTAGAAGCTGTGGGGTTTTAGCAACCCTTTGGCTTGAGGACATATGTAGCTTCTGTCTCTCCAGGAAGTTTTGGAGCATTTCTAAAGCTCATCTCTTTTTGTGGCAAATGCCATTGCGGTGTATTTTTCGTCATGGAATCACAGCTACTCCTCTAATTTGGGTCGAGATGGGAGAACATGATATTGATGAGAAGTCTAATGTCTGCATTCTGCCTGTCTCTGGACCTGGCAGCATGACACTCAAGAGAGCAGGGACTCGGCTGCAGAGCTCCCTGGATAACTCTTGTTTTTCTAGGTGTAAAATCAGAATGTCCCCTGCTTCATTGTAGTGGTCTGGCTGCCCATTTGTTATAGTTGCTTTGCTATTGCTGTGAAGAGACATCATGAACAAGGCCATTTATAAAGGAAAACATTTACCGGGGCTTATAGTTCCAGTGGATTAGAGTCCACGACCATCGTGGCAGGGAGCATGGCAGTACACACGGCATTGGGGCAGGAGCTGAGACCTTACATACTGATCTACAGGCATAATGCACAGAGGGAGGCAGGAGAGGAGAGAGGGAGGCGGGAGGGAGGGAGGGAGAGAGGGAGGGGAGTGGAAATGGTGTGGTCTTTTGAAACCTCAAAGTTCACCCTTAATGACATACTTTCTCCAACAAAGCATATCTCTTAACTCTTTCCAAACAGTTCCATCCGCTATGGACCAACTATTCAAGTATATGAATCTACGAGAGCCATTCTTTTTTTTTTTTAATTTTAAAAACTTGTGGTTTTTTTTCTCTTGTATAAGATAGACATTCCTCTTCAAACTACTACACTGTAGTACACTGTTGTTTATGTTTCTCTAACTGCTACTGAGAAGCTGGCACCGGATATAGTAGATTAAAAGTTTAGCATTGGAAATGGGAATTTCAAAGCTGATGTAAGGTCATATTTTTACATTGGTTCTAATAAAAACCACCTCTTGCCCCTTAGTCAAGAGGATATTTGCGTTTTCACGCAGTGGTTAGTTGCTCTCAACAGGAATACAATTCTAAGAAATCTCTGTTAGGTGATTTCAAAAGCCTGTGTGGTAGAGCTTCCTCTGCCTGTACACCAGAACATGGTACAAACTCAGAAGCACTGAACCATCTCTGGTCTGATATTGACGAAAACACTGTTTATGGTGGCACATGGCTGTGTCTTATTCTGTGCTGCTGGTAAGAGTGTAATGTGAGATAATCTCTTGGCAAACAGACAGGCTATTTTGGGCTCTGGTTTTGCAAGAGAGCATTTTCTTGGTAGAGTGCTTCCCGTGAAAAAAATGGTTGCTCAGCTTGTGCTGGCTTTCATTTTTAGCATGTAAATTATGATTCTTGTCTGTGGTTGGTACTACCCTTCACATCTCTGGTTTCTGGCTGATAGCAAGTCCCGTGTGGTAGAGAATCCCAAGGTTCTCACTTAGAGCTGGCTCCAGGTTTAGCTTCCTCAGGTCTCTTACTTTTTAATATTTTTTAAAAGATTTATTTATTTTTAAATAGTTTTAGAATTATTTATTTTATCTTATATGTATGAGTGTTTTGCCCGCATGTATGTGAACCACATGCATACATGGTATCCTCAGAAACCAGAAAAGGGCATTGTATCTCCTGGGACCGGAGTTACAGATGGATGTGCACTGTGATGTGGGTACTGGGAATAGAACCTGATCCTCTACAAAAACTCTAAACTGCTTTGAGCCATCTCTCCAGCCCCTTATTCTTATCTTTATTCGTATGTCTGTGTCTGTGACACGTGTGTGCAGCTGCCTATAGAGTCCCTAGGAGTGGTTTAGATCCCTGGAGCTGGAATAACAGGAAATTATGAGCTTCGTACAAGGGTTGCTGGCAACAGAACCTTGTTCCTCTGGAAGAATACTGTGCACTCTTATGAGCCCTCATTCCAGCCCCGGGCCTCTTGTTTGGTGTGTAAGTGTGTCCGAGATGTGAACTTTCATGTGTGAGACAGCAAGTGAGCCACGTGAATGTGTTCCTGTGTGTGTGTGTGTGTGTGTTTGTAGAATATGAGGAAATAAACTTATCCTCCTCAATATTTCTCTGATCAGAAGAAATTCAACACAGTAAAAAGTACTCACAGGTGGTGGTAGTGAGCTAAACTGCCGTAGTGTGAAGTATCAGCTGGGCTGATCCAGAGGAGACAGTTCACCCCCAGGAAGGAAAGCATGAGATTAAAGGTGAAAGTGTGCGAGGAGGAGAACCGGGATCCTGGGAGGTTCGGGCTTTTAGAGTATCCTTTGTCAGAATCTCCAAATCCGTGGTATCCAGTTCAGATTGGAGTCTGGAAGTGTTTATTTTGACAGGTTTCATGTTAAACAGAGCAAAAGGAAGACGTGAAGCGGGGGGTGTGGGGGTCCTGTTTAGAGTTTTCCCCCTTCTCTTCATAAAAATGGGGCTGTAAAGTGTTCTGTGTACTTCATTTAAGCATGTGCTTTCGGATGACTTTGTGACAGGGTCCTGTTTGTGTATTGCATTTTTCTTTGGTGTAATTGTGACTGTTTCCATCTTCAAGAAAAGAAAACCTTCCTGAGTTGGTGTGTCTGCCACCACAACTTGAGAGATAAATATATTTCTCTTAGAATCTTGAGCCTGACCTCTTTGTCATAGCTTGTTAATTCATTTTGTGTTGGTTTAATGAAATGTCTAATGGTGGTATTATATGAAGATCAGAGTGGTACTTAGCTCATAGGTTTGGAGCTGAAGGACTGACATGTGTGCAGCTTGACAGCTTTCTTGCTATGTCACATGTGGTGGTGATGGATACTATTATAGGCCACATGTGAGAGAGCCCTAACCCTAACCCTAACCCTAAGTGTAGTTGACAACAAAGAATGACTGTCACCATATACTGTAACCAATGTCATGTGAATGTGATCTCTTTTCCCTCATCAGATTAATGCTATTGTGCTTGGCTTTCTCTGAGTTTTCATAAACACCAGTGACTTGTGTAGCCTGTAGAAGCTTCCAGATCACAGTTGACGGTGGGGGTTTTATGGGTTGTATCGTTTCTTGGATTCTGAAAAAGCCACATAACTGGTAGCTTTATATTTCCTACTTTTTCAGAATATATACTAACACTTCCTAGAGTTACAAATTTTTTGAGATGGTCTGGAAATGGCAACGACATTTTATATTTATATTTTTTATATTTACATTTATAAGCTCTATTGGGCTATTTCTACAAAAATATACTGTCGTATAGAAAAGTATTGAGTTGAGAGAGATTTCTCTGTGCATTCCCAAATTGGAGTCCTCAGAGAATATGAATCAATTCCATATGTAATGATCTGCAGTGTCAGAAACCTTACTGAGAGTATATGTCCAAATGACTAAACGCTTGACTGTTATGAAGCTATCGGGGTGCTTAAAGAGTGATTTTTCTTTTTTGGTCTAGTTAAAAAATGAAAGCACTCTGGCAAATCCAGAAAATAACAGAAAAATATCTCTCACACAGAGAGAGCAAACAAATAGATGCCTATGGTTCCCAATGGATTATCTTTCTTAGTGACTGGGATTGTGTCTTTATTACCATAGTGAGTTTTTAGAGAGAGACATCCTTTGGAGGCTGATTTGAACAAGTTCAGCTCCTGGAAGGTCTTGTACATGTTATTTCAGTAATTTTTCTCTGAATTTTGTTGGCCTGTTGAGTTCCTGTTTTTCTTTTTCTTATGTAGACTTTTGAACAAGACCAATCAGTGTACTAGGTCTTTCTTTTTCTTATTTCTTCTAGGCTTAAAAGCCAAAGAAATAGACCATGTTCTCCAAGGGAATGAGGTAAGTCAAATGTCTGTGTGTTAACTCCACTGCGTGTAAAATACAAAACTTAAGTGGTTAGCGCCTCAGATGTGTAGCTGCCTTGGATTCTACTTATCCGCTCCTCTTATACACCATCCCCTCTGCTCACTGACATCCCCTTTATTTAATGTGAGACAGAATCCTCCCCTCATTTCCTATTTATATTTAACATTAGATCGGGTATTCTTACTCAAAAAGAAAAAAAAATTCCACGCTTTCCAAATAAGTTGGCTGTAAACCAGTTGGGAAATTAAGAGTCCCACAAGTTCTAAAGTCCCCTTAAAACCTAAGTTTCAAAGCAAAGAGGAACAAGATATGGTCTTATTGGAGAGCAAGAAGAAGTCTCAACTGAACTTGGGGTTTCCTGTAAAATTAATTCAGACGTGCAAGATGATAACTTTCAGCTGAGCACGGCGGGGAAGTACAATGCTGGTTTTATGGGTGACATCTGTTTACAACATGGTTGTTACTATGGAATATGTTCCTATCAAGGGCAATGTCTGGTTCAAGTGACTCAAGAATTAGGAAAACACTGTAAATACAGCGATACAGTACGGTGCAAATAAATACAGTGTCTGTAAGTCTCAGATCCATGTAGTCAAATCAACTGAGGCTTGGAGGGAGGAAATGTGAGATTGTCCTGTAACAACATGCTGAATACCTCAAATACACATGACGGAGTTACACAGAGCCAGAATGTTTGGTGTATTCGGTCTCTGTGATGATCTGTGGATCCTCTGAATGAACAAGGCCACATTTGGTACTTGTACAAATTTGTGACATCCAGCCACCTACCACTGCTGTTCCTTTTTTGTACCAGTTTACTTAATTGCTTAATGACCTGGGTCCGGGAAAGAGGAACACGGCACACGAAAGGCATGCCACTGGGAGAGAACCTTAGGCTTGACCATAGTAAGTACTCTTCCTACACCTAACAGGTCTAAGACAAGGGAGACAATAAACATGTGGGAGGCCAGCTCTTATCCACAGCAGGGTTCCACGAAACTCCACGAAAGATGATGTACATTGCAGGGAAAAAAATGACAAACGAGCATAGGCTCTCGCCCTTTCTATGACAAACAAACCCAGAAGTTTGTTCCTTCTGGGACCCACTGACATACACAATCACGCTTTCAAAAAAACAATCAAAGAACACGCTTTTGGAGAAAAATGACATGCTTAGAGCGCTTTTAATATGGAACTGACAAAGCACACTGCCAGGGTGAAATCACACCAAGACTGCCCGGAGATAAAGACTTTTCTTGTAGCTTAAATAGCCAATAATACAGAAGTGTTTATCTGGTGGTACGCAGGTGTCAAGCATGCATCTGAAAGGGAACCAGTGCAAGAGTGTCCTCCCTCCTACAGCTGCAGGCTTTAAGGTTTCTTATCAGAGAGCATATGACCAATTAAAAGTGGCTCCATGTTTCACTGCTGACTAAATTATGTCTCCTCTTGCCTCGCACAGACAAAGTGAGGTGCCATGTAGGCACCAGAGTGTGGATTTTTATGGATTTTTAGTTTCTAGGTAGTATTTATTCTTCTGGGTCACAGCTATAAATTTCTGGTCGTAACTATTGGCTGATCTTGGAAGGCTATCTTCCTCTTTAAGTCCTGAGAGTGTTTACTTTTAGGTCAGTGCAGGCTTGCTATGTTCTTTATTATCTAAATGGGGAAGATTCTTTAAGGGTGAACTTATCTATTTGTTTTTCCAGGTACACTAACTCTCTAACTAGGCTCTTTTAGCTTCTATCTATCAAAGGCTTATCTCTTCCTGGGAGGATCAGCATTTACTCTAGGAATAGTTTTTATGATGTGCTTGCAATAAACCTGGGTAGTTCTCACACATGCCGGGTCTTGAAGGTCTGTAAGATTATTGCAATTTCTTTGAGCTGGGATGGCAGTGTCTCTTTCCCAATCAGCAATAGCTAGGCCAGAGGTCAATTTTATTAATGAGAAATGTGGGCATCATTTCTGTAAGATTTCCCACAGCTATACAGTTGAAAAGATAAAGACGAGCCAATGGGACAGGATCTTCTGGCATTCTAGCAACCGGAATCCTAGTCTACAGTTTGCTTACATAAATCAGCCATGACTGATCTGGGCTGTGGCAGATCTGCAAAGAGTATTTTAAAAAGAAACTATATCAGTTTATGTTTCATACTGAAGACATAATTGTAGGTTTGGGGGTCAAATCAAAACAAACTTATCTTTTTCCTAAGGAGGTAGAGAGTCAAGTTTCCTTGCTAAGTTCCTTTGAGAACATTACAATGTGGTTTCCTGCAGTCATTTCATACATAAAACAATTGTCCTTCCTGTGTGATCATAGAGTGCAGGCATTACAAGGCTCTGGTGTCAAGTGAGAGCAAGCTAAGTTCCTTTATTGTTTTCACTGGATTGTAGCTTCACCATTCATTTTTATTTATTTTTTATGGCTTTTAGAATATTTCTTTCCTTTCTATTAAAGTGTGTGTGTGTGTATGTGTGTAATACACACATATATTCAGGTTCCTATGGAGGTGACAAGGTGGTGTAGGGTTACAGGTGGTGCTAGGAACCAAATTCATGTCCTCCAAAAGAGCAGCAATCACTCTTAACCATGGAGACATTTCTCTCTATGTCTATTCACTACTCGTTTGTAGAGGCTGCCATTTCTGAATTGTCTGATGGGTTAGCTTTACCTCATATTTTGTTATGTCCCGATGAGCAAGTGGGATTCATAGGTTTAACTTAGGTTGGCTGAATTAGTTTGAATTCACCTGTGCTTAGCTCTTTCTCCTCATTAAGAAGGCAGAGACACTATTGTCACTTCCTGGCACATCCCATTGTGTAAGCTCTACAGCACTATACATATTCTTCCATAAGCTCCTGAAGTATCTTTAATCCATATTTACTGTTTTTCAAAGCTGATTTGCTCGGAGCCAACTGGTCACAGTTGGATCTGATGCTCCCAAAAGGAGAAAGCTTTGTGTCCAGTGTGGATATGGACCTCGGGTCACTTCTGTTAGCTGGGACCACTCCTGATCCTGTCCCTGGAAATTCAAAAAGTGGGCAAGTGAGACCTCAGGAGCCAGTTCTGTGGTGTGTAGATCACTGAGTAACAAGTGGATTGGAAACCCATATCCAAGAAAGAAGAAATGGTTTTGTTGCAAGTAGCTTGTGTGTGTCACGTAAGTGCAGGGACTTTTCTTGCACTGTGAATTAATGATGTGCCATCTTCAAAGCTATAAATTTGAATAATTTCAAGCCGATGTTAAGAAGCATGAAACTTCTAGACAATGATGTGTATTCCTAGTTGGTCCTGTTCAGAATCCTTAAAGTACCAGAGCTCCTGGTTTTTCTACCATGGAATAGAAGTTTTTAGCAATTTAACCTGTTGCAGATTGTCTCATGACTCAGTAGAGCTTCGTCTACAACTCCCTTTCTCTGTCTTTTTCCCTTTCTCCATCCCACCCTCTCTTTTTCTTTACGTCCACACACAGACACATGCACAGATACATACACACACATGCATGCATGCATACATACATGCAACTTTGCATACCCTTTCACATGGGAAAACGGAGTTCAGGTTTTGTATTTTCGTGGTTTAGTATTTCTACAGACAGAGCCTCGCTGTTCTTTCTTTGGAAACTTAAATGCTATGGTTGTTTTGTTCAGACCAATCTTAACAGCACTATATCTCCCTCTCTCTCACCCCCACCTTTTGCCTTTTGCTACGGACAGAGCCCGCAGAGCAGAGAGACCAGTTTCCTCATCCCTGAGGAGCTGCACCCCACGGTAAGCAGCAACCTTTCCAAAGTGGACAGACACAGGTGCCCTTCTGCGTTCTGCACTGTGGATACCATCACTTAAATCTCAGCTCCTTGTCGTGGCCTCTGAGAATGCGTTACTTTTGAAAAGAGTATTTACTTAAGAAAAAAAAAATTACATCAGGCATGGTAATGAGGGTACACATAGACAGCGCCAGTTTAAGAGTTTCCAGTGTCGCGGAGGCGTCATCAAAAAACTGCCCTGTGTTTATGGGCTTGGGGTGGAACTCTCGGCTTTCTTCCTCCTTCACAGTATGCGTCCCTATCAATTAATGCCTGAGAATAATCAAGATTTAAACTTTAAGCATTAAACTCGAATCCAATCCAGAAGCTGTCAAGCCTTAAATTTTATTAAGTTTAAGTAACTTTTTTTTTCTTTTAATTTGCCGAGTAAATAAGGGTGTGGTTTGGGAAAACGAGGAAATGAAGTTCGGGTGTTCCCAGTGTCCCCCGACATTGCCTTTGAGGGTCTTTAATTGCGCTTAGCAGCCGTGTCTTCTGTGCTGGCTGAGACAGCTCCAAGTATCTTTCTTGTGCCTGGTGACCTCCTAGGCTGACATTGGCCTTTGACTGTGTAGAAAGCGCCTCAGTCGAAGCAACCCTAATGCGTTTCTCGACTCAGACTGGAGACGGAAAATGGATGAAGTGTCGTTACTTCCGCATCGTGTTCTGGGCGCATCTTGATGCGTTAGCCTTGATTATTTGGCTTAAAGAGGGTTTTCTCATGTTTCTCTGCTGCAAGGTTTCTGTATGCTTCTTCACTACGCAGGCATTCAAGCTGTTCCAGCGTCAAAATGATTTGGAATGATTAAAGCTAGGGCTTTATTGTGGTTAGCAACAGCCTGGTGTTGACGCAGCACCAGTCTCGCTCTGAGCCAGAAACGTCTCAACACTACCACCCGCTCTAGCCTGGCATTCACACTTTGAACCCAGCACTTGCTATGATGAACCCTTTCCAGATGGATGGTGGCTTTAGTTTGAGGAAGCAAACCCTTCCTCTGAGGGAGCAACAGCCTTGCCCTGAGGTTGATATTTCTCAGCATAGCCATCCACCACAGAGCATAGCTGTTCATTCGCATGTCTGTGTGTTGGTATCTTGAACCCTGAGCAAGATTTACTGACTCTCCATTGGTTGCTTCACAGCCTAAGAATCGATTCAATCTGTTCCTGAGGCGGCGTCTTATGGTAAAAACAATGCTGGCTGCTGATACCTGTGCCTGAGTGTCTGTATTAACAGCCCTGCTTGCTTTCTGTAGCTCGGAATGCTAGCCACACTGGGGAACCTACTTTTCAGGCATGAGCCCACTTCCTAAAAGCATATGTGCAAACACATTTAGACACAGTGTAAATAGAACTGACAGACTCATAAAGCATTAGGAACGTAGGTCATAGTAAGCTAGATGCCGCCCGGGTATTGCTTTGCAATAACTGGGCATCTCTAAGGACAAATATACACACAAACATACACATAAAAATGTGTTCTTTATGTCATGTTTTCAGTAGAACAAAAGCAGGATTTGTTTTAATAGCATCCAGCTTTCCGTAACAACATGAATGGATTTTCTGCTCCACTTGGCTCTAATCAATTTTTGTTAAGAATCTGAAGACTTGGGGCTGGAGAGACGGCGTAGTATTTAAGAGAACTAGTTGCTCTTCCAGAGGGCGTGGGTTTGACCCTCAGCAGCACACGGTGGCTCACCATTATCTGTAACTTCAGTTCTAGAGAATCCTAGAGTTAACTTTTCTGAACAATATGAACTCCCCTTAAAACATCAGTAATGTTTTTTAAGGTTCTACTGTATAGAAACACGGCTGTCACAGAAACTAAGGAAGGGCAGGTGTTGTTTTTTTCCTTTGATTGTATATAGAATAACTATGTCTCTCTATCCAGTTGACTGCCATACATTTTGGTGAATTTTATCAAATATGTTAATTTTATAACGATATACAACAGTGCCAGCGATTGTTTTATTGAATTTTTCTTTTTAAAACTGATTTATAATCTAGATGAAGCAGCTTAATTTTTCTCTCAGGATTTTTTTTTACATTCCTTTAAGAAAGCTGTGGGTCTTTTTCTAGAATTCGGCTAGGATAAACCAGGCCTATCATTTGAGCTACTGTATTCTGGTAGTCGGTTCTCCCTAGGAGTTTTCGTTTCTTTGTTCATTTACCCCAATCTTTTCCTTGTACGTGTGAGAGCCTCTTCCCCCTCCACCACAGTAGCCAGGAACCCATAGGCAAAATAGAATTAGTGTGTTCCCAGAGCATAGATCAAACAGGAGATTTCTGTCCGTTCTGTTTGTGGCTGAGCAGCACCTATCCCCTTTCACGGGGACTCTCAGCTGGACTGACGAATGAGAAGCAGCACGGGAATGGCAGAAGATGCTCATGGACCTGTACCTGCTGAGGAAAGTCAGGTGATCTAGCTTCCATCCACAAAGTTGCAGGAAGCAGCTGGGAGATGTCCCACCGGAGTCACTCACAGACCATTGCATGATGCTGAGCCACAACGCGGGGCCGTTACAAATACAAAGTATTACGTCTTTCGTATGCATGGCAAGGAAGACCAAATCAAATGTGAAATCTCTTTTCTTTTTTTTCCTCCCCAAAACATTCAGCATTGTTTGTTTGCTGGGTTGGTTTCTCTACTGTATAAGGGAAGGAATTCCTAAGCTGAGCATCACGTAAGTGGTGAACTTGTAATTTTGATTATTATACTGAGAAAATTCACAGAAGGATGATTGTAGCTCAACCTGACCCACTGATGACAGACATTTGCAGGACTTTGCCATAGTGAGGCTGGTTGGCCAGCTACCTGCTTCTGATCCTCAACTGCACCTTGATTTTTGTCTGCTCCAGTCACTAACAGTTCGTGTTCATACAGTGAGACACCATTAGTTGGTGTGTAACTAATTTCCCCCTGGAAGAAGTGCATAATAATGCATAATTTAGTATGCTAATCAGTGTGGTGTTTAATGAAAATCACACATTGCTGTCTGAGCACTCATTTTAGTGTCAATGTGTAAGTATATTCACCTAAATTTTTGGCCTAATTACAACCAAATATATTGATATGAGAGCATGTGGTTAATAACGTTTAAGCACGTAGTTAATATATTTCTTCCCTTTCTCTATGAAATGTTACTTTATAAAAGGGGCCTCATTTTTTCAGTTATGGTTTCTGTTGACTTGCTGTGTTAAGGTGTGTGGAGGGAGAGGAGATGACCAAATTACAGCCAATTTCCTTCATGCTTTTGCCTTTCGAGACTGAACAATAACATAAAATCATGTCATTCATGTCCTCTGCAGTTTCAAAGAAATGAGCAAAGCATAGACTCGATCTACTTCAGAGATGGCGTTAGGCAGATCGACTTTGTCCTTTCCTATGTGGACGACGTGAAGAAAGACTCAGAAATAAAGGCAGTAAGTGGTCATCTGAGAGAAGTGGAGGGGCGGGGAATGACTAGATGAATATTCTACAGACAAAACGCACTGAAGATCTACTGAGTGTACAGCCCAACAGCTGGCACCTGTTCTCTGAATGCTTAGGAGATGATGACAGCGACTTTCTTTCTCCTCCCCTCCCCCGTCCTCTTCTTCACTCTCCCCCCGCCACTCTCCTTCCCCCACTTCCCTTTCTGTGTAACTGCTATCTATTTCATACACCTGGATTTGAATACGAAGTGTGACCCCCACGAACAGGCGATTCATCTTTGAATCTCCTATCTCCATTTAACATGAGGTTTTCACCTTCAAAGTGGTACGGTCAATCAGTCCAATAAGAAACGGCCTTTGTGCCGTGCTCTCATCCTGCTGCCACCACTAACCGCTTTCTGAGCTTATTTATTCTTTTTTTGCTTTGCTGCCTCTAAGACCGCAAGGTAGGTCCGGCATATTGATTTGTACTTTGCTCTGTTCCCAGGTGCTCAGATCACTGGTAAAGTATGATGAGAGCTCAGTAGCCAGCCAGCATTTGAGATGATGAATACATGAGTTAACCCACATGTGTAAGGATTTATACACATTTGCATATATGTGCAGATAGTTATTTGTGTGCCGAAATGGCACACAGATAATAACTTAAAAAACTGTGCTGTACCCAGAACCTGAACTTCGTTTTGTATCTTTCTACATTGCCTCAGTAACCACCTCACTCCGCTTCTGATGTTCATAGCCAGTGGCCATTTTCATTTCTGCTATGGATGTTCTCCTCACGCCTGACCCTTTCCTTAGAATTTTTGCTTCTCGTAGCCATCTTCCCTCTCAGGAGGGACAGTACAGGCTTGGCGCCCGGTTGGCTTTCTTCTTCCTCTCTTGTTCCGAAAACTCCTGAGTTTAGGATCTCATCAACTCAGCCTCACTGTCACTCACCCAGCCCCAGGCCTTCCCTGTAATGCTCCCACTCTCAGCTCTGACCCGCTGCCAGTCTCTCCTCTACCATCTTTCTTCAATGACCCATGAGCGTAGGGCATGCAAAGTGCTCATTTCCGCATTTGGCATTCCTGTTCTTGAATGTCCTTTACCGACGCTCTTAGCCTCTGCGTAACTCAACCCTCATTCCCCTAGTACAGTCACACCATTGCTAGAGACTGTAACCCTTTGTAAGTTCATTCCATTTGTCTGTTCAACCCACCTCTCAGATCTGTCTTGGCCACACCCTTTTTCAATCACACCCAAACCAGAAAAGATACCAGGATATTGTCACAATTTTTCTTTCTTTCTTCTTTCCTTCTCCCCTCTTTCCTTCCTTCCTTCCTTTTCCCTTCCCTCCCTCTGTCGCACCCCTTCTTACATCCCTCCCTTCTTCCCTTCCCTCTTTCCTTCCTTTGGTGAACTTTTTCACTGGCATATGTTGGCTACAGGGAGTGTCACATTTTCATGCACGCGTGGAGCATGCTTTGATGGTATCCACGCTCCTGTCATTTTCTCTGTTCCTCTCCCTCATCTCTAATGTTTCCCTTTTGACTTCCATGCCTCTCCCCAACTCCACAGGCCACGGTTGCTTTCTGAGTCCAGCTTTCTGCCTTTAACACGGTAATCTCCAGTTCAAAGTATTTTCATGCAAACAGCAGAACCTCCTTCCTCCCCATCATGTTTCCCTAGTCCCCTAATCCGCTGATGGGCACTCAGACCGATTACATAATTTGGCTGATATAAACAGAGGTGCAAGAAAGAAGGCATCTTCTTTATCTATATATATTTATTTATAATGAAATATAATTTGTCTATCTATATTTATTTATATGATAAAAATATTATATTTTTATCTTCCACGGGCATCTTTGTAGTAACTTCTCTTTCCCTTCTCACCTTCACCCAGCTTAAGGCAGATAATCAGCAGTTATAATCACTCTGCTTGATGTATCTTCACGTCCCTCCCTGAATCATGTACTTACTTGCCCAAAACCACTTTAAATGAAACCAATTCTTCATGTACTATACTCAAAGGTTCACGCATTTCTTCACCCCATCCGCAACGCCCGTCTCCACATACAAAGCAGTAGCCAAGTCTCAGCTCTTGTCTTGCTCAACCAGTCAACACTTAGTGGTTTAGGTAACACTTCCATTCCCTGCTGGGCATTGTCTTCCCTCAGATGCTGGGGCTCTACATCCTCTGGCGCATTCTACCCCTTCACTAGCTTCTCCTCATCAGTCTGTCTTTCTCCATCATCCCATGCAATGGCATTGGCACGGGACACAAAGGTACATAACTCAGCGAGCATCCACATCTCTGTGAAAGCTATGTCAGTGTGGAAAGCACAACAGTTCCACCCCCGAAATTGCCTCCAAAGCCTGACCCATCTCCAAGTGTACCTCATCTGTAATTATTCACCTTGAAGTTTAACAATTACAAGAGAATAAGGTTGGGACAGTAGTTAAAAGTATGTGCTGCCCTTGCAGAGGACCTGAGTTCAGTTCCCAGCACCCATATGTTTCAGCTCACAACTGCCAGTCACTCTACTTCCAATGGTTCTGATGCCCTCTTCAGGCCTCCATAGGTACTGCACTCACATGTACAAACATACACATACACACAAATATGTACAACACATTTTTTAAAGGCTGTAACTATATGTTATAATTGACCTCTCAACGTATATCTATAAAAAGTCCATTGCACGGAAATTGTTCAAACACTATCATTCATTGCTTTTTTAAAAGATCTATGTGAAGAAAACCTCTCACAGAGGAAATTTTTCCTCACCTAAAATTTTCGTTCTATTTTTTGCATATTTTCTTTCTCATGTGAATGGTTACACTTGTGCATCTTTTATTACTAGATCATAACTTTACAACTAGTTTTTTTCTTTCGGTGTTACTTTTATAATTGTGTGAATTCATGATTACATGAGTGCACAACTGATAACACATCACTGATGTATTAAAAGACATGACAAAAATCTTAACAAAAGTGCCATCTGTATCATAAATGCACTGATAGATGAGGTACGGGGCTTGATAGTATTTTCCGCATTTATGAATGAATGAGATCGGTCCTAGAATTAAAGGGTTCATAATGGATTATATTCTTCTTTCGTTTTTGTACATCTTGGTGTAAAGTGGGTGTTTGGATCAATAGGTTGCAAGAGAAGCATCTCTGCATTGCAGATTCTCAGGAACCCCTAGATTTTATATAAAACTTATAAAGAGGTGGTTGGAGAGACGGCTCGGTGATTAAGGGCACTGGCTGCTCTTGCCTAGAACCTTGGTTTGGTTCCAGGTACCCACTTATTGACTCACAACTGTCCATAACTCAAGTTCCAGGGCATCAAACATCCTCTTTTGGCATCTGGAGACACTGTACACACATGGTGCACAGACACAATGCAGTCAAGACACTCATATGCATAAACTAATAATACAGAAAATATTTTAACAAATCTAAAACAATTAATCCATTGATTACACAGTAATGCTTAAAATAATGCTTAATGATCAGGAACTTAATCTTAGCTCTGCCATCAGTTCTGATGAACTCTGGGGATGCTGTACGTTACAGAAGCCATGGTTTTGCAACCAAAGATTCATTCACTCTGTTGGTGCTGGATACAGTATTTTAAATTATTCTCTATGCCTACTTCTTCATTAGTTTTTTTTTAGAAATCCAAAGGATACCTTATATTGGAGAAATGTAGTTGAGGGGGATTTTCACAGGCCCCTTCTCATTAACGGCAGAAGTGGTAAGGACATGCTAAAATGATTCCTTATAAAGTTTGCCAAAACCTCAAGGTAAAGGTACTTATTGATCATAAATCATTCAGAACAGCCTATTGCTGCCTTTCAAATGTTCTCACTTCAATCACAATGAAGGCTGGAAGGAGCTTGCTCATCAATACTTTGTCTTGATCCTACAATAGTTATTACTTATAAGCCCTGACGTGTAGTGAGTCTTAATCATCCTTCCTCTAAACAAAAGCCTTCTTGCTATTTAAGAGCAAAAGTCGTGATGAGATTCAGGTCTGCAGTGTCATTAGAATTATATTTTTTTTTTGAGGATCACTGGTCTTTGTAATGTTGAGTCTTTCCAACTAGAAGCCTGCGTCTCTGTCCCCAAGGGTTTCTAGTGCTTTTAAATCACTCAGTGAGATTTTGTGCATGTCTTCAAATAGAGCTTGTTCATCTTAGAGATTGTTCCTATTTTCTATTTCCATAGTTTTGTCAATTATGATATAGGCCAAAAGTAGTCCAAGACCTGAAAGTAGGGTTGTTTTATAGGATATTTTATGCACAACCGTGAAAGGTCCTAAAACCATCTGGAAGCACAGCCATAATATATCTTGACTTAAAAAGCCTTAAAAAGCCAACACCAGAGTTAGCCAGGCATGCAAGCCAACAGAGAGTATTGGCCTGGCATTGTGCACTAACACAGAGAGTCATCCCAGCACTGCTAGCAAACACAAAGGGTCGGCCTGGCATTACAAGCTAACATGGGGTGGCATTGTCAGCTAACACAGAGTAGCTACATCACCCTCTTCATTTGTTTCTGACCCAGGAAAGAAGACATGAGTTTGAAGTAAATCTCAGAAAAACGGGTCTCGAGTTGGAGATAGAAGACAAAATGGTAACTAGAACTGACAAGTTGTGCAAAGATCTTAGTTTAAGTGGGTTTTCCTCCTATTCGTGTATTTGACTGGATAGACGTTGAGTTTGGAGCCGTACATAAATCTTTGATCTACAGAAATGTGCACGGAGACAAGGAGGCCTGCATCATTTTCACGGGTCAGTAGTCAGTGAGAAGAAGTTAAAGACGAGAAGGTGGGAGAATGGGCAGTGAGAGAATGGCCAGTCTGCAGAGCACTTGCCATGCAAGCACAAAGACTCAAGCTTTACTCCAAACCATGTAAAAGTCTGGATGTGGTAACATGTACTTGTAATCCCAGCCATGGTCCCTGGAACATGCTCTCCATCAAGTCTACCCTAATTGTTGAGGCCCTGGGGTCCAGTGAAAGATTCCATTTCAAAAACAAAAACAAGGTGGATGCTTCCTAAGGAATTGGAGCCAAGACTGACCTCAGCTGCCCACACCTACGCACTACGCGCACACCATCAGACACTTACCATCTGCCCCCCCACCCCCCAAGAATGCATATGCTTTCTACTCAAGGTACCAAAAGGCAGAGCACTTTCTTTTCATAGCTGCCTTAATTTGAAGCCACCCATCAACCATATCGTGCACTGAACAGCTACCTGGCTATCTTGCAGGATAGCCCTGAATCGAACAGATGCTACTCCGTTCATGAATAGGTTGCATACAGTGTTTTATTCTTTAACCCCATTCAAATTCACTTTCTGTTTTTTTTTTTCCCCTGAAATTACTTTCAAAGTAGTGTTTAAGGCCTTACGTAAGATCACATTCTCTTTGAGGCCTTTCTGATACCCTCTAACTTCAATTTTATTTTCTAATTTTTATTTCTGACCTTGTTTTACTGAGTCAATAAATAATGTGTAACACAACACAATCTGCAGTTTATTTTCCTATATACTGGACCCTCATGTGGACTCTATGTAGTATCTGAGTAAGAAGAGTGGGAATATCTAACAGAATATATATATATATATATATATATATAACATATATATACATGAATATATGTATGTATATATGATTATGTTATACATGTATATGTACATACATGTATATATATGTATAATATTATATCATATTAATAACCTCACATTATCTAAACAAAACCCTAAGTCAATCGCACTAAAAACTAATGCAGTGTCCAGAATTACATATATAGCTATATATGTATCAATCTAGCTCTGAGTCTACACTCACGCTGAAGTACATTTTAGATGACACTGAGGATGCTCATTAGAGCATAGCCATAAACCTGAAGTATATTTCAAGCAAAATTCTCTCTCAGTCTCCATGTGTCCCTGTGACGTGCATTTATATACACATTTATATACTATATGGATGTATGTGTCTATTTCTATGTTGGTACATGTCTTAGTTTCTTTTCGGTTGCTGTGACATGACACAGTAGCCAAATCAACTTACAGAAGAAAGAGTTTACTCAGGGCCCCTGGTTTTAGAGGGTTAGGCTATAAGGTGAAGGAGCAAAGCACGGACGCAAGAACACCCGTGAGGTCACATCTTGATCCACAAGTAGGAGGCGGAGAGTGAGACACTGGGCCTGGTGTGGGCTTTGAAAACCTTGAAGCCTGCCCCCAGTAACATGCCTCCCCTCAATGAGGCCACACCTCCTAACCCTTCCCAAATAGTTCCGCTAACTAAGGGCCAAGCATTCAAACGTACGTGCCTATGGAAGCCATTCAAGCCACCACGGGACACGTTCACACACATCTTATAGGAATCTCATTTCCTAAAAATAAAATTGCTTAAAAACTGAATGGATCGAAATTTTATTTTGATCTTTGAGATTTTTTTTTTAATGAGATTTGCTTTCTTTAACCATTAGCTTTCTTTCACTCCGGCTCTCTCTCTTTCCATTTTTTTATGCAGAATTCTGAAGATGGGAAAACCTATTTTGTGAAGATCCATGCCCCGTGGGAGGTTCTAGTCACTTACGCTGAAGTGCTGGGAATCAAGATGCCCATTAAGTTGAACGACATCCCGCGGCCAATGCGCCCATCCCTGAGATACATGCTCAGGCCCTTGAGGCTCCCAGCCACCGTGAAGTACTCACACCCTGAGTATTTCACTGCCCAGTTCAGCAGACACCGTCAGGAACTCTTCCTCATCGAAGACAAAGCCACTTTCTTTCCATCCTCAATGAGAAACAGAATTGTAAGTAGTGAAGACCTTGAACATCTCTCTCCCGGGTATAGAGTGCATGCCTCTGAGCTTTTGTGCTTGTAGGTGCTCAATACTAAGCACTCAGGGGTTTCCTGGGCATGATATAAGCATCTCATAGCAGTATAGAGGGTTGAAACCCTGTGAGATACACTTTAAAACCCTAACCCTATTTTTCAAATGTCGTAGGACGAGTGATTTGGTTGTAGATACAGTAGTGAATGAGGCATTATGTGATCTCAGAACAGCCTCTCCCCAAAAGCCCAAGGGTTTGGGTTTATATCATCACCGTAAACTGATTTTATGATCTTACATTTCAGTTACATAAGTTTAAAGTTTAGACAGTACGGATCATTTTAATTCAATTTTAGTATCTTAGTTTCTTTCCTAGACTTGGAGGAGCCTCCCACATTTTCTCCCCTACTAAAATCATCTTTGGTCCTGTCAGCAATATTTCTAAGACCTCTAAGACTAAAAAAAAAAAAAAAAAACCCACATGCTACTGTTTTCTTGTATTGGGTCGGGATCGCGTTCATTTCTTGTTTTACTCTGAGAATTAAGTGAGTTCATCTCTAGAAAGCCTTGAACAGTATTTGGCACACCACAAGTGTTCAGTGAGGAATAGCTGTCGTCCTCACTAGTCATCTGACTTCAAAAGAAAAGTATGTGGTCCCATGCTGGTTTTGAGCTTTGTGTCTTTCCCGTGTTTGTTTGCTTGCTTGATTGTGTGTTTTAATTTCACCATCTGGTTTCTGACCACGGTAGACCCATTCCCGCCCTTGAGACTACACATTCTCCCTTTGTGAGTGAAAGAGAGATGACTCATCCCGCACTCTTTCTTGTTCTTAAACAACTATTTTTATTTAGATTCACAGAAATACCAAACAAAATGTAGCTCCTAGAATTTTGGTACAAAAATACGAATAGGAAAACTCTTGAAGGAAAAGGAAAGTGTATTGTAATTGACAGATGTACAAGAAGGCAGCCTTCCAGCCTATTTGGTGAATGTTTCTGGGGTGTCTGTCTGGATAGGAGATCAGACCTTTAAGCCAATATTACCTTATATCAAAACCAAATAGAGTTAGACCCTATCCTAGGTTCATGAATCGAGAGCAGTATGAGGAGGCTGCAGAAGATCCTGAAGCCTGTAGAGACGGTTTCTTGATGTTTACGGGAAGATTCTGTCTCCTGTACAGCCATACAGGAGAGGCAGCAGGTGCTGGCATAGGAGCTGCAGCCGTTCACTCAGACCATCTGGATCAGAGAACTAACGAAGGTAGCTATGCTCTTAGGTGATTCTCAGTGTAAACGGAGCAGCCGAAAGTCAGAAGATGTCTTCCAGGACTTTGCCATAGGAGTGAAGAGGCTGGCTTCAAAGCATCAAATGACTAGATGGCTGTTTTGCTAGGGGCTCAGGCAATTCATGACTCTTTGAAACCCACACCTGCATGCCATCCTGAAAATCCTAGTGCATGTTAGAATTGTACTAAAGCATCTCTCCACGTGTGCTCCATAAACAGAGTGACAAGGCCTGGGTGACAGCACATCTGAATGTGCCAACCTCACGGATGAAAAAGTCTTCCTTTCAAAACAAACATTACCGCTCAGCCACAGTGAGGCTCTTCCCCGGGGCTCAGATGGAGAAGCATAAGACGGCTTGCTTTTACTCCGCAAGCACTGCCTCCATTCTTCCACCCGGGAGTCGCTGAGTTTCAGGTCCTCTCTTGCAGCAAATGTATTTCCTAAGGCTACAGTTGAGAGAGACAGTGATCACCCTGATGAATCGAGAAGCTTCTGGAAATGATTTATGATTCTAGACGCCATTAAAATACTCAAAACTCATTGGAGGGGAACAAATATTAAAGCTACGAGGGGCTTGCTAGGAATCGATTACAATATAAATGGGTGACGTGGAGGGCACAAGATTTCAGTGGGGGAAGTAGCTGCAGATATAGTGCAAACAGCAGGTGGGCCAGAATTACAAGTGAAGCCAGAAGAGACATCTGTCTGCATTACTTTGGAGGCAAGACATGGATGATCACCAAGAGGTTTAGGGGGAAAGCCCCAGCATAGGCTCTAGGAGTCCCAACAGATCAAGCTTGGCCAAGGTCCCAGTGTGTTAAACAATGAGGTCAATAGTGGCGAGTGGCAGAGAAGCTTGCGTTGTTTTCCTTTTCATCCTGAGGGTTACTTTCTGCCTGGGTTTAAGCACGGGAAAAGAAAGACATGTATTTCTTCTCCAACATACAGCTCACCAACTTGCAGCAATCACGGAAAACAGCCAACTTTCCATTCCACTGTGCAGCTTTGCTCATAACCGAAGTATACTTTGATAACCTAAAAAAAAAAAAAAAACTTCTCCAAAATGTATGTCTACATGTACATGTACACATACAAATACATATATACTACCAGAGCATTATGTCTATTGTACACATACTGTAATAAATTATGGGCATATTCAGAGAGATTGAAGCAAAGATGTGGATTTTTTTCAAGATGCAAATCAAGATAGTTGCATATTTGAAACCATAATTCTTTTTTGAAAATGAGGTAGCTGTCACTGAGGAAGCAGTTTCTGTGTAAAGGTGTGGTAGCCTGTGTGACAGGCTTCTGCGATAGTGCCTCTAAGGCAGTCAAAACCTGACTGCTCATGGACTCTTGCTGCTCTGACGGGTTTGTCTAGTTTCGTATCCATGCTCACAGAATTCTGTAATTTGCAAAAGTAGGAAGGGACTGTTAAAGAAAACACACACACACACACACACACACACACACACACACACACACGCTTTTGCTTCTGGGAGATGCTTTCTGTAGACACCTTTCTCCCTCAGCTGACCATGGCCATCTAAGAGACTCCTGACCATCTATATAACAACACCACCCTGACTCCCTAGCACCATCTAACATGGTCACTATAGTGGCCACTCCCCAGTCCTTGAGATGGTCAGCGGCATGTGTCCATTGCTAGCTTAGAAGAGATGGGGCCCAAAGTATTGAACACTTGAGGCTCCAACATTGGCAAGGTGGCTTACTCCGTTTTGCGGTTAGACTTCTCTCTGTCTCAAAAGGGAAGAAGTTTACAAATGTAAATTTTCTTAAACAATGTGCTCAGTAAAGAGAAAACGTGAGTGAATTAATTCCTTTTTAGCACCAGAGGAAGTTCAGTTCCTTGGGACCTGCGTTGACGCTCACACTTCTCACATTTGGTGACCTTGATAGTAACGAAGGCCATCACACTCATTTCACTTTCCCAGTTCGTCTCACGAATGGTTAGCAGAGCCACTTCATCCATCAGAACAAAGCACTCGATGGCTGACTCTACCCTACTGAGTGTGTTTCTCTGTTCCTCACAGGAAACTGCCCGTAGGCTACCCTAACGAACGGGAGCACGTGCAACTGTCCCTCGTCAACGTAGTATCTCTTTAAAAGTACCACTCTAAAACTTCCCTTTCCTCTCCTTACAAGAGAACAGCCCTCCCTGCCTTTCCAGGTTGGCGTCGATCTGGCTAGGTGTCCTCTCTATTGCAGTAGATGTCTGTCCTCCACAATAAACGTTCTGAATGAAATCATTCTCGCCCAAGTCCAGATTTCCGTTGGCAATATTATACATAGCTTGCCTCCACCAAATCGCACATCTCAATATATGTTAGGGTGAAATTTTCCACTTCGTTAAAGCCTGAGATAGAGTTCTTACCTTGGCGGCTATTCCCTAAGGTAAATTCAAAGCACAGAAAACAATTTTCGCCACGGGATTCGTAACTACCAAGTTTACATTACCAAGACTGCGCATTACGCATCCTTAAGACAGATGACCAGGTTACACATTAGGTGATGACAGTTCATGGGCAGTATCCACCATCGGCAGTGAGTCTTTAAGAGGTGAAATGTGAGAGAAGAGGGGTGGGCGGTGTGTCTAACACAGTGACAGAAGGACCAAACGCGGCAAGTGGAAAAGGCAGCCGTTCAGACAAGCTGCTGGGTGGGGGTCAAAGCAGGATAAGTGGGAGTGATAAAAGTACAACCACAGGAAACACCAAAGAGAAAGCTAACAGAAGCAGGTAGGAAGTGATGGAAGAGGTACGACCAACTGAAGTTAATAAATTTAACAAGGTAACGGCGGGCAGAGGCCCCACATACGTCATCAGAGTGGTTGGCTGAAGAAATGCAGAAAACAGTCCGGCTACATATCCATTTGGTCTCATATTTCTCCATGTGAACTATTAATGATGGTGCTTAAAGTGTTGCTTCTAGAAAGACTGAGGATGGTGCATGAGTTTCTCAGAGGAACATGAGACAAGAGAAGAAAATAAATAAGTAAGTGGTGTTCGATCCACTCCCAACCCCCAGCAAGGCTATGGGGTGTTCTCAGAACCCGGGACTGAAACACCTGCCAATTCTATAAAACTCCTCAATCTGTGTGTTCTAATAATCAACGAAGACCGGCATTCTCTTGTAGTCAGAGCCTGTGTCTATTCAGAGTAGACACTGCTCACTTGTCGTTTTCAAAGCGTGAGAGGCATTAAAATACTGCAAGGTGCTGAGGTCTCTTCATACTCAGCTTCCAGGTTTAGCGTGCTGAGAGCCGCACATTCTTCCCTCAGAGATCTAATGTACTGAGTCCCTGCATACTCACCTGGTAGGTTTAATGTGCTGACTTCCCATACTCACCTTGCAGGTCTACTATATTCTGTCACGATGCCCTTTTGGTGTAGAAGAGGGGAAGAAAAAGATAGGCATTGAAAGACTGCTAAACTCGAAAACTTACTCATCTGCCTACCCGCTCCATGACGTGAGTACCAGGGACCTACAAACTACGAGCCCATTTCCTCTCTCACAGAAAGACATTGCCTCTCCAGAGGATGGGATAATTGTCCAGTATCTTTCCATTTTCTTATGTTTAGTTCTCCATAATGATGGGAAAATTTCCAGATTCCCTGCTTCCAGTCTGAGAAATGCACCAGCAGAGCTAAAGCGTTCTCAATGCCTCTTCATGCTGACATTTCAAATGGAAACTCTTTTTGGTGGTCATTTCTATTTGCACGTAATATTTTCTTTTAGGGTCCACTTTGGAAATGGGAGTTATATTTGTAAGAACGGAAATGGGCTAATGTTACTGAGAAAATTCTATCATGTCTTTTCTCATAGCTCTTGAATTTTTTTTTTTATGGAGTAAATATACTCGTTTTTATCCATCAAATGCAGAAATGGCTTCAATTACAGGTGAAGTATTTTGCTGGGTATTATTGTCATACCACCATGAATCCAACCTCAGAGATCAGGGGTTACCTTGAAATGAAGCAGATATATGGCTGCACTGGGTGCTGAGGACATTAGTCATCAGAAGTTATTATTTATCATTATTTTTATGAATTATTATTAGTAGTAGTCGTAATAATAAATTATATTATTAATAAATTAATAAACAATTAAATTATTGTTTTCATTTTATTATTATTTATTTATTTACTTATTGTACTAATTAGTCTCATTTATTTATTTATTGGTTATTTATTATTTTTACTAATAACCCAAATTCCAAAGACTTTATTTATTAGTTATTTATAATTTTTACTAAAAACCCAAATTCCAAAGACTTCTTCTTTGAGGTTGATGACTCATTGCACACACAGGAAAAGGAGTCCCAGGTGTTCCACAAAGAGACTATTCCAAATGCTGAACCCACTTTTTCAAACCTGAAAATGGCTGGGGGAAATTTTTACACTTAGATGGACAAGGTCATGCACTTTACTGTGTCTTCCTGGTAGAAATCACGCGGTTGGAGATGTCTATTCGCTACTTTGAGGCCATCCCTTGGTTCTTGCTTCTCCTGTTTCAGTTACACTCTGTCCTGTCTGTAGAGAGACTTACGTGGCATATTTCTGGCAAGAAATGCATCCCTCAACAGGACAGAAGAAACAGATATTTCCATTGGAACGAATGGGAGATAGATCGCTGTCTTCTCTGAGTGCTGGTTGTTTAAAGGTTGCACTGCTGAAGTGATTGCTTTTTATTTTTTTTATTGAAAATATTTTATTTTCATGCAGTATAGTCAATTATGTTTCCCCTGCCCCCAAGTCCTCTGAGGTCCTCCCATCCCCCCTGCCACCCTAGTCCACACCCTTTCTGTCTCTTGTTAGAAGTGATTTTTTTTTAAAGTCTGCCACCAAACTTTCCCACATGACTTAAACTGCAACCAACCAGCCAACCAGCACCGTGAAATACGACTTTACAAAATCCTTTCCATCAAGAATGACTGTGATAGGCTTCCTGTAGGTTACCGCATCAAGTTCCATGTAAGAATTTCCCTCCTTTTAGCTAGAGGGTCAACTCAGGAGCCTTGAATGTAAAGGTGAAGAAACCGGCCACCCCCTAATGTTTCCCACTCTAAGACAACCGTAGTCTTCCTCCAACGAGAAACTGTACGGGGATTACAGATTTGAGATACAGATAAGTGGACTGATAATATAGAAAGATCCAGATCAGATTAGCATACATGCTACAAGGCATCTTTCTGCCAATCTATTTTTACAAAAGTGGTTTGTTTTTTGGGTTTTTTTTCCTTTATATATTCTGAAGACTTTAAGAATTTCTGGTCACTTATCTACCTTCAGGGCATAGATTCTCTTAATCCAGTGCTCTGTTATAAATCCAACTCCTGCCCTGATCTATTTTTTTTTAAAATGTCTGTGTCTATTGCATCTGCATTAGTGTTTGGGTGACAGATCCCTCTGAAACTGGAGTTTCAGACACCGGAGAGCTGCCACTGTGAGTGGTGAGATTGAACCCAGATCCTCAGGAAGATTAGCCAGTGCTCTTAACCTTTGAGGCACCTCTCCACCCCAGGTCTTAGGGTGTTTTAATCCATATATCCAGCCTCTCAGCACAGCCTTCTTTGTCTTGGAAATGAATGCCACTGAGTTGTCCTTAAAGGCAGCTGGGCTTCCCCCATCTTTGACATCTGATTTGAATGCAGATTTTGAAGTGGTAGGTTTTTCTCTTGTGTGCCTTTTTGAGTGATATTTTTACAAAGTTACCACTGTAAGGACACTGACTCTATGCTTCACTTCTGAAGAGTCAGTCCTGTTACTTACAGACTAGCAAAAAGCTCGAATCAGTAAGACATAAATGTTACACTTTATTGTAAATCGTCACGTGTGTTAAACTTGAAGCCGGACAGTCATTCTGCACTGTGCTAAAGCAGTTCTCACGACCACATAAATTTTTTTTAATAGGTTTGGTAGCTACTTATGTAAGTGACACTTTGTTTTCCAGGCCAACTTAGTAAATAAATCACTCCGACTGTGGTTTTGATAAATTTGGTGAATTATTTCACATGAGTGCAAAACGAATTAGACATCGATCAGAAAAACATGGTGTCAACCTTGTCCTCTGGCCACGTGCCCAGAGAACCGCCCTCCCAATAACCTGTGTCTCTTGCTTTCTCCTCCTACCCTCTCCTTGGCTGTGTGCAGAGCCAGTATTGGAAGCCATCAAAATCTACTCACAACAACGGAAGGTACGTCCTCCACCAGAACTGGGCTCGGATTTCCTGTTTTTACAAGGAGCAACCTTTAGATTTGATTCGGTGAGTTCATTCAGTATCATGTCTATTAAAAGCAAATGATGTGACCCTTCTTCCCTGTTCTGAAGCAGGCTGTATTTCCACCGCCCTTGTTACTTACTGTATATCACAGCCTCTCTCTTTACTGTTAACTGTTCATTAGGATGCAGATAGTTTTCACCATGGCCTATGAGACGAAGGAGGAGTCATAGCCATTAAAGGTCAAGGCCTGGCCTTCAGCTAGGCTGGAAGGAGCGCGACGCGTATAAGCCGCATACACTTGGTCATGGTACTGAAACGCTGTGCGGTTCATCTTTAGCATAAAAACGATGAATTATTTTTCCTTTGAGAACTCAATGTGATTTGTTTACCTCTTAGATTAAGTATGCATGCTTACTTTGTCTCACTCCCAGAGTAGAAGAAGTTTGAATGCGGGAGAAACTGTCCTGTGAATGTCAGTACACTGATCTCACAGAGCCGTAAAGTTCTTAGTTCTATAATCTCAATTCATTAAACGTGTATATAATTGGCACACGGTTAATGGTGGAATCAAAAGGTATGTGTGGATGTTTTTAATTGTTCTTATAAATTTTCTGTACATTTGAAACTGATTCCAAATGAGAAGTATAATTTTTTTTTTTTAAAAAAAGAGCTCAGAAATAGACTCGTATATAACAATGACTTGATTTTCAGCAAAGGTGGCCGAGAAGTCTATGTGGGAAAAGGCATTTGTGTGAGTGGATGAGGCTGGCACAGATGGAGGAACATGTACATCTGGACCCTTTCCTGTGCAAAAATATAAATTTAAATTGATCAGAGAAATAGGTGTCAGAGCTTGTAGTTGTACGCCTACTGTGTGGGCTCACCAAGAGAGACATGGAGTCATTTTCATACGTGTAATCTCTGCCAGACCTCAGCAGAGGAACCACCATCCTGGCCAGCACCATACTGGACAGTGGAACCCTGAGCTCAGGGTTCCAGCCCAGCTCAGGTGTTTTTATTGATACAGAACTCCTCAGGTGATCTCATGTGCTGATAGCACATGCAGATCAAGAGCAATCAAACGTCCCCCCACATTAAATCAATACCTGCAGACAATACAAAACACCAAGACCCAAGCAGCCCCTCACTCATTCGTGCATAAAACAACTATTTTATATTTTTTGTAACTAAAAATAAAACTTCCACAACAAGAGCTAAAACTATAATAGTAATAATAATAATAATGGTATATAAGACAGGAATCATTATGTCCTGAATTTGGCATTGGACCAAGATGGACCAAGTCTGGTTACTCAGGCCAGTAATTCTAGAATGTGGGAAGATCACAAATCAAGGCCTGCCTGGGATGTAGACTAAACCCAGGACTAGTCTGGGCTACTTTGTGAGAACTTGAGTCAAAGCGAAAACAGGAGCTAGATAGATGGCTCAGCAGCTAAAAGCAACTGCTGCACTCCCCAGAGAACACAAATTCAATTCCTAACACCCATATATAAGTGGGTGCTGAGAACAACCACCTGTAACTTCAGCTCAAGGCGTCCAGCTCCCTCTTCTGGCCTCTGTGAGCACTGCACTCTTGTGCGCATACACATAGACACATATATATACACACACACATAATTTAAAATGAGACTAATAAAAATCACAGAAAACAATAACGATGAAGACATGCATGTACATAGGGAACTTGTAGGGAGGTGTGGGAATAATTGGGACAAAGATTAGAGAGGATGGTTATATTAATCAGAATGAATGTTGTACATGTATGAGATTGTCAAAGAGGAAACAAAAAAGGGGGTGTGTGTGAAAAGATGAGGGTCACAGCTGCAGCCCAGTGTTAGAACACATGTGCTTCCTATGTAAGTTACACACGCAAATAGCTTTAGTTGTCACCCTGTACTTCTAAGCTTTCTCCTCAAGTCCAAAGTTTAGTAAAATAATTTCTGTGCTTCCTCATTTTATAAACCAATAAATTCTCATTTGGATCCCATTTAGGAAATGGCTCAGCAATTTCCACATTGAGATTATTTTAATAACGATTACAGGCCTACAGGTCTTTTAGCTGTTTTGTTTTTTTTTTTTAATATCCAGGAACGTTATTCTTGAAATTTGAAAGGAAGACAAAAGAAGTCATTTAAAAATCAGGCACAAAAATTGTCAGAATGACCAACCATGACCTGATAGGAACTAAGACCCACTCTGTCAGATGGATTCCATACCAAAACTGCCCAGGTGGCCAGGAACCTGAGACAAGACAGGCCATGAGCTGAGGGGGAAAACATATACTACTTTTCTGCTAAAAGAATATAGCAATAAAAAGACTCCTGATGATCTTCTGATATACCCGTAGATCAGGGTTCAGCCGTCATCAGAGAAGCTTCCTCCTGCAGTAAATGGGGACAAACACAGAGACCCACAACTGGACAACATGCAGAGAGTCAGAGGCGCTTGGAACACTCAGTCTGTTCTCCAGCAAATCTCTTCCTGACATGGGGGCGCTGGGGGGAGGTGGGGGGGGTTTCAAGGAACCCTGGGGAGCAGACAGCAGGGAGACTTTAAGAGGGGAGGGAATGACACCAGGGAAGTGAGGCCTCAAGCAACAGCACAACCAACACACACGTAGACTCACAGAGACACGGCAGCATGCACAGGGCCAGCACAGGTTTGCATCAGATGGGGTCCCAGTGCTGAGAGGGGACACGTGCCACTGTCCCTAACCCAGGAGCGATATCCAATTGATAACCACTCACAAAGGAAATATTAGCTTTCTCTGGTGGAATCACACTCAGTGCACAAGCCACACTTAAGGGCACATGTATCCATAGAAGGTCAACACAAAGGGAACTCTATGGCATTTCTGGAGGGTTTGTTTTATCTATCTGTCTATCTAAATTTTTTCCTAACAGATCTTTTGCTTATATATTATGGTTTCCGATTTTGGTTTTGAGAGTTTTCTGTGTGTCTAAATGCATGAATCTCAGCTTCTCTGTATGTTTCTTGTGCTTTTTCTTTGGCTCTTTTTTTTTTTCTTTTACTTTTGTTTGTTTGTTTTGTCCTATTCTGTTTCATTCGCTTTTATTTTGTCTTATTTATTTATTTCTATGCCTGTTTTTAATCTAATGAGAGAGAGAGAGAGAGGAAAGGTATGGATTTGGGTGGGTGGAGAGGTGGGGATGTTCCGGAGGAGTTGCTGAGAGGAGAGTGGTAATCAGAATATGCTACGTGGGAAGAAAAAGATCTATCTCTGATAAAAGGGGGGGAAAAGTAAAAGAAATTCCAAAGAAGAAAAGACAAACAAACAAACAAAAAAAACCCTGGTTTTCCCAGACACCCAGTTTTCTCATGAATCCCCAAGACATTGTCGTGTCTGTAGCAGCAGTTCCATGCCTCCTGAAGTCGACCCTGTTCACTTTAAAGTGGTAAAAGGAGGACAAGTATACTATGTTTAAACAAAAAAAAAAAAAAAAATTCAGCACTGGGGAGGCTGAGGCAGGAGGTTTGCTGAGAATCCAAGGCCAGTCTAGGCTACAGAGTGAGACTATCTCAAAAAAGAGAAAAGAGAAAGGAAAAGACGAAGGAATCTTTGTGCCTCTTTGATGAGACTGCTGTCGTGCATCATTATAGAAATCGCTCTCTTTTTTTAGTAAAAATCTCAGAGAGAGAGAGACGTGCGTTCATTCACGTTTACTGTGGGGAAGTTGTCAACAGTAGTTTGCTTAGGAACCGTGACAGCACTGTGGTAAAAAAATAAAAGTGCAAAAATGCTTGTCAACATTGAAGGGAAAACACCATGCGAACAGAAAGACACCGATTTAACTGGAAAAGTTCTGAAAGCTGAAGAATTAATATGGGTCTATTTATTATCTGCTTTAAATGATCTCCTTAGGAGATGACGTTTATGGTCCTTTGCTCACTGACGCCTCCCGAGGCAAGCTAGGAAACTGCAGGTCCGCTACCGGTAGGTTCCCAGACTATCAGTTAGCGGACTTTGAGGCCCCTCAGGGGAGGTCAAGTCTGCCCATGTGGGAAGCTGCGAGAAGGTCGCAGAAATGGTGACTGAGTTCTCTGAGGCAGAGCAGGCCCCTGAGGGATGACACAGCTAAACCTAGCTACGAGTGCAAGCAGGGATGTGGAAACATGCTGTAAATGTCTCCACGCCGTGAGGCCGAGGGCTGCAGCCACACCCGAGAGCTGCAGCCATGGGAGCACCCCCTTCAGCTGTAGAAAGGAGCAAGACAAATGCTCACGCAGATCATGCCGGCCACTTTAACCTGTCGAATGCTACAGGTTACATTTCCTTGATTAATCATCTACTCGTTATTTATTTGATGTTTCATAACTTACTTCGAATGCGTGACAACTTTCAAACTCACGAGCTTTCAATATGGTATTGCTTACAACTTTTAAGTTGCATCTTAGTGGCTTCCTTCTTCCGATGGGCTACCTCTTAATCACCACGCCCATCTTCACAGTACCGTACACATCGCCTGAGTGTCTGGCCCCAGCCTCTGCTTTTTGACTCTCTTCCACAGGAATTACTATGGAGAAAAAATCGGCATCTACTTTGTGTTTCTCGGGTATTACACAGAAATGCTCTTGATTGCAGCCCTGGTTGGCTTAGCCTGCTTCATCTACGGCTTGCTATCCATGGAAAATAACCAGTCCAGGTGAGCATGGGAAACTGACACAAATAGAGACTGCCTTTGTCTCAGCTTCTGCAAGTCTTTATATCCCTCTCCCACCTTCACCTCAAAATGCTTTCTGGTGGCAAATGGTGGTGTTTCCAAAGCAGACTCAAGGGCAATGCTTCTCCTGGGCGGGGCTTTACAGGGACCACCTTTTTATTGCTGTTTTGGTTTTAACTTTATTTCCTTATCACTGTTTGAGAATGTCATACATGCATATAATATGTTTTGGTCATATTTGATCCCACCTCCTCAATTTCTCCTCTATATTACACTATTTTCCTTCTCGATTTCCTGTGTTCATTTGAAAACCCGTGAGTCCATTTGGCCTATTAGTGGCCACATCCATGTAAAAAAAGTGACTCTGCATTGGCCAGCACCAGCCATCAATTGTCAATAGCTCCACAACTAGAGATGGGGCCTCATGAACTCTGATCCCCCATCCATCCTGCGATGTTGTATTGCTCATTCCTGCTCAGGTCTTGTACATAGGACTATTTTAAAAAGCATAGTGTACCAGGGCAGTGGTGGCACACACTTTTAATCCTAGCACTCAGGAGGCAGAGGCAGAGGCAAGTGGGTCTCTGTGAGTTCGAGGCCAGCCTGCTCTACAGCGTAAGTTCCAGGACAAAGTTACAACAGAGAAGAGTGAAGTCTAAGGAGTCTGTTCCCTAGGATGTAACTTAGGCCACTAGAGAAACATGGGCTTCGTTCCCACTTTCGTTGTGAGTGGAAGCTTGTTAAACAGTCAGTCTGGGGAGAGTTGGTTAGACTCTTTTTTTTTCACACCAAACTACATTGCTGTTTATCTGACTTCTCGGAGTAGCGCCGAAATCTGTGACCCTAACGTCGGAGGTCAGATGATCATGTGCCCACTCTGTGATGAACTGTGTGATTTCTGGAGACTGAACACCACGTGTTTGCATTCGAAGGTAAGTGCGCCAAGCTGCAGTGAGTTGAAGGGTGGGGGTGGGGTGGGGGGGGCTTCCCTTCCTATGGCGACCTGTTTCACGTGAAGTGGTTTCCATGATGCTGTTGTTTTTACAGCTCTCCCATCTCTTCGATAATGAGTCAACCGTGTTCTTTGCCATCTTCATGGGCATCTGGGGTGAGTACAGAGTCTCCCCAAATTTTCTCTGTATCGTGACCTTTTATAAATTCATCACATTTTGTCTACTCTGTTGTTTAATTTGGGTAACTGACTTTTCTTTCTATCGCTAGAAATAGCCCTGGAATAAAGTTTTATTTTTTTAAAGACAAGATCTTATAGAGTGCGGGCTGGCCTTGAATTCTCTGTATAGCTGGGAATGACCTTGAACTTCTGATCCTCCTGCTCTGCCTCCTAAATTCTGGAATCCCTGGTGTATACCACCATATTGGGGATGGAACCCAGAAATTTCTGCATGCTAGGTCAGAACTCTACCCATCGAGCTGTAATTCCCAGCTCCTGGAACAAATATCCTTATAAATTTATACAACAGTCTTCTAACAATAATTCTTAGCACAAAGATTTATAGGGAACTTTTATATTTACTACTTAAAAGCTTTGCTGTATATTTATGTGACTTACGTAAAACTAGACTTTTATACTCATTTTGTTTTTTTTTTCCCCCTAACACTAAATGCCTCTTAGGTCACATGCAATTTGTTGGGTACTGGTATTTATGTAATAAGCAAAGGAATCTTTTGCACCATTTATTGCAGATATTTCCAAACTCATCATTTACATTCAATCATCTTTTTCCTGGTCAGGAGGAGCTTAATCATGTACCCAAGTCATAAGCATTTCCTTCTGACTTTTCCTTTGCTGTGTGTTTCTGTAGCTTACCTAAGACATGCAGCCACACACAATTTGTTCCAGGAAATGCAGTGGTTTTATTTTACTTGCTTTTAATTGTAAACTGTCAGATTCTACAGTGTCTACTGTAGGGCTGGTAGCAGGGATTGAAACGGGCCCATGAATTTCCTTTATCTCAAACCGGTTAACATGGACTCATGATTCCCGTCACTGGTCTAACTGCTACTTTGGAACAAGCGACCTCAAGGCTTTAGTTTCCAAAGTTTCAATGCTGGACATGTGACATGTTCAACTGTGCATTGAATAATGCTGTCTTTTCTCTCCATCCCTCTCCTTGTCTATTACAGAGGACTGAACTTAGCTCCTCACACATGCTGGTCAGGAACCCATAACTACACTGCCTCCCTGGACCTCTCCTTATGGTTTTTTTTTGTTTTGTTTTTTTATGTTAAAACAGAAAGTTGCCCAGGCTGGTCTCCAACTCACTCTAACCAAAGCAGGCCTTGAACTTTCCACAACCCAACTCCAGCCTCCTGCTCTGCTGACAGGACAGTCCTGCACCACCCACCATGGTGTCTGGCAGTCCTCTTTTCCTACATGAAAACACGCCAAGTCCTATTTAAGATCTGTTAAAAATGCACAAGCCACAGGTCTCTGTAACTTTCAGAAATCCCTTTCCAGGGATATTCAAATCCCAGGATCCTTGTGGATTTATGTAATCTCAGGAAATCCACGGAAATCGTGAATGTAGCTTGGATCTTAAAATACACCTTTTCTGTTTCCTTGTAAAACACTTTTGCTAACTCTTTATCCCATCGCTGTCTCTCTTGCTCCTGTGTGTGTTATCTGTTTGTTTGTTTTTTATTCTACTTCAGAAGAGCCGACTTTGACAGGAGAAGGGTATAAACTGTTCAGAGTCACACGTGTAAGGTTCATTACCAAACCGTGGTCATCAAATACTGTCTCTAAAATTTATACAGTCGTTAGTGTTTGACTAATGTCAAGGTGAAATACTATTACAGATTATCTGAATGAGAAAGCGATCTAGAAACTTACAGTTTTAACTACTAAGAAATTAACTTTAATTTTCATAATGAATACTTTGTGTGTCACTACGTAGTGACACGGCAACAGTAGTCACTGATAAACGCGCCAACAGAAGTGGACTCCATTTCCCAATGACAACCTGTGAACCGCTTTGCAAACAAAAGGATTAAAAGCGGAAGTGAAAGTTTTGGGTTTGTTTTTTTTTTTTTAAGATTTATATTTAATATTTTCGGTGTTTGTTTTTTGTTTTCTTGTTTTCTCAAGACAGGGTTTCTCTGTTGTAACTCTGGCTGGCCTGGAACTCACTCTGTAGACCAGGCTGGCCTCGAACTCACAGAGATCTGTATATTCATTAATTTCAGTCCTGACAGTGCACGTGTATGCACGCATGCACAAGCATACAAATGGCCGTATGTGCACATCAAGTGCCCCAACGAGGTCAGAAGACGATGTTGGATCTCTTGGAGATGGTTATGAGCCCCCCAGATGTGGGCGTTGGGGACTGAACTCCTGGGTCCTCTGCTAGAACAGTAGGCCTCCTTAACTGCAAGCCCCGCCCCCACCTCCACCCCCTGCTGCCCCTAAGGGCTGCTTCTTTTGTTGGTTCACCTACTGACAGTGCCACCCTGATACTTTCCTCCCCTGTAGTCACACTGTTTCTGGAGTTTTGGAAACAACGACAAGCCAGGCTTGAGTACGAATGGGATATGGTAGACTTTGAAGAGGAACAGCAGCAGCTCCAGCTTCGACCCGAGTTCGAAGCTATGTGTAAACATAGGAAGATGAACCCTGTGACAAAGGTACAGTAGGACATGGAGCAGGAGCTTGCCTTGGGCACCCTCTGCTATCGACTCTCCTGGATTAGGCACGCACCATCAACACTCAAGTTAATTAATAAGATTCCTGATTTTTTTCTGGCGCATGCACAGCCATGCACATATATATGAAAATTGTCAAATACTTTTGCAAATAGAAAGCGAGAGTAAAACCCATGGGCGGACCTGCTACCTAACACTGCATTTTTGGCCTCATAGACAGCATCTTCATTCACATATCCACATGGCTTCCTATGACTAGATTATTTTAAAGTGAAGGCAGCACATCAGAACATGAAATGTGTGACTGTCACACTCGGTGAGCTAAAGAGAGGTGCAAGCTGGTGTTGTGGAAAGGAGTTTAATTAACATGTTAAACTCAGAGACCGTAGCTGTGTTAAGATTGTGGATTTAGTAGTGAAGATTTTTTTTTCAACCGAATTTTTCTTTACCCCGTGCTTTTACACTGATCGCTGTTGGAAGGTTAGGTCATCTCACTGGCGGTGAGAAGGGTCTAAGCTTTCAAATCTTTTCCCATCAAACTGGCTGTGTGCTCTTGATTGAGGCAATGCACTCCTTGTAACCTCACTCTTTTCATTTGAAGGGGGAATATGCTTTGCCTTCAAAGGCCAGAAAGTTAAGTTCCACATGCCGTGAGCCCCTAAGTGCTATGGGAGGGAGAGTCTGTTACACCTGGAATGCCAAGTCTTTTGTAGAATCCCTTCCTTTCTGGAAGACACCATTGTAGTGTAACTCCCAAGATTCTTTTCACAGTTTAGGAACTAGCCAAATAGCTCTTAAATATGATTGAAATACCATAAAAATGATATTCAGGCTACATTATACAAAAGCATGTATAATGCCTAGATAATCTGGGTATTGTATGAGCTACCTTTTTTCTTGTTGCTGTGATAAAATACCATATCCAAAAGCAACTTGTAGGAGAAAGAGTTCAATTGTTGCGTAGTTTCCAAAGGGAATATCCGTAAGGTCAGGAAATGCTCGGCGGCTGGAGCAGGAATCTGAGAGATCACATTGATCCACACACAAGAAGCAGAGAGAGAGAGAGAGACAGAGAGACAGAGAGACAGAGAAAGAGAACACAGGAAGTGGGGGTTAGTCTGCAGATGTTCAAAGCCCTTTCACAGTGATGCACTTCCTCCAGCAAGACCACGTCTCCTAAATGTTCCAGAACCTCCCCCAAACAACGCCACCAACTGCAGACTAAGTGTTCTAACGGATGAGCCTACGTGGGACATTTTAATAAACCAGAACAGGTGTTAAGACATTGCATAGAATAATGACACTGTGTGTGTGTATGTGTGTGTGTGTATGTGTGTGTGAGTGTGTATGTGTGTGTATGTGTGTGTGAGTGTGTGTGAGTGTGTGTGTATGTGTGTGAGTGTGTGTGTGAATGTGTGTATGTGTGTGTGTGAGAGTGTGTGTGTGTGAGTGTGTGTGTGAATGTGTGTATGTGTGTGTGTGAGAGTGTGTGTGTGTGTGAGTGTGTATGAGTGTGAGTGAGTGTGTGTGTGTGTGAGTGTGTGTATTTGTTCCTATTTCATAGTATAAGACAACAGAGACAGGTCACTTGGTTTGAGCACTTACATTTTGGACTTCGTGGGCGGGAAATGTATGTAGGTTCTCCCTTTTTCGTTCACTTCATTTAGTCCTAACAGAACTGAAATGAAGAGGCAGGGAGTTTTCATTTCTAGCAGTAGTTTTTGGTGTTTAAGCACAACAAGAACTTTTCCATGTGGATCTGCATTGGTGGCATACACACACACACACACACACACACACACACACACACAATGGGCACTAGCACACATTAGCACACATACACTGGGTACACACGGGGACATAGTACAAAGAATACCATGCATCCATAGTCTGCATCTCCATGAGGCTCTTTAGATGGTTTTTAGCCCAAGGAG
Source organism: Cricetomys ansorgei (assembly GCA_026225945.1). Classification (NCBI taxonomy): domain Eukaryota; kingdom Metazoa; phylum Chordata; class Mammalia; order Rodentia; family Nesomyidae; genus Cricetomys; species Cricetomys ansorgei. The sequence continues at coordinate 2,595,746 of JAMJFZ010003970.1, forward strand.
TGTTCTGAGGCTCTAGGACCACCCTGAAAATCCATATGTGTGGAATCTTACATTTTACAGAATTCTGTGATTTGCATGACTCCTGGAAGCTCTTCTTTACTGTATAGCTATATGTGTGTGTGTGTGTGTGTGTGTGTGTGTGTGTGTGAGAGAGTGTGTGTGTGTGTGAGTGTGTGTACGTGTGTGTGTGAGAGTATGTGTGTGTGTGTGTGTGTGTGTGTGTGTGTGTGAGAATGCTAGTTGATCTTACTAATGTCTTATGCATTAGTGGCCATGAATACTGAGGAGACTGAGGTAGAAACCTTGACCTGTTGAGTTTTGGATCATAACACAGGGACGTCATATGGTGTTAAGTAGAGAGCATTCCAGGTGGAATGCAATTGTACCTCACTGTATCTCAGCGGTGAGGTTTAGTACTCAGAAAACAGGTGCCTCCATCAAGTCTCTGGCCTCACGTGGAATGTCCCTTGGCAGCCCTGTTGGCCTTCTCTTCAAGGCAGGGAGCCACTCTCCACGGGTTACGTAGTGAAAGAGCCATTTCTGAAGTCTCTCCTCCAGCATACTCCTTGATTTTTTTTTTCCCTGTCACGTGGAGCCCCAACTGTGAGGGGCAAGTGTGACTTTGTGATTTCTCCAATATCACAGGAGATGGAGCCGTACATGCCTCTGTGCCATCGCATCCCATGGTACTTCGTGTCAGGGACCACAGTGATCTTTGGGGTAAGCACCATTTTGGAACCTTTTACGGTGTCTTTAGAATGCAGCCCTCGATGGTGACCTCCGCAGCTCTGTCTGCATCAGCTCTTGGATCCTTCCTGTAGCTCCACCCCACCCAGCCCCACCCTGGTCTTCACACATTGGCTACAGTTCTTACACAAAGCCTGCCATAATCCACAAGGGTATTTCCAATACTGAAATTTGAAGACAGATCGGGGGGAGGTGTGTTTCTGATCTCACACCCTGTTCCTGTCTGTCTCATTGACCGACACCTTGAAAGCAAAGCAGACTGTCACGTGCATCTCCATGCAGTCTCTGGCTAGTGTTATCAAGGCAATTATTTGTGTCTATCTCCTTTAAAGTATCTACACATGTTAACAAGCAATTAAACTATTAAATTTCTTTTTCTTGTTGAAGCAAACAGAATAAAACGTTTTTTTTTTCTTCTATCTGAGGAAAATAACTCCTGTGATGTGTGAGTCCATTTCTCTCCACATCTAGAACTAATACACATATCCACCCCCATGATTTTTTTTTCATTTCTTTCCTTTTCAAATCTGCATACTCTTCACAGTTAGCATTTAATTTGGGGAAAAGAAATGGGGGTGTTACACTCTAAGGGAATGTCATATTGAGGGGTAAACAAATTAATGATCTAATTGTAGATTGTGGTTCTATTCCTCTGGTGTATGTACACTGTACTTTTTAACAATTCTGATTAAAATATTTTTATATCTTGAAGGATTTAGTTGATATATGCTTTCTAAGCTTACATAACAACTTTCAGAAGAAAAAAAAAAAGAAAAAAAGCAGGACCAATTCCGAGAAATGAGTTCGGAAGCACGGTCCCAGAATGGTTGTTTTAGTTTTCTACTCGTGTCACTCAATTTGATTTGCTTCCTCGACATCAGCATAAAGCTCTCCAGTCGCCGAGCTGACACGGAGCCACACTGCTTTACAGTATAGGCTGTATACAAAATTGAAGCGGGACCTATGTAACTACAGCCTAGATCACGTTTTGACAGATTTTCCCTGAAAGAGGGGATTTATGGCTACACAGTCTCTGGTACACAATTATTATTTTTTACTTTCTTTAAAACTTTAAAAAGTAATATATACCGATAGATGACAGACAGATGGACGGATGATGATAGATAGATAGATAGAAGATGAATAGATAGATAGATGGATGGATGGATAGATAGATAGATAGATAGATGGATGGATAGATAGATAGAAGATGAATAGTAAACAGACAGATGGATAGGTGGATGACAGATGATAGATTGATCTTGGATTTGGAATTCTGGCTGTCGTTTGCAAACACTGTGAGAAAGAGAGTAAAAATGGTGAATGTAGTCATCCCCTCTCACATGCTAAGGTGAAATCACTGACAGGAGTCAACTGGAGGGAAGAGGAGTCTATTGTGGTTCCCAGTTCAGGGACATAGCTCATCACAGCAGAGAATGCATGAACAAGGGGCTCTTGAGGTAGCCGGTCACATCACATTCATAGTCACAAAGCAAAGAGAGATGAGTGCCGGTACTCAGCCCACATTGCCCTTCTGATTCATTCTGTCCAGATCCCAGGAACCATGGAATGGTGTTACCTGCAGTTCAGATGGTTCAGACTTCCATCTCCATTAATGTAATACAGACAACCCACTCAGAGACATATCCAGAGGCTTGCCTCCTGTCAGTTGACAATATTCACCGTCACAGTGGGTAACCAGGTTTCCCCTAATTGATGTTTAGCTCACATCCATCAAATGATTTCCCTTTTAAGCCTTCTTCCACCTTGCCAGTGTTTGTCTAATGCTTCTACGGTAAGAGGAGCTGGTTTGCCTAAGCAACTGTAGAACAATGTAACAAAATGGGAAAACAGCACATCCAGTGACTCTTGTATGAAACCTCCCCACCCCCCTACCCCCCACAGATGGCTCTCCTCCTCAGCAGCATGGTGTCCCTCATCGTGTACCGCCTGTCAGTCTTTGCCACTTTTGCCAGCTTCATGGAAAGTGAAGCCACCCTGCAGAGCATGAAGACCTTCTTCACCCCCCAACTGGCCACCGCCCTCTCCGGGTCGTGCCTGAACTGCATCGTCATCTTGATCTTGAATTTTTTTTACGAGAAGATATCTGCCTGGATCACAAAAATGGGTAAGCCAGCCGCATTATGGAAGTGATTCAAACACACACAGGTTCCAGCCAAGACTGCACATCTTTGAACCTTCTCCCAAGGGAGTTGGCATCCAAAGGGTACAATTTTTCAGACTGTTTTGTTCTCTAAGTAGATCCACACCTGACTTTTAAGAATTCCTTAAGATCCACGTTCAGTCATTTCATAATGGAAGCAAGAAAAACTCTTTAAAAGAGAGAGAGAGAGAGAGAGAGAGGGAGGGAGAGAGGGAGTTCAGGACTCCTTGGGCCATTTTGAGGGCTCTTATCTCAACATTCCCTGGGTGGAGCTAGCTGAATCCTGGTCAGAATCCCCACCGTACTAAAAATTGGGATGACCTGGTTTTACATGCTTTGTCCTTGGATGGTATTTACTTCTAGATATCCTTCTAAAATAGAAACAAAAAACAAAACAACAGAGTATCAATTCCTCCTACATAAATCTAGAACATGGTTACCTCTGTTTAGGTAGCATCCGTCACAATTTAGATTATTTTCTTGTTAAAGTTTTAAAATTTCTCCTGACGTGTGATGGGGTTTGAGGGGTCACAGGTAAAGCAAGAATTTGGGCAAAGAATTCTGCAAAGACCATAAATACTTCTGTTCCCATCCTGGGCGAGTTATAGATAGACAAGGCTAGCCACATAGCAGTCAAGGGTATCCTTGCTCACAGTGCTCCATGCTGCACCCACCCAGCCCATATGTTCATAGCACCACACCACTCGGATGCAGGAAGAGTACCGGGCCATGCACTGTCTGGAAGCTATCCTTACATCATCCTCAAAGTTTTGAGTCCTCAATCAAGTTTGCTCTTTCCTCTGGGCAAAAGCAAGCCAGAGAGCAAGAGAATCACAGCCGATAAACTGCTTTTAAAGGCGCCAAGACGTCATGGCTTTCATCAGTGAAAATTACCCCAGAGCACCTACCTGAGACGTTTTTAATTAATGCAACAGAATGCCACCAAAATAGAAGTTTGCTGTGTCCTTAGAATATTTTGTCCTGCTCCCAAAAACGTCACGGGAGTGTCTGGGTCAGCTGTTCTACTGAGAAATTTCTGACTCATGAAGGAAACTGTGTTCCTTTACTCTTTGGGCTCCTCACAATGCTTTAGCGGGCTTTGGAGAGAAATTAATATTTGTTAAATTACAAACCGTGACAGTGCATTTTAATTAAGGAAAGAGACAGCGTGTGCTGTCTCAACCAGCATTTGCAGTCACAGTTCAGTTCATGAGAGGAAAGGACAATGCAGTCAGGAACTATCTTAGCCCTTGATATAAGTTTACCTGGTTTAAAACCTGCTTGACCATGGGCAAAGGAGAGAGAAGCATGATGATATTTCTGTGGTATCTAACAGTGACAGGGAGGGCTACTTCCAATCTTATGGGGATTCAAACCTCACCCCACATTCAGACTGTATTATATCTAGAGAAATTCTCCACCCTTGAAATGTAATGACTGCTTCCTAACTTTCCTGGCCATGGGATCACCACAACGTAATCAACAGAAAGCCAGCATAAACACAGCGGCTCTTCAGTATTGGTCAGCTGAGGTCAGAGTAGGGAGCGTTTTCACACCTTTTAAATGCTATGCCTAGATATCCACTTCTAAGTACAGCATTCAAGGGAAATGCATTTATCCCTGATGGTTTTTATTGGCAGAAATTCCTCGAACTTACCAGGAGTATGAGAGCAGCCTCACTCTGAAGATGTTTCTCTTCCAGTTTGTGAATTATTATTCTTCTTGCTTCTACGTTGCCTTCTTTAAAGGGAAGATCATAGGCTACCCTGGGAAGTACACATATATGTTTAAACTATGGAGAAGTGAAGAGGTAAGAACTTTCTTCCAGATCAGATCTATGGCCCCAGATAATTAAGTCCTGCCTTCCATCCTAGCACTGAGTCAGATATTGTCAAGTTGTAGAAGGGCAGACATTGGTCAGTCTTACCATCTGTTAGATTTTTGAGTTTCCTTGGAGCAAGAATTTATATGGTACCTGTCTCTGTTTCTTTTCCTGTTGCTATGGTAATACACCCCAGGAAAAAGCAACCTAAGGGATTATTTCCTCTCATAGTTCAAGAGTAGAGTCCATCATGGCAGGAAGGTCAAGACAGCAGGAATTTAAAGAGGTCAGTCACATGATACCTAGATTCAGAAATCAGAGAGCCTACTGCTGCTCAGCCCCATCTCTCCACTTGCACAGTCCAGGATCCCATCTAGGGAATAGTACCACCCACAGTGGGCAGGTCTTCCCCACTTCACTTACTATAAGAAAAGGGATCCCTCATATACGTGTCCAGAAGCTCATCACCCAAGTGGTTCTACTACATTTTAACAGGCTTACAATTGACACTCACCATCATAGAGCCTATGGGTTGGCAGCAAAATATAGAGTAAGTAGAATAGGACTTTCATTTCTGAAAGCATCCTGCAAAAGGTCAAGACTCAAGAAAGGGCTTGTCTTTGTACTGTTACACATGACCAATGGTCTTCAAAATGGTCCCATGAAAATTATGCCACCTTTCAACCCTAGACCAGACATTAGGACTCATAATTTTCTAAGAGTAAGATTCAGGAGTATGTATTTCCAGCACAGTCCACAAATAGGTATGATGTAGCTATTGGCTACTACTAGTTCACGGTCTTGGTGGATGAATGCCTCCTGAATCTCCCATCATCACCTCTCCCAACCACACTGTAACTCCTTACTATTCATTCTTGAGTTACTAATATTCCAGATGTTGCAAAATTTTGTTTCTTTTTCTCTTATCTCTGTTTTCTCCTCTCTTGTTTCTGAACAGTGTGATCCTGCAGGCTGTCTGATAGAGCTGACAACCCAGCTAACCATCATCATGATTGGGAAACAGCTTTTTGACAACATCCATGAAGCCCTTCTACCGTATGTATGACTCACACATTATATGTTTGGTTTAAATAGCTATGCGAGAAGATGATATGTTTTTTTTTTACTCTCTGTCATGATATCTCTGTGAGAAAATGTCTAAGCAAACAGGAACAATTCTTTAGGCAGTAGTGGTGCATGCCTTTAAAATCCCAGCACTCAGCAGGCAAAGGCAAGTGGATCTCTGTGAGTTCAATACCAGCCTGGTCTACAGAGTGAGTTCTAGGATAGACAGGGATACACAGGGAAACTCTGTCTCTTTAAAAATTTCTTTAAGAATTTCATACATATAGCATATACTTTAATCCTATTCACTCTACTCTTCCCCTTAACTCCTTCTAGATCCACAGCTCTCCATCTGCCCACTTACTTCCAACTTCTTGTTCTTTCTTTCACTTTTCTTTTGCTGTGATCCACAGAGTCCAACTTATACTGTACATGTACTCATGGGTGTGTGGCCATCCACACACTCTGCCTCTTGTCTCTGCTTTTCCCTCTGAGCTCTTCCAAATGTTAGGATTAAAAGCCTGCACCACCACTGCCTACTTAATTGGGATTAAAGGTGTGTACTACATTGGGATTGAAGGTGTGTACTAACATTCTTAGAGCAGCCATGTTGCTGGATTAAAGGATTAATGTTCCTCTACAACATATAAATATTACTGTTGCTAAAAGTTGAACTTTTTTTTGAAGGGCACTGTTAATTCCATTACAGTATCCACTTATTTATTTAACTTGTTCCATGAAGAAATATTTTTTAATTCTTGCGTTATGTTATTTAGGCATAGAAACACTAAAGAATTTAGGTTATTTATAAAAGAATTGCTCCCTTATCCAAACACTCAATAAGTAACACTACATACATATATAAATATAAAGTGTGTTTTAAAATATATATCTCATTATTAAAATTAAAATTTTATTCAAATATTTTATTATTTTTATGATGACAAACAATAGTTACTTTTTATTATTATAAAATTATTTGTTATTTAAATTAAGTATTAAATTAAATAAATGTTTAATTATTAAAATTAAATGAATAATACATATTTTAAAATACCAGCTGATTTCATATACCAGAGGAAAAGAGAAAAGAAAATAAAGGCCTCAACTTGTGTTGGGGATTGGCACTCTATTAGAAGCAGTCCGAAGCTGCATGTTGGGTCATTTCTTGTGTATTGTATGACATTGAAGACACATTAATTAGACAAATGGTGTGTTTCTGGATTGCAAGACACAACAGAGGAAAACTGTCAGTTATCCCTATGTCGACACATGTATATATTTTTATTTCAATGCAAGCATCCGTGTTGTTGTCTATATAGACAAGCACATGCTAAACTATATGCAACTGGCCAAGAAACTAGAGACTAAAGACAGATGAATTGCTCCGCTTGATTTTAAAATGCACTATAAAACTTTATTAATGACAAGAATATGGGATTGGTGATGGACTGGTTCTATAGATAATTCAGGAAAACGAAGATGTCAGGAGTCTGTGGTCTGTACAAACATGACTAGTTTATTTCTGGCCTGGTTGCAAAAACAAATAAAACCGGTAAGCTTTCATGTTAGGAAATGTTAGGGGGAATAAAAAAAAGCAGACATCCATACACAAAATATGAAATTTGGGACAAACTTCAGTTATTCAAAAACAGCTCATAGGTGATGTATCGTAGGTGACAAATACATTGTAGGTGATAAAACTGATTTCAATAGAGCAGAAGTAGTTTGTGTGGAATTTAAGGTAATGGCCTGTGCTGTGGAAACCCAGCAGTCCCTGTGGAAGGTGGAGGGCTGCTCACCGCAGGGTGGGGCTTTGCCCTCCTGTTCTTTTTTTTTTTTTCTCTGTGTTTCAGTTTGGTCTAAGCTATGTATAAATAATTCACCTTTTCAACCCACAGTCGCTGCAGCACTGAAAGGGACGATGTTCCTCATCCATTGATCCATTTGCACGTATAAACTCTGCCTCTCTGCCTCTTTGGGGTCTTATTTTTCATTTCGCTAATTAATTAATGTGAAAGGACAGCTCTTTCTCTCTCTCTGTTTCTGTGTGTGTGTGTGTGTGTGTGTGCGCATACACACGTTTCTTTTGCAGTTTGTCTCTCGTCCGTGTTGTTTGATGCCTTTCTTCCCTGGCTGTTATCTTTCTTATTTGCAGTAATGCTTCAGAAGTTTTAGTTACCAACCCTTTTTTCGTTTCTTTGCTTGTTTGCTTTTTTCTTTTTTGAGTACATGTGCAGAAAATATTTTGTCCTACCATCAATTTTATCTTTTTTGTTTTTTCATAATCTCATGAGGTCCAGGTTGATCAGTCTCCTTTTATCTGAGGTATCTATCTTCTCCACGTCTCCATTTGCACCACAAGATAGATAGATGCAAGTGTTCTTGGAGTTGCCATGAGGGGGCCCCCCGACTACCCCCTCCCCACTGTGACAACCAAAAGTGCTTCTGGATATGGTAAAGCCCCTCTGGCAAAATCACTCTGGTTGGGAGCCACTGCTTCAACATGCATAACCATGCAGACTCTGAAGTTCAGGTTGAGTATTCTGTAGTAGTTGGTCTCAGATTTTTGGTAGATTCTGTTTTATTTTTACTTATTTTTTGGAAGCCTGTGAATGTGTTTGTTTTCTTTCCCTTCCACTCCAAGAACTTAGTGAGGCATCTACTATCAGCCAGTGGCAACACATTGTATTGCAACCACGCCTGGGTTCGTGTTCTATTTCACTTATTCATTTTTATTCAAACTATTCACTTGAATACGACCACGCATATTCTCACTTAGGCTCTTGCTTCAAATGCTCTTTACACAGATGGCGACATTTGCCTTCATTTTGTTGGCTGCTTTTGATCAAATTGAGCTGACTTGATCATCTGTTAGAGGTAGACCTCGGAAGGCACTTGACACCAAGTGCTTTGTGTCTAACGTTAAATCTGCCAGCATGTCTCCTGCTTTAGTTAATTTGATAGTTAAAAGACAAACAAACTTTTACTCCTAGGCACAATCCAACACTCTGTAACCCACTGTATCCGGTCCGGAATTCGGTTGGTTAGGGTTTTATAGTGTTGTTGCATTTGCGTAGACAAGCCTCGACTTTTCCTTTCACACACGTTTTCTGTGACACTCAATCTCTTATTCCTTCGAGTGTTTTCTGGATATCACAGTGACACGGAGATCGGCCATCTCCTTCACATGCTCTGTCAACCTGACCGTCTCCCAGTGAGCTCAGTTCCGGTCGGCAGGCGGAGTCAGAACTTCTTGCCTTCTCACCTCCGCCTGTGACAAAACAATCCCAGGCTTCCATTTGGACTTTATCTTCTACTATGCTAACTTAAGGGACTCAGCTTCTCTCTCTCACAGTTTCCAGACTTCACTGGCTCCTCTGACTTCTTTCTTCACATGTCAACTTTTATGCTTTCTGTCAGCTTGATTGTTAATTGGTGGAAACGCCGAAGAGCTCGAACCAATTCTGAGAAACTGTACAGTCGCTGGGAGCAAGATCATGACCTTTGGGCTTTCGGACAACTTGATCTGTTCTATGAGTACTTGGAAACAGGTAATTCCCAATTGTGGTTCTGGGGCAACATCGATACTAAACACACACATACATACATACATACATACATATATATGTGTATATATATATATATATATATATATATATATATATATATATATAGTTTTCATCTCTTACAATTTATTTCTGTCTCATGTATGGTAGATATTTGATATTATTTAATGAAAAAAGATGGGTGGAAATATGGAGAGATGGCAGATTAGTGAATGATAGGAGATATATGAATAGTGACAGATGGATTGGTGGATGGATAAGTGGGTTTATGTATGTGTAGGTAGATGGTGGATGAATTGATGGATAGGTAAATGGATGGATAGGTGGATAAATGAAACAGATGGCAGATGTGCACACATGCACACACATACCATATATATATATTTGGTGGATTGGTGACAGATAGATGGATGATAGGTGAATGCACATACAGACGGATGGTAAATTAAACGGGTAGACGGATGGATGGTAGATGGAAGAAAGTTGGATGGATGTGTGAGTGGATGGCTTGATAGTAGAGAGATGTATGTATGTGAATATATATATATATATATATATATATATATACACACACACACCCATAGAGATGGCAGGTAGATGTATATATAGCAGATGGGTGGAAAATACATGGATGTGTATATGTATTGGTGGAAGATAGATGAATGGATGGGTAGATGGGTGGATGGATAGATGGAGAAAATGATTCAGTTTTTCTTTGTCTGGATGATTGAACACAGAAGAAACACTAAGGTGAGATTTTAGAGAACTAGTCTCAGGCTGTTTGTGTGGCCTGCTTAGAGTGTTCCTGTTCGCTGATATCCTAGAGGGCAGTTTATGTACTTATTATCAAAATCATGGTACAACAAAGGAGATGATCTGAAAACCATTGGGTGATTAATATGTATTAGATATGCTACACATTTTATCTTAAAAATCTGTCAATAGGATAGAAAATATTTTTATACTTCAAGGTAAACCAATGTGACCATAGCATACTTCATACTGTATGGCATTAGTTGAGTGACACTGTGCACATTGTTGCACAAGGAGATGTGGAAGTTGGTTTCATGCAGCTCGGTATACAATTAGGTATACAATTAGCTGACTGTACTTATTTTTGGCATTGAAGATACCGGAGTCACATACATTAATCAGTTTTGTAGGGAAAGTTCTGAGGCTTGAACCTTGAAAACTCATGTTGCCTCTCTCTCAGATTAGTGGTTCCTTAAAAAGAGTGAGGAAGAAAAGGCCAAGGTCGCAGGTTCACTTCAATACAAGGCAGGTGAAGAGAGGGTAGCGGGTACAAGTGGCAGGAGCTAGGCAGAATGGCCCTTCTCTCCCCGTGGTAACGATGAATGATCTGCCCCTCCTCAGTTATCCAGTTTGGATTTGTCACACTGTTCGTGGCCTCCTTTCCCCTGGCCCCCCTGTTTGCTCTCATAAACAACATTGTGGAGATCCGAGTAAATGCCTGGAAGCTGACGACTCAGTACAGGAGACCTGTTGCTGCGAAAGCTCACTCCATAGGTATCTGGCAAGACATTCTTTGCGGAATGACCATCCTTTCTGTTGCAACTAATGTAAGCGAGCCTCTTTCTGCAGGATGACTTTGTATTTCGTTTTGTTTCTGGGTGGCGGGGGAGGGAGGAGTGTGAATGACACCTGGACTCAGTCTTCTTTGGCACCAATTTCAGTGGTGGTTTGTGAGCGCAAGCCATCCTAAACCTTATATTCTGAGCAAGGACAATAGGAAGAAAACGGTAGTTTCTCATTGGAGTTTCGTGATGTTTTCAGATGGTGCCAATCTCGGCAGAAAACCAGTAACAGTATAACGTGTTTGAACAATGCCGTCAAAGATTGATTATGCACCAATATGTATAATATAAAGAACATAAATTGACTTGTTTTTACTTATTGTAAGATGGTTTTTTAAAACTAAATTTCCCAAATACTGATTTTATAACCTTCATGGTCATCTGAAATTATGTTTTTTTCAATTGAAGCTTTTACTATGATAATGTAAGGAGATTTGACAACTGAATATTTGTAATTTTTTTTAGAAAGCTTTATGTAAAGGAAACATATTTGAAATTGTAGAGTTTAAACACAGTGGGAACATGAAGAAGTGAGCTAGAGCCCAGTTACATTAAGATCTACAGCTGGCAATGATCTTAAAAAAAAAAATAAGACTGGAAAACTTGCCCAAAGCATGTGACTTCAGCCACCAACAGAAAACTCAAACACACACACACAGAGAGAGAGAGAGAGAGAGAGAGAGAGATACAAACGAATTGAAGAAGCAACAGGAAAATTAACCATAAATAGCCAATTTAAAAAAACAAAAGAATAATTAATACAAATACCAAGTAAAGCAAGAGCTAGTCTGTTGAAAAGACATTAAAAAACAAGAAAAGACAAAAGCCCAAACCCATGAAAAAAAAATGACAGACTTCTCTGTATCAGCTCTTAAAAATCTGTTTGAAATTACCAATCGTGAGAAAAGTAAAATGTCAGATGTATTCAATACGCAACAGAAAGCTCGATGGACTCGTCGCCATAGAAGTCAGAGAAGAGAAGGTTTTTTTTAAAAAACAAAAACAAAAACCTACCACTAAATGCACAGCTGCTGGCACCAGATAGACGAATTTCAGAGCACTCATGTAGCCTAAAATAGATAAACTATTTCCACGATCACAGGAAAACATGAGGAAATAGCACCCTCACAGAGTGAAGCTCTGAAATGAATTGTAATAAACTACAAGGAAGCACCAACACACACTCTTTCCATTCCTTCATCAGCCTGTCAGAGACACATTCAACACACAGACACACAGAGGGACAGAGGCATGAATACACACAGGTACATCCATACATAGATATTCACAGACGTACACACACACACACACACACATACACAACAGATTTTACCAGTCTATACAGACACACACAAATACACAGAGATACAAACGCGCACAGAGATACAGACACATGAATTCCCTTATCCCCCAACCTGTCTGTCTCCTAGCCCAGACAAGGGAATTCTGTTTAAGGACATTGGATGTGTCAATCAGGAACATGAGCCATGGCAAGGCTGGGGAGAAAGAGTGTGCTTTGGGGCAGCAAATACACATAGGTTCGAGTCTTGTCTTAGCTGTTCTGTAGCTAGGAAATCTTGGGAGATTAATTCCAGGCTACCCACGGGCCTCCACATGTCTCAGAGTAGTGTGTGAGTCGCCTCATGTACATGTGGCTCTCGAAATGAGCCTGCACAAAAGTCAGAACTGGGCTGGGCTCATCATCTTTCTCTCCTTTTGTCCACCAGGCCTTCATCGTCGCGTTCACGTCTGACATCATCCCCCGGTTAGTTTACTTCTATGCCTACTCCAAGAATTCCTTGAGTGGATATGTCAACAACAGCTTGTCAGTGTTCCTGATAGCTGACTTCCCCAACGGCACAGTGCCCAAGGAGAAAAAAGACTTCGACACTTGCAGGTCTCCTTCTGTACTTTTAATGTCTTTCTGGAATGATCTTTTTCCTAATGTCTGTCTTACAGTGTAAAAGACTGACTTGAGATAACACATTTCCTGAGTTAATACCATATATCAGTTCTGGAATTCACACATTGTATGACCTGACAGACTGTACAGAAGGAAGGAATACTATGGGTAGAGATTGTGTTGTTTTTAACTAGTTTCTTATTTTTTAATTATTTTTGAAAATGTTGCTCACTAACTAGAACATGCTCCCTAGACTTGATCTATAGCATTTCCCTACCAGTCAGTATGGTTAATTACTTGAATTTAACTATTTACCCTTAGAAAATAGGCTGAGAAATAGAGAAATAACAATGTAATAATAGGACCAATTCACCAGCCATTATTCCACTTAATGGTTTTCTTCAGTGTAGAATGTGTAGGGCGGGATACCTGAACTGTTAGTATCATAACCAGTGCATTATGTTATGTGGGAATGTTTATACCATAGAATATGAAAACAACAGTAAGTAGGTGGGTAGATACTAAAGATATATAGATGATAGATCACTGATAGAGATAGGCAGGTGATTGGATAAATAGCTAGGTGGATGGATGGATAGGTGGATGGATGGGTGGATGAATGGATGGATGGTTAATAGTCATAAATGGTACAGATAGAAAGACGATAGAGATATATTATAAAGATAGATTGATAGATGATAGAGATAAACAGGTAGATGGTATAGATAGATGATAAAGATATATTCATAGATATAAGGATAGATAAATAGATTGATAGACATAATCTATGATAGATGATAGAAATAGATATACAGATAGTAGATAAATAATAAATAAATAGTAGATAGATGACAGACAGTCTGGTAGACATATGCACACATATATACACACAAAGGCCTATAATCTTAGCTTCAACCTTACACTATCATCTTCCTTTGGGATTCCAAGAAAAGCATTTCAGGAAAACCAGACAGAAACACTGATCTACATATGGCACATTTGGATACGAAGGTATCATGCTAAGACCGAGAGCTCAAGACTGGGAGCCCTGTTGTCAAATTTCTTGATTTTATCCCTTTGTAAACTCCGGACTCTGGAGTTTTTGAGGAACAGCAGTCTATTGACTCTGTAGAAGAGAATAATCTGAAAATCTGAGTACCAAGAGGAGTCCAGAAAGAGAACAAAGCCTCGTCAGTATGTCTGAAAGGAAGCAGCGTCTCGGGAAACAGAAGTGGTCCACATAGCAGGTCGAGCGGATCAGATGGGAGGAGGGTTTCCGTGAAATGCCATGGTATCTTGGCCTCTCATGGGAGAAGTTTTCATTAGACCAAGGACACTTATCTAGTTTTTCCTCCTGTTAGGGATATGATACGGGCAATTAGTACAAGCCTGAAGCTGTGTGAATAGGAAAATGTTTAACATTATCCATTACTTTCCTGTGTCCTCAGTTTGTATTCAGTCTCCTAAGAAGAAGAATAAAAGTTTATGCCAGGTCTCTTTATTAAATTTACTGTAAATATCTATCACCTCTCTGTCACTCTGTAGACTTGTTATCTATATCTATCATCTAGCTAGCTAGCTATCCCAGATCTATTTATCTGTGATAATTTGTTTATTATTTGTCACAGATCATCTATCTTTCATCTATCTACCTGTCTACCTGTTTATCTGTCATCTATCAACTATTTACCATCTATTTGCATCATAGATCCATCTGTCTATATTTCTATGTATCTGCCTTCTATAATCTATAATATATGTCATAGATCATCTCTCTTTATGTATACGTCTAGCTATCTATGTCCATTTTTGTTCTGTTTTTGTTTTTTAGGTACAGAGATTACAGGTACCCTCCGGATCATGAGAACAAGTACTCCCCTAACCTGCAGTTCTGGCATGTCCTTGCTGCCAAGATGACCTTCATCATAATAATGGAAGTAAGATGACCTTGACTCTCCCCATCTCTTTCCTCTCTCCCACCTCTTTGCACCCTCCCGCCCTGGTTGGTTTCTAAACAAACCTGTCATCAGGAAGTTAGATCCACCTCCTTTCTTTTGGAGAAATCATTTATTGTCATGAGTTGCAACTTCTCTCTGGGAACTTGTTATTCCCTTAAAATTGGGAAAGGCACCTTCCCAATAGAAAAAGAAAGGAAATATATGGTAAAGAAAAGGCTGATTTTCAGAACACCCGTGTTCCAAAGGGCTACTTAGCTACTGTTAGACCTGGGATTTGGTGCCATCTGTGTGTCAGTCCAAAACCTCAGTCCTGACCAATGCTGGACATTCCTCTGTGGGATGTTAGAGAGAAAGCTCACGGGGGGGGGGGGGGGGAGAGGAATAACTACCTCAGTGAGAGAATGGATAAAATTCATTAAACAGGAACAGAGGGGAATAAAAGGTGTGGTCCCTCTGTGGGAGTGTCCTAGTACAACGCAGGTGCAATGCTGTTCAATTAGAGTCTTCTTGGACTAATTCTTGTTATCTAGGCGATACATGATACATGTGTGTTCAGATGGTTCTACGTAGCTAACACAGAGAGCAGACTTACACATTTTCCACTAGCCTCAAATCCTGATCTCCAGGAGCAAACACCTTCAACTTTGAAGTTCATTTGTTTTACAATGTAGAACAATGTCCCAGTAGACTCAAATTTTAGCATTAGGCTGTAATTGTTGGCCTCCTACAGAGACATGTCACACACAGGACATTGTGTCACAGCAGTGAGTTGACACTGTCTTCATATATACACCATAATCTTCTTCCTACCCGTAAAGATAATTATAACATATATGCATATTTATATTTGATTTATAGAGTTCTATAGTTCAATTCCTCTTCTTAAGTACAAAATCTCATGAAGCAATTTTTTGATGAGTTAGTAGCCATATGTCCTTGATCTGGTACCATTTCAAGTTATCAGTAGCCTTCATTCATTCATTTTAAAGTGACCGTTGGTCAGTATTGTTACAGAAATGCCAAAGGGACACTTGAGAACCTGCTGGTACTTGGTTTATACATTAAATAGTACAGTACAGTTTTGATGTTTCGTTACTCTCAACTCTGGAAAATATGTATTCATCAGAGTTCCATCTAAGAGTTTAATCAAGGTTAATATACTATGACTTTATAAATATTAGTAAGGTTCATTTCATCATTTTCATGTTCTGAAAACATTTTCCTGCTTACAGATATGTTCTCCTCTCTCTCTTCCCCCTGATATCTCTCTCTCTCTCTCTCTCTCTCTCTTTCCCTCCCTCCCTCCCTCCCTCTTTGCCTTCCACCCCATTATATTTTAACCTTTCTTAAGCTTATTTCCCATTTCCCATAAGAGGTCTAGATCATTCTTCTAGCCGGTAAACTGCTTTCAACATTCCCTCTGGGTTTGCTACCTCATTTTGTTGAAGTTCAGGAACTCTCTGAATAAAAATTACAGGTTGTTTGTTTTTGAGATCTTGAATATTCAAAAGTTCCCTACAAACATTGCATTCATTTGTTCTTGGCTTAAAAGTCTAAAGCGGTTTCCATTAATGTTTTTAACCTTAATTTAGGCAATCTTGAAAATATTTAAGACACTGCTCCACTTTTGTTCGGCTTCCAATGCTGTTACAAAGTGCCATTCAGTTCCCTTCCTTGTTAACAACCTTAAGATGAACAAACTTTGAGAGTTCTCTCCCTAGCTCTACCCAGTTGAAACTTACAAGGAAGTTACTTGCTATTGGACATCATAGTTGTGCTGGATGCTGATTAGGGCTCCTAGAGCTAAAAGCATACCTTCAAGTTCAGGGGACCAAAGAACATCTGTCTTTGTGATTTCCTTTCCAAATGATTCCTTCCTCTGTTTTCTCTCTACTGTAATGTCTATCTTACCCAAAACTTCAGTGATCATATTTTCTCACCTGTAGGGAGATGGAGTCACACCATGACTCTTTTCGTTGGCTCTCTTTCCTCTTGATCCCTGTTTGTTTTGTCCTTTTTCTGTTCTTGTTAGACACTTTATTGCACAGTGGATAGTCATTACACATTCAAGAATCAGAAGATGAAAGGGTTAAGGCTACAAACTTTGTGTGAAGAAGTGGCGAGCCCAGCTTTCATTAGAAATCCACAAAATGACAGGCTGCAGTTCTGCTATCCCAGATGTTTCAGTACAGAAGAGTTTCAGGCCCACCCAGGATATAAAGCAGGGTTGGGTTTGTTTTTTTTTTTGTTTGTTTGTTTTTTGTTTTTAATGGAAAGGAGGGGGCTTACAAACTGTCTCAGCGGGTAAGGGTTCTTGTCTCCAATCCTGACAATTCAAGTTGGATTTCCAGAACCCACAGAGTAGAAGGAAAGAACTAATTCCTGTATGTTGTCCTGGGGCCTCTGCACGTCACTCTGTGCCCACCCACATAGACAATCAGTAAATAATTAATCTCAAAGCTATAAGGAGAAACGCTTAAGAAATACATCCAAGCCCGGCAGTCATGGCACACGCCTTTAATCCCAGAACTCAGGAGGCAGAGACAGGCAGATATCTGTGAGTTCAAGGCCAGCCTGCTCTACAGAGTGAGTTTGAGGAAGCTGCATGGTTTATTAAGAAATCCTTCTTATACTTATTTAATCTAATTTTATGTATATGAGTGTTTTGCTTGCACGTCTGTCTACCTCTTATATACAGGGCCCACACAGGCCAGAAGATGGCATCAGATTCCCTGAGGCTGGAATTACATTTGTTAGCTGCCACTTGGTGCTGGGAATTGAATCCAGGCCCTTTGGAAGAGCAGCTGGCGCTCTTAACCACTGAGTCACCACCCAGCTCTGCATTAAGACATTCTAAACATATATTTTAAGCACATGAGTGAAAAGAAAGAAAGACACTCAGAGAAAGAAGGTCCTACTAGAGTAGGCATGGGCTCCACGTGGAGTCGCAAATGAGTGTCTGGGTAATTACCTTTACCACAATGGTAATCCCAGTAGCCCTCGAGTAAAATCTCAAGAGCTTACTAAAAACGTTTTCTTTTCTCTTGGATACGTGAGATTATAGACTGGCTCTAAAGGAGGTACCTCGGATGAAGTTATAATATGGCAAGGGAAAACTGGCATTGTGCAGGGGTTTCCTGGGGAGATTCCCAAAGTGTAGGTTCCTAGCTGGGAAAGCAGGGAGGACGGATGTCAGTGTTGGTGGTCACATGAGGACTCAGCCAGAATCTTGGGTCAGGGATCTATTTCCCCTTCTATGTCTGCACAGATTTTGCTCTTTCTTTTCTGCTCCCCATTCAGTATTCTGAATTTCACTTTTTTAGAAACTTGGCTTTCAATCTGTTACCCCGCCCCCCCACCTCATACCACAGCTTGTGTCCCTGTGTCCTCAGCTTACTGGTATAAAAATAAAAAAATAAAAGCTCTTCACATACTTCCCGAACATTCTACTCCTCGTAGAAACATCAAACTGCCGCTCCTGGTTTCAATGCTACCCCACACCAGTGTCCACAGAAGGCCTGGCCACTTTCATTCCTGAAAACTGTCTAAGAAATGTCTAACAAAAATGTCTAAATAAAATGACTAATATGCTTTAGGTTTCTATTTCACACTAAATCACCAATTACATGGTTGAGTGTGAGCTTTTTATCTGAAGGAGATAGCTATTATTTCAGAGATGCTTTATCGGGTTCCTAGGAAGGGGCAGACAAAGGGCAGGTGTTTTGTTTTGTTTTTTTAAACCATGTTCCATTTAAATATACATATAGATAGATAGATAGATAGATATAGATATATACACACATATATATACACACTTATTTAAATATACATTTATTTAATTCTATTGTGTGTGTGAAATTAGGACACACACACACACACACACATTATATTAAACTTTGTACTTCCTGTGTCTGGCTGAGTTGATCAAATGCTGAGGGGGAATCAATAAGAGCTCCATGCTGAATTCTTGATGATCCTAAAACTATCTCTGATCTTCCTTTATCTTTCTCCTAGCACATTGTGTTTCTGTTTAAATTTTTACTGGACTGGATGATACCAGATGTCCCAAAAGATGTTGTGGATAAACTGAAACGAGAGAAGTTAATGACCATCAAGATTATTCATGACTTTGAGCTCAACAAGTTGAAAGAAAACTTGGATTTTGCATACAGTAACATCAATAGCCAAACGCAAGCGGAGGAGAACATACCCCCCAGGAACAAAACCACAGTCTAAAGCACATGTGACGCGGGAAGCCCCGCGCCCTTCTCCTTCACCGTGGCCTCTGGGTTTGGGCCATGTCCGCGTTTCTTTTTCTTTCTTTCTTTTATTTTTTAACTCAGAGTCTTTATGCACGTTAGTAGATGCTGGCAGTGTGCCATCAGAAGAGAACACTGATGGGCATCATCCACTGGGCTCTCCCAGATTCTCTGGGGTCCTGGAAACGGTTGCAGGTGGGGCCTGTGGATCCCGAAATCTGGGGAATCACGGAGCGTTGTTACTTAGAGTGAACCCCTGGCCTGGGGGGGTGCTCTGTCACTTCCAAGGCAACTGCTCATCTCTACTGTCTTCCGTTGAGTGTTTTCTGTGTCCCTCCCAACAAGAAAAGGGTTGTTTCAGAAAGAGAACTAGCAAAGAGACCCACCAAGTCATGAAACGTCTACCATTGTAAAACACACAAATGACAAGCCAAACTCAGATGTCTTGAGAAGTCTCACTACTAACAAGCACTAGGGAAAAATCAGAGCTTGACAGTGTCAACCGAAAGTTAACATCTGTTAGAATCCCAGACAGCCTTTTCTGGTAAAGGTAGAATTAATTTTTCCGAGAGACTAAATGAATTTTCATGAAAGACTCTCAAAAGGCTTTCAAAGGTAACGTTTCCCTTTGTTGACTAATTCTGACACCATTGTGTCAGGAGATTACAGGTTTCTAAGTAAAGGTACTGTACGAAACCAACGTGTCCTGTAGTTAAAGAATACAAGAGAAATTAACTTATTCAATTATACATTGAAACTTTTTAAAATTTCTCTGAAATGCCAATCTTTGCATCATGAAAGCCTTTTTGAGCTCTAGCCATTTGTCCAAGTTGGACACAAAAATGTGATCTCTTTGCTCTAAAGAAACTCCAAACCTTGCAATAAGTTTACAGTCTTTTCACGGGCTACATCATCCCTACAATGCCCAGTGACTTCTTCCTATACCTCTGACACATGAAAATTTGCCTAGGTGATTGTTAATATTACATGATAGAACATCTCAGATGTCAGCTTGTCTTGTCTTAGAGAAACAGTCAGTGTTGTGAGCACAGATTTCATCACCAAAAGATAATCAACCAAATGAGAAGGTGATAGTTAGATGCGGGGAAAGTATATCTGTTGAATTATCCCTTCCACACTGAGGGCCATGTGGATATACAGCAATTCTTGTCATGTTTTCCGTTAATACAGAATAACTTACCACCAGAGCGGGAAATAACAGTGCTGCTACATTCCTCGAATCTTTAGGTTTAAATTAGAATTCAGCTACAAAGGAGAGTATTTTTTTTAAAATCACATATATACAAAGAAACTTGATCACAAGACTTTTAAGAGTAGCGTTCCTTTAACGATAACACAATTTTGGAGCATAGCTGACGTTTCAGTAGTAATTAACTACTAATAGATATTAAGTATCTAAGACTAGGGATTATGGATGTTATAAAAATGACAAAAGAATTAGCATATCACATTACTGGGATTGTTGATTTGTTATATACTAGGTAGATTTTGTGAACACATTTGTGTCACTTGAAATGATTTCATAATTGAAGGACAATTGCGTATGTGGAGGTGGTCAACCTAAGGAAACTGGTCCTCCAGAGCATGATTTAAGCCACAGCTGTGGTTCCTGGAGCCTGTCAAACCACAGTGTCGCTCTAGGGCTTTTTGTGTGCACAGCTCACATTGACTTCTTCATCATGCTATTTTTTTGGGGGAAAAAAAAAGGGGGGAAGATTATAGTTTTTATCGGAAGTACACTTTAATTTTGTAGCCTTAAAGTATTACGGAGGAAAACTGCAAATACTTCATATCTGCCTTCTAAAGCTCACTTGCAAAGCTGTGCACACACTGCAGGTTCAGAGCCAACCCAGGCACTGAGTGTCTTGAGTAATCGTAGAAATTAACAAAACTGGAATTTACTCTAAGGCAAGGGCTTCTTTCAAAGTCGTCGACAAATGCTTAATGTTTGCCTTGTAAATTCCCACTGAGTACTTTTCTTCTTGTTTCATGTTCCACCCTAAGGTACTAGAGTCACTTTCTGGAAAGTGTGCTAGCCCAAATCAGGTGTAGTTTGTTCAGGCAGATTTGCCTCATGTCACCCGACACACCGGTTGGTGTAGGAAAGCTAAGCTACGTACAAGTGACCACCAGACATATGTTTGCATTTAGGAGTACGGCTGGGTTTGTTTTTTCCCTTCTGTCAAACAAGCAGCTTACTCTTTCTCAGTAATATTTCAGTGAATGTTTGAGATCTTGTGTGAAAATAGAATCTTCAAGTGCCAAAGCCCAAAACTATACAGCTCTTCAAAGGTCCTCCGTAATCGTCACCTTCTTATTGTTTCTTTTCACACAGAAAGAAAAAATAATAATACTTCAAAACACTTATTGTAGACATCAAGAGGGGACTGTCATTAAATGAAATGATGTCTTCATTTTTGCAGTGTTTTTGAACTCCTGGATTTTACCTCTTTTCGTTGTGGTGGTAGTCTTTAAGAGGAAAGAGGGAGCTGTTTCCTCTGAATTTCACGTGGGATTCTTTGGGTACAGCTGTGGGGAGGGGGACGCAAGGCTCTTTCCAGTGCCAGTTTGTAAGGGTGAGAGAGTATCTGGAGAAATTCCGGGTTGACAATTATTGTGTGTCAAAGAAAGCCTTTGCTTGCGAAATGTGTTTGCGGGGGTCAGGGACTGTGAACGGTCGCTGACCCCGCTCTCCAGTGACACTAGTACTGGTCATTCAAATAACCTATTGCTTTGGACAAACCTCTCATAGTTATTATGTGATTGAATGATGCCATGAAGGGAAAACACTGCATTGCCAGGCTTTGGACTCTGCCACAAGGAATCAATAGAACTATCGTGTTAACTGTCTTTCTTGGGATTTTAATCTACTTTTCTATGTAGCAATTGAAGTATGTCAGTTATTTCAGCATTATGTAAAAATGAATGACAATGTTTAAAACACAGTGTATAGTGTGACATAATCTGTTTGAGATACAACTGTCCATCCCTATAAATGTGTTGCTGGATGCAGGGTGCAGCTCTCCTGATGTGACACCCGCCATCCTAAGGCCGACCCGGGGTATACAAGCTTGCTCTCTCCTCCCTCTCTCCCCCCTTCCTCCCTTCGCTCCGTCCCATTTTCTTTTACCTCCCACTTCTTTTCCTTCTTCCTTTTTTCCCTCCTTCCATCTTTCCCTTTTTCCCTCCCTTATCCGTCTCGTCTTAAAGGATGTACACAGGTCTTTGGGGTAAAAATTGTCTTTATTTATGGACCCAAACTGCAAAAGCCAAATCACTCAGTGATTAAAGTAGTGAATAATTTCAAATAGTTTGACACAGACATGCTTTCTTTTTCTCCCCCACTTTATTATTTCAGGATTTCATACATGTATATAATGTGTTTTGATTAATTAATCCACCCCTCATCCCCTAGGATGCAATTCTACCTCACACTCCCGAACATTGATCCCCCTCAACCTTGGGTGCTTTGTTTTTTAAACCCTCTTAGTTCACATAAAGTTGTCCGTGTCTGCTTGGGTTTAGAACTATCTACTAAAACCACAGGCGGCTTCTTGCGTCCCTCATCCCTGAAGAAGACTTTCCTTCCCCGGCAGTCATCAGACACCAATAGCTCCTCAGAGAGGGGTGGGATCTCATAACCACTTCTCTACTCCACGCTAGGATTCTGTCGGGCTTAATCTTGCTCAGGCCTTGTACGTGCCACAAGCTCGTAAGAGCAGTCGTCCTAATGCGTCCAGAAAATACCTTTCTCAGAGTCGCCCCCAGCCTCGGGCTCTTACAGTCTCTCTGCCTCTCCTTACGCTAGCGATCCTTAGGTCTTTGAGCTACAGATGTCTCGCACTGAGGGCAGAGAACTCTTACGTTCTGCGACCGAACTGCTGTGAAGACACAAACATCCTAATCGTAGAGTACCGAGACCTGGAGAAGGTTTTACATCAGACATGTTGTCTGGCAGAGACTTCCCGAGCACACCCGGCCGACAGGTTAGCAAAGAATGTCACTGGACCGCCTGCAAAGGTGCGGAGCTGTCTAGACCAAGCCGCTTCTAGGAGCTCTTCCCCCCCGCCCTCCCCCGCCCCCTATATTGCATAACTTTTTTATTTTAAATTTTTTTCTAATTTGGAAGATGTTGCTTGGGGGGGTGGTGATGATGAGATAGTTGAGAACATTATAAATGATAAAATTGCAGTTGAAAGCAGTTTGACAGAGACTCCAAAACAGTCAGCCTGACCACCGTGAGTTAGGTAAAATCATGTAGCGTCAGGGCACGCAAGCCTCTAGCTGCGCTAGTCCTGTCCTGCTCCAGCATAGCCAGAGACTCGAAGTTGAGAAGCTCTCCTCCTCTAGTTTCTGCTTTCTTCAAGACGTTATATTCATTTCATTCAATCAATATGTCTTTTAAGTGCAGAATGATCAGAAAGTCGAGTGGCTGTACCACATCCTAAGTATTTTATGGATCAAACATGTTACCGTACAGGTCTTAAATGGCAAAGACAAATTAGAAAATATTACGAGGGAAAGTGTTTCTTCTGAAATTATAGAGTCTTGGATGAGAGGTACCATTCAGCGATCCTGAAGCCTTGCTGGGGACAAACTGGAATCTGCAGGACCATCAGATACAGGCATGAGACAGCAGAGGTCCTGAACCTCTGAACAGTGGCCTTGCATCGTCTCCTGCTTATGTCAATCCGCAGCCAAGTTTCACTCACGGGAGCGCAGTGCTGGATCAGGAGAGACATGGAGGAGACAGGAGAGCAAACAGGCTAGATGGATTGTGCGTACTTGATATTATATTCTCCTTTGAGAACTGTCACGACAAGAAACCCTAGCTACCTTACTGCTGTCTGTCATTTTGGCAAGTACAATCCGGTTACTTTCTTCACGGCTATGACGCGGTACCTGAGCAAAGCAAACTAAGGAAGGCGGGGGTTGCTTGGGCTCGCAGCTCGCCGATACAGTTCATCATGGTAGGATGTTAAGGCAGCTGTCACATCATTGATCGGGAGGCATATACTGGCTTTCTGTTCACTCCTGCTTATTCACCTGGGAACGACAGCCTGTGGGACGCAGTTCCCATATTCAAGGAAGATGTCTTCCCTCTGAGGTAAGCTTATATAGAAACACCTCACAGGAAAATCCGGAAGTGTACTTCTAGTGTCGATTCTGAATCCTGTCCAACTGACAGGATTAGCCATCTCAGATCTTGTAGGGAAAGAATTCCTGGACAAACAGGCCTACTTACCTAGCACAGACCACTATATAGACTACAGGCTGCCCAAAGCTTAGGGATGCTAGGGACCACTCCAACAACGTGTTTAGTGAACTAGATGCAGTTTATTTCCATGAAATGTTCTTGGTAAATGAAGAATAACCTTTCTCACTTTCATTCTAAACATTTTCAGTAGCAAATCATATACAACACCAAAAGCAAACGTAACTAATATCCTTTAAAAAATAAAAAATCTATTCATTTACCTTTCTTTGTCCACAAAAACAGAAATAATAAAATATAACCAGGAAATATGCAACAAATCTTAGAATGCCTCATGCATCAGAAAGAAATGGAAATAAAATTTACATGGTATTTTAAATCACATGCTTCCAAAAGTGTTCCATGACTTAATATTTATGGGGCGGATTCATTGTGTCTAGTGGGTGGTGTTTATGGGAAAGGAGCAGCTACTCTTAAAAACATAGGAAATCCATGATTAGCTCCTAGGAACTAGAGAGAAAACATTTTACAAAGGGAAAGAAACTGAAAGGAAGAAAAAGTACTCAGAAATCCCGGCAGCTCATTGGAGTTCAGCCATTACAAACCAGCAACCACGAACCTCACGTCTAGCCATAGTAGACTGTGTTTACCAAGACTGCTGTAACTCGGAGAGAAACTACTGTCTTAGATAAGTCATCTTCATGCAGGTACATATTATATGTTGAACACATTCTTTCCTACCCTCCCAAAGTTGTAAATAACACATGCTTTTTTGTTTATATTTCATGAAGTAATAAAAATATGCAGTTGGTAAAGACAAAAAATAATAATAATCAGCCCTAAATACTTGATTGAAAACATCAGAAAATTATAAGGCAAAGGACCCACATGGAACCAGTAACTGGGAGACGTAAGGTGAATGGGCGTGGGAGGAGTTAGTCCATTATGTGGTGGGTTTTTCTGTGTGCAGAAACTGGTGATTCCCAAGAGGTAAAGCAACAGGTGAAGGAAGGGAAAACTTAGGTGAGCTTCCAACAGATTAAGGGTGTGTTTTGAAGAAAAAAATTAAGTATAGGATCCACCAAGAATCATAAGTCCTCATGAAATCCTTGAGCTGTCTGTGAGGGCACAAAGTGTAAAGCCACAGAGAGGTCAAAAATGAGACGACGAAAAGGTACAAGAAATAGTAAATAAGTAAAGTCAGTCTGTGTCCATATCACGCAAAGACAGCTAAGAGGCAAGACGTCATACAGAAAACTGAGATTTTGATAATAAAATGGTAATTATGAGAATGTGTAAGTGTTTCAAATATGTATCCAGCTAATAATAACAGGCAAGAAGTATATAAAACAAATACTTACAGAGATAAACTGTGGTTTTAGCGCACCCACAGCCGTGTTGGGAGCTGTTAGCCTGCTCTCAATGAATGACTGGCCGCACAGGGAGCCTCGTGCAGTAAAGATACGCAAAATTCTAGCAATGGCATCAGCGCCCTTGACAGCTGACTTGGCATCTCATGGTGGCAGAAGAGACACTCCTTCCAAGCATTTGTAGACCATTGTTCAAAATAAAATGCATCCCGGACCATAAAGCAGACTGAGCGACCCAGAGTATTTGTCTTCACTGTAGTGAATTAAACTCATTAAGGGGAAAGTCACAGAGACTCAGAGATATTTGGAAGTGAGACGGGCAACACAGTCCACGGTGGCATATGGATAAGAAGAACCACAGCGCGTTAGAGACCACCCCAAAACAGTTAAGCACAGAAGTACGTACTGATTTTTAATCCTCACGTCACTGGAAAAGGAAGTTGTGAGAACGAATTATACTTTTTCCGCACCCGCATACGTGGGACTCAGCTAAATAAATCCAAAGGATGAGGGAAATTTATGAGAAATCAGTGAAGTAAAAAGCACGCTTCTGAGAAGTAATGATACAAACTGATTATTTGAAATGATTAAAACTGCCAGGGAGGAAGAGAAACGGCCGACTGACCAAATCAGGAAAGAATAGTAGGGCTGGATAATCCAAAAACAGCACAGAAAAAATGGTAGATACGTTTGACTTCTTTAAAACTGAGAAATTCCGTTCAACAACTCACTGCCTGAGAACACGGGCATGTCCATCACAGATAAAGTCGGTTTTTCCTAAAGAGAAGACTCACCTAGACTGAATAAGGAAGTCCTATAAGCCGCACTTTAAAAGATGACTGGCTCAGCTGTAAAAGCAGGGCGTTTCACAAAGGACATTATGAAGATGGCTGGCAAAACGTGGAAAGGCTACCAACATCAATAGAAGAAGACATAAGCAGACCACCACAGAGACTTAGAGAATGAGAAGCCTTGAGAGACGGTGGTAGTCCATCTCTCTTGCTGTGATAAAATACTCTGAACAGAAACAAATTCGGCTACCAGGCATTTATTTTGACTTACAGTACCAGAAAGACAGAGTACATTGTGGCTGGAAGGCATGGCATAAGACTACGTAGGATGGAAAAATATATTTATTTATAGTTTTGGACAAAGCTGGTGTGAACCCCCATCTCCCTCACAGCAGCAGCACTGTGAATGGTGGGAGAGGAACCAGGAAAACTGGCTTCCAGCTTAATTCCCACTGGAGAGATAAGCAATAGTTTGTGGTGGGTACACTTTTTTTTTTTTTTTTTTTTTTTTGCTATCTTGGTCGCCCCCTGCTGGTTATGAGGGAGAAATAAGAATTGGTTTCAATTTAACTGGTTCCTGGAAACTAGAAAACTAAGCAATCCTTTCATTCCGGCTAAACACGTTCAGTCTTTGGAAAACTCTCCTCGCTCAGGCTCCTGTTGCAAACATGGTGTCCAAGTCTAACAGTCGAGAGAATCATGGCGTGGGTAAAGAGCGTGTACGGTTCACAGTTTGGGAGTGTGTGTGAGCTGCAACCCACGGACCCTTGGCATGGATTGATCTTTGTGGTTCTGATATTCTGTGGTACATGAAGCTGTAGTATTTTTATTTTGAGACTGGGTCTCTCTACATAGCTATGGCCGTCCTGAAACTCACTATGCAGACCAGGCTGGCCTCGAACTCACAGAGATCCACCTGCTTCTGCTTCCTGACTGCTAGGTTTAAAGGCCTGCGCCACTACACCCGGCTGCAGCGCGTTGTCTGACTTGTACACAACTCTTGTGGAGTGACAACTGCACTATACATGCCAGAACCACTTCCCTTTGCAGTGTGTTGGCTGCAGCGCCCCGGGCTTACCTTGTGTCCCCCATATATATCCCAATTCTCCTTCCGCTGCCACCGTGGTCGCCCTGGAGCTTCACGCATTCATTATAAGATCCGCTATACACAGGAATTGAGAGGGCAAGTCAACTGATACATTGTCTGGCCCTCGTGACCAGCTGCTTGACAGTGTGCCAGGATGGAGAGGGTCCTGGCACACTACTAGATTCCCTAGTTGGAAAGTAACGGAAGTGACGCCTCTGCTTGATACGTTAATCCATAAGGATGTGGGTGAGCTGCCGTGCTCAGGAGTTGGGGAGGGGGAGTTCTAAGAATTGAAAACTGGACATGAAATAAAGCAGAGGTCTACCAGAGCACTGTCACTCCTGGCAATCAGAAACAAACTCCACTGAGAAGTCTCCCTAGGCTGTTTAAAACCAAGGTCAGAATCAGTGCAACGAGAGTCAAGCAAGACCCTGACGTGGTCCACTTCATCCTTCACTGAAGATTTCACCAAGGAATGGAAATCTTGCCTCCCAACAGAGCCATGGGTGAACTCCAGGTGAGTGAGGCAGAGGGTTGGGTATCAGGACACAGGTCTGTGATGAAGCCTACAAGGAGGTATGTAAGACCCAGGTCGGGTTAGTACGATTTTTCTCTCTCCCTCTGTCTCCATCATTTCTCCCCATCCTCTGTAGCTGTAAGCAACGAGTTTCCACCTTTCCATCCTTTGTTTTTTTTTTTTCTTCCCAATCTGAAAGCCAGCCCTGCTTAAGCTTTCAGTGGGCCGACCCCCTCCCCCACTGTTCGCTGGAGGAGCTCTCTGGTGGCTCGGCTCTACTCATTTGCGAGATTAAGACCTGAATGTGTTCCCTAACAAAACAAACTAACAAAACTAACAAAAGGCTTACTGAGAAATCCATATGTACCACAGAACTCACCCACTGAAAGCCTTTGGGCTACTATAAAGACATCTGATAAAACACTCAAACTCACAAACAAGTTTTTGCATGTGCACATTTTTTTTCATTTCATTTCTTTGGCGTATATACCTGGAGGTGCAATTGCTGCTTTTCTGAGATAACTTCTCACTACGTAACTCAGATTGGTCTCAAAATTGTGATCCTCCTGCCTCAGGTTTCTGAATGCTACTATGGCACATTTAAAGAAACTGAGTGTCAGGTGTAAGAAACAGTTTCTCCAATCTGCATTCCTGGAGTAGAAATAAACAGCACCTGTGCCTCCTCATGACGTCCCAACAACAAGCCAAAGTATTATTCTATTAAAGTTCATGCTACGGAATCCATGAATTTTAAGTGCAGAACATGGATGATCCTAAAGCGGTCACACTGAAAGGTCTCCACCCACCATGGATGGTGGCTCCCCCATTTCATCATAGATGGAGCACCTTTCTGATAGCCTTTTCCAATTTATATAATCTAGTGCATCCCTGAGACCCCCTCCCCCAGGCTGTGTGCAATCAGCATCAAGTTCCATCAGACTTGCTAGAACCGGCGACTAGACACCCACTCAGGTGAGGATCGGATGACCCTCTCCACTCTTCTGTGAGGAGATGCCAACAGTCCACAGGCTGGATGTGACTCACTCTTGCAGAGCAGCACAGCTGATCTGATGAAGATGGTGAAGATGCTGGCTGTTTTGCTGGTGGAGATGGTTGCTATTCAACCGTAACAGTGGACCAGCTATGTCTTCCACTGCACATGTGAGCTCGTACCAGCCATGACCCACACAAGATCAATGTCAGCCAACCATCCAAAACCTACATATGGATGGGGAAGGTCATGAAGTCCCACTCCAGCCAAGGAGCTATAGACAATAGAGAGTTACTAGAGGAAGAAGTCAGTTTTCTTGAGAGATGCCCTTGAGGGACTACCATGTCCTTGTTGGTGGTCCTATGTATATGTATATAGAGACAGCACTAAATGGACCCAGTGACGTAGAGATGGGGGGGGAGGACATGAAGTTTAGAGGGGAAAGCAGTATATTTATAGTGTTTATGACACCTTTTTATGCCTTTGCAGTCTGGGTGCTTGCTTCATTGACTTTGTAGCATCTGAGCCTTTCAGTAGGGCTTCAGATACACAACTTAAACGATGCTGCTTTGGATAATTGCATGCTAATATATGATAAACAAATACGATATTTAAAAATTGTTCAAAAATAGCACTAACTAGCTATTCTCTAAAAGTGGCTTTCATGGCTGGGATTTCTATCTACGTGGTAATTATTTGCGAAGGCTGTTCATGAAGGTGTGTGACACGGCTCACCATCCTGGGTTCTGACAAACATCACACAATGAAGAGACAGGATACAGAAAACCAGCTGGGAAGGAAGCCCAGCCATACCAGCAAGGGGCTGTGAGTAGTGAAGGTGACTTCAGTGCCAGTAATAAACGATAAACTTTACATCCTCCACAGCAGGTCCCTATCTCAATTCTATGATGGACAATGGTACCTAGGGAGCAGGAGCTGGCAGGAAGAAAATCACGTGTACTTTACAGTTGCTGCAGATGGATTCCAGGCTGAAGGGAACCTGGCCAGAAGTACTATGTCTTGAGAACAGTGTCTTCCCTTGGCAAAATGTTCTTCCTTGGAACACAGAGGTCACCTTGCATTTTACAGAGTCACTGAGCTGAAAGGGAGGAGACAATGAAGTGGGAAGACTTTTTCAAAATAAGACGATGAAAAGGGTCACAGCTTATCACAAGTCACAGGCTGCCCGTCTTCTGTGAGGCCCTGCTCCTTTTCTGAGAACTCCATTTTATCTCTCTGTTACTGTCTACCCTTCACTTTTCGTATTGATTAATTCTTTCACTCTTTTCTTCAGCAGTTGCTTTACGTGCTTCTTTTCCTAGCCTCTCTTTTGATCACCTGATCTGGTAAAACTTCATCCAGCTGAAACCTGTCTTTCCCCTTGTTTGAAAGAGGGGTTTGTTGTTGTTGTTGTGTGTTTTTGTTTTTGTTTTTTAGCAAGGTATTCTGACCATCTCTTCCAGGACCAGTTCTGCAGAGTCGTAACATAGGCAAGAAACATGTGACGTCATTCCTGAGACCTGCATAACTATGAGCTTCCACAGAAAGCAGCAAAGGCTCCCCAGCAGGTTTTACACTGCAAATTTTACCATCATTTTACATCCAGTGTTCGTAATGCCTTTAACTGTATTCACATATTTTATCCAGTAACTTCTACGATACATAAAAGGACTAGAAAAATACTTCAAAATGCAGAAGAATTAGGAGAGGCGTGCAAGGGAAGAATGCGAGGGAAGAAGCCATCAGCTTGGCAGGAAAGTACAAAGCTGAATCTATTAATCTATTATGGACACGCAGGTTACATCACAGCTGCTTACCTAGAGCCAGTATGATTTGAGACAGCTTTAAACCCCTTGGCATTTTCCCAAAATCATATAATACAGCGATGTAATGCCAGACATATATTTTCCTGGATTAAGAGAAGTCACACAGAGACCATGTTTGGACTTGTCCGTCGCTTCAGTGCTGCCTCTATGCTGGTTGGGTTTTTCTCAACTGGACACAAGCCAGGGTCATCTGAAAAGAGGGAGCCTTAACTGAGAAAATGCCTCCACAGGATCTGGCTGTAGCCTGGTCCATGAAACATTTTTTTAAATTAGTGATGGATATTGGAGGGGTCAGCCCACGGTCGGCAGTGTCACCCCTGGACAGGTGGCCCAGAATTGTGTAAGAAGCCAAAATGAGCAAGTCATAGAGAACAAGCCAGTAAACAGTACTCCTCCGTGGCTTCTGTTTTAGTTCCTGCCTCCAGGTTCCTTCCTTGAGTTCCTACCCTGACCTCCCTCAGTGACTGAGTATGATCAGAGGGCTGTAAGCTGAAATAAACACTTTTCTTTACAAGTTTCTTTTGATAATGGTGTTTTACCACAGCAACAGAAACCAGCAGACAAGAGTCCGCCAACAAGGTCAGCCGCAAGGACACATGCGAATCCGCATACATTTCCCACACAAGCACAGAGTCTTGTTTGCAGTGGCGCTGTTGTTGCTACTATTAGGGTTTTTACTTGATTTGTGCCACTGTCTAAGCAGAACAGGTCGTCTTTCCTTTCTCAAATGCACCTGCTGAGACTTTCCATCTATCTGAAGCAGAGTCCATAGTACCAAGACTGTGTTCCCATAGTAACACCAAGGACAATTTCTATATAGCCTCGTTTCCTGCATTTTCCGGATACCCCCATTCAATGTCACACACACTCAGGTGGTCTGATACGATAAATATTGTTCTAGGCATTTCTGCTTATATAGAGCCTATGAAGCCATGTGAGGTCAGTCCTAGTCTCATCTTCAAACGTCTTGAAAAGAATGAAAGGAAGAGGGCAGTTAGAGCAGAAAAGGGACCAGCTTTAGGGTGAGTGACTTCAGGGTGGGCGATCCAGCCTGAGTGCACTGCTCCCCAGACTAAGGTTCCAGACTGTGTGGAGGTAAGCAGATGCCCTCTGTACCTATTCATCGATCCCCTGCTTAAACACTAGGGTACAGTCTGCTTCAGGGCTGATCTGCAGTCCCCAGCTAGTACTTAAGCCACTGGATGGAGAGGAGCTACCAGGAACTACTTTCCCAAAGTTATTTAAAAAGAAAGAAAAGAAAAAACAAATTGTGCCAAAAACAACAACAAAAATATCTTTAATAAAGTAAAAGAAACTATTGAGTTGTTTTGTTGTGATTGTTTTGGTGTTTGGAGTCTTGCTGCTGTTGTTTTATCAGAGGTTTTAGCCAGGTCTGGTGGTACAGGCGCATATATGCACCCATGAATTTAGTCACATTTGTAGATGAGATCAGACGTTGACGTAAGTCTTACTTACCCAGTAGGATGGCATTCTGGAAAATGGAGAATATCTAAACCTTGCAACTTTTGTTTCCAGTTTTTAGAGGTTGTCTGCAGCAGCCCCGTTACCCAGGTTAACAGTTGACTTGCCCAGACCACAAGTTATTTTTTTTTTTATTCTACTGCCTGTCTGTTTTCGCATAGAAACCTCCTCCTTGATGACACTGGGTCCAGGTGGACAGTTCAGAGGACTCACTGCGTCTCCACAGCCTTTCCCATGTCAGCATCGCAGACACAGGAGTGAGGGTTTGGCTAAGACAGTGTCTGCCCCGGGTCTTCTCCAGTTGACTCGAAAGGCAGAGAGCACAAGGCAAAACAGAAAGGACCTGCTGACACAACCATGAGTGGAATCAGCACCCTCCCTAGGGCAACTCGTCAAAATCCCCACAGCCTGCGACTGCACCGCACTGCTGCACATGACAAACGGGTGATGCTTTCGAATTCTGGATGTGACCCTCAAAGCTTGGCCAGAATGAGAATATATATGCACACAACGTGATTGGCGCTGTTATGGTTTTGCTATCTCTGAAAAAGAGAAGCAGGGTCCTTGTTCGGGGTTGACCCAGTCAACAGTTTGTTTCGGATTAAATCTGAAACATTGAGTCTGTGACGTCATGATCAATTTCCCCTTGGATCTTACTAAAATAACAAGACAGAAGATTTTTTTTAAATTATTTTTATTTTATTTTATATCTGTAGGTGTTTTTGCCTGTGCGTGTCTACACGCTACGTGCATGTCTGCTGCCCTCAGAGGGCAGATGAGGGGTGGATCCTCTGGAACTAGAGTTACAGATGCTTGTGAGACACCACCTGGGGCTGGGAATTGACAGCAGGTCCTCTGGAAGAGCAACAAATACTCATAACCATCGAACCACCTATTGAGCCCCAATATAGAAGTTTTTTTTTTAATGGTACAAAGAGAGAACAGATCCAAGGCCACTGACTCCAGAAATGGATTTTTCCAAGTTGAATACCAATGAACAAATGGGAAGAGACCTAGGTGATGGAGGAAGATGAAGCCTACTGCCTTCAGGAATAGCAGCCTGATTTGTGCACACACTGGGCGGAGTTTCGGTTGGCATTGTGTCAGGGCTGCTGGCCTAGGTTGTCAATAGGACTTACTGTCCCAGTCTTTTGTTGATGTTTCCCTGTTGTTCTGTGGCCTCCTGACTTAGCTTCTCCTATCCCAGAAGACTGGAAATCCTCCTGTTGCAGCCTCTGAGTGCTGGGAGGACATGTTCCACCACACTCAACTTTCACATATATATAAGGATCTATATAAGGATCTTCCGCAACCCATAAAAGCAGGGAAAGGGAACTTTTAGCCATGGTAGGCAATGGACGTGTGAATGGATCTACAGACAGATGTGAGCTTCAAGGCTAGCAGGCATGCAGGGATCTGGAATGAGAACCTTTTAATGAAATAAGAGACTAAAAGTCAAAAATCTGAATGGAGGCAAGAACTGGTCCCCAACCCCTTTCCTGCTTAGCTTCTATAAAGCTGTTTGCCTAAGGTCTAATCCCCTCCCTGAAAGGGACTGGGGAATTTGGATAGAGGAAAGCTCACAAACTCAAGCCAAAAGGCCACCTGCTGCTACCCACTGGGACACACCTGAAGGGTTGCAGAAACAACCTGGCTGACAGGTCTTATAGGCCCACCTTGCCTTTATCTTAAACACAATGGACAGCCCAAAACTACTAGATGTTTGATAAAAGACCCTGAAGGAATCTAACACAATGCAACAAGGGGAGCTGGATGGAAATGGAGGTCTAAAAATGAGTTTAAATCATTGCAACAAGTTCTAAATTGTTCATGGGAACAGGAGAAAGTAGTACTTCCTCCAGATAAGAATGATGTGCTGTTAGAAACAGAGAGATTAAAAAATATAGATGCATAAACCTTAAAAATTGATGAACCTGAAAAGGAAAGAAGAAAACATTCAAAAAAATCAAAATAAAAATCAAGATAATGCATGAAAGTGAAAATGATAGTTTAAACTGAAGATCAGTTAAAGATGGCTGATGTCCTACTCACGGGATTTTAGGAAAGAATGGGGGAATCTGTTGTGGGAGTTTATTTTTAGTTATGTATAAAATAATTGTTTTGTGCACTGTCGGGTGAGGGGCTGCCTAGGTCTTAGCGTTCTGTATTGTCTGCAGGTGTTGGATTTATGTGGGGGATGTCTGATTGCTCATGATCTGCACGTGCTCTCAGTAGAACACCTGAGGAGTTCTGGATCAATAAAATCATCTGAGCTGAGGTGCTCAGGGTTCCACTGTCAAGTATGGTGCTTGCTATCACAGCGGTTCCCTCTGCTGAGGTCTGTCAGGGATTACACCCATGAAAATGCCTCAGTTTCTTCTTGGTGAGCTGCCACAGCAGCGTAACAACTCCTGGAGTCAGAGGAAAGAAATTTATAAAAGAATTAATGACAACATCTGAGATTTGCCTCTGAGTAACAAGCACAGACTCAAAAAAAGAAAAAAAAAGAAAAGAAACTTTTTAATAGGTTCATGAATTTTTACAAAACTGTAGAGTGTGTCATATAATTTTAGGAGTCAGAGTAGTGTGAGTTACTACCGGAAACACTGGACAGAAAGCAACGGAGCAAGGCCACAGATTACCAGAAAAATACTGAGCTTAAAGCTCACAGTACAAGAAAATCAGTTGTGAAGGCAGGAAAATAGTCAATGTTCAGATACACAAGTGCCAAATGACTTACCCCGTGTTCCCTATTCCAGAAACTAGCAAAAATATGCCATTAAGGGACAGCATAGGAAACAGAATATGAGGAAGTGATTCAGAAAAGAAGTGGGTAGTGAAAGAGTAGCAATGATGAGGGACCCCAAGTAGGCAGCTGTGTACCCTGACTAATTAGTGTTTCATTTGTATTAAAGCAGAAGGGGGCAGAGTACCAGAGAGCAGTATCTGGTGGTCCCTGTGGAGCTAAGAACATCAAGAGTCTGACCATGCTGGGGAAACCTTAATGCTATCTTGGAGTACTGGGGGATGAGGGGACATACCCATGAAGCCCAGGGAAAAGAAAACACTGTGCATGACAGGAAGTGATAACTGAGTGACCTGGTGGGGTGGGCTGTGAGCAGCGAGGGTATTTCTGGGCTTGGAATTTTAATTCTGCTAAGAAATCATGTGACCTTGAGGGTAACTTTGCGGTATTATTACAGTCATTATGTACAGACAGTGCTTGATTTAAAATAGAGAATAGGGTATAGGAAATGTGTGTATAGAGAGAGAAGGAGGGAAAGACACAGAGACAGAGACAGAAAGAGGAGAGCAGCAGAGAGATATTTAATTGCATCTTTCAAAGCAATAAGTCTGCAAAATCATTTGAAATTGAAAATCAGCCAATAATAGCGATCATATAACTAACTCATGTGGTACTTACTCTCTTAAACACTGATTTATACTGTAACACACTCATACACACACACACATATACATACATACACAAACACATAAATACACATGCATATATATATAAAGACACACATATACACCTACCTACCTACATACATACATACACACACAAGAATTCACAAACACATGTATATACACATACACACATATATACATATGCACAAGCACACACACATATACACATACTCACACACAAACAGATACAAGCACACATACACAGACACATGTGCAAATGTATACACATGTACACATATGCAAATACAAGCATACACAAAAATACACATACATAAGCATACACACACAGAGTCTTCTATACAAGATTATTTCTAGTTTGGTTCAAGTTAATAATAAAGCTAACCAAGTAGAAGAAATCTGACTCAAATAGGCTAAAATAGTAATTAAAGACACTCATTGACTCTGTCCAATTAAAGAGCTCATTTCGGTGTGGCTTGATCAGCCCTCTGCCTCTGCTTCTCCATCATAAATGACCAGCAGGACTCCCACTTCCTATCAAAATTGTTTTAGCTCATTGTCAGTTACTATCGTCTTCAAAGCAGGCCTCTGTGTCCCAGGAGGACACTAGAGGAGGCACACTTTATTCCTCGTGTCTTACTGATGTGCATATTCATTTTGCTAGGACAAAATCCTGCTTAAAATCTTAGCATTCCTGGAAACCTGTTCACTTTCGAGTAACTTCCCTTTTAAAGTCAATTCAAAGTAATGCTTCTCTGTTGTCACTAGAGGGCAGCATCTAGGGAAACATCACCGCCATAGTACCTTTCCGGAAACCTTGTTTTCTCCAGTTAGGGTTAGAGAATGCATAGCCGGGCGTAACATTGTCTGTTCTATAATAAAACTATGTGTTTAGATATTTGGTTTGGAAAACATCACTATAATTATTCTAAAAATGGGAAAGACCTCTACTCTCTGCTTTTGACAGTATAATCATTCATTTTATTCTGTTTCCTTGAGTTATTTTTTGAGAATTTCATACATGAGTGCTACATTTACAACATTTCTACCCACTCTCTCCCTTTGAATTCCTTCTGTGATCCCTCCAACTCCCTTTCAAACTCATGACCTGTTCTTCTTTAATTGTGTGTGTGTGTGTGTGTGTGTGTGTGTGTGTGTGTGTGTAGAAACTGCTGACTCCATTTAATGTTGCTGATATATGCATATATTTAAGACTGGCCACTTGAGACTGTATAACCCAATAAGGCTCACCAGGGAGAGAATTGTTTCTCTCTTTCTCTTAGCAGCCATTGATTTCCTATAGTTCTTCATCAAGGGGTGAGGCCTTATGTGATTTTCCCATCTGCACTTGAATGTCACCGGTGTCCTTATTGCTTATGATCGCCACAATGTTAACATTCCTTGGGTGCAGCTCCCCCGTCATATATGGAAGATACTATCTCACGTAAGACATCTTGGTGCTCTGGCTCTTACCATCTTTCTGGTCCCCTTTCCACAATTTGCGTATAGAAGTTGAATTGTAGATGCATCACTTGGGGTTGGCTATTGTTGCAGTCAGTTGTTGTATAAATAAGGTAGAAGGTAACATGAAATTATAAACTCTTTAAGTGTTGACTGATAGGCATGGAGTTTTAATAATGTTGGATAACTTCTTTCAGGGAAAATAGTGCCTATCAGTATATGATGACAGTAGGAAGAGAGAGAGAGAGAGAGAGAGAGAGAGAGAGAGAGACTCAATAACCCAGGACAGAAAAGGAACAAGATCTTTACAGAATTCGGAGGGAGAGAAAGACACACCCAAATAAACACCAGCACATCTTCTTTGTAATTCGATCTTTTTATTAATCCATGAAACACCATAAGTACCAGGCACAGTGGCACACCTTTAATCCCAGCTGTTAGGAAACAGAGGCAGGTGGATTTCTGGAAGTACAAGGCCAACCTTGTCTATATAGTGAGTTCCTGACCAGTCAGGGCTACACAGTGAGACCCACTTTCAAAAAGAAAGAAAGAACAAACGAAAGAACAAAAGAAGGAAGGAAGGAAGGAAGGAAAGAAAGAAGGACCAGAAAGAAAGATCATAAGCGTGGTGACCTCTGCCATGGCTTCTTTAATAATGGAAATATGTTTATTCATATAGTTGAACCTCTCTTTAAATCTTATTTTCCACAAGCCAATTCTTATGTGACCATGACTTTTCCTTTAAGGAAATACTTGTTGACTTTGAAAGGGATCAATGATTTCATACTTCTTTTGGAATTTGTCATCAGACTCTGTATAGAAAATGATGATTGGAAATTCAAACCTGGAAGCTCTTTCCTGGCATGGAAAAACATTGCTTTTCTTATTATTTCTGGAAGTGGTTTCCGTTTGCTTTAAAACGTGGGCTATTCCAGGCCCAGGAGCATAGTTGGAAGTAAATTAATTTTCTCTTCAGAACACAAAGAAAACACAGAAATAAAATGTCTAGTTCTTCTTACTCATACATACCGATTGGGTACACACAAAAGAGTATGATTTACATGTGATTGCATGCATACACTTTCATGATTAATATATAGCTAAGGCAAGGATGTATATTTTTAAAGGCTTAATTTTACTTCTGTGTTAGTGTCTGTGCCTGTGTGTATATTTGAATGTTCATGCAGATGCCTGCAGAGGCCAGAAGATGGTGTCAGGTGCTGGGACTGGCATTACAGGTGGTTGGGTGTGAGCTGCCTAATGTAGGTGCCTGGAACTAACTCTGGTCCTCTGAAAGAGCAGAAGAACTGCACTGTGCCATTTCTCCAGCCCCAGGGATGTATATTTTACACTCCCTGCTCACATCTTTCTTTTTTTTTTTTTTTTTACTTGAACAGATGACAGAGAAATCACAAGAATTTTATATCAGGCCACTAAACACAGCAGCATAGTTGTGCTCTGTACATGAAACCCAAAATGAATTATTTCTTCCATTTCGATTACTCGGGAAATTGTATGATAATTTCCTTGAGAAGTTTCTGAGGATCACATTGAAAAGTAAAATCAAAACGGAAGTAAAAACTGTCCACTTAAAAACCCTTGGTAAGAAAAGAGTCCAGATGAATCCTGGAGTTTACTCAACCTGAAAGATGAGTGGGATTAGTACAGTGAACATTTACTTAAGCACCCAGAGGCGAATGAAGCTGTACTAGAAGAAAGCATTAAAATACATTTCCCTCCTTGTGAATATGGACTTTTTGCTTTTATCACTGGACTCATGAGTTTACCGTGACCCACCAAAGGGTGAAGCCAAAGTAGGACCCAATGTCTACAACCAAATGTTCCGTTGAAGATCCTTAGAGAACTGATAATTTTGACTTGTCATAACAACTCCCCTAGGAATGATTCATGCATGATTTTCACAATGATGCCTATAATATATACATATATATTAACACACACACACACTCACACTCACACACACGTATACAGTGATATGGAAGAAAACACAGCTTTAAAAGCATTCCAATTTAATCTATCATGCAGTCAATTTTTGAACAACCCCTGTGTTGTTAGATGCCATTTATAAACCTCAGCACAGTGGAACTTCCTTTGTGTTCAAATGAGAGATTGATCACCTACACTGTAACAGAAATTTAGTACTCAGTTTGACAATTGCAAACACATTGCCTGCAAGAGAGACTCTACACTTTTGGTGTAGATTGTATTTTAACAGATACTTGCAGAGAAAACTGTAAGAAAGGGAGAAAGAAAAAAAAAAAAAGGAACAGTAGTTTAAATTACATAATTGTTTAGATTGTTTTAAAAGTGTTAACATATCCTTCCACCAGAGGGCAATATTTGCAAGACATTTGAATAATCCTTCCAAGTATTTCCTCATGTAAACAAATGTAAACCTGCCTCCTTGCTGTGGGTAATTCCTTATGTAAATATCAAGATATCCATGCATACAGTTATTTGAGCAATCACATATGAAACTCCTATCTAGTCATAGACAAGCAGTAAGTCTATATAAGAAGATAGAATTTTCCGAAAGAAATTTGCTTTTACAGATTTTTTTTTTTTGCTACCCCCTTCTTATTTTATTATTAACACTAGGCTTAAATATTGAAAGTCCTTAGTACTGGGAGAAATGAAAGAAGCAATTCTCATTAATAAAAACTGGAAGCTGTGTGATTTTGCAAATGGAAGACCTGATAGAGACAACCTACTGTAAACCTTTCTTTGTACAAATGAGGAAATGGACATTTATTCATGTAAAGTCATTGAGCCTGTTTTGATAACAATACAATCTGAGCTAGTGGCAAACCAGCTGATCTCAGCTCCATCCTCCAAGCTTCTGGGGTTCAAAGTGTGATCTAGGGAGCAATGTGTCCTGGAAACTTGGTGAGCCTGATGTCTCCTGGCCTCTACGTAGACCTTTTGAATTATTTCTCTATTTTAACAGAATCTCTAGCTATAGGAAAAGTACTACAGCTCATTCTGCTTCCTCATCATCATTACCAGGTAAACAGCTTCCTGAAATTTGTAGACTTCATTCTTCTCCAGAGATTGGAAATAAGAATCATCTCAGTTCAGAGAATTGCCAGGGATGAATGAGGTCACCTGAGTGTGAACTATTCATAAACTGTAATTAGTTATGCATGTGAGTTACATGGATGAAACCCTGTTGGAAAAGGGGGGCCATGCTCTCAAAGGGAAAGCTGTCTAATGGTGGAATAGAGGAGATGGTTAAAATTAGATGGACTAATGTTGATTTATAGGGAAAAGGAGAGTGTTCATAGAAATCAAGGCTTTTAATGGCATACCTAAATCATATTCATAATTGTTACCATATATTTGCCTAAGGATGAATCTAATGAGTTCACTAGAGCCCAAGGAATTCATGGTCAGTGTTTGGGATTTTTGACCACCTAAAGAAGGTTGAAGAAGATCTCTTGGGCTGGTAAATAGGTGTGCTATGGTGGGAACAGCTAGCTACTCATGTGAGCAGAGCTTGATGATACCTCTCAGTCTCTGGGCACCTAGCAGCAATGCTCATAATTTTCTGTGTTCAGTACTTCCTCTTACTTATGGCTGGGCTTTATATTGTCACTGGTGGGAATGTTCTCCAAGTATCACCAGCTCTCTTTCTACAACCTCCCCTCCCCTGGGCCACTGGCTTGCCATCATTTTCTAGGTTGAAATTTCTCTTAAAACATTAAGACAGACAAGGGTGCCTTGCTTCCTGAAATACTTCCCCATACACTTTTACACAGAGACTGGGCTTTTTATCATGTCTAATTTTATCCATAATTATTTTTAATGATATTTATGTGTATCTGCCATGTGGCTTGTGAGATCTTTCAAGGGATGTTTCCAGGCACAGTGCAATTCTCTCGGCTCTCAACAAATATTTTTAGAACGAGTGAATCAATATTAGCTCTCATTTCAACTCAGAC
Source organism: Cricetomys ansorgei (assembly GCA_026225945.1). Taxonomy (NCBI): domain Eukaryota; kingdom Metazoa; phylum Chordata; class Mammalia; order Rodentia; family Nesomyidae; genus Cricetomys; species Cricetomys ansorgei. The sequence goes on from JAMJFZ010003970.1 coordinate 2,636,980, forward strand.
ACTCAAATTGTTACTGGGAAAAGGAGGGAAAACTAGATAGTCTTTCTCAATGTAGGTGAATGCAATTACTTCTTCTAGAAGCAGTAGCTTCATGTCAGAGTACTATTGCTCGGAATATATAGGAATGATTCAGCCATCTTGGCTTTGGTGGTTTTAGCTTCTAGTCAGCCAGAATGGAGCTTAAAAGAAATGCTTCGGAGAATCACTTCTGCAGATCATCTCACCCTCACATATATTTACTGTAACTCCCGTTTCTACATAAACTTCCACATTGGGAAAATCAAGGATATTTCCAAATGAATTAAGTTCAGTGACTTGAGTAGCTAACGCTTTGAATTTTGAAAAATTGCCAGAGTGAAGCACGTCCTGAGGGTCTTGAAATCTTGGTTTGTGGTGAGACGATTCGATGAGGCATTTTTTTTCCTTTATACCTGATCTCCTGTGAAAATACCTAGCATTTCGTGGCCTTCCAGGGATATTTTTTGAAGATGACTTCACCGTTTTAAAAATACATATTCAATATAAGAAAATACATTCACATAATAAATATGTGCCCAAATAACAGAAATACGCTCCTGGTATCCTTTATCAACCATACTTTCTAGTGAAATATAATTCGACAGCTATTGGATTTAACAATTGTAAAGAGTTTTAGCTATTTATATGTTTTTTTTCCATCCCTCTCTTTGGGAAACACACTTCCCATATATCATTTGAAATAGTCAAGGAATGTCCTTATGTGATTCTGCATTTACCTGCATGGTTCTGCGTAGTCCCTGTGTAAAACCCACTCCTTCTGTTGGTTTAAATGGCACCCAAGGTTTGACCTTGGGGAATCTAGCTCAAGGCCAGTGTGTTTCATAAGCACTTGCCTAAACTGCATCTAAGAGGGCTGTGATCCATGTGGAAAGCATTCATAGCTCACATCAATTCAACACAATTTAATTGTTTTGCTTAATAAAACAAGCTCACTAGTGTTACACAACCAAGATGGAAAACCTTGTGTGGCCATTTCTCAAAAAAAAAAAAAAAAAACAAAAAAAAAAAACCATGAGCAAAAAATCTTCCCCCTTAGGAGAAGGTATCACAAAGGGGATAAATAAGATTGCAATGAAATGTAAGTATATATTTTATATATTTTTTATAATTTTAAAACATTATCAATTATTATTTGCTGACAAGCATGGGGATAGGTATAAATTTTACTTGTATAGAGATAATACAGTAGTGTGTTGTGTATTAGTTAATTAAAGAAGCTTAGGATTCCAAAGAGTTCATATCACACTGCCTGTCTTTTATTTAACAGAGTGCTTCAAGGTTAGATCTGTTATTTTCTGTTTCTGCTCCTTCTCTCATACCTCTTCTTTGTCTCCCTCCGTTTATCTATACATCCTTTCTTGTTAGTCTTATGGAATTGAAATCAAACACACAAGCAATATTATTTTGCACCCCATAACCATATACTTTATATCCGAGGGAGAGCAGGTGTTCATCTGAATACCACACACCTAAGTAGAAGCCTCTGCAATGTTGCCTCCATGCCATGCTGTCAGAGCTGGTATGGACATGCTCCGAAACGGGTGGCCAAACAGAGTAACTCGTCAATGTTTAATAAAGCCCTCCTCCCTTGCAGAGCCAAATGCAGCCTTCCTCCTGAGAACTCTGCAGTAGACGACGTCTCCCCACTTGGTTTCCATAGCATCCGTTCCTGAAGAGCCCTAGAAAGGCCCTCGGTCAGGACGATCCGCCCAGCTCCCCTAGGAAGTTGGCGAGGTGGCTAGCCCAAGAGCAGAATCCTGGGTTCCCGAACTTCCTCTGTCCGTGGTGCTGAAACGCTCAGCCGCGACGCGAACACGGACGGGCGCGGTCAGCTTTTACGGAAAGTCTCCCCGGACTCTGCCTAAATCACAGCTGGGAGTCAGTTACTCACTCACGTTCGAAAAAAGCAGCTAACCTTCTCCATCTTAATTCGACTCTCTGCCACTCTGCCGCAGAACACATTTACGCCGGCGCGATGGGAGGAGACCACGCTAAGGCAGGAAGCTAGCAGCAGCATCGCTCACCTGAGGCCCGGGAAGCTCCCAAGGGTTCCTAGACCTATGAGCTATGAGCAGCAAAGTCACCATTTTAGACAGTAGGATTCTTTGACCTTTTTCCCTAACACAAGGGTTCGGTGACGTTTCTGATCCCTCTGATTAAGAACCAGCGAATTTGGTATCAATAAACCTTCAAAACGGGGAAATCGCGTTGTTTTTCAGTGAGCTGACTTCCAGAACAGGGATTCATCAGCACCCGCCCAAATACCACGGCACTGCGCGCGCCCTCGGCCACCGGATCCTCCCCTTCCAATGAGACTTTGTGACTGTGTGTACCAATTCTCCTATTAGGAAACCCGTGGGCTGCATGCAGCTATTCTGTTGTACTCTCTTTCTCTCTCTCCCTCCCCTCTCCAACTCACAGCCTCGTTGGAAAGCTCACCTCTGTTTGCTGAGAAGAAAAAGCCCTACCTTAACCGATTAAGACTATGCGCAGAATTCGTCTTTCATAGCCATTACAATACAATTCAATCTGGCAAGGCTGGACACCAGTCTTTACAAGAATGGAGTCGGTAAAACAAAGGATTTTGGTCCCCGGGAAAGAGGGGATAAAGAATTTTGCTGGAAAATCCCTCGGCCAGATCTACAGGTAAGAGAAAGCAACCCCGTGCTTACCTGGGGCTGACCATGACAGAATCTGCAAGGCTGTTTTTGTAAAGCTTGGTTACTTAGAGAGATTGTAACATGATGGGAAAGTCTTTTTTGTTGTTCGATGCTGAAACAAGGTTTCACTGGAAACCTGCTTATGAATGCAGGTATGTGGCACTAAATGAGCCTGTCTGGTGTGAGTATGTGTGTGTGTGAGACAGAGAAACAGAGAGAGAGAGATTCCGTTTCATTACCTAGGGATTTTCATGTCTTCTAAAACAGCTCTTAACCCTCCTTTGCAAATCCTGAAATATTCCATCAGCACCAGTTTGGAAAGCTGGTTTTTTGTTTGTTTGGTTAGTTTGTTTGTTTTTTGTTTTTTTTTTTTTTTTGCTTATAAATTTTCCAAATTAAATTCCTCTGATCCAGACAAATGAATAACAAAAACCAAATCCCTTTAAAAATATAAATTCCAAAAACTAATGACAAAAAACGAAATCTAGATCTCAGCTGCTAAACCATAGTGTAGACTCTCTCCTGGGAACTTCACTATTGAATGAAGCAGGATCAAAATATATCAATAATCGATTGTTGATGTTTCACTTTAGAATCTGAAACACTGTATATGCATTTCTGTTTGCTACTTTTTAAAATATCTGTCTGGTGTGTGGGAAATGTCACAGTGTTGTAAGAACAACCAGAATAGTAAACTGCAAAATTATTTTTAAAATAAGAAAAAAATCAAATGCTATCCTTCTTGCAATCACTAAGGAAAGCATACTGTACTTTGCATGAATTCAGGCCCTGCCAGATGTGTCCTATCCTCTATGAATACTATTTTTTTGTTGTTGTTAATGATACAAGCAAGATTATTGAAACAGAAGACAGAGTAGGAAAAAATGGATTTTGAAAAGCATTCATTTTCACATTTGGAAACAGAAGTCTTAGCTAATCATGAGAGTTATAAAAAAGATGACCAGTGCACTTCCCTATGTTCCAAGTTGTTTGGTTCTGGTGGGCTTCAGTAGACACCATCACGCACCTCTGCGGCAGTAGCAGCCGCAAGCACCCTGCAGTCCTGCAGCTGCTCAGAGACAGCTGTGGGGTGGGGAACTCAGGTGCTGCGGAGTTCAACTTTGTAAATTGGGGTATCTAAAGCCAAGGCAAAAATTATCAAGTTGGTTAAATGTCTTCCTTGCAGAAAAGGAAAAAAAAAGCTGAAATGTTTCTTTCTAGTACTTGGGTTGTATATCTATGATAAACACCCACCCACAGAGACCTTAATGACCTGTTCTGCAGTGGAATTTTATAGAATTTGGAAGATAGCTTCCAGGTTTTTTTTGGCAACTAGGTTCCAAGCTATACATACTAGGAATTGATGCTAAAATTCCACAGGCTTCATCTGTGTATATGTGAAAGCAAATGTGTGCCATTTAATAGTGTGTGTGTGTGTGTGTGTGTGTGTGTATGCACGCGCGTGCGTGTGTGATTAAAACTAACTACAAGATGGATTGAGAAGTAGCTATTACCTTCTGCCCTGTAGTTATAGAAATAGAAATTTTATGGGTGTGTTAGGTAGAATCGCACAACCCTTTAGCAAGGCCATTCTGTCATTCAAATTTTCTTTCCCTTCCCCGCTCACTCAAGGATCAGATCCTAAAAGGAATTAGTTGAGAAGAACCAAATCCTATGAAATGCTTCTCTTTCTTTCTAAAAATGAGATCTTCCTCTTGGTGGTACAGACGGTGGTGTGGGAGCCCCTTGATAGATCCAGGAATCTCATTTCTGCGTCTGGAAATGGGCCGGGAATAGTTTTCAGTGTGTTGTAATTGAGATAGTAATGACGCAAGTTTGTGAATGATTAATTATTCATGTTGTAGGAAGGAAGCTGAAGTGTCAGCCATATGCTGCGGAGGCCCTGGTTTCCAACTGGAGTAAAGAGAGAAGAGAGGGAGAGAAAGGGAGAGGGGGGAAAGAGAGGGAGTAAAAGAGGGAAAGAGAGAGAGACAGAGAGACACGATGGGGGGGAGAAGAGGAGGGGAGGGAGTGTTGAAATGACACCCCAAAGTGGAGCATTGGGAAGTGTTTGACCAGGTCACCAATGGCAATTGTATCCTGGGGAAAATGAGGGGTAGGATCAAGTTGGTGGTCCCCAAGCATCTGTAGCTGCTGCTAGGGAGAGCTGCTTCTGATTCTGTCAGCCCCTTCACAAACCCTTGGTAGACTGAGTTGTTGGAAAGGAAGAACCTAGGAGCCAGGGATGGGATCCTGACACTGTCCCTAGCACCCCATGACCCCAAAACTTAAGCCCAATGGGTCCGTATGTGAATAGAAACAAGGGAAGATAATAGAACTAGATTGCACTGCCCAGGGAGAAGGGTATAGAATATAGAATTCTACAGAATATAAGAGGCCATAAGCTTTATATTGCCAGCATTCTAACTGTTCAGAAGGAACGAGGTCAGAGCCCACTCCCCAGCACCTAAGGGCTGAGGAAACTGAATGCAGTGACTTCGGGCATATTTGTCTGCTTCCGGGGAGGCGAGGGGTGCGGTGGGGGGGGAGGTGCCTAATCATAGGCGTCCTTAATCTGACTCGCAGGGTGCTGGAGAAGAAGCAGGACACCCGGGAGACTATCGAGCTAACCGAAGACGGTAAGCCCCTGGAGGTTCCTGAGAAGAAGGCTCCGCTATGCGACTGCACCTGCTTTGGCCTGCCGCGCCGTTACATCATCGCCATCATGAGCGGCCTCGGCTTCTGTATCTCCTTTGGCATCCGTTGCAACCTGGGAGTGGCCATCGTGGACATGGTCAACAACAGCACCATCCACCGTGGGGGCAAAGTTATCAAGGAGGTGGGCATCGGCTGAGCCCTAGAAGGGACACCCTCTGTTGACTCGCAGCCATTCCCCTGTCTCAGCTCGCTTTCCCCGCTGAAAGAGGAAGACTGTCTATGCCCTCCACAGTCCCATCATTCTAAAAAGGACCAGAGTGCTATGTCCCTTCTCTGCTCCCTTTCCTCTCCCATTTGAAAGACATAAAATGCTGTGTAGCTCACTAGACTTGTGTAAGACTTGTGTAAAGAACGACCAGCTAAAGAGCTAGCAATATCTGCTCAATCTAAAAAGAATCATTTTCCTTCTGCAGGAAGGGAGTAACATATAATGTCACCTTGGCTTCCTCCAGATCCTGTCCCCACCCACCCCAAAAAAATCGTGTTTAATTATCAAACTAAAACAAGCCCCCAAAACCCAAAATAAGCAATAAAATCAGTATATGCATATCGGGTTTGACCAAGAGGCCTTTTGGAAAGCTTAAGACTCTGGCTGAGAGAGAAGGGAAGTAGGGGTGTCCATGTTCCTTAGAGTGTCACCGCAGTAACCTTACAGTGTGTATTCCGCAGTGGTGCCTCTTGGGCGAAGGTGAACTGAAGGTCATGGAAATCTTTCCAGGAGAAAGTAGTAGAGCTGGTTCTCAGAACTTAGGAATCCTTTGATAGCCAAATTAACATCCTTGGCCCCTCTGGAGCCCAGGACACCCACACAGTTTTCATTGCAAAAGAGAAAAGGGGCATTTGGGGCTTGGACTTTTACAATAACTTGCAGATATTTGGCTCTAGCTTCTTCAGAGGCCCACCTTGTGCTGTGACCCAGTATGGTCTGGGCCGAGTCAGGCCTTGACGTTCACACAGCTCAGAAACAGAACCTCAAAGCAGTGTTCCCTGCCATAAGATCTTCAAACTCACTAGGAGACTGTTCTCAAACCTTTTTGTCCTGTCCATCCAGATTTAGGGGAGATACCCTTTACAACCAGTTCTAGCCTTCTTTTACATGTGTGGGTCTTGAGGGTCACATTCCATTCTGGGAGTCACCCCCACTACAAGCAAACCAAAAAAAGCCCCGCAATCTAATCAGCATGTGCATATCAGGTTTGATCAAGAGGCGTTTTGGAAGGCTTTAGACTCGGGCTAGGAGAAAAGACTCGAGGTGGCAACAGCCGAAAGGACCTTGACCAATATTTCCCTTGGAGAGTCAAAGGTTCTAGGGCTTCTTAAGATTCCCCCACCAACTGAAGAGGTCCCAGCTTGACTAACAGCGCTCCAATCCCCAAGGAAGCGTAGAGCCCATGCTTCATTGTGAACCATAACACCTTAAAAAAAAACAGTCCCTCTTGTCAGAAACAATTTTATTATGAAATGAAAATTAAGCCCCTGACCTCAATATTGCAGAAATTATCCTGCGTGTTCAAAAATCTCTGAGATGCAAATCACCTAAAGTGAATTATGTGCACTGTCTTGCCACCCCTTGATCTATTGTTTCTTTGTGTTTTTTCCCTCTATTTCTATAGAAAGCCAAATTCAACTGGGACCCCGAAACGGTGGGGATGATTCACGGTTCGTTCTTCTGGGGTTACATCATCACTCAGATTCCGGGCGGATATATAGCATCGCGGCTGGCTGCCAACCGGTAATGTTGCGAGAGTGTGTGGTTGGGTCTTCCTGTCTCCCAGCTCGTGTTTGCGCCGGTTCTAGACGTCCCTGGGGAATGGGAAAGGTCCCTGAAGGAGTCTTCTTGTCGCGGGACACGCCTTCCTTCCGGGCACCAAAGCTGAGGGCGGCGCCTCCGAGAGCTGAAAGGGCTCAGGTTCTCCAAGACCTGCGCACAGGAGTCGGGCGTGCTAGGCCACCCTAAACAGACGTGTTAGAGAAGCGGTCCCTGAGCCTTAGAGTAGGGGGGAAGGGATGGTGTCCGCGTTGGACGCTGCAAAGATGTGGCAAGTGCTGTAAGGTGCTCAGGTCGGAGAGGAGGGGAGTGCCCCATAGGTGCCCAGGTGGTGCGGACCTCCGGCAGGGCCTGTCAAGGGCTAGCCCATATGGTGTTGTGCTGAGCCTGAAGGATTCGTTTCTATGGAGGCAGGCGGGATCTAGGGCTGGCTCTCGGGATGCGCTTCCACCTGTTAATGAGCTCTGTGCTTCGGGGCGGGAGTGAGTCGGGCGGCTCAGCTGCGTCCCTTGGCCTCTGGCCTCCATTCCCCGCCGTGGTTGCCAGAGTCAAGGTCCTAGCGCCAGCTCCAGGGGCACCCCTCCCCCAAGCTCCACCTACAGAGACGTCCAGAAGCATTAAAGACTTGTGGGTGGTGAGACCTAAGAGCAAAGCATGACCACCGAAAGAAGGGAGACATTTTTTTGTTTGCTTCATTGAGTGTACTTTAGTGTAAATAAAACCGACAAAACTGTATCTCCATCTGAATCTGAACCCAGGCTGGGCATTGAGGCTTTCCGGGTCCAGCAGCTTAAGGACCCCAAATAGAGACTTCGGGCCTTCCTTCTCTGGCTCCTAACTCCCCTCCTCCACCACCTACCGCTGAAAACGTTTTAGGGAGTAGAAGGCCACCCGCGCCTACTCTTCCCCTTAGCACTCACTTGCATCTCCAGGCCCCGTGCCCTGGCTTACCATCCCGTCCAGCGGGGAACAGGCATCGGGACTCCAGGCATCCAGGAGAATTTTTGGAATTTTATTTTAGGCTTTTAAGTCATAGAGTGAAGATTTAGATGTCAACTACACCAAAGGGTGTGGGAGCCCAGCACTCGGACCCAGCAGGTGGCTTTTTTTGCGTAAAATAAAACAAGATGAAAATGATTCCCTACGTAAAGGGCTTCGTTTTAAGGGCATGATAAAGAAAAATTTAATATTAGGAAGACATTTGTAAAGAAAACATTAACTTCGTTGACGATTAGTGTTTCAGAACACATAGCAACATTCTTGGTTTTCAAATCTCTAATAAATTTATTTTTCCCCAAAATTATTGCTTCAGATAGTTTTTTCCGAAAGATATTCTAAATACGCATGTATGAAATATTTTTAAACCAGGAAAATATCAACAGAGAATACACTAACGACTGAATGAATAATTCCAAATGACATCGAAAAATCTCAACTCGGTTTCACAATTACGTTATGATAGCCTCGCCTTTGAGAGTTGTGACAGTCTGGATGCTCTGGTTGCCAAAAGCTAAAGTGCTAACACGGCTCCTGCTGAGTACAAACACCAAGGATTCCATCCTCTCGCCTTGTGACAGCGGGAAGTCAGAAAAACAGGTTTTCCTAATTTTTTTCTTTTTTTTTTTTTTTAAGCAAGCTTATTTTCGATCTTTGGTGATGAGCCGCTGACTAGGTAGCTGGAATTCTTTCTTCAAAAAAATAACCTCCGAAGGTTTAGAATTCTAATTCGGATCCAATTCTTGTTACCTTTAAAAGTATTTTTTGAAAAGAGACACACGTACAAGGTATTTTAATTTCTACCAGACTGAGAAGGTTGCTAAATTTAGTAAAGCAGGTGAATATACTAATTTAGAGAGACATGCCTCTCAGAGGTTTGACACATTTGCTACAGTTTTACAGTGTAACATTCATTCTAAGTGCATACAAGCTGCCTGGGAAAATGGGTCAAAGTGCTGAACATTTTCTTTTCTGCTAATAGAATCCTTACTTGCTCAATAAGGGGTTAAAAGAAAATATGTTGAGAGAAGATGGCCAAAATCATAAATAATTCAGTCACCCAGATGTGACTGTTTTTTAGCAGGTTTTGAGTGTTCATCTGGAGCTAGGAACCGTACCAGGATTTCCTCTCAGAAAGCCTTCTATTAATGAATACCCAAGACTCTGTAGAACTGATTGGAAAAAGTGAATGTCTCTTATTATCTTATTTATCCAGAAATAGTAAAACATCTCAGAGCAAGTCTGGAGCCTAGAGACTTGCCTGCCTGTTCATTCTCACTGAGCCTCCTGGTAGGCTGAGATCTCCCTGGGGCAGAACCCAGGGGCTAGTTCTTTTCCTTCTTGGTGTGAAGAGGCTCTGTGGAAAGTGTTTGTCTTTGGTGCAAGAAGGGTGTGTGTGTGTGTGTGTGTGTGTGTGTGTGTTTGTGTGTGTGTGTAGACAGCACCTAGTGGGAAAAGGTCTCCTAGCTGCACTCTGTTAATTTCTCAATGGAAAGTAATGAGCACATCGGACTTGTCCATTTTCTTAATAAGTCAGGACAGCTTCACTATTGGTCGAGATTCAGACTCTGGGTCATTTTATTGATCACATTCTAAGTATTTTTCTTTCCTGTTCATTGAGAGAGGTTGCTAAGGGAGTTAGAAGGGAAGACAAGCAGTTCAATAAAATACTTCTTACATCTTTCCCCTACCCTCCTTGTTTTCCCTTGAGTTACTGCACATTATGGGAGGAAGACTTTAGTCACCTCCATGGAAGGGCCTTAAAATGGGATTTCAAAGGAAGATTCCTTTTAAAACATGCAATGTTTTAGGATGAAGACATATTTAAAACAATGATAAAAATGTTGGGACAAATTAATTTGTTTTTAAATAGTGCAGGACACATGAGTTTGGAGTAATTTAGATACTTACATATGTAGAGTTACCCAAGACTACGTTTACCCTGCGTTTAGGTTATTGTAAGGGGCCATGGCAAGTGTTTAACTACAGGGCCATGATTGGATTTTTTTCAAGACATAACCAAAGAAGATCAAGGAAATTTTGTAGATATTTTTTTTTCAATATATAGCAATGTAACTACAAAAACTATGGTACATGCCAATATTATTTAAACACTTTTTTAAAAAATGCCCATACCCTGGTCCTATCCTCTCAATTTCTCAATGTATACACTATACCCACCATCATGATAGTAAGACTCTCTTATTTTTCTCTCGGTCTAATGCTTTTCCTTTTTCCAAGAAGTGTGAGCTACGTCAATATAGAATCTTGTCAGTGCTTCTTTTTCTGTGTTTGTTTCTTCATGATGATGTTGCTACCACCTGGAAGATTACTTGACTCTGATGCACAGTTAAAAGAAATAAAACAAGAACTTAGTCTTCAAAGCCAAATGTTATGCGTTCAAAACCCTGAATACGTCACTTAATATCTCAGGAGCACAAAAGTCTTACCTCCTTTGCCTTCTTGCCAACACCAAACTACTTATATCATTTTCCTGTCTTGACAGCTAAACAAGAGCATGGATTTGGGTATGGGGAGGCATCTGGAACTATATAACTGTTGGCTGCTGTCATTTGTCACTGATAACAATCCTAAATTTTTTTTAAAAGACCTTATTCATCTTAAAATTCACATTTGCTATTAGTAAGGCAAATTGATTATTTCCCCTGTGATAGCAACATCCATGTTTGTGTGTTGTATTTCCGCTTTAAGAATTGATGCTCCCAAACGAATTATTTAGAATTAAACTATTGCTTGCTAAAATTATACAAACCTTATTTGAAAGCTTTAAAATATCTATTTTTAAAATGAAAGTTTTAGTCAAACATTTAGTGAGTGCCAGGAATTCTGTGCATCTGGGCTTCGAGTTCTAGCCTGGCATAAACACACCTAGGGAAATTCATTTAAATTTAAGGTTAGACTTTTGATTTGAAAGCTACAACCATTTCCCTCTTCTTTCCTCTAAATAAGAAAAATCAATCCACAGCACCATTTTGTCTTCTGCAGCTACTTATTGTCTTTATAACTTGATTTTTGCTGGAGAAATAAAAAAGGTTTTAATTTTTAAAATGTTAAGTTGGCTTATAGAGAGTGAGCCAACTTAGGTGTAGGATAGTCTTCTCTGACAGGGGCCTTTGTTAAAGATGGACACAGTTCATCAGGCCCAACACTCCCATCTTACAGACAAGTAAGTGACATACCAAGCCAGGGAGGTGTTGATTTTTTCTAGGTTGCAAAGGGATCCCATCTAGAGCTCAGTAGTGCAGGAGGACTATAGGCTAATTCTACAGGGAGTGTAGTATCTCTGCATACCACTGTGAAGTTCACTTACAGCAGCAGGCTGAGCCATCTGTTCCTTGAATGAAAGACTCCAATCTGTCATGCCTCAAATCCAGGGGATAAATCCATGAATTAGGGATCATGAGCCCAAGGGATCCTTAGATTTGTTTTTTTCTTTTTGAGCAGAAGAAACACACACAACACATGTGTGTGTGTGTGTGTGTGTGTGTGTGTGTGTGTGTGTGTGGCTGTCTGTCTTCCTGCCCTCCTATCTCTCTGTCTGTCTGTGGCTCTCTCCTATGTGACTCTAGTGTGTGTCTGCATCTGTGTGTGTGCCTGCCTGTTTGCCTGTCAGTCTGTATGTGTCTGTGTATCTCTAGGGTGTGTGTGTGTGTGTCTGTCTGTCTGTCTGTCTGTCTGCTTGCCTGCCTATCTGTGTCTGTGTGTCTCTATGTGTCTCTAGTGTGTATTTCTCCCTCCCCCTTCCTCCCTCCCTCTCTCTCTCTCTCTCTCTCTCTCTCTCTGTATCTGGGTGTCTTGTGTTTTAGCTTCTAAACTCCTCTGCCACCGTGAGATTCTGTTCTTTTCTCTGAAGAGATGGTCTTCATACTTGACTCAGAGGAACAGTTAAATTTCTGCAGGGGAAAAGAGGCATTTAGTTATTTTCCTCCCCACTCACCCCTTTGTCCATCTGGGCTCTTGGAAGATTGCAGAATGACTGCAGGAAATTTAGACCTATAGTATGAAAAAAAAAAAAAAAAAAAGAAAGGACTCTTCCTTGGAATTTTAACTGATATGACTCAGTTCATTTTCCTAATGTAAAAGAGACAGTAATATACATCTAAAAACAAAACACCCAAATGTATGCCTTAGAACCCTTTACTAATGAACATTTTCCTTTATAAAAATAAAACACTTTTAAGTAGATTTTCTGGCTTCTCTGATTATTAAAAAAAATGTTTTATTAGTTTGACTTTTAGAAAGAGAATGACAGTTTTAGCATTACCAACTTCACATTGTCTCAATCTAGGTCTGAACAGCCTTTGCTAGATCTTTCTCCTTCTCAGAAATCAAGCAAGCATCCAAGGTGCATTCAATTGATACATCAGAATGAGCTCTGGAAATGAGCTCATTTCTAAGCCCTGATACCACACATACACAGTCAATGTTACCTATGTGCCTATCGATGCATCTACTAGTACCCATCTTTTTCCCTATCATCCATTCCTGTCTTCCATCCATCTATCTAGTATTACCTACCATCTATCAATGCCAATTTACCATCCATCTATTGTATTTGTCTCCCTCTCTTGCTCTCTTTCCCCGTCTCTACTCACCCTGCCACTGCACTGTTCGCCTCCAGATGCAGTTTCTTAGCCCTTAGTGAGAAATATTTTCAATCTCTTCTGCATCAGGAAAATCTCTCGGACTGCTAGCAGAAAGCCTGCAGCAGGAGACCACCATCCTTGGTGTTGGAAGTGATGTCTAGGTACCCAGTCTTTGGGGGAGCCAGAGGTTACCTTTCCTATCACACCCCTCTAGCAGCCTATCAAACATCTAGCTGCTTTGCCATTGTGGGCCCGATAGGTTAGGTGTCTGGGGTAATGGAACCTTTTATTATTATTCCTAACAAAAGAAAATACCCTTTACCACAAGATGAATGATGAAAAGATAGGCTGGAGGGGAGGAGTCTCCAAGGACTTGCACAGGCTCTGCTGACAGAGGCTTTCTCTCTCTCTCTCTCTCTCTCTCTCTCTCTCTGCAAACCCCTCACCCATCCCCGCCCCCAGCTCTGGTTTCTACATTGCAATATTCTGCCACTGTACTGCAGCTTCTGGATGGGGGTAGCCGGGAGGGTTTTGCAAGAAAGTCAGGTAGGCAGCTGGTAGGATAATTCTCCTGCTGCCTTATGCCACCATTGGGGCGGTCTAATTTCTCTGTCGTGAGTGATGAAGTCATTTTTACAACATAATGATGTACCAAGGGACCGAGAGGGCTGCCTTCAGCCTGTGCAATCTTTCTTTTTTTTTTTTTTTTAATATGGGGAAAGGCATCAGATGTGACAAAGGGAGGTGCCCAGGCCTTGAGTTGATTAGATTAAATAGATTAAAAATGCCCGAACCAGTCTATTCTTGCTAACTCTGCTGGAGGGGATTAGTCCCACACCTGGGGTGAGAACAGGAGTCTCCTCTTAAGTGACAAGCTCTGCCCAAATGGCAGCCAGTTGATTGACTTAGGGAAGACGGATGTCCTCTGCATGGGTGACAAGCCACCAGCTTTCCTGTCTGCAGGGCAAATCTTTCTAGGGTGTAGGCGATCCCCCAGGGTGTTGGGGGACAGGAGGTCACAGAAATATGTACAACTGAGAAATTTACCCCTCCCTCCTGGCAGTCATGGTGCATGTTAATCATGCATGGGTCATCTGTGATGTAGGCATTGTTTGCATCTTCAAACGTTTTCATCCTCCTTAGAGACACAGTTTTCTCCCATTATCCACAAGCCAGTCCTGTGAGGGACTGCAGAACCTGTGATCATTTCATGCATAAGGGAAAGTGCAACAAGGGGGAGGAGCTGGGAGGAGTCGGAGGAGGGGGAGGAGCTGGGAGGAGTCGAGGGAGGGGGAGGAGCTGGGAGGAGTCGGGGGAGGGGGAGGAATACCATCAAAATGTTTGGTATGAAATTCTCAAGAAAAAAAAATCTGTGGTTTTTTTTTTTTTCCCTTTGGTTTTTGTTTGTTTTAGAGGAAAAACTTGGTGTGTGTGTGTTTGTGTGTGTGTGCGCACGTGCCTACGTGTGCATATGTGCCTGTGAGTTCACATGTGTAACACGGAAGTGAAAACGAATAGAAACTAATCCTTTGCTTGAAAGGACTCAGAGAGAATTAATTTTCTCCGTGCTATCTGAGCTAACGCAACAAGGAGGAAACACAAGTTGTTTTCTGATCATTTATCATTTTGAAAAACAACTTCGAGAAGAAAATGTCCCTCATCCTATCCTCGTACTTTGGAAAATTAAGAGCATCCATAAGTTTCTAGTGCTTTTGTAGAACAAAGAAAATAAGAGATTGCACGTTAGTTGATAAGTTTCCTTCCATTTTTGTCCTTACCCCAATTTCTCACGGCCTTTCTCTGAAGCACAGTCACACCATGCAAGGGTACCCAGGTTGGAAGCTAGCCATCAGCCCTCAAAAAGAAGTTTAAACAGCATGAAGTGTCTGTCTACTTTAGATCCAGTCACTGCTTCATATTGTATTTAAGACATTTATTTAGTAAAGGGGGTTCTTTAGTTCCCTGTTGAAATGTGTAGTTTTGGGGAAGTTTTTATTACAGTTTAGATATTCTAGTACGTATTTAAATATATGAGAGTAATACGATGTTATGAAATGGCTTTTACAATTCAAAAAATTTAAAAAAAAGAACCAAATTGACAAACATTCATTTTGAAGTAAATTTTCTTACTTTTAGAAAATCCTTTTAATATGAAGGTGAATATTTTGTTTCCTGCTCGTTCTTAACCCTCACATAGAAAAAAAGACAACCAACCTTAAAGTAATTTCTTTATTAAAAAGGACTGCCAAGCAAAACAAAAAGGAGAACTAAGATCTTGAATATAAATATCCAAAGATTAATTTCATAAATATGTAACTGATTAGTCATATTACTTTACAACTCTTCCTTAACACAAATTTATTAAAATGTTTGCGGATAAACTATCATGGTTCATGTTGTTAAATGCATTCGATCTATGGAAAAGCATTGCGTTGCACACCTAGAGAAATTTTAAAACCCCAGGATTCTGAAGGTCAGTATATAAGCATCACAAATCAGCACCCAGGCCTGAGGGTCCCAGGCAGTTTTGTTACTTAATGTAAACAATGAAAAAGGAAAAAGACTTCTCTGTCTTCACAGTTAAGTAAAACATCATCAAGAATCTAGCTTTTAGGGAGTTGGAGAGATAGATGGCTCAGAAGTTAAGAGCATTCCCTGGTCGGGCGGTAGTGGCACACGCCTTTAAATCCCAGCACTCAGGAGGCAGAGGCAGGCTGATCTCTGTGAGCTCAAGGCCATCCTGGTCTACAGAGTGAGTTCCAGGACAGTCAGAGTTATAACAAAGAAACCTTGTCTAGGAAAAAAAAGTATACACACACACACACACACACACACACACACACACAGCCTGTTCCTGCTGAGGACCTGGCTTCAGTCCCCAGCACCCACAACAAACACATCAAGATGGCCTGTAATTCCAGCTTCAGGGCCTCTGACAGCCTCTCCTGCCACATGCCAGGCGCATGAATTCCTGTAGGCACACGCACACATAAAGATAATACATAAATTTCTTTAAAAAAGAATCTAGTTTTTAGACAAAAGCTTGGAAAGGAGAAGCCAGTCCCTCTCAGTTGGGGGATGGGGAGGCGGGGAGTAAGTGCTTGTCCAAGAGACTTTCTGGGTTTGTGGCTAGTTATTTAGCAGTGGGGTTTAACTCCTTCTCAGTAGTGGAGGGTTTTAGGAGGGTAGGAAGAGTAAGGTTTACAAACCATCTTCCTAGTTATGCATCTCCCACAGAGGAACAGAGGAGCACTTGGAATTAGAGGTAAATCCAACTATTCACATCACTTTGCTGTGTACCTTGCCTTCCTTCCTCACAGGGCCCTGCATGAGAAGCATCTTGACACTTTGCTCATGAAAGAAACAAGCATAGAATTAGTCAGAGTTACTCCCCATCCCACCCTCCCCCGCGCCCTCCAGTACAGCTAAAGAGTAAGAGATGGAGCCAGATATGAACCCAGGAGGTCTGATTTCAAATGATGTTCTTTGCTTTGCACACTGTTCCCATTAACCTAATTATGTGGTTTGTTTCTGTTGTTGTTATTGTTTGGAAACAGAATTCTCAATATGTAGATCTGGCTGGCCTTGAACTCAAGAGTTCCTCAGTCTCTGCCTCCTGAGTGAGGGATTAAAGGATTGTGTCACCATTCCCAGCTTGTGTGGACTTCTTTGAAATGTATGTATGGGGTGTGTGTGTGTGTGTGTGTGTGTGTGTGTGTGTGTGTTTGTGTGTGTGTGTTCATATGTATAAGTGGATGTGCATGTCTACACGGTGTGGGTATAGTCAGAAGATAAGCTTGGGTGTCAGTCCTCACCCTATGCCTCATTTGGGACAGGGTCTCTTTGTGCTTCATATCTGTGCACTTAGGCTATTGGCTTACAAGCTATGAGGCATTTTTCTGTCTCCACTTCTTGTCCAACCATAGGTGTGATGAGATATCTGAGGCTCATGACCACACCTGGATTTTTATGGGTTCTGGAGGCTTGAACTCAGATTATCTTGAATGTACTTTAACTCAGCAACTATCAAATGAGGTTTTTATCACCAAGAATAGTCTAGATTCCAACTCAGGGCTGATAGATAACCTGCCATCATCTAATGAAAGTAGCTCAGCCCCATAGAATCAGCAAGACATTAGAACAACATCCTGTCACTCTAAAAGCTAAAAAATCAGAAAAGCAGATAACCAGTTTAAAGATATTGAGGCAGAGAAGATTCAAAGGGCAAAGAGTTGTTATCACTTACACACCAGGTCACTGGCACATGTTGGTTAAGGGGCTTGCACAAATGTATTAAACGCTCATTTCATAAGAACGTGCCCTCTATCCAAAGCATTCTACTAGTACCACGTGGCTTGAGCAAGCATAGGCCCTGACTGCGTTCTCCAGGACACAAATCCTGGGATGAGATGGAGATCAAAGGAACTTATGAATGAAGTCTTAAGAAATTTAGGGACATCCGTCAAAGGAGACCAGTTGGAAATCAAAGTAGCTGTATGTGGGCATGTGTGTGTGTGTGTGTGTGTGTGTGTGTGTGTGTGTGTGTGTAAGAGAGAGGTGGGGAGCAAGAAAAGATTGAAGAATAGAAGAATAAAGACAAGTGGACAGTTACAGAGAACTATCCACTTTCTAATATAATTATTTATTTCCCACCATATGTTTTTCAGGGACTGTGGGGCATATATTAAGAGGCTAATGGATCTCAAGCAATCCAATGTTACTTAATGGGAGATAGTATTCCCACTACATTTTTTCCCCCATGCACTTTAAGCTTCTAGAACTCCAATATGACATGAAACCACTGCATTTGCAGTCATAGAAATACCATTATCTGATTGGGGTAAAGTTGTTATGGAAAGGAGGGGCTGAGGACTAATTATTCTCTGAACAGGCTATCGGAGGTTAAGGCACTTCTATGCTAATGATGGTGTTCGTAGCAATTCACTGTGAAACAAGCACTGTCCTCTGCCAGAACCGTTTCGTTGTTGTTTGTTTTACTCTTCATGGTACTCCCTTGACTGGGACTGTTTACATTTACACCTGGAAAAAGTGAGACCAAGAAACGTAGGTGGTGACCGCTCACCCAAGAGCATCCTCTATAGGAAATGAATATTTGAACTATCTCTCACTGTAACTACGTAACTTATGTTCTTTTAAAAAAGGATTTATTTTTATTTGTGTGTGTGTGTGTGCATGTGTGAATGTGTTGCATGTGTGTGTATGTGTGTGTGTATGTATGTGCATGTGTGTGTGTATGTATGTGCATGTGTGTACGTGTGTATGTGTGTGTGCATGTATGTATGTGTATGTGTGTGTATGTATGTGTATATGTGAGTATGTGTGTGTATGTCTGTATGTGTGTGCACATGCTAGCTAGACTCCCCTCACTCCCCACCACTGCTATTAAATCTATCTCTGAATAAGGCTGTTGGTTTACAGAGTTTTTGTTAATTCTCTGCTGATTATGGCATTTTCGGTATTAGCACATCACAGCTGCTTTTATGATAATCAGATTTAGTGATAGGACGTCTGAATTCTACAGCCAGACCCAGCAAGTGTAAATCCTCACTCTCAGTCTTCTGTCCTTATGAATGGGGGAGTTATTGAGGCTCTCTGTGTGCTGGTTATATCATTGTGCAGGAGGGCTGACAGTGGCAGTTTTTTTTTTAAACAAACAAACAAAAATATCTTGTTTATTTATTTTCAGAGGGATATGCCAAGGCACATGTGTATAAAATCAGAACACAACTTGTGAAAACTGGTTCTCTCTTTCCACCTGTGAGTCGCAGGAGTCAAAGTCAGCCATCAGGCATGACAGCAAGTGTCTTTACCCTCAGAGCTACCTCGATGGTGGCTTTTAATGTTTTAATGTTTTTTAATGTTTTTGAACTTTTTAATGTTATTGTCAATGGGTTATAATGAGCATCCAGAGCTGATTCACATATTCTCTTGAATAATTGACCGGCTCACGTTGGTGGATACGTGTGTGTGTGTGTGTGTGTGTGTGTGTGTGTGTGTGTGTACGTGTGTACCAGACACGTGGCTTTCATCCTGAACAATCTTAGGAGCTACATCAATAACACACTGCTACTACCTTTTCCTGTACAAGCTAATACTCCTTAAGTACTTAGGATGTGCTCACCACACTTCCGTGTGCCTTGTGTATAGTGACTCTCAGATCTATACCACCGAGCCTAATAACATTCCTGTTTTGAAGACAGTGAGCGAGGCACTGTTCTAGATCTCTCAGTGACAATGGTAGAGGTGACTTGTTCCCTGGCCAGGTAGGTCTGGAACAAAGCTATCATTCTTCACCATGGCACGGTGCTGTTCTTTTTATTTTAACCAGCACACAGATCCTCTTTATTTATTAAGAGTTGATTGCTAATACATATTAATTCCACAAGCACAGGGTCATAGCCATGACTTTCTATACAAGCATTTAATGCACACCGATGCTATTCAGCCCACCTTTCCCCTCTGTCCTTTAATGGTTCCTTTGCTCCTTCTCCTCATAGCTGTTCCGCTCTCGGCTCTTCTGTACATTTCAGTTTAATTTCTTCACAGTTCCTATAGAATTTTATACAGAGTACTTTGATCATATTTATCACCTTCCCCCCAACTTCTCAGATCTATCCTCTCTTTCACATCCACCTAGCTCTGTGGGCTGTTCACCCCCCTCCCCCACTCATCGAGACCAACTTGTGCTGTCCCTATATTCACTGGTATATGGCCTGTCCCTGGAGTGTGTGGTCAACCTACCACATCTTTAAAGAAAACCGACTCTCCCTCTCCAGCTACCAAGTGCTGAGGGTGGGACTTCACGTCCGCCCCCGCCCCCCTGCTGGATTTTGCCTTTCTTGAGTTTGCACAGGTCTTGTGTATGTTGTAACAATCGTTATGAGTGCTTATGTGCAGACACCCTGTATTTGAAAAACATAGTTTCCTTGTAGTCATCCACTAGAGCAGATCTTGTAAAAATTTGTTTCCATGTAGCCGAAAACCTATAGTGTTTGCTTCCTTCTCCATGGCCCACTTCCCTGTTTTGATCTATTTTTTTGCAAGTGACGTGACTTTGTTTTCTTTATAGCCGAATGATATTCCATTGTGAATAAGCTATATTTTCTTTCACGTTGCTTTTGTTGGTGAGCACATTCGACTACTTTTGAATGTTGGGTATATTTTGGATAGTTATGATAAATTTAGTTCTGCAGGTGTCACTTTTGTAGGCCGCCAACTGTTTCCTTCAGGTCTATGCCAAGGAGTGGGATAAGACTCCGTTTTTGTTATGGGCAATGAATTAGAAGCCAGAGAGGTTATCAGCTTGCTTGCCATACAGATATTAAGTGAGAAAGGCAGAATATTGCAAACATTTATCTATCATATGTATGGCAGCCTTAATTTCTTCCCCCACTATCAATGGGTTTGGCCATTTGCTTCTGAGAAATCAAAATCTGATCACTTTTGACCTTCTGGGTAGTGGGTCTCCCATCTTTCAATTTTAGTAACCTGTGCACCATTTTGCTTTAGAGCCTAATCATCTAATGCATCCTGTATCACTCCAAACTCTGTCGCTCTCATGATGTGGAAGGCTTGCTCACATCCCCAATCTCCTCACCTATCTAGGTTCCTCAAGCCTACCCGCTCGTCATCTGCTCCATTTTCTTGGTTCCCTAATACTCCATACAACCCGTTCAGTCATCTTCAATAATGCCCCGTTCACTGGTCCAGCTGCGTGTCCTGTAGTGACATCAGAGTGAAAGATGGACTATGTGCCCTTATATTATGTTGCCTAGAACTGTAGCCATCCGCATCTGTGTAGATGTGCCCTCTGTCTGTAGGATGATATTGCCGAATTGCAGGTCTCAGGTGGCATCCGCAAAGCCAGGCACCACTGTACATAACACAACAGCTTCCAGTTTTGACCCTTTTGGTTCGTTCTTTCCCTTCGGGGTTGTCTTTCCTCTTTGTTGTACTCATCCCCAAAACATGGCTAGAAGGCTTTTCCATGAAAGCATGGCTTCTGGTCAACCTCAGTAGAGTTTTGTTTTCCACTTACATTTCTGTTAGACTTTGGGAAATGCTGTGTCCAGTCTCCTTGTTTTTCTCTCTCTCCCTCCCAGTGTGCTATAGGCCATCTTCATGTCTTGTGAATACTAATAACAGAAGAACAAGGGCCTAAGTTCAAATCTCAGCTCCATTACCTGCTGTTTTCTTGACCAGAGGCGGTCTCCTTATTTGTACAATAAGACTAGAAGAAAGTCCAACTCAGACAGCTCATCGGAAGATTCGCTGAGTCCCTATAGTTGGAGGCAGGATAATAAGTACTCTGAAAATCTTCCTCCCTTATCTGAGCACAGTACACTGCTCTCCGTCCAGTCTCAAAAGAGTTTGAAGTCAGTGTACACAGATGAACTGTGAGTCAAAAAGAACTGTCAGCCCTGGTGGTGTGGCAAGAGATAGCATAAAGTCTTTTCACACAGGGGAAGAATCCTGCTGCTTCAAGATTTAAATACTCTGATGCTCATTTGCATACCAATGGTCTGAAATCAAAGAAGACCCTAAAATCATTTACCTTCAAACGTTATGCAAAGCTTGATAGACTTTATCCCTAATCAGTTAGAATGAAGCCATGGTACCTTCAGAAGCAGTGGTAATGATTGGAATGACAGCTGAGGGAATTAATAGCAGAAGCACTCAGAGACTGTCATGTGGTTATAGAATTAGAAACAGTATAGGCTAAAGGTGGACTCTGTAGTAAAGGACATATACTAGGATCGTGTTTTTATGTATCATATGAATGAATTAATACCTGTGCCGATGGGCCCTTTAGTAGTTGTGGATTTACAGCCTATTAGATCTTAACATGGCTTTCCTCAAATAAGCCCTCATTACATTTAGCTCAGATTGTGGTTGGTATTCAACAAATCATTTGTAACTGTTTCCACATTGGGGCTGATTTTGTCCCTAAGTGATATTTGGTAATTGTTGCAGAAATTTTCTGTTGGGGTTGGGAGAAAGAATGCTATTGGTGTCCACCGGGCAAAGCTCCGGGATGGAACTAGACATCATTTCATGAATAAGCCAGCACCCTACGGAACGCCGGTTGTTCAGAAGCTGAGACTTGAAGCTAATGAAATGTGTAAAACGTCACCTCTTTCCATCTAGTTTAATGATAGCACCATTTTAAAATCCTTTCCAACAGAAATAAATTCATGGCAGGAAGTTGCATTCATAGAAAGTAAAATTAACCCAAATTAACCCCCAAAATTGCTACAAGAAGACACATGTGTTGGATAAACCAGATAAAATGGCTTATCCCCTCCTCGAATCTTAGCATATCATATCATCTGAGTCCCAGCGGAATGTGCCTTTTCAGCAGCCGCAGCAGAACCCAGAGAGGACAGTGTTTACTCCAGGTGGGACAACCTATCTCCAGAGGGGAGACCCAGCTCTAGACTTCTCAAGAAAATTATCTGCTCTGATCTCTCTTCTGCATCCCTTGATGATCTCATTCATCAAATTTCAGCAACAGGTTAATAATCATTACGACCCATTCAGAAATTCAAATTGTAACTGTGACATTGAATATGTCTCTAGAAAAAAACTGGCACACTGATGAGGCAGTCAAGCCAGGCTGAACTGAAGGGTTGAAGTGTGACCTGGTAACATTTTTCCAAAACTCAAGTCTTGGATCCTTGGGAAGAATATGTTTCTAGAACTTCTCTGCAAGGGCCTGGTTCTGATGTTCTCATCGAGGATGTGTTTTTATTCTTTAGTATGAAAATTATGAATGCTTTCAAAAATGATTCAATTAAATAAGAATTTTTTGAGACACAGTTTTTCTGGGTAGCCTCTGGCTGTCCTGGAACTCACTTTATAGACCAAGCTGGCCTCAAAATCAGAGATCCACCTGACTCTGTCTCCCGGGTGCTGGGATTAAAGGTATGTACCACCATCGTCCAGCTAAATAAGAACTTTACTTGTAAAAAGAAAAAAAAAATCTTTAACATTTTCCTTCCAATTCTTTCTTAAATTGTTGTGTATATATGATGATGTGGTTATACTTCAGACAGGATGTGTCCACCTTTGTATCCCACAAGAAAAAAAAAAGAAAAAGAAAAAAAATGGAACAAAAAAGAGAATTGACATTAGTACATTAAAATAAATATTTGCTGTGAGATCTACTCTTGGGATGTCTAGAGCATTACAATATGACCATTTTTTCCCCATCCTTCTATTTTTTGTACATCAGATAGTGTATGTCTTTTAGGTAATTCAAAGATGCATTCGTGACAGTTAGGCAATTGTATGAGAATTACTTTATTCTTTTAGGGGAACATCTACTTTAAAATTAGTTGTTATGCTGGGAGGTGGTGGCTCACACTTTTAATCCCAGTTGGAAGGTAGAGACAGGCAGATCTGTGTGAGTTCAAGGCCAGCCTGTTCTACACAGTGAGTTTCAGTAAGGCCAGAGTTACAACAGAAAAACCTTGTCTTGGAAAAAAAAAATCGGTTGTAGTTTTTCTTAACTGCTGAAGTTGACCTGAGGAGTTTTAAGTGTCTGAGTCATGCTGAGTCACACATCTTCCCATCTCTTTCTTCCAGGGTCTTTGGGGCTGCGATCCTACTCACCTCTACCCTCAATATGCTGATCCCGTCAGCAGCCAGAGTGCATTATGGATGTGTCATCTTTGTTAGGATATTGCAGGGTCTTGTGGAGGTAGGAACGACAGGATGGCATCATTTCAAGTTTGGGAGAAACTGAAAGCTGCAAGTTTATCTTTGTCTCCATGGATAAACAGATATTAACTATACTGTACAATGTTAAGGGAAAAAATGAAGCTTTGGGAATGTTCAGTGACCAGCCTGTTTGGGGCTCAAGCCCAGGGCACCATGCACTCACGCTAGACAGCCACGTGTTTCCCTACCACTGAGACACAGCCCTAGGACTTGAAAGTATTTTTTTTAGAAAGATTAATTTTGCAGTTATTTTTAGATTATGTGTAGGTGTGTGTACCTGCATGTGGTATTTACATATGTGTACAGGTACCAAAGGAGGTCAGGGGCATCAGATCATCTGGAGACAGAGTCACAGACAGTTGTGGATGGGTACAGGGAACCCAAATCAGATTCTACTTAACTGCTGAGCCATCTCTCCAGCCCCCTTGAGAGTTTTATCCTTTGTCCGTGTTTTCCTTTAATACACGGAAGTGTTCAGTGTAGTATAT
Source organism: Cricetomys ansorgei (assembly GCA_026225945.1). NCBI lineage: Eukaryota > Metazoa > Chordata > Mammalia > Rodentia > Nesomyidae > Cricetomys > Cricetomys ansorgei. The sequence continues at coordinate 2,660,999 of JAMJFZ010003970.1, forward strand.
TCCTAGCCATGTAATTATATGGCTGCTTCTTTTTTTTTTAAATTTTATTTTATCTACATTGGTGTTTGCCTGCATGTATGTCTGTGTGAGGGTGTCTGGTCCCCTGGAACTGGGATTACAGACAGCTGTGAGCTGCCATATAGGTGTTAGGAATTGAACCCAGGTTTTCTGACAGAGCATCCAGTGCTCTTAACTGCGGAGCAATCTCTCCAGACCCCAAGGACTAGTTATTTTTAATGTCAATTTCTAGATGGCTGAACTCCTATTTAGGGTCCTTGTATTTGGGGATCAAATGCCTACCTCTGCCCTTTACCATCTGATTAGAGACAGGCAACAGGCTCAGTAGAAAGGGTGTGCTATCCTCTTTGTGGCTCTGCATCCTAAGTGCCTGTGTTTGTTTTTCCCACCACAGGGCGTCACCTACCCAGCATGCCACGGGATATGGAGCAAGTGGGCCCCTCCTCTGGAGAGGAGTAGGTTGGCTACCACCTCCTTTTGTGGTGAGCATTGCATAGCTGCCAGGGGTGAGGAGTGGGGAGGTGAATGGCTAGGAAAACATGGATAATAATTCAAAGTTTGATAAACCCATTGACAAAAGCATCTGGTTTTTGATCGCTATTATAATTCTGTAATTCTCACTGCCATAGTTGAATCAGCTTTTCTTCGTTTTTTTGCGTTATTTTAGGAGATGAATCACTTTTGAATATATTAACTGGCGGTTTTTCCTTCTCTTTTTTATTTTTTGTTTTTTATTTTACACTTATTTATTTATTATAAGTATTTATCATTTTATTATTATTTATTATTATATTTTCGAGACAGGGTTTCTCCGTTGTCACTCTGGCTGTCCTGGAACTCACTCTGTAGTCCAGGCTGGCCTTGAACTCATAGAGATTCACCTGCCTCTGCCTCCCAAGGGCTGGAATTAAAGGCATGTGCCATTTTTTATCTTCTAGATCGCTGTGTAGTACTGGGTAGCCTGAAACTCCCTATGTAGATCAGGCTGGCCTTGACTCACAGAGCTCTGCCTGCCTCTGCCTCCTGAGTGCTGAGATTAAAAACATGTGCCAGCATACCCAGCCAGGAAAATTATTTTTTAAATGTATTTATTACTTTCTATTATACATACGTGTGTGTGTGTGTGTGTGTGTGTGTGTGTGTGTGTGTGTGTACCAGGGATTGAACCTAGACCTTGATGCATAAGGTGATCTGGTTTTATTTTTTTTTAAACTAGTCTACTATGTATTCCCAGCTAGTCTGGAAGTCACAAAGATCTGCCTGCCTCTGTCTCCCAAGTGCAGAGGTTAAATGCATGTGCCACCATACCCAGCTACCTTAAAAAAATTTCTTTTTGAATACCAAATAGTTAGTCAAGAAAAAGTTCTATTTCTAAATCTGACCGAGAGACAATACAATGTCACTTTAAAATTCAGAGCTACAGTAAATAACCACCCATCAATACTAAATTGAGTTATCACCAATGCTATTACTGTAGATGTTGAATTTGTAAACATTAAGGCTTTAAACATTGCAGTTTCATCACGGTTTCTGAGATACTGTTTTCTCAACCATTTTTGGGAAGTTTTTAAATGAAAGTAGAAAATGCCATATAAAGATAAAACTACATGGCCGCGTACAAGGCGATACATGCCTTTCTAAAAAAGTTCATTATTTACTTTTGTGTTTTTTGTCTGTTTGTCTGTATGTACGTAAATGCACCATCTGTGTGCCCAGTGCCTTTAGAGGTCAGAAAAGAGTATCAGATTCCCTGAAGTTGGAGTTAAGGATGGTTATTAGCCAGTGTGTGGGTTTTGGGAGCAAGAGGGAGGTCTTCTGCTAGATCATTAAGTGTTCTTAACCATCTCTCCAGCTCACACCCTACTACAGCTCTTTAAATCTCTGTTACGTCCTGCCTACGTTGGTGTGATGTGTGGTCCTGTGGTTTGGTGTAAGAACGTAGGCTGGATGTGTGTTAGGTGGAGTGGTGTGTGTACGTGTAGATGCAGCTGCTGTGTGTGTTTGCGTGAACCAATCCTGGCACACGTGAGGAGAAAACTTCCTATTGCTCTCACTTACTTTCCTGCTTCATCTCTTTCCCTCTAGGTTCCTACGCTGGGGCGGTCATTGCCATGCCCTTAGCTGGTATCCTCGTGCAGTACACTGGATGGTCCTCAGTATTTTATGTGTATGGTATGTGACATTTATTGACAATAGTGTCACGTATCCGCTGCGATAAACATGGTAGCATACAATTCACAATTTATGTACTTAATTTCCCATCTTAAGAACCCTTTATATTCTGAAAAACTCAAAGAAAGCTTTTGTCTCTTACTTTCCCGTTGTTGTGATTTCTTGTGTCAAAGAGCAATCACTTTGCTTAGAATGAAGAGCTCCTGATTAAAAGCTGCTGAGGATTAGGGAGCTAGCCCCAACTCGCCTCTCTTTTCTGCTGTTGTTTCTTAGCCACCTTCCCGATTCTGCCTCCTTAAGATGAACGGGTGTGGATAGCAGGAGGATGGTGGTCCTGTAATTCATGGATCAGTTTTGATATGGTGTCAATAATAATGAGTCACAGACACAGAAATTCAAGTCCACCGAGTTCTCACATTGAAATAAAGATGAAGATCGTTGGGACTGGAGAGATGGTTCAGAGGTTCAGAGGAACACTGGCTGCTCTTCCAGAGGACCTAGGTTTAATTCCCAGCACCCACATGGCAGCTCATAGCTGTCTATATATAACTCCAGTTCCAGGGGATCCGACACCCCTACCCAGATATTCAAACAGGCAAAACACTAATCCATATAAAATATTTTTTAAAAAAAGAAATAAAGATGAAATCTTATTGCAAATGTGCTAAATAAGAAGCTGAGCACTTTGTAGATTGCCCTGGACTCCAGCGACTAGAGGTTCTCTTTCCAAAATGTCTAATACCATCTTTGGGTGTGGACAGGGGAATCTGAAAGATGAAGCAAGTTGTGGTATCTGGCTGCTTCTGAGTTTAGCCACATCCATTTTTCTTACTTTGAAATATTCTCAAAATGGCAAATGCATCCTCCCAGGGGATGCTGACAAACAATGCTTTATAATGAGGGCTCTGTGGTAGTGAGGAGCCAGCCCATGGACAGATAATTTTTTTGATCTGTAAATATGCTGCAATGTAAGCCATATATGTGTTTGCATGTGTTCTCTCTCTGTCTCTCTCTCTCTCTGTGTCTCTCTCTCTCTCTGTCTCTTTCTGTGTGTGTGTGTACATGTATCATATGCATGCCATAGGGTATGTGGGAAGGTCAGAAGATAACATGTTGAAGTCAGTTATTTCTTTCCCCCATGTGGGCTCCAGGAATGGAACTTAGATTTGATAGAATATGTTAATACACACTGGTCCATCTCACTGGGCACCTAGAGAGAATTTTAGGTCATATTTTTAATTGGGTTTTCACAAGGTTCTGCAATTCAACACAGTTTGTACTTTGTATGGCTAGTTGCTACCCTGACTTGGCTTAGTTTATGACTTACTTGAAGATACAATAGGACTCCAGTGTCATAGACACATCTCAAACGGTTGTTTCTTTACATTGGAAAGAAGGGTTTCTAAGGAGAGAATTGAATGGCATAGCTAGCGTTGGGTGGGTAAGAGGGAGGGGAAGATCTGGGAAGACTTGTGGAAGGGAGAACTATGATTAAGAAACATTGTAAGGAAAAATTACTTTCAATGCAGGAGATGGAGGGAAATGGGAGGAGAGGAGGGAAGAGAAAAGAGGGGTTGGGATGTATTATACAAAGGAAGAAAAATATAATAATAATAATAATGAAAATAAATGAAAAGGAATGCTAATTTAAGTAAGCCATTGTGTCTCCTTGACTTGCACTTAATATTTCTCATTGACTATGAATCAAAGGTTATGTGTTAGATATTTGAAAAAAAAAATCATACAAAACATGCCTGTTTGGTGTCTGCAACAAAAAACTGGATGTTGAATACCATATTCAGTTTTTATTTTAAAAAACAACGTGATAGAACTTGGAAAGTAGAGCAAATGGAAGAAGGTAATAGCTGCACACCACCAAGTGGGCATAAGACACAGCGCATGAGTTCGGTTCATGCTAAGGATGGACAGAATGGCGTACAGTACATGTCTGGTGAGTTCAACTAGTGACCTTGATGAATAGTTAAGAGGCAAGAAGGACATCTTGGGGGAAATCAGTGCTAATCTTCACCAAATTATAGAATTCTCAGCTCAGTGTTGACCCCCACTGCTCTGTGAGATGTAAACAGTATCTCCTTTGACTTTTTGTTGACAAAAACTGATAGATGAATTCCTTTTTGACTCAGCCTTGTAGTACGCACTGAAATCCCAGCACATAGGAGACTGAGGCAGGAGGATTCTGATTTAGAGGTCAGACTAGGGCATACAACAGGACCCTGCTTCAAAAAAACCAAAACCCTTCCCATTTCGTAGTGGAGGTTTGGAGAGACTCTGTTGCACGTTGAATCACACAATCAATGAATGACACAGTTAGGATTCAAGTCTAGGAAAATCCTGCCACAACACCTACGTTAAGAGATTCACACATCTGGCCTCAAATCACATTTGCTTCTGTATTCAGTAATTAAAGGGAAGACAGCACACCAGAAGCTAAGTACGGTGTTAAGGAAGATGTCTTAGAGACTAGATAGACAAACATGAAGTATTAGTGAGCTCAGGGGCATTTAGATTGTTACCCAAGGGATGAAGGGAAGAGTCTGAAAGAAAAATGCAAGGTCCAGCAGTGGGTAAAGTGGGATAAATCACTTGGAATCCCTTCTCCTGTTAATGCTTACAGATTTATAATGCAGCCCAAGAATATACGCATTCCTAGTGACGGTGATGAATGAAGAGGACTGTAAGGGAGACAAAACAGTGTGTGGCCAAGGAATGTAGATTCTGTCAGTCCCAGAGAATGACCAACAAAGTCTGAGCTAGAATACATGGAGTCACATCACGTGATGTGCCTCCTTGTTAGTGACAGAGGCCTATGTTCATCTAAATGACGTGGTCATTTAGGCTAGCACTCTTCTGTGTTTCCCTTCAGAACCATTTATGACCTTTAGAGGTGCTAGTCAGAGAGGGCAGCAGACATTTCTCCCTCTTTAGAAATTTAAACCATTTTTATATATTGAAGATCAGCAAATAAGAAAAGGATTCACCTCTTCCTCCAAAGAACGACCCCAAGACAAGAATTTGGTCTTGTTCATCATCCTTCTGCTGTCCGGCAGTGCGGCTATCCTGGAACAGCTCAGTAACGGAAATTAAGATGTGACTAAACCTCCAATTTCTATCACTCAGTAGTTGCTTGTGAGTTTTCTGTATATAGGTGCTTCTTAAGTAGAGACAAAGATATGAAGCATGGCACCAGCACAGAGGCAGAGGACAGGAAACAGTGGTAAAGTCATCTGCCCATACCACACAGAATGGTTTTCATTGGCTATTGTATCGTATGTCTTCAAGCCTTACCTGTATTTCTGATGACTCTCTTTGATCTTCTCCTCGCCAATCTTTTCTTGCAGGAAGCTTTGGCATGGTCTGGTACATGTTCTGGCTTCTGGTGTCTTATGAGAGCCCTGCAAAGCATCCTACTATTACGGACGAAGAACGTAGGTACATAGAAGAAAGCATTGGAGAGAGCGCAAATCTGTTAGGTGCAATGGAAGTAAGCGTTTCTTTATGGTGTTTATACCTATTTCTGTTATTCATCCCACCTTTCTGGATTAACCATGTTACAGCTCCTTATTAAATAAAAATAGTCTAGCATCAATCCCTCCCTTTTTCTCCCCCCCCTCTTTTTCTCTCTTTAACCCTCTCATTCATCCATTCTCCATGACCTCCCTCAGGTCATGCAACCATCTCCATTTTTTAAAACAAGAAAAAGCGGATGAGATAGAGGAACAGTAGTCTCTGGCTTTCCTCTTCCTGTGCCCCATTGTCTTTTTAAAAGCAACACCTTTCTCTCACTCGTTTTCATATGCTCCTGCCACTTCAAAATAAATTTTAAAAGAAGAACAAAAGGAGGTCAAACTTGTATTTCAAGTTCTTTTGAACATTTTTGGACCATATTCTGCATACAACAGAGCAGGCAGGTGGTTTCCTCTGGACACAGATAACACAATCAACATGGTTCTCTCACATCAGCAGCTGTATTGTCTCAGAAATCTGTGGCCAGGGAGTTTCTACAGAAGGAACCCAAAATACCCCCGAGAGAATTAAAAAGGGAGAAGAGAGTACCAAGTACCGGGGCACCAGCCCAGTGTGCTTCTTAAAGGAGCCAAGAGCACTGCACGCTCAGGTGGACAGGAAAAGGTGATGTGTTTTTGACCAGCAGCAAGGAGATCAACAGACAGGGATTATGGGAAGGATTATGGGAATGTGTCTCAGGGGTGAGGCCCCATTTCTTTCAGAGTTTGGGAGCAATTGCCTGGCTTGAGATTGGTCAAGACCTGGCCTTGAATTACGGCCTGCTGAAAAGACACGCAGTATGGGTCACAGATGGGAGCTCTGCTGATCAGGACCCAGAACGATCCTAACCAGGCGCAACCATAGTTGACCTCTTGTCAACAATGTTTACTTTACTTTTGTTTTTCTAAACAATTTCAAACTTTTGCTCCGTGAATGTGTTGCATTCTCTTCCCTAGTTTCACCTTCATCAGATCGAACACAATCAGCAGTGACTCACTGACACTGTCCAGCTCACGGTCACGTTTAAATTTCTATTACCCAGTCCATCTTCTAATAGCTGTAAGAACCATCCTGCCTTCATAGTCTTTTGTAGCCACTTGTGTGGATCCAACGAAAGACCACAGGGTACAGTCAGATGCATGACTTAGATCTTTTATGCTGTACTCCAGTGAATAATTTTAAACATAATATAGGTATATGAAAATGCAGGGATCTAATATGGACAGGTTGCTATCATAACCATATCTCTGAAGCAGCTGAATAAACAAAACATTGACAGAATGTTACATTGGTGATTTTTAAGGCATAATGTAAAATAGGTGGTGGCCTGGAGAGATGGCTTGGTGGTTATGAACACTGTCTGTTCTTCCAGAGGACTAGGGTTCAATTCCCAGCATCCACAGGACAGCTTACAACCACCTGTAACTCTAGTTCCAGGGAATCTGATGCCCTCTTCTGGCCTCTATGGGCACCACGCACGCCAGGCACAGACATACCATTCAGGCAAATATGCATGCATGCAAGCTTAGATAAATACATCTTTCAAAAACTGAGAGTTTTCTCTTCTTGTTGGGAAAGTGATTTACCATATGAAGAGTACAGTTCTCAGGGAGAATAATTCTGATATAAGCAAAGAAATACTCTCCCAGCAGGAGGAAAATTGTTGACCCCTAACAATCTCTTGAATTATACCTCTTCCACACAGACAGGCAGCCCAATGCACACATTCCTGTCTCTGGCAAATTTTATCTATCTGTGAAGTATTTTCATCATTTATGACATATAGGATTAAAGGAAAAATACCTATCCCTTGGAACGTCTGTAAATGTTCTCACAAAGCAAGTGTTTACCAAAAGCCAGTGTTTATTATATATTATTGGCGTAGATTTTTCTCTTTTTTGTTATTACATATATTTCTGTTCACCATAACATGATTTCTTACTATTCTACATTTGAAGTGATTTTTGAAAATATGAGTACAAATAGTTTAATGCCAACATTTACGGGGTTTGACACCCAAGAATAATTACTAAATCTGTGTTGAAGAAGTTTGCTTCCTGTTTTGATCATTTTGTCATTTCAAGGAAGCCGTAAAAACACGGAATGAGGTCATTTGAGGAGACTGTTTTTCTGGCAGCTGTATTTTTGGTTTTCAAGAAATTGAGAAAATCCTCGTGACTATGAGAAATAGTTTAAAATATTATGTGTACGAGGTTTCATTTTTAAAGGTATGATAATTACAGAAAATCATCTCCAGACATTTTGTTTTTATTTTGAAAAGACTCAAATGTCGTGATAAGCTGATCATGATGTCCTAGACTGTATCTGGTGGACCTCAACACCACGGGATTAATTTGGGAACTTGTACCTCCGTGTCACACATTGCATTGATCTCCGCTAAACTGTCAAGAGAATTTACAGGTAGATGATGGCTTAGGTGACTTCAGAGGGGTGGCCAATAATATGGTCTTGTTTTTCCTTTCTTGTCCAAGTGCATTTAACTTTCTACATTTTAGATATTGCAAACCCACTGCTTTGACACTATTTTGCGGGAGAAAAGCTGCTTTAAAATCTCAGAAATTGGAAAAATCCATGGTTTTGGAATTTATTTTCTAAAAACATGAATTTGGCGTACTTTAAAACAAGACTACTTAATCAGAGGGATAGATTAGTATTTTATTTTCTCCTTTAATGGTTAGTCATACGCTCAAGGTTATCTGGGAGGCTGTAGCTACCAATTAATCTTCTCATACTCCGGTTTCATCCTATGCACCTGAAAACAGAAAGGACCGATTTGAGTCAGAAAATGCTGAAACAAAACTCTTGTTTTGGACTTTCAGAAATTCAAGACCCCGTGGAGGAAGTTTTTCACATCCATGCCTGTCTATGCTATAATTGTTGCAAACTTCTGCAGGAGTTGGACTTTTTATTTACTGCTCATCAGTCAACCAGCTTATTTTGAGGAAGTCTTTGGATTTGAAATCAGCAAGGTATGTACAAATTCTTCTTATTAACATACTGGATCATATTTGTATTCAGGTGAATATTCCTTTCGTTAGCCAAAAGTTTGACTTCTAACCTTCATGATTTTCTGCCAAGAAAGTGTGTGTGTGTGTGTGTGTGTGTGTGTGTGTGTGTGTGTCTGTCTGCTCTATTCTGTTCCCTGCTAGAAATAATCTACCTAATGCTGTGGATTCAGGCAAAAAGAATCTTGCCTCTGCCTTCACGTATCTTACATCTCAATGGGTCTGAGCAACAGTGCAGCTTTTTCCCTACAAACAAATACAACAACCTTTAGTCTGAGGCGAGGTAACAGCCAGTGAGAAAGGCAGCCCATTCCAGTTGTGTCTAGGTTACTACCAACCTCCTCACCTTCGGTGTTCTCAGAGAGCTGTTTAATTGAATATACGCTTAGCCAATCAAAAGCCGGAAAATACCCTGGCACTCTGTTCATCCGATTTAATCTAACAAGCATCTGTTGAATTATAGGACACTTCGGGTTATTCAGAAATAAAATACGCCTTTTCTCCCCCAAATGTTTGCAGCTTTGCAGTACAGACAGAAATCTTGTTACTAATTTACACACACACAGGGTGTGTGAGAGACTTTTCTTTATAGATACAGAAATAAAACCATTTCCAGATTTTCTATAAGGGAGAACTCAATTTTAAATACTCCCACTGTCAGGAGATATGATGTTCTAGAAGTTCCTTTCATAGTCATGAATGACCTCATCTGGTAGACCAGATGGATAGCCATCATCACTTCTCTTTGACTGATGGTAAGACAGAACCGAGGGTAATTAGTGAAATCACTTAATGCTATACTCTCTAGTTCCAAGCTTAGGACATGGAATTCCACTTCCGTTTCAATTCCCTTTGCAGTGTCATCCATCAGGTGACCTGTACGACTAGTCATAATTTAGCAGGTCAGTGTTGAGTGCCAGCTCTGAGCTCTGTGTCCCTCCCTCTGCTAAGTCTCGAATCCATTAATCTTTCCTGGCAATGGTCGTGCCGTTTCTCCTTGTGTTGTTACATAAGTCCAGCTGGGCTTGGGCTCTTCATAGTGTGTCTCTACTTGAAAGGCTATGTGAGAGCTGGGCTAGAGAAAGCCTGAGTCTGGCAGTTGCTGGCCTAAGAGCTCTTTTGAAGTGGCTGTTTCTAAGGAAACAGTTCCCCTCTCCCTGAGAAGAATGGCTGCTGTAGACTGGCCTCTTCTCCCTGGAGCTGATCAAACATTGCTGGGCAGCCTAGGGACCTCTGAGAGTGTCATACCTCTCAGCAAAGACTGCTGGAGGTGAGAGTTCATTTTCATAATCTGGGACAAATGTGACACACAGAGGCTATTAATAAAGCCAGGACTTGTGGGGGTGGGGAGAGGTGCCAACTGATGGAAATAAAATGATCTTCGGAGGCTTGTGTGTCTCCAATTAATTGAAAACACTTGACTACAAATGGGGGTAGTTTGCAAAAAAGCAAATGAACTTACACATGGGTTGGTTATTTTTTAATAGTCAACCTATTATTCTTTAAGCTGAATGTGCGGTTGCATTCTACATACAGTGTGGACTGAAGATTTTTATTAAGCTGGTAAAAAAAAAATGTATTAAATTCTTCAGCTTACCTGAAAAAAAAAAGTTGGAGTGGGTCATAGTGAGCCTAGGAAATCCAGATGTGTCCAGGCCATGTGGTATTGAATCTAGGCTTTACAATGAAGTGTTGCCCTACAACTTGGGGTTGATTTTTGAATAATTGTCATCCTTAATTTTTTAATCTGTAAATGAGAGCTTTAATACTCTCCTTCAGAAGTGAAGCAACTTTTATACAAAATAAAATGCTTACAAAGAAGATTTACCAAACCTCATTAAACTGTATACCCTATAGATAGAACAACACAGGAAACATCTTAATCTTCATTCCAACTATGTTTAGTTAGTCAAGACAAAATGTAATACATATATACATATATATATATACACACACATATATGTATATATATTACATGCATATATTACATTATATAACTATATATATGTATATACATATATACAGTATGTATGTGTATATACACATATATATATACGCTATATATAAGTATTACATTTTGTATTTATATATATACAATATTACACAGTTATATTTAGAGATTATTCTATCCATACTCATAAGTGAACTATATTTAGAATACTTGTTAACTCTGTGTGTCTCCGTAGTCTGTATTTCTCTATGCTAGTATGTAAACGTTTTCAGCTCCTTTGTGAATGGCAAATCGAGGCAAAGTCACATCTAGAATTTGAAGAGTACATATAAATCTCAGAATACAAAGGACCAATCAAATGAGAGGAGACATTTGTTTCCTTGGAGCTTCTCAGTTAGAGAGGCTGTACTCAGTACTCTGCCTCCTGACAGCTTCAAAACACAGTTCAGATGGGATTGTCATCCAAACTGTGACCAGAGAGAGACAGAAGAGGGAGGAGAAGTGTCCAAGAACCAGGATCACTAACAAGAATCAGTTGTGGATGCTAGTCAACTTATCTTCATAAAACCTTAAAACATCAAACAAACTAAAGACAACCCTAGAAGGGGTGGCTCAGACGGATAAAGTGTGCAGCGATTATTCATAAGTCACCAGATCTGGGAATACCCACACGTGAATAACTTTCAGGAAATTTTGCGTAAGTAACTAGAAGACTCCATACTTCCATGTGCTAAAGCAGGGACCAAAACTTTTCTGTCAGAAGCCTCTAGATATCAGACCTTTGCATTTCTGTTCCCTACTCTGCTGAAAGAGTAAGACATGAACATTTTTAATCTTTTTTTTTGATGATGTAAAGTGATAAAAATGTTCACTCAGATGGATAGAGGCGGCCCAGTTTAAGACCCTTCTTCAGATGTAACACACTTCATATGGACACAGAAAATGTCACTCTCACGCAGGTAGCCTGCATTTGTAAAATGGACGGACAACATGGGATTCTGGAAAATCTTTTCCATGTGTGTTTCAGGATGTGCTCCCTTCAGTGTCCTCCTGATTTACATTGAATTTTGACAAATATCTGCTGTGACTAAGACTAAAGACCACTGTACTTCTCCAAGATGTTATTCTCAAAACCAATAATATTCGTTGAACACCCAAATTGCCTTATATTTTTATTTATGTCATATCTACTGACCATCTACGTGTCAGCAAATATGCACAATCACACACAAGCTCTGATTTATTTATTTTTCTTTCTCAGGTGACATCGTGGCTAACCATACACACCTTTAAGATTGCAGTCTTTGGTCTTGGTAGAACTGTTTAAAACTTGTCCCATTTCAATATCCATCTCCTTATTCAATAATACAATTATAAAAATTTTCACCCTAAGTAGAAGACATAACACAGCAGTTCAAATATTTAACCCATCTCAGAACACTTCCCTCTCTCAATTAATCATGACCATAACCCCCATTTGGGAGTGTAAACAACACACCGTGTGTCACTGCAAAAAAAAAAAAAGCAGAATCTGCATCTCACATCTCCAACAGTTCAGTTGAAAGACATTCTCAAACTCAGAGAATAAGCCCCAGTCTTTCCCTTGACATCAGTTGTGCTTCAAAATATACTCAAGTGAGAACATCCATTCATGTGGTAATAGCATGTTCAAATGTGTGTGTTTTTCATATGCTCTCCCATTCAGTATCTAGGGAACTGTCCTTTGTTCATAATTAATTGTTAAGAATGTGTGTTGCAGGCGTGCTAGCTTTGGGACTGTCCTAATTTCCAAAAAATCAGTTTAAAGGCTGCATATCATAGTGTGACAATCTGACCAGATTTGACTACAAATGACTCACATTGAAGAGCTCATCTACATTTTTCTTTTATTTTGATCTAAAATTCTAGTTTATTATTTATTGATTTGAAAAGAAATAGGAATCGTCAATTCTCTATTTCTTCTTTTTTTTAAATATAGATTTATTTATTTATGTGAGTACTCTATCTGCATGTCCACCTCTGTGCTAGAAGAGAGCATCTGATCCCATTATAGATGGCTGGGAGCCACCATGTGGTTGCTGGGAATTGAACTAGGAACCTCTGGAAGAGCAGTCAGTGCTCTTAACCTCTGAGCCATCTCTTCAGGCCCCAGGATTATCAATTCTCACATGGTAAACAAGGTTTGACTAATTGAACGACAGCGTTAACTTTATACAAAAGCTGAAAATTATTGATGGAAGTATAAAGATAAAAGAGATTTTGACTGGGAGAAAGGCCAAGCTGAGGTCAGTCTGTAGTCATCTAGTTGTTGATTTCAGAAAAATCTACATTTTCCCCAAAGATAACTCACAAAACGGTAGGCTTTCTTGTATCAGTTCTGGGGGGCTTGTTTTTATAAACTCAACATGTCTCCTTCTAACCAGACAGAAAAAAAGAAAATTAAGCCTACACACCTGTGTACAGAGGTACCTGAAACTTCTGACTCGTAGGGACAAATTACTCGTCTGCCATTTACTTGATAGAAATGAAATCTGTGCTATGAAATTTAGAGGAGGTTTCTTAAAATGTACATATGTAGTCTTTCACCTTTTGAATAAAATAGAAAATTTAAATACAGCCCCTTTGAAGGACACAAGGAATCTTTGTCTTCTGGGATCTCTTCTTCTGCCCTCTTCCTCTCATTAATGATGCATTTGTGCAAACACACTTAGCGATGTGGAATGGAAAACAAGTGTGACTCATTCACTGACTAGATTCAGGAGGTTGATTCATGAGCCCAGAATGCACTGAATCAAAATGTAGCAGTAGTATTTTTCTTTCTTTAAGAATACACACACAAAAGGACCGAAGAGCATTTGCTTAGCTTTCATGGTTTGCTCTATGGAAGTTACGATTTATTCTAGGAGAGTGAGTATGCATTTGGAGATAGTGTTTCGCCCTTCTTGGCTCACAAGGAGTGGATGAAGATGGACACTGAAAACCAGGGTCGTTCGATTGCCCACTTCCTTTATTCTCTCATACCTTTCTCTCCTTCTGCCTGTGGTCAGGTTGGCATGCTGTCTGCAGTCCCACACCTTGTCATGACAATCATTGTGCCTATTGGGGGGCAGATTGCAGATTTCTTAAGAAGCAAGCAAATTCTTTCAACAACTACGGTGAGGAAGATCATGAATTGTGGCGGTAAGTGTGTGCGGAGTGGTAAGCATATGTTCCTGTTGCAGGGTTCTGCGATCTACATACGTGAATAGGTTTTTCTACATGTGTCAGACTGCTTCATGGCAGTTAAATATGCACCTTCATGGTTTATTTCAAATAATGTTTGAATTGCCAAGTTTTTCACTGCTTAACAAAGTCATATGTGTATAATGTCACTAAACCTCTAACCACCAAAACTTTAAGTTAATTTGGATTTAAAAAGTTCATGATGAATGCTCCAATACTCTCTGTAATAAAGTATTAGCATTATGTCTCTCTAAGGTAGACTGTCCAAATTGGTATGAGTGAGAAGTGTTGGCAGTTTTGGCTCACTTGTAAAAGTTATAATAATTTTATCCTTGGGTTTAGTCTGACTTAGGCTTTTACAGGTTTTATGCATACTGTCACAATGGCTGTGAGTTCATATGTGAAGCTGTCTTGTTGTATCTAGAAGACACTATTTCCTACACTGCTTGTATCTCTTATACTTTTTTTGCGTGCTCTTTCACAGTAATCCTTGAACATTTGAAGGTGTGTGTGTGTGGGGGTACACACATGAGGAATTGCTTGTCCTCTTATTCTCTGTATTTTGGTCAGTTGTGGGGCTCTGTGCTGATCATTGTTTACTGTAAGCAGAAGCTTCTCTGATGAGGGTTGAGAGATAAGTTAATATATGGGTTTAAAGACAAGTCATTAGGGGTTGCTTTAATAGTATGTTGATATAGCAGAGTTATAATAGGACTCTTTCCCATGGGGCCTATGACCTCTCTAGCCTTGGCTCTTGGTGCAATAATGATGACATATGTGGGTTAATCTTGTGTGATGGAATTTAAATTAATATCAGTGGTTGTTATTCCTATTATATTTATGTCACCATTGTCACCACCGAGAGTAAGTGGGCTCAAGTCCCACCTCTACCTAAGGAGTTATTGGCAATAGATAGCTTCTGGGAGAGGGAGAATCAGTTTTCTTAGAATACAACCCCTAATGAGTTGACCATGCTCTAGTGAAAGGCCTCATACCCAAGAATATATGGGCACCACAAATTGGGTTTGACAGATTTAAAAAAAAATACAACCAAAAAGCCCATACACACATACAATTGGGTGTCAAGGAAGTGGGGTGGTTCTGGGGGGATTGGAAGAGGGGATAAACATGATCAAAATTCATTGTAAGAAATTCTCAAAAAGTGAACAAAATAACTTTACAAAAGTTTACAGAAATTTCTGCAATACTCTCCTGTGTTTGCCTCCCAAGGTTTTGGCATGGAAGCCACCCTGCTTCTGGTTGTTGGTTACTCTCACACTCGAGGGGTGGCCATCTCCTTCTTGGTGCTTGCGGTGGGATTCAGTGGGTTCGCTATCTCTGGTAAGGGCCATCTTCTTCGTCCCTCTGTATTCCATCTTGATCTTTGCTACTTACAACAAGTAGAAACATCATTTAGAGTTATTATTGTTCACCTTTCTGTCTAGTGACTGTCTCTTTGTTGTACTCGGTCACTTTGTTAAGAGAATGTTTGCAGTGAGCCATGGTAAGTATTGGAAAAGAAAATGCACATCCTTTCTTTTCCATGATGTCCTTTAGTGGAGTTAGGAAACATCATTGAACAATGGTATGCACCAAGTATCTTTTGGGAGGATGTGATCTGATGTTCTTCTATACAAGGTACTTGCTTCTTAGAAGTCTATGCTGCCTTGAGTCAAAGCTTCTGTGTATATTTCAGGCTTCAACGTTAACCACTTGGATATAGCTCCAAGATATGCCAGTATCTTAATGGGCATTTCAAATGGCGTTGGCACGCTCTCGGGGATGGTCTGCCCTATCATCGTTGGTGCAATGACCAAGAACAAGGTAGGAGCAAGAGTGCTTCCACTGTTGAAGATTCTCTCTTATGGTTGGGAAGGAACTTCTGGGTTTTCCTTGAGGTGCTCCCTCTAGTTCTAAGTAGGAAGGACAAATGGGCCCCAGAGGGACAGACCATTACAGTAGCTCTGGGAAGGTCTGCCTCCTCAACTATCAAGCCCTTCCAATATCAACTGATCATTTATTTATTTAGAAGTGTTAAGTAGGCAAGCAAGGGCCTTATAATGCCTGTTTCTGATAGCCCCCGTTGTGACAAGAACATCACCCACAGGTCCCACAAATCTTTGCCCCTGGATTATAAAATAGAAAAAGAGCTTCCGCAGCTTTATTTATTAATCTCAATTCAGGTTCCAAGGCAGTTCTTATGAGGAAGACTATGGCGGTCAGATAGCTGCCCTTGTGCGTATGCAAACTTGAGGTTTCACAGATGGAAATGAAGATACTGAATGAGAAACTGAATGAGAAAAACCAATGGTCAGCTGGCAGAGATGGCGCATGCCTGTCTCAGAGGATCCTCAATTCAAGACCAGCCTCAGTGACACAGTAAACGCCCCCAACCAAAAAGAGACACAAAACAAAAAGATGGTTCATAAATGTAAGAGAGCTTATTCTTAAACTCAGCGGACTACAGGTGTAGTGAGATCTTACTTTCAGGCTTTTATCTTAAAACATTAAATAATAAGATGAAATAGTTGTATTTCAGAGTGTTTATGTGACGTGGGTAACCCCAAAATTAGTGGCTCATGGGGAGCATGATGGTAACACACACACACACATAGGGCTGTGTTCCAACCATGGGGTTGGTTCTCACACTCACAGGGTGGCTTTCCAGCCACGGGATTTGCTCTGACAGACCGCCTTTCTCCCCACAGTCCCGCGAAGAGTGGCAGTATGTCTTCCTAATCGCTGCACTCGTCCATTATGGCGGAGTCATATTTTATGCAATATTTGCCTCGGGGGAGAAACAACCTTGGGCAGATCCGGAGGAAACGAGTGAAGAAAAATGTGGCTTCATTCATGAAGATGAGCTGGATGAAGAAACCGGGGACATCACTCAGAATTATATAAATTACGGTACCACCAAGTCTTATGGTGCCACCACACAGGAGAATGGAGGCTGGCCCAACGGATGGGAGAAGAAAGAAGAATTTGTGCAGGAAGGAGCACAAGACGCATACACCTATAAGGACCGAGATGATTACTCATAACGAAGCTAGTTGATGGGTTTGCTTTTAGTGTTTGTGACTAAATTAATTGTGATTGCACAAAATAATTTTAAAAATGTGGTGTGAACATGTAAACATATCAATGAAGCAAGTCTTGCTGTTAAAAAAAAAAAAAACGAATCCAGAACAAACCATGAGATTTTTCCATCAAGTGCAATCTGTGGAAATTGTCATATTATGTCATTTCCACTCAGGTCGTTCCTCTTTTTGTTTGTGATTTAAAGGTTTACTGTAGAAATAAGTAGGTATTTGTTGGATCCATCACCATGTTAGCACAACTAAAATAATTGGCACACGTCATCCTACAGAAGTTAGGAAGCCAAAGCTACTTGATCATGCAAACTGCACTTATTTATTTATTACAATGGACTGCAAAATATCCCAGGCAAATTCCGTCTAGAGACATAGTGAGACTGGAAAGCTGGCTAAATCGGGTATTGACTATAATCATTGCGTGTAAATCATGGAGTGGCTATATCTTTTAATTGAAGAGCTATATTGTGTACTAGTGGCTAGCAACTCATATTGAATACTAATTTGAAGTGCACAGTTGTGTGATATTTTGTGATCTTCAAAAAGCTTCTCTTGCAGTGTTTTGTGAAATGCTTGGGCACAAACACCTATTTTTATGAAGGAGAACTCGTAAAAGGAGGGGTATGCTCCATGCTCTTCCATTCATTACCTGACAGTATCAAACCCTTTACATTTCAATAAAACTCGACTTTCATGTAACATATCACCTAACTTTTTTTGCAAAAAAAAATATAAGAAGAAATAGACTTCAATGTATTTTTTATTACAACTTTGTACTGGTTGTAACTTACATTAGGAAAAATTATTGATATATATATATACACATATATAATCATAAAGAATCTAATAAAAATTTACTATGAAGATATAGCCCTTAAAATGCAATATTAACAAAAAATAGGTAGAAAATGATTTAGGTAATCTTCCTTGCTAACTAAAGACTATATGAAACTCATGCCACAAAGCTATATATAATATGAAAAGATGAACAATATTCTATATGTAGACAATTTTATTATCTAATGTCCCTTTTAAGAGATATTTGTCTTGAGTATATAGGAAAAAATATATTAAAATTATATATATATATATATATATATCTCCCTGTATATCTTATACATATACCCACTCACACAAACATAACAAATACTTTTCACACAGAACCAAAAACAGCATACACCTAATGTTGGGTTAGGGGATTGCAATTTCTACTTTCATAGAGTCATAGAATTTTAGATGGGGAAAAAAAAAGGCATTTTGCTTGCCATTTCTTAATATAATTCAACAGGAACTGCAACATTTGTGTACCAAGCAATAAGAGCAAAGCGTAAAAACCTCCTCTTTGTAAATTACCCCCATGTTGCTTGTGGTAGCAATGATTCCTTTCCTTTAAAAAGAAAGTTAACATCAGAGCTCTCTATAATGTTCTGTGGTGGTGAGAATGCGTACCCCAGTTTAACACAAATTGTCACCCGGTGTGTTTATGTGTCTGTGCTGGGTATTTGATCTGTTCGGTGTCCTGTGCTCTTGACTGGAGACCCTGCTACTGCAAATATAAAAAACATGAAGTTCGTTTCTAAATGCAAACCACTCCTGACCTTAAGAAACTAAAATTCCTCTCTGCTTTGTGTCTCAAAGTAATATCACGTGACCATAACCTTTGCTGTGCTGAGTTAAAAAAGATGTGAACTGTCAGTTTGTTGCTGCAAAACAAGTGTTAATAAAATGTTCTATTTACCCTTTTGTAAAATCAGTACATTAATTTCGGTTCGAATTGCTGTGCAGCTTTAAGGTGTGTGTAGCTTGTGGCTGTTCCAGTGCAGCCGAATTTAGGCTCAACAGTAATAGCCTTGCTAGTCAGTTCCTTGGGATTTAGTCCTCTTCTTTAGAAAGGGAGTCCTGATTCTGTAGGGAGAGTTCAAACTAAGAAATAAGTCTCAGAGTCAAACTTCATTTTTAAATGACTATGTCATCACAGCTGCTGCTAAATTTAAAGCAAAGTTTGGAAACCAACTTGTCAGCTGAATGCTGCCACCTCATTCCCGTTGCCTGCACAGCCTGGACCGTTTCCACTGACTGTCACTGGTGTTATGTCAACTCCCAATTGCTCTCTAAAGCAGGTATTCATTTATTCTCAGTTTAGAAAAAAATTTTTTTTAAAAAAAAGAAGCTTAGAAACCCATTTTTTCTTTTCCTTTTTTATTGAAAATAGATTCTTCTCACATATAATATATCCTGACCATAGTTTCCCCTCCCTTCACTCCTCCCAGGGCCCATTCCCATATCCCCTCTCCCCAGATCCACTTCCCCTCCATTTCCCTTCAGAAAAGAGCAAGCCTCCCAAGAGATATCAGCCAAACAAGACACAACAAGATTCAACAAGACAAGGCACAGACCCCCGTATTGAGGCTAGATGAGGCAACTCAGTAGGAAGTAAGGGGTCCCAAGAATAGACAAAAGAGTCAGAGACAGGCCCATTTCCATTGTTAGGAGTCCCTCAAAACACTAAGCTAACAGCCCTAACATACACACTGATGATCTGGTTTTGACCCATGCAGGTTCTGTGCTTGTTGCTTCAGTCTCTGTGAATCCATTTGGGCTTTGCTTGGTTAATTTAGTGGGCTGTGTTCTCCTGGTCTCCTTGATCCCCTCTGACTCCTCAAACTTTTCCTCCCCATATTCCATGGGACTCGAGGAGCTCAGAAGAAAGAGACCAATGGATACCTCCAATTTAGACTCTCTCTAATCATGTCTGGCTATAGGCCTCTGTATCTGCTCCCCATTGCTGTCAGAGGAAGACTCTCTGATAATGACTGGGGTAGGCAACGATTTATAAGTACAGCAGAATATCCTTAGGATTTTTTTTTGTTATTGTTGTTGCTTTGTTTTTGGTTTTTGCCAGTAGGTTTGGTTCTACCCTAGGTCTTTGGACTATCTAGTCTCTTGTTCCTGACTATCCAGACATTGCATGGGCCCCCTCTCCTGGCATGGACTTCAAGCTAAGCCAGTCATTGGTTGGTTTCACTTTCAAATTCTATGCCATATTTGCCCTAGCACATCTTACAGGCAGGACAGATTGCATGTTTAAGGTTTTGTGGGTGGGTTGGTATGCAAGTCACACTACTGGCCTTGCCTGACTACAGAGGATGGGCAGTTCAGGCTCTGTACCCTCCATTGCTAGAAGTCCTCACTAGAGTCACCCTCATAGATTCCGGGAAGTTTCCACTGTACTAGGTTCCCTTAAATGCCCCCATTACAGCCATGTGTCCCCACACTTAAGGACCTTGGAGTCCTCACAGAATACACCCAACCACAAGATTCTTAGCACAAAAGAGATATATTTGCCTCAGAGGGACAGAGGGCAGGAGACAGGAACAGGGAAAGAGGGACAAAGGATGCCTCTGGATAGAAAGACAGACGGTGGGGTTTTAAGGTCACCAGCATGGGAAAGGTAAAGAAAGGGAGGTGAAGTTCCAGAACGGTTGGGATGGCTGTCTCCGATTGGCTGGAAGAACAAAGGAGAAGTGATGGTGGGCTTTAGGGAAGAGAGGAAGAGACATCATGATAAGATTTCTGGGAGATGGGCCTTTGTGTGTAAGACTGGGGCTCAACTTATGTCTGACTGCCCTTTCATGACCCATTGCCATCTTGGGGCTATGTGGGAGATGTACTAACACCCCCTCACCTGGCTCCTCCTGCTCCATTCTCCACCCACCCCCAGTTCACTCACAAAATCTATTCTATTTCCCCTTACCAGAGAGATCCAAGTGTTGTTCCTCCTAGAATCCTTGTTACTTCGGCTCCCTGGGTTTATGGGTTCTAGCATGATTATCCTTTACTTAACAGATAATACCTACTTCTAAGTGAGTGCATGCCGAGTTTGTCTTTCTGGTCTGGGTTACCTTACTCAAGATGATTTTCTTCTAGTTCCATCCATTTGCCTGCAAATTTCATAATGTCATTTTTTTTGACAGTTGAGTAATACTCCATTGTAAAAATGCACATTGCCTTTATCCATTCTTCAGTTGAGGGGCATCTAGGTTGTTTCCAGTTTCTGGCTATTATGAATAAAGCCTCTATGAACATAGTTAAGTGTCCTTGTGGTAGGATAGATCATCTTTTGGGTATATATGCCCAGGAGTGGTATAGGTGGGTCATGAGGTAGATCAAGTCCCAATTTTCTTTGAAACAGCCATACTGGTTTTCATAGTGGCTGTACAAGTTTGCATTTCTACCAGTAATGGAGGAGGGTTTCATTGCTCCACATCCTCGCCAGCATGAGTTGTCATTTGTGTTATTGAACTTAGCCATTCTGACAGGTGTAAGCGAGTATATTAGAGTGGTTTTGATTTGCATTTCCCTGCTGGCTAAGGATGCTGAACATTTCTTTAAGTGTTTCTCACCCATTTGAGGTTCCTCTATTGACAATTCCCTGTTTAGATCTGTACCAAATTATTAACAGGATGATTTAGTTTGCTGATGTCTAGTTTCTGGAGTTCTTTATATATTTTGGAGATTAGCCCTCCATCAGATGTGGAGTTGAAAATCTTTCCCATTCTGGAGGCTGCCATTTTGTCCAATTGACGGTGTCCTTCGCCTTACAGAAGCTTTTCAGTTTCGTGAGGTCCCATTTATTGTTGATAGTAGTGCTTGTGCTATACAACTTTGTCAAAATAGAATAAAGCAATGACATTAAATGTGTTAGTCTAGCTAGTTAGCAGTGAGCAAGCCAGCTGAAGGAATGCAGTCATCGCCGAGTCTGCGTTTTACAGATGTGAAAACAGAAACCCATGCCATGACTCATAATCTACATTACATAAAGATTTTCTTGACTAAAATTTTTATAAACAAGGATGATCAAGCTAGATATGACATTTCCCCCTCAAATACAAGCCTTACTCCTCTCCAGTCTCCTTCCTCATGTATATTTATCTCTTAGTTGCCAATGGAGATACAGTCATGTTCTTCAAGGCCATTTGATGCTTTTCTAAATCTACAAAATTCAATGCAGTCATTTGGGAAACTGCTTTTGGTTTATAATGTCAAGGCAAAAGAGAGATTGCACACATTATCAAAGTTCTTTGGCATAAAGCCAACCAATACGTGCACGGGATAATGCCACTGGTGAGGGCTGTCTTGACGGTAGACCTCATCAAGCCTGAAGACTTTGCTTTGCAAAGACTTGAAAATAGACGATTATGATATTGTGGAGCCCGTATCTATCACCAGACTACAGTGTACAAGTTAGCATGTGGTGGCCTTTAATCCCAGCACCCAAGAGGCAAAAACGGGTAGATCTCTATGAGTTCCCGGCCAACAGGGTCTATGTCTCAAACTGTCTCAAAATGAAAGCAAGAAAAAAATCAACTTTAATGTAAAAACACAGTCTAGAATTCCAGTTGGGCTGCAAAGCCCACCCAGCATTTATGGGGGTTTCTGGTGATCTGAACTCTGGTCCTCACACTTTCATGACAAACGTTTTAACCATCTACCTCCTCAGCCTCCATAATTGCAATCCTGGTGCAGAATTCTCCCTAGAAGTGTTTCTGTCTCTGCACACGGCTTTCTTTCTATAGAGACACAGATCATATTTGATCATATTTGATTATGACCTCACACAGCTCTACTATGACCTCATACTAGCCAACTAATTTCTCCAGTGACCATCGTATTCACTCTAAAGCAGTAATTCTTCAACGTAAGAATTTCTGGAAGACATAGTTTAGCACATTTAACTCATAACAGCTTCCTACTGGTTTTAGAGACTAGCAGGCTCTCAGTTTAAAAAGTACCATTGTTATTATATCTCACTTATGTCCAAAAAGCAGCTAACCTTTAAAAAAGATGTTTTGTTTTATTTTATTTTTTAATGTGTGTATTTGTGTGTGTCAGTGTGTGGGTATGTGCATGTGACTCCAAGTGACCACAGAGGTCAGAAGAGGGCACTGGATCCTGTGGAACTGGAGGTATAAGCAGTTGTGAGCCACTCCATGTGGGTACCGGGAACTGGATTCTAGTCCTCTGCAAAAGTAGTATGCATTCTTACCATCTGAGCTATCTGTCCAAGCGCAAAGAAGCAACTCCTTTTTTTTTTTTGTATTTTCATGTTAAAGTTTATTTTGATTTATATATAATCAGATACGCATGCATTTTGTTTTCTTTTTAAATTGTTTATTTATTAGAATCTTTCTTCTCTCATATATTGCATTCCAACTCCCTTCTGCCTCTCCCTTCATTCCTCCCAGCTACCCCCATCTTCCCTATCCCCCAGATCTAACCCCATCTTCCCACTCCCACCCTGCCTCTCCCCAAGAAATAGCAGTCTTCCCAGGGTTACTGCTCAAACATGTTACAAGATGGAACAGTGTCAGGCACAGTCCCTACTTCAATGTCGGACTAGGCAACCCAGTACAGGGACAAGGTAGTTAAAGGCAGGCAAGAGGTTCAGGGACACACACCCCTATTCCAGTCTGTATGAGTTCTGTAAGAGCACCAAGCCAGGCAAACTCAAGACGTATTTGGGGGACCCAGCAGGTTCTATGTCTGCCACTTCAGGCTCTGTGAGCCCCTAAGAGAAAGCCGCTACTCTTAATGTCAGCCTCTCCCTTCCCTTCACTAAGGGTAATGAGATTCTTGGCCAACACAGTCAGACTTGGCTTAGTATGGACACTGGTTTACCAGCACTGTTTCCAAGATGTGAAGGAATATGACCATCTGATCCAACCATTAACCCTATCTGGAATAGGGCATGGGGAGTTCTGGCAAGCAATGGCAAAGTGAACACAGATGCCGTATTGAAAGGAAGACATCGCAGAGACACTGAACTGAGGTCCTGCTGACAAGAAGCCTGCTTGCAAAGACATGCTGTTGAATCCTGAAAGGATCAGATAGTAGAAATCCTGTATCAAAGGGCAAGCAATAAGATGTGGCAGACAAGGCATAAAACAAGCTTTCTTGGAGGTATGACTTGAATCCCCAATCACCCAAGAGCCTGGTTCCCAGCACTGGGTGATTGCTACTACTATACTCAATATCACTTAAAGAATTCAGGGAAGCCATTCAGTGTGATTAGTAACTTCAGTTATTGTAGAAGATATAGGTCTTATATCTTATATCTTATATCTGGAGTAACATGTTTATTTAAGAATAAACAAACACACACACACACACACACACACACACACACCTCTATATCAGATTAGTAAAGTGTAGAAAACTGAAAGTTGCCTGAAAATCAAATAAAACCACAATTGGTCACTCTCCATGCCTCTGCCCTGTTAGGTGCCAGAGAGCTGATCCACCACGGACCACTGCCTGTGCCACTGTTAAAAGTCACAACAGGTATTCAGATCTCCCATGATGCTTTGGCCTTTGTTGTCTTCCCATCAGCACAGTTCCTACATATGACCTTTAGCCTCAGGATTACAAAGAGGCAGATGAGTTTGGATGAGGCTACCTTTCCTTCAGGCTAAAGCTGCTTTGATTCAGGCCACAGTGCTCAGCACACAGACTACTGTGTAAGTTTCAGCCTCCTGGGTCTTTGCATAGGGCCCGCTTCACACACAGGTATAGGAAAAATGGTTATATCTTCAATTAGTCTCAGTAGAGTTCAAGACAAGCTCAAGTCCTCAAAAAGGTGTGCTGGCTAGTTTCACGTCAACTTGACACAAGCTAGAGTCATATGAAAGGAGGAAACATCAGTTGAGAAATTGTCTCCATCATATCAGGCTGATGACAAGCCTGTAGAGAATTTTTTAAATTAGTGATTCATGGGGACGGGCCCAGCTTCCCTGACATCATCCCTGGGTTGGTGGTCCCGGGTTCTATAAGAAATCAGGATGAAGAAGCTGTGAGCAAGCCAGTAAGCAGCACCCCTTCATGGCCTCTGCATCAGCTCCTGTCTCCAGGTTTCTTCCCTGCTTGAGTTTCTGCCACGAGCTGTTCTATAGAACTGTGAATGAAATAAACCCTTTCCTCCCCATGTTGCTTTTTGGTCGTGGTGCACCATCGCAGCAAGAGGAACCCAAACTAAGACAAAAGGTATTTTCAGAAAGCATCCAGTTGTATAAGCAACTTGTCACTACAGAGATTAGAAACTCAAAGGCTTACAGACACCAAGTGTACTGCACACATGAACCCACGGTGGAGGGTGTAGCAACGAGGAAAACCGACACTGAGGAGAAGCAGCTTCAAGCTCTTGGTTTCATCCGATCATAGGCATATGTGTATGACACTGACTTTTAATTATTCCCTCAGGAATTATTTGTATGGCATTTGCCTTCTTTTGGGTATGGGCACACAATGAAAACTCAGCGGGAAATGAACTGAATGTCTCAAGGACAAGGCCTTCCTCAGGTCAGCACTTGGAAATCTCTAGGTTGATTATTTTGTTTAGGTTTCCCTCGGGTATCTCTTATAAATCTCAGTCTAATTTCACAGCCAGGTTCAGGGCTAACTCCCTGGGGGCACAGGTCACCTGTCCCTCTGATTGGCTGCCTTATTAAAAAGAAAACCTCTCTACTGCAGGGGAAGCTTTGAGAAAGCCACATCCAGAGAGAAGGCTGTCTACTTCCTGTTGGTCTAAAACTGCTCCCCGCTCTACTCAATACCATGTGTGGGCAACTGCGGATATGGGTGTGCACCTTGGGGAATTTGTCAGAGTTCTAGAAGACAGAATTTCTAAAAAGGAAAATCAAGAAGATAATTTTGTAATGGCCTATTTGAATCAAAATAAAAGGAATGATAACATGAAAATGAACAGGGTCTAGGAATCTAGTTTAGAGCAGATTTGCAATGAAGCTTTATGAAGAACAATTTTTTAAAAATGTTTCTTTATTCATTATTTTATGTGTATGAGTGTTTTGTGTAAGTATAAGATCCGCATGCCTGCTACCGGGAACGAAATAGGCATTAGAACCTTTTGAATGGGAAATAGAGAAGTTGGTGAGCCATCATGTGAGCACTGAGAACCAAATCTGGGTCCTCTGCAAGAGCAACAAGTGCTCTTAATCTCTGTCATCTCTCTAGGTCCTCAGAGTAATCTTGATTGTGATAAGTAAGCCCCAAGATGGGGACATTTTGAATAATTTAAGGAGTGCCCCCATGGAAGGTGAAGTAGACACAAATGAAGGCAGGTGAAGGCATTTGGTCCCTGCTGCAGGTCCTTTCAGGCTGGTCTCCCAGTGGCTCTAGAAACATGAATGGCACCATGCGGTCCCACCATGAAGCAAGACGGCTGGGCTTTTGTGGTTTCCTTCCAGTCCATCGTTGCAGAAAAAAAGCATCACCTCTCAAGGGAGGAGTTGAGGGCAATTCCTTGGAAAAGGCAGTAGCTGAGAGTTCATGAGCCAGTGTGACTGCCAGCCAGAGATGAGCAAACCCACAGAGCCAAGAAGATCTGGTTGGGGAAAAGACACATCCACAAGAAGGAAGATCCGTGAAATGCTGTCTGGATTTGTCTGCGAGGGTTCCCAGAGAGGCTTGCCCTGTGGGACAGTGGTTGAGGGGAGTGACGCCTCCAATGTGAGTAGCCCCATTCAACAGCATGACAGAAAGCACACTCCACGTTCTCCAGCCCTTCAGTATGGCCCATGGCAGTGAGTGTCTGTGGAACAGCTCCACACCTTCGTTTTGAGGCTGTAGCATTAATCTTTCTTGTTCCCAGGCTTCAATTTCTCTGAGCATGGAGACTATTCTGTTTCTGGCTCTGCAAGGTGTGAATGATGACTGCAAGACCCTGTAGTCTCTGACTAGGCCATCCGATCATTTGTTCCCTTCCCATAGAGAACCTGGCTATTACCTGAGGGAGCTGGGGGGGGGGGGGATAGCTCAGGTAAGAAAAGAGCCAGCGGAGCACTTAGCAGCAGGGAGAGCTCTTCAAGGATAAAAGTTAGCTGAGTTTGTGAACCTGGGTGGGAATGTGAACGTGAGATGAACCGTCCCCGGAGAAAGCCAAGACCTGTTTGGATTTTCAAGTTATGTGGGAGACCATTACCAACTTTTAAGCAGACAGAATTGATAAATGACTAAATTTAAGGGGGGAAAAAAAAAAAACACTTGAAGGTCTCCTGTGGAAGAGAAGGCAAAAAAAGCAAGAATAGACGCAGGAGACCATTTGCTTTAGCTTTTGGACTAGGGAAAGAGCCCCCCTCCGCACCCCCTCCTCCCATAAAAACTATAAATCGCCAGCGAGTCATGAAATACTTTGAAGAAAATGCTGACCAAGTTTCATGATGCATTTTATGGTGAGCCAATGGAGAGAAAAGGAAGCAAGGCTATCTTCCTGGATTTTGGAACCTGTCTAGGTGACACTACTATTTAAGATCTTGGGTTGATAAAGAGCACAGGGGCAGGGGTTCAAATGTGGGGATAATTGTACTTGCTAAGAGATCTTTGCTTACCAGACCTATAAGTGAATAGGTTACTAAACATGCTGGCTAAAATGAGCCTGAATCTCAGTGGTTAGATTAAGAGCACAAATCTCATCTGCCAGTTGATGATGCTTAGGGTCATAGGAGATGGGGAGATGTATCAGAGTATTTATAGAAAAGCAATGAAGGTCTAGGATTCGGCACAGCTTAGATAGAAGCAGAGAGCCAGTCATGAATACAAGAAAAAGATGGGTGGGACAGTAGAGGCAGACCTGTACCCGACTAAGTGTCTTCCCTGTCACCCTTTCATCCTGGTATGAGAGCTAAGGATGAGAATGGGGTCCCTCTATCTCCAGGAAGGACCCCAATTAATATGAACCTGTCATCCCTGATTATGAATATTTGACTTTGTAACCTTGACTGACATTAATAATGCTTTAATTCCCTTGACCGTAGAATACCATTCTAACCTGCACCAATAAATGTGAAGCTAACAACTTACTTTGCTTTGTTGAACAAAAGTTTGTCAGATTGCTGACTGTCAGAGAGGAAACAGCTTTCCCTAGAGAGGAACGCAAACTACTCTGTTGCTATTACCAGCACACTTATGGAGGAAGCTGACTTGTAGATGGCAGAGCCTATGGTACCATCGTGGAACTGTGGGACGGTCTATGGGTCAAGGGCACTTAGACCCCAGGCTCTCAATCTGAAGAACTGGCAGGAATCTAGCTCCTCCCCTTTGCAGTCTCTGGTGACCACAAGCCACAGCAAAACTTCACCCCTCCCAAAGGCAGGCACAGCCACGATGTGGCAGAACTGCTTACCTAGAGTTACAACTAAGTCCCTGTTCCCCGTAATATGTTCCAAACACCCCAGGATGCAAATGGGGCTGTTCCAGTATTCCTGTCTTAACCAATGGCTCCTGTCCCTGGGTACTAAAGACCCTCTCCCACTTCTACCCTATAAATGTGATCACCCTTGCTTTAATAAACTGAGAGATGTTCCTCTGACAACCTCTCCTGAGAGTCCTGGTCTCACATTCATAGGCTCTTAGTCTTTTGATCTGGGACCCACCTGGACATGTTGACCCACGGATGTGTGCTTTTCTTTCCAGGAGACTAAGCTAGCAGCTGATAGCTTAGTCACCTGCCAGGGAAGAGAAACAGAACCCCGAGAGAACCCACAGCAGCCTATCATGCTGTAGTGTCCAGATCAAACACTATCTCTGTCTATCTTATGTTACTTCTCATCTTTCCTTACGTGTTTAGTGCAGCACACCCCACTTATTTAAGCCAGACTTCAGAGTGGTCAGTAACCATCAGTCCACCACTTCCTAGCTGATGCAGACTAATTGGAGTTATTTCAGAAAAGAGACTTTGAACTCCGTATCTGATGTTATTGAAGGTTGTCTGAAGGAAGGCAGAAGCCAATGCTTGAATTTTAGTGTGGTTGTGTCAACGACCTTGATAATCACCGTTCCTCCCATGACAAAGTAGTTCAGAGATAGTCTGTAGTACCACACAAGACTATCCACGTTTTGGAGGCGTACTACTTTTAGCTTGGATGTGAAATGTCTCCCATAGGCTCATTGTGAACTCTTGGTCCTAATCTGGTCCTTTGCTTTAGAAGACAAGACTTTGCCGACTGCTGAAGTACATGACTGGCGTAGGCTTTGAACTTCACTCACTATTGCTTCCTGACTACACATGCAGAGTGATCAGCCACTTTCCACCATGGCTTACTTTTCCAGAGATACTGGACTCTTTCCCTCTGGAACTGTAAGTCCAGTAAGTCCAAATAAACCCTGGTCCCTTAAGGTGCTTTTTTTTTTTTTTTTTTTTTTTTTTTTTTTGGTCAAGGTATTCTATCACAGCAACAAGAAAAGAAACTAACAGGAATCTAAATCCAAACTTGAGAATTAGATCTTTTCTAAAAGAAACACGATTCAATACACATTTCTGCCCAACATCCACTCAGATTCACATTAGCACATCAGAGAGTTTCACACTTAAACTCTACAGCTTTTGTGACACTTCTATTTCTGATTTTAGTGTCTGAACCTCCAGAAGTAAATGACCCACTGTCTGGTTTTCCAAGAATCAAGAAATGGTGCCAGGGTTGGAGATAGCTCAACAGTGCACGGTGCTTCTGCTCTTACAGAGGGCTGGAGTTTGCTTCCCAGTACCCTCACTGGGTGGCTCACAACTGCCTGCAGTCTAGCCCTGTGGACACACACACACACACACACACACACACACACACATGAATGTACAACAGATCCTTAAAATGAGATGTGGCTTGCCACAAAAAGGTCATGAAATGACTGTGTCCTGTGTAAGAGAAGTTATCTGGTAGAAGTCTGCTCTTTTCTAATGAGAGACAAAAAGGGAGCGGTGGACCCAGAAGGGAGGGGAGATGGAGAGGAACTGGGAGGAGTAGAGGGAGTGGAAACTGTATTCACGATACATTGGATGAGAACAAAGTTCTATTTTCAATAAAAGGAAAAAATGAAAAGGGGTGGGGAGAAGACAGGGCACCTGGTTCTGCACCTACCCAACTTAAACTTGGACTTGAAAACAATTAACAAGCTTATAAATCCAGAACCTCAGAAAAGTAGATGCAGCCTACATCTGAGAGGTCCTCAAGACTCCAGGAAAGGCATTCTTACCAGAAACAAGTGCGTAGCTGGGTGTTCCTAAGCAGGGAAGATAGCAGTCCAGTAAGATTTCAGATTACATCCTTTAAGGCATTGAAACCACAGTATTAGATCCCAGTACTTTGTCTTTCGAAAATACTGTTTCCAGAAGATAAGACCCTCCTTCTCTTTATTTGTACCTGCAAGGCAGGTATTCTACCATGAACTGTAGCCACAGTTCCTGGAAGGCATTTTTTCAGAGGTTCATTTGAGGAATTATGAGTCAATCAATCTCAGTGCCTTCATCTGCCAGAGTTAAAGTTAAAACTTTAAAAAACTAAAGGAATAAAAAAAAGTTAAGAACAAGAAAACTCTTCACAGTGTCTAAAGCTACTTCTCCTCTGCTGTCACTCACACCAGGACACGCCCTTCCTCACAGCCATTTCCTTCTTGCCAACACCATCTCTGTGTTTTTATTTTTCTATGCAATGAGAGGAGAATAGGAGTCTGCCCATCCTCTGTCCACCTGTCTCCTGAGACTCATGGCTCCCCAGATCAGAACCAGTGAAGCCTCCCAGGTACAGACTACAAACAGCATATCCTGCCTTTGCATCATCAAAGGTGAGTTTACGTAAAACAGAAAAAAAAAAGTCTCACCATTGAAGATGGCGGAAAGTATATTTATGGACTCAGTTTCTTATGTCAAATAACTATCCGATTCTAAAGCTGACTTTGAATCTTCTACCACTTTTCTCCTTTCGAGTTATTTTTGGACAGTTGATAAGTACCTGCTGGACACAAACCATGCCAATCAATAAAATAAAATGCATAGAACTCAAGCTTGTGGATAGATCTCTCCCTGTTTTCCAAACCTACTAATTTGCTTGTTGATTTCTCAAGCCATTTGCTCAATCTGGGGGACCATATTGTGAATATAAATACACCATTCTTTACCATGAACAGGGTCATTCTAATGTGTTGGTAGTGGCTAGTAATCAAAAGTAGGTAGCTACACGATATATTTTTAATTCACCCTTAATACCTGCAAGAGAACTATTTAAACTGTAGAAGTAATTATGTGCCTCATCAGGACCATTTCAGGAAGAAAAAAAAAATTGCAGATTTGGGGTATGTACTCTTTCGCTCAGAAGAGTGTGTGTGTATGTGTATGTGTGTGTGTATGTGTGTGTGTGTGTATGTATGTATGTATATATATATATATATATATATATATATATATATATATAATAATTTAACTTTCCTAAAAATTTTCATGTCACTAAATCTTTGTGTCATCAGGTACTCACATCTAGTTTTATATTATACTGAGACTTCAAATAAATGTTTATTGATAAAAATTTTAAAAAAGAAAGAAAAATAATTGTCCTGGGAAATTCATAAACGTCTGCCAGTCCTACCAAGTTGTACATCATAAGAGACTATGAGTACAGTGCACAAGAAGAAAACTCTGGCAGGAGAGGTGACTCAGCAGTTAAGGACACTGGATGCCCTTACAGAACACTGGAGTTCAGCTCCCAACACCTGCGTGGGAGTGCGCAACCATTTGTAACTCCACTTCGCAGGGGATCCAACGCCCTCTTTTGACTTCTGAGGCTCTCATGTAGTGAACATGCACACCTACACAAAGCATACATATACATTTTTTAAAAGTTTACTAAGCTCTGAAATAGCAGGATAATATATTTCGCTTTACTAAATTTCTTTTTCTTAAAGGGATGGAAGTTGGATGGGTAGAGTGTTTTTTGTTTGTTTTTGTTTGCTTGTTTGCTTGTTTGTTTGTTATTCACTTAGGAAAGCAAATGGGGGAGGGGTGTCCAGTGGGGATGCCAGCTAGTAGAGGCACTTGCTGGCAAGCCTGTCTACCTAGGTTTGATCCCTGTAGCCCACGTGGTGGGAGGAGAGAACCGACTCCCCAAGTTGCTCTCTGACCTCCAGTTATGCATGGTGGTATGTACGTATACACAGGTAATATATAAATGAGAAAGAAATCTTAGAAAAATGAAAGGAAAACTATACTTTGACTTCAGTATTCTTATATGTCTTCGGCACCAAATACCACAATGAAATAAAAACCTACTTACTTCAGGTGATTAATAATCCTATTTAATGAGGGCCCTTCATGGAAATATTGTCAAATAAATACTCACAGAGCTCACACATTTTTTTGTTGTTGTTGCTGTTCTGCACTGATCAAGACACACACAAGACTTTTAACATTTACAACCTTATTTTAATTTTTCCTTCTCTTAAATCCACTTTAAAAATTATTTTTGACAGTTTATTATGTGTATACAACGTACTATATAATTCATCCACTATTTTTCTCTCTTGTGTCCTTGTTGCTCCTTTGAACCCTTTATTGGGTAGCTTTTCCCAGTCTCTCCCTGGGGAATCATGGCTTTTGCTTGGGGTTTTCTTGTCAGCGTAGTACCCAATCTGTGATTCAGTAGAGCTAGGTCATTCTGTAGGTTTCCTTTTATATTTTGGCCCTCCCCGATAACTTGACCCTCACAGAAATGTGTGCAGCTTGGCTTTGTCTGCCTGACAATTAAGGTTTGCCCTTTTCTGTTGGCAAAGTTTGCCCAGTGGTACTTCAAGGATGCCATGGAAGATGTTCGATATCCTCGGAGTTGAGAACTAACCCAGCTTTGGGATTTTGTCCTGCGTATGATGGACTTCTTTTGATATTTCACTCACTGGGTTATTCTTTCTACTTTTCCACTTTACTGATTCTCTCAACAAACTTTTTTTTTTTCCATTTTTGATAATGTGTTTGTCAGCTTCCCATCTGTGACAACATATCTGATAAAGACATTGTGAAGGAGGAAGGCTGGGTTTCAGCTCCTGGTTTCAGAGGTTTCTGATGCCACAACCATTGCTCCCCAGCCTCTGTATCCCACTCCAA
Source organism: Cricetomys ansorgei (assembly GCA_026225945.1). Taxonomy (NCBI): domain Eukaryota; kingdom Metazoa; phylum Chordata; class Mammalia; order Rodentia; family Nesomyidae; genus Cricetomys; species Cricetomys ansorgei. The sequence continues at coordinate 2,693,939 of JAMJFZ010003970.1, forward strand.
CCCTCTAGCCTGGTGAGAAGCAGTTACCTGCAGAGGAGGCATTGTCAGGCCAGACAGAAGATTCCAGCTGCTAAAGATGGGTCTTTCTGGTCTCTCGGAAAGACCTCAATCAGAGGAGTTGAGCATAGAATCTGCGCTTTTAACTTCTGCAAATATGGACATTTATGCAAGCTAGATTCCTTTCCTTATATTCAACATCCCTGAATCTTGATCACTGAGAAATGCTGTAAGCACTGGGTCTGCTGTTTCCTCCTGGGATAGATGCTCACGCCTCTCCAATGTCGTTTCCTCCTCTTCCACGTACAACTCATCTCAGTGTGACCTTTTGATAAGCTTAGGACCACAGTGATATGTTCTGTTTAAATACAGAAGAGCCCGTACTTAAAGGTTTGATTAAGACAGCTGGCTTAAAGTTCATCCATTTTTCAAGCCCACTTGATGTGAATGATATCCCTTGTAAAGTAATACACTCAAGAGAAATCTCACAATTAGCCCTTTTAGCTCATGGGTGTCTTGTCTTTTCTAAACAAACAAAGCTAGAATGAAAAGAAAAAATTGAGACCCCACAGAGAGAGAATATTTTGCACCTTAGTGTTGTCCCTGATTACTCATTAGAAAGAAATGGTAATTGATATTTGAATTTATGAACTAAGTTAATATTCTTTGAACACCTTCTAGTGACTGGGAGGTAAGCCTGAGCTTCAGTGCAGAATCACCAAGGTCAATCATCCATGGTCCCCTACTAGGTCAGACAGGTAGAAAGAGTGTGGCTTGAGAAAAGAATCTTTTTGGTGCCCCCCCAAAACAAATACCTCATCCATGAATCTGGGGTACTAAGAGGACCCTCACCATCAAAGTTCTGGGGAGAAGTGTAAGAGTATGCATAAAAAATCTAGGGCAGAGCCTGGCCTACAGTGGGTTCTAAATAAATGAAGCCCTTTAGAATAAAGCAGGATTATGCTTGGGGGAACTCAGTGCTAGTAAAATGTTTCTTGGCTTTGAAGGTCCAGCAAACGGGGCTTGAAGGCCATAAGGAGGGGGTCGAAATAAATTGTTCCGGAGGAATTTCAAACTTTATCAGCTGAGTCTGAGTGAGAATAAGGGGTCTGAGAACAGGATTTGATAAAATAGGAGAGTGAAAACTATTAGGAACACTGAGTGGGCAGGAAGGACGTTTCGTCTGAGAAGACCTCCTCAGAACAACTGCCGTGAAGAGCAAATCCACTCCTGGGTGGGACGGCGATCTTCACTCTCCTAGTGTCTCATTTTCTGAGCATTCTCTTCCCAGTTTTCCAAGTGAGAAATAATGCCATTCACTAAGCCATATCTTCATTATGCTTGCTAGAAAAGCATTTAACAACAAATGGGAGCTCCATAAATCAGATAACGGGCGTGAAGTCACACAGGGAGAGAATAAAAAAAAAAAAAAGAATCGGGCATTTTCAGTGTTCGGAACACTGATGCTGATTAACTGGATTTCCACTATACATCGTAGGAATTGATCTCTTAGACATCAGCTCCAAGTACCGGGATGCTTGTGATTTGACACTTGGCAATAGCAGAAAGTATTTCTCCAGAACTGACTAATTTTAGCTGATTCCACACAATGTAGAAAAGCAAACTACATTTACCTTCAATAAGCAAGTGTGTTTAAAGTACATGTTTATATGTGCATACACAGAGCCAGGTTACTCAGATGGGGACGACGGAAGCACACCAATTCATGCTCAAGAACGAAGCCACAGAGAAACAGTACTCTTGCGTTAGTAGCCTAAGGGGTCAGGAAAGTTATCTTCATCCCCCAAATCACCCTTCTACTTTCTCAAGCTATTCTGGAAATGCTAGAAAAGCCTACCTTACTATCGAAAAGTTTTGTGAACAAGTATTTCCATCATCTCTTGGTATGTGTCTGTAGAACTGTCAGTATGAATATCTGAACTAAATTTTGGATAGGAGGTCCATTCTTCTCTGGAGGGGGGTTCGCACAATTTTATACCTTTATATAACATTATTTCACTGTAAAGAATACCTACATATGACTTCTTTTTAAAGTAAGATTTAATTTTTTCTTTACTTATGTATATGTGTATGGCTTCAGAGGCCAGAGAGGGTGTTGAATCCCTGGAACCTTGGAGAGACACCAAGTTGGTGCTGAGATCTGAACCTAGGTCCTCTTGCAAGACAGCAAGAGCTTTTGGTCATTAATCCATCTCTTCAGCTCCATACAGCTCATCTCTTGCCCTAGATATGTGGAGACTGCATCTGAAGCCTTACTGTAAACTATTTCCATGCTGTTTAGTTCCCAACAACAAAATGATCTCTAATTATGCAACTCAGTGGCCACTTCCCTACCATGGCCCACGGGCCCTGCAGAAGATTGGTCAGCTCGCTATTGCTCTTCGTTGGTTCTGTTTTATTGAATTTTGATGCAGGTGTATTCAAAGGGTGACCTATTCTTGCAAAAAAAAGCAGCGTGTGTGATTTAGGTTATATCCCAACAGTAGCTGCCTGGATTACAGATTAAGCCAAGTCAGAAAGAGTATCTGAGTCATCCATTTCCAGAGTAAGGAGTGTGATAAATGGGGAGACTGGTACCGGGATGAAAGCAGTGCCCCCTCCCCGCCCCAGGGACCGTGGTGCAGTGCAGTCATTTCTTTCCGCTGTCAGGCTTGGTGTTAATTTTGTCTGCATTGTCAGCCAAGAGCAGGGAGACATAGGAAGATGAATTATTGATTTTCACTTGCCTTTGATTGGGGAGCAGGTTTGCGGCTTATTGCCCAGTAACTCTTTTCATCTTCAAGGTAATAAATACGAACATCCATTCAATTTATCTGCTGTAGTTAGCGCCCTTGTGATAAGTTGTATTTTTAAGACAACTGTTTACTTGTTAGACTCAGCCAATGGAAAGCTACACTTAAACAGATTCTTTGAGCACATCAAAGTTTAAGAAACAGAAATTTTTTAAAAAAGGCAATGGACAGTGGCTGGTGAATATGGTGTGCGTGTAAGATTTCATATTTGAGTCGCGCAAACCTGAGGATCGAAGAGTCTTCTGATAAGAAATAGAGCTGACTGTGATTGAGGGATAGGTTTCCTTGATCAAATTCAGTTTCCCAATTGTCTGGTCTGGCTTTAATTATGCTAATTCTCTGGGCTTCCGTGGTTTCCCCATTTTGTCAGCTCCCCTTGAGGAAAGGCGACACCCCAGTGTTTCTGAGCCAAGCTGCACTGCCCTAAAAGCACGCTCCCTGAATACTTTTGTTCGGCCGTGTCCATGCGGTGCTGAAGAGCTCTTATGCGTTCCTTCCATTTGCTAAGGAGACAATGCTTTCAAAGAGCAACTTCGGTAGCTCTTGGCCACAAAGTGGACCCCTCGCTGCTCAGCAGCTGTTTGAAAATTTCTGGTCCAAGGCTGCACGATGATTTGATTTTTCAGGATTTTTTTTTTTTTAAATGAGGGTGGTGGCAGACTCTCAGCTTCAGAACAGTGTCCTGTCTAAAATTGGCACATTTTACCAGAAGTCTCATAATTCAAAAGCATTTCAGTATGTTCTTCAGACAAAAGACACACTCTCTTCTTCATATAGATGAAAGGTCAGGTGCACCAAATTGAACACAAACATACAAAAGCCCCGTATCTGCTAACTCTTTTTATTTTTTTTAAAGCATAGATCCCACAGGTTATACCTTTGCTTGAGAAATTTTCTGGGGAGAAAGTCTAATTAAGTACAAACCATACTCATTAAAAATTAATTTTCTTAAAAAAAAAAACTCATGGGTAAAAGTAATTACATGTCAAATTCCCAATTATTTCAATGATTGGGGCTTATTAAACATTTATATGTTTAGTATGGATGACACAAGACCAAACTCTTCAAAATGTTAAAAAGCCATTTTTAATTAATTGCTTACCGGTGTATAGGACAGGTATCTATAAATTATGAAATCAAAGGCATGAAAATGAAGAAACAAAATGAAGACAAAGTGTTGGTCATAGTCAAGGTGTCTGTGGGTTAAACAGAATACCATTGCGTCACGTTTTATGTAAGCCTGTGGAAGAGCAAAATCTATAGACGAGGCATAAAAGATTTTCAAAGTAAGGCATCAAAGCACACCACCAGAGAAAACCACATAAGCTAAAGATAGGCACGAGAGGACGACAAGCAGAAAGCCTCTACAAACCAGCCAGAAAGCAACTAATCAATCAGCAGTGGCAAGTCATCATCCACCAAAAATTGCTTCTCATGCAAACGGATTCAATTTTTAATCAAAAAACCATAAAGTGAATGAATGGATTAAGATGTGGCACCCAATATGTTTCTTACAGGAGACACCCCGTGCCTTTCTACAGAAGCCAGTGTGGGTGTGAGAATGGAAAAGATTTTCCACACAGGTGGAAAGAGAAAGAATGAAGAATCTCAGATCAAATAGACTGTATGCCGACATGGACAAATGGAGATGAAGAAGACTGTTCTATAGTAATGAGGTCAATCTTTCATATGCGTATATGTGTACCCAGCAGTAGAATGCATAAATATGAAACAAATGAGAGAGAGAGAGATGATAGATAGGTAGATAGATAGATAAATAGATAGATAGATAGATAGATAGATAAATAGGTAGATAGATAGATAGATAGATAGATAGATAGATAGATAGGTGATACATAGAGTATTCCTTCACCACCCTGCTCCCAACAATGGACAGCTTACCCAGATATAAAATCAATAAGGAAACATTGGCCTTAACATATCCTTTAGACCAGAGACCAGCAGACACATACATATGCACAGCGCCATTTAACAGCAGTAGAGCACGCACACTTTTCCAAAGCTTATCAACCAGGTTCCAGGATGGAGCATATGTAAGAACACAAACAAACACAATTTAGAAAATTTTAAATTATCTCATTTTCCCTCTAACTTTTAGTAGAGGGAACAAGAAATAAGGAACATAACTTTAGGAAATCTGTAATTACGCGGAAACGGAGACGAAGCACCAAACAAGAAATTAAAGGGGAAAGGCAAGAGGAGACTAAGAAACATCTTAAGACAAAATGGATGCACACTTTGTTAAAATGTCACATCTGGAGCAGTTCTGAGACTGAGACGGATGTTTAAGACAATGAGTATCTTCGTCCATAACAAGAAAATTATCAAATAAAATAACATCCCTATGGGTCAAAGAACTAGAAAACAAAGAAAAGATAAGTCCAAAATTAGTAGGAAGTCAGAAATAGTGAAGTGGATGTCAGAAATAACGAAACAAAGGATAGGAAAATAACATAAAAGGTCAATAAAACTAAAAATCAGATTTTGAAAAGATAAACCACCAAAAGTATAGATATTCTAACAAAGAAAACCCTTTTAAAACTCCAATAAAATCAAATATGAAAAAGAAACACTGTACCACACAACAAAATACAAAGGACAATGAGAAAAATCTTAGAAAGAAGTTCTTGCTAAACGTGCAATCAAGCATAAATACACAAATGGCTACACACACAGCCTACCATGGCCTATTAAGAGTAAACAAACAAACAAACAAAAAACAGAGTGAAGAGACTAATTCAGTTGTGTAAAAAGTACTCCACCCAGAGAAGGCAAGGAACAGATGGTTTCTGTGCTAAGTTCTACCAAATACTTAAAAGAAGTAAGGCTCACCCACTCAACCTCTTCCAAAGACCCATGAAGAGTTAGTACTGATAAAGGCACCTTGTAAGGCTGACATTGACCTTGTATAAAAGCTGAGTAAGGGCAATGCCAGAATAGGTCAATATCCCTGATGAACTCATATGTAAAAAAATGTCAATAAAATACAAGCAAAAGAGCTCAACAGCACACGAAGAGAATCGTTTATCACGGTCAAATAGACTCCATCTTTGAGATGCAGAGATGGTTCAATAATTTTTAAGTCACAGGAAGGAAGCCAACAGCAATTGCTTGTATCAGTGGATTACAGAAGGCATATGAAAAAAAAATCAACATTTGTTCATGTGAGAAAAAGAAAACCACGCCCTAGGCAAATGGAGCATAGAAAGAAAATGGCAGTGCAATTTGGGTACCATTAGGCCTTGCTTAATATCAAATGCAAAGGTTAAAATGGAAGACACTCCAAGATCAGAAACACAGCAGTGATGCTGACTGTTTCTACCTCCACTTAACACAGTGAAGAAATAAAAGGCTTCTAAGACGCCAGAGGAAGGACCAGAGCCTTTTGTTTGAACATAGAAACCCCAATAGCTCCATGAAAAGATAATGTTAAAACTGATAAATTCAGGGAAGTTGCAGAATACAGAATCCACATACAAAAATCAGCACGAATTTTTTTTTTTTAATGAATATACTCAGAATAACCCATCCCTTTAAAAAATCAATAAAATAATCCTGCTCACCACGGTTAAAAAACACTTGGAAAGGCTGAAGTACTGTATACTGATAGTAAATTTGTAATGAAATAAGTAAAAAAAAAAAAAAAAAGGACACATAGAAATGAGAAAAATGTGTCTCCTGTTCAGGGGTTAGAAGTGGCACTGTTGATGACCGATACCATCAGCAGCCTACAAGTTCGGTGCAAGCCTATTGTAATCTGAACATAATTTTTCACAGAAATTAAAAAAAATACTAATTTCTAAATTGAATATGGAACTCTCAGAGATCCTGAACAGACAAGGCCACGCAGAGCAGAAAGAATAAAGCAGAGGCAGCACGCGGTGTTATTTCTAAATATTCCATGAGCCCGTAGTCATCAAAAGAGGTCAGAACAGAGTAGAAGAGGCCCAGAATAGTAAGTTCATGAATTTATGGTCAATTGAGTTTCAACAAATATGCCAAGGCATAAAACAGGAAAAAGAAAGTCTCTTTGATAAATGATGCTGTAAAAAACTATATATCCACAAGCAGGAGTCAAAGTCAGTGTCTCACAGTATATGTAAAATTGAACACAGAGTGTATTAAATACCTTTAATAACAGAAAAGTCTGTGTCACTGGTTGAGGTAGTTTTTGTTTTTTTTGTCAAGATTCGTATCTCATACATAACAAAGCACACCCAGGCGAATGGATTATATCACACTAAAAGTATCTGTGCAACCAAGGAAGAAACTTCCAGAGAAAAGAGACTATCTATGGGTAGGAAAAATTTTTTTCCAACTTTGCACCTGATACCAATTAACTCTTAAATTTGTAAGCATGGCACTGATGGCCACGAGGACCTCAAAGGCACAATAGCAAGAAAAAAAAATCAACTGAGAAACAGAGCCTAAATAGATATCTCAAGAGAGAGTCTACAAATAGTTAATAGGCATGTAAAAACAAGCCCCCAAACCATCAGAGAAATGAAAGCTGAACTCATACCTACTAGAATGGACTATATTAGAACGCAGATGAGGGCTGGGGAGATGGCTCAGTTGGTTACATAGTCACCATGAGAAGGTGATGCTCAAATCTCCAGCATCCATGAAACCCTGGTAGAGTAGAACAGACTGGCACCCGATCCAGCCTCCAGTGAGTTCCAGGTCCAGAGAGAGAGAGACCCTGTCTTAAAAACTAAGATGGAGCATGTTGAGGAAGATCCTGATAACTAGTTCCCGATCGACAGAGGCAAACATACCGGTGAACACATCCATAGATACACATCGTGCACGAATATATAATAAAGATGCCACGTAATCCAGCCATCCTCCTACTAGCTGTATGTCTGGATGAAATTTAACTAGTTCATTGAAGAGATATCTGCACTGCACTCCAGCTCTGTCTACCAAGATCTGGGATTGTCTTCGTTCTCCATCTGTGCACCCATAGATGAAATCAGTGGCGTTTACAGACAGAGGACGCATGTGTGTGCGTGTATGTCTATATACACTTAGCCCAAGAAAAGAAGGAAATCCTACCTTTTGTAATGCCGTGACTCCTACTTGAGGGTGTTATATACATTATGTTACATGAAATAAGTTGACCTCAGCACAACAAATGCCACATGACCTCACTCGATCCCACAGAACCACAAGGCAAATCAGTAGTTTCCAGCATCCTAGAATGTTCATGCAAGAATAAGACAGCACTGATCAATGGCTACAATTTTAAGGATGAACTAGGAATATGCTCAAAAAAATCTACTATCCAACATGGTGATTATAGTTACTAAAATGTGTCATTAAAAATCAAAAAGAAAGCCGGGTGGTGGTGGTGGTAGTGGTGCATGCTTTTCATCCCAGCACTCGGGAGGCAGAGGCAGGCAGAGGCAGGCAGATCTCTGTGAGTTCAAGGCCAGCCTGGTCTACAGAGTGAGTTCCAGGACAGCCAGAGTTAAAACGGGGAAACCCTGTCTCAAAAAACAAAAAAGGAGTGGGGAAAAATATCACAAAGAAAATAAAACACTTTGAAAACCAATTTGTGAGGCAGTGGATACATGTTTTAGGTTGTATTATAAAATGTATAAGTTTTTAATCTTCCCATTGTCAAAAAATTCATGTAATCTGGAGTCTGGAGAAATGGCTAAGTGGTTAAGTCTTGTGGATAACTCGGTTCAGTTCCCAGCACTCACAGGGTAACGCAATCCCCCCATGGCTTCAGTTTCAGGGGCGTCAACTCCCTCTTGTTGACACACAGGTTGTGCACAGACATACATGTGACAAATATTCATCCATATAAAACCAAATAGATGTATCTTTTAAAATATATGCGATTCTTGTCTATTTTAAAATAAATTAGTCAAAATGTATCTTCTTACGCACTACAGTTTCTACTTTTCTTTATAATTCATTTAATTTTGGAGAACCTTAGTTGTCATTATTTTAGACAAAAATTATTTCATTTAAGATATATATACTATCTAGCAGATTCCTTTGTGTGTCTGTTTTCCTGGGTATAAATAACACAAAATGTAAAAACTAAAAATTATTCAAGTTCTGAGGTAAAACATTAAAAATAAATAGCACTTTTTGCTGGTGCGTTCAAGGACAGGCTGACTGTATGGAAAGGCAGGATTTTCATGAATGTTAATATTTTCCACACTGCAGAGCAGACCTGCGATCCACAGTGTCTAAAGCATACCTAGTTCATTTGTGCTTTTCCATCTCAGTCCTAAGAGAGAGCAGAGCTACTACTGATGGGCCTGGAAGGGGCCTGGGCTGGGGGACTGAGCAAAAAAGCAAAAAATTAAAAAGGTACGTTTCATTCTATTACTATAGAACAGGACCATATAGGAAAAAGCAAATTGCATATGCTAGATGGGTGTACTCTTACCTCTTCCTCTTCTAAATATATTATTTGTTTATTTAATTTAAAATAGATGTATCTTTGCATATATGCACAGCTTATGTTTAGCTAGGGGCTGTGTCTGGTGTGAGACACAAAGACAAAAAATAGACCCTTTCTGCTTTTAGATGGTTTATAACCCAGTGGTGCGTTAAAAAAAAATGAAAGGACTCTCAGTTTTACAAAGTGATTGGTTTTGGAGAAGGAAAGACAGATGCTATGAAGAATAGTTAGGGGAACATTTGCCGAGGCCTTGGAGTCAAGGAAACTATCTTGAACCTTGTTTGGTGACAGGCTGACCTGAAGGGTTCCATGGAAGTTAGTTAGTTGAAAGGAGAGAGGAGGAGAAAGAAACAGCAAGATGCTGGGCTGAAGGAAGATCTTCACGGCAGCCATCATGACCCATCCTGGCTCGTATGTGTATCAGCGGTTTGACATCAGGCAGTCACTGGTCATGCTTGAATGCCAGCTTCTTCACCCAGAAAGAGGGCGACAATACTTGTCATTGCCGAAAAGTGAGAAACCACATAGCAAGTGACATGGAACTATGAAGTAACAGGAACCCCAAATCTGCCAGTCTTACTGTAACAGGCCGTGTACTGTGAGGTTACTGAAAAGCAGCATAGAATGGAAAGGCCTCGAAAATGCATGGGTGTGGCTAAGTCTGCACCAAAGGAAAGCAGATTTCCAAATCTGATGTCTGACCAATCTGGGCATCCCTGCCCCTTGTGTAGGTATCATCCTCTTCTCCTCTGGGACACTAGCTTCATACCTCCAGAATAAGATGATCCTCTTCTCCGCAGAGTGCTTCTGGATTGTGTATCTTTACTTGAGGTTACTCAAAGAGAGTTTGCCTTCTTCAATCGTAGTCCCAAAGGTCTCAGAAGAGAACCGACCAGGTGTCCGTCCTTGTACCATCTACTCTGGCTGCAGGGTGTGATTGTACCATGCAATGACCTTGACATAAGGGTAGTTTCCAGAAGGGGGCACAAAGGAGAAGGGTTTCAGCTCACGGTCCTCTATAATACTGATTAGGTGCAGGAGCTACCCCACAGTACACACAAAGGTTTGTACACAATGTCCAGTTAGGTAGCAATGATGAAGCTACTACTACTTCCATATCACAGATGAAGAAAATGTATTATTTATTCACACATAGCACACAGCCAGTAAAATGAGAAGCCGGGAAGTCAAATCATCCTTGCTTGCTTAAACTTTGATACTTTGATTCTCACTGACATTTAATTTGATTATTGTATTTTTTTTCAGCAGACTTCTTTGGATGTCAGAATCCTAAACCCCAGAGAGGTGGATAGGACCCAGCCCTGTCTCCCTGTAGAGTTTAGGGTCGACAGAAGTTGCAAGCAATTCTGCCTTGAACATGAAGCCTGAGCTAAACTCAAAGACAGAGATCCTTTAGATGTTGTAGGTCACAGAACTTTGATGAAATTCTATTTCCCACATCTATATTATTCTCTTCTTTCCCACAGAGTATAAAATATCACACCTTTCATGCTAAAAAAGTGAGTTTCACAAGTGCATGCTGATTTTTTCATAACCCTTGTTGGTCGTTCCGCCTAAGCCTATAGATCTCAGCAGAAATTAAAGAGAAGCACTTCTATGGTGCTAAAAATGGATGTTAGGAGATTCTGACAGCATATTTTATCTTCAAGATACCATATCTTCGGTGCTCATAAGGCAATCCCGGATAAAGAAATGGACCAAGTCTGAGCAGGTTAACACGCTTACATCTTCACCAATAATCAATTGCATTGCCCAGTGATGTGCTCTGAATTCCTGAATGGATTAAAATACACACTTTGCCTTTCTTCATCAAATATGAAGAATGTGTATGCTTGCTGCTATTCCTGTAGTGTGAAGGATAGAAGTACATGTGACTTAGCAAAGAAGGGAGGAAGAAGAGCGCAGACCCCTGGGTGGTCCCGTCTGTATTAATTTATGCCCTTGTCCATTCATCGCTGTATTGGTGGAGTAATTTTTAAGGCATAGATAATTGTGACTGAGAAGAGGATACAGCAGCAGCTTTGTTTCTGTGTGTGGCATTTCATTTTAGATTTTTGAAACAAAGAAAAACAACAAGGGATCTACCTGTTTCTGCTATCCAGTGCTGGGATCATAGAAGTATGAAACTGTGACCATTTTCCTATTTTATGTAACCTCGGGGAATCAACTTAGGTATGTGTGCTCATAGAGCTGGTACTTTCCTGACGGAACCATCTTCTCCCAGTCTCTGTTTCTTTTTGAATGCACATTCCTATGTGGTTTTAATCAGTACCATGATACGTGTGTCATGATGAACAGTGTCATGGTTCTCTGTGCTCTTTCTTACATCCTGTCCTTGGTCAGAGTGTGTGGTGGTGCACTGTGCAGCTGCAAATAAAAATACTGAAGGCACAGTTTTCTTAAAATCACATTAAACCAAATCTAGAAGCTTCCAAGTTGAAATGTTACTTCACATACTTCCATAAAGTGCCTTAACCCTCTACCATGGATTGTAAATTATCCTGGAATTTTTCTACTACATCCTGAGCCTGAAACACCCTAACCCTAACCCTAACCCTAACACTAACTCAAAAAGTCAAAAATTTCAATCACAGAAGCAAAAGTTACATTAATTTCTATAAAGAAAAATGCATAGAAGTTTGTAAATAATAAGGAGAACCTCTTTCATTACAGTAGAAGGAAGCCAATTCCTTGGCGGGGGGGTGGGTCTTGAAGAGTTAATAGGGTTGATTAAAGAGGAGCCCCTGTGCCTTAATTTCCTTGCATGTCATATCAGGGAATCGGACTAAATTTCCTTCTGCTCTGAGGCTGAATCAGCCTCCAAATTCAGAGACGGGGTTTAACTTTAGTGGAAAACAGATGTGGCCATAGCTTAGAAATTTCCTGGATTTTACATTCAGGAGGATTGTTTATTCCTTATTCAGAAAGAAAAGATGGTTCGTGGTTACATACTGAAAACAGATCTGGTGGCCAAATGCATTTGGAGAATCTTCCCAATCTTTTTTCAGTATGTTCAATTCAAATCCTCCCCATGACCTGTGTCCTCCTGGGATTTCCGTTGTATCTTTTAATCAAAATCTCAAGTATAAACCACACAAGGACTCCAGGCTTCTCTTTTGATTTGCACAGAGGGACTAAGGAGTTATTTCCTCCCATATGCAACCATTTCTCTGAAGGAAAATATGCTTCAAATTAGGCACCAGTTTAATGAATGAGTGATGAGCTCAGCCCTGTGACTACTCTGTCAACATTCAAGAGTCTGTTCAAAGTGAGAAAACAGGCACGGTACGCAATCATGTCATCCTTGAATTCGCTGTTTTTTGGAAATACTCGTGTTTCAATTTTCCTCTGAGTTAAACCATCATTTCAACTTCATGCTCATTTCCAGGGCAGAACAATGAGCATTAATCGTTGTTTCAGAGACTGGTTTTGGGATGTGGGCACAGTTGTGAGATTTTGCAAGTGTTCGGACTGAGATGTTTTTGAATCAAGCTTTCTAAAAGGGAAAAACATGTTTTATTTTAGGTAAAATAATAGTTCAAATCTTAAAATTTCTTCCATATATTTCTTAATAGTTGATACTTTTTAGAGCTTGTCATAGAAAAGAAATTACTACGGACCAGCTATGTGGGAAAACCAAGGAAGGGAAATTCACACTTGACTCCCTAACCTTGCATCGCCCACGCTGGTAATTTTACAAAAGACATACAATGGGTATGTTTCTTTTTTGCTAAGCTATACCTAGTTTGAGTGGCGCAATTCCACATATGACTATATCATGCCATTATACATACCCAGAACATTCATAACTGTTCCAGATGTGCTTTCAAGTAAATCTAGATGAGAGCCATCCTTTTAGCTTACACAGAATGGACCTTTTGAATTCTATTTTAATTCTTCTCAAACAAAAGTTAACACATATACATACATATCCCCTTTTCCAGCAGAGAGGTTTTATTTATAATTATAAAATTTATAGATATTCCACCACCCCCATTTCTTTGTTTATTCATTCAGAGTTTTTTCTTTTATATTTGGAGATGAAAATGGATCTCCTGCTGGCTTCCAACTCTTGATACTCCTATCAAAGTAATCTTGAGGACTGAGATTTCAGGTGTGAGCAAGTATGCCAGCCTACTGATATTATCTCAAGACATAGAACCTATCTAGCAGTCCTGGCCACATACAAATATCCAAGGTAATGACTGGGATTCAGACCATTCTGAGACTAGTTCTTTTCCCATGCAGTTAACTACTAATTGCTTATCATTCAAAGTTGGACATAACTCAGTTGACTTCATATTACAAGTAATTGGATATGTGGTTTTGGAAACCTTGCCTGTCTTATTCTTTTTCCTAGTATTTTCTGGGTTCTGGAGTAATTTATGCAAAGGGAAGCCCACTGGGGTTATCCTACTGGTAGTAACAATGGGGACTAACAAATAAATGGTGGAGAGAGAGTAAAAGGCCCTTCTTCATTACTGATGCCTTAATCCCCAAAACAGAGTCTAAGAGATTATAAAATATGATGAAAGTGAGATTTGCAATAAAGCTAGCAAACTAGGGATTTTTATAATGAAAATATACCCAGAGGTCTTTGCCTGGAACCATCTCCAGACATGGGCTTTTGATCTGAGCACCCTTACTATTGACTACAGTCTTGTTAAGTTCAGGGCAGCAGGACATAGCACCAGAAGATAAAGACGTCCAGTAAATTATTGAGTAAAATAAGATTTTTCTAGTTTTGGAAACAATTTTAGATCAAAATTTAGAACAGTACGAACAACTGCTATATCATAACACTCTGGTAACGGATCTCTATTAAACTGAGCTGTGGTGGTACACGCCTTTAATCCCAGCACTTGGGAGGCAGAGGCAGGCAGATCTCTGTGAGTTCGAAGCCAGCCTGATCTACAGAGTGAGTCCCAGGCCAGCCAGAGTTACAACAGAGAAACCCTGATGGAAAACAAAGAAAAGAGAAGAAAAGAAAAGAAAAGAAAAGAAAAGAAAAGAAAAGAAGAAAAGAGAAAAGAAAAGAAGTAAAAGAAAAGATCTTTTCATTAAGTGACTCTAATGCAAACATATGGAAGCTATTGAATCCCTAGAATGTTCCACAGCATTTTCATAGTCAAAATCATCTCACTGGGAAGACATCATATTATGTTCTGTGATTTCATACATTTCATGCTATTATGGCTTTCTGATAACAGCCATAGTGGAACCTATGATTAGAAATCAAGTTGTTTGCTGGACTTTAGGCACAAAAATCATCATTACTTTTCCAACTAGTGTGTCATTTTAGTCTGTCAGTAGACATTTTTGAGTGGTTAGTATATTCCAGGCATCAGATAGAAACTAAAGTTTATACATATTTTCGAATATTTTTTTTCCTTCAGTGGCAGAAAAAAGACAAGCCACCCATATAATGTAGGCTGGTGAGTACCGCATTGGAGTGAGCATGTACAATCTAGGAATCTCTGGGGCATATGGGGTTTGGTTCCATCCACTCTCGGGGCTCATGAAAGAAAGCTGGACCAAGTAAATTTTCATGAAAATGACTAAGCAAAAGCAGGGCACCTGATAGAGAAGACTTTGAATAGAAAGAAAAGCATATGTGTACATCAGTAAATAGCTAACAGCTTATGGTAAAGTATGAAGCCAGGCTTCCCAGGTTCGCATCCAAATACTTATTAACTATAGGATCAACTTGCTTCATTTTATTTCTCTATAAAAACAGAATATCAGTTATTCTTAACTGTATCAATGGGTTGAGCAGGTATCACAACCTCTATCATAAACAGAGAACCTGTCTGGAGACACTGTTGTAGTAGCATGGTGAGCAACCATGGGAGATGAGAAAGCAGGGCCGGGCTTCACAGCACCTGTGGGTTAGGAGGCATTTGGCAGTAAATTCATGCAGAGGTGATGAACGACTTGGCCATATACTCTGAGAGGATAATCTTTGTGGGTTTTAGCTTACAGAACCATGGGAATAATTCTTTTACCATTTATAAATGGGGGATTGTGAAAACTCAGACTGTCATTACAAGCATACAGACGTTCTCATTTAAGTTCTATGCATTCTGAAAATCCGGTTGGGAAAAACACGAGATCCAAGAACTTCAGTACAGAAGAATGGGGATGCAGAGTGGGTGAAATGTCTTGAGTTGGCATTGGATACTTCTAAGGACCTCTCTCCTCAGATTGTGTGATTTAACTTTGTAGTGAATTGTTACGTCTAGGGAGAAAAAGGCCACAGGAAGTCACTAAGCAGCTATGAGACGTTTATGACTTCAGAATGACCCTGAGATATGTGCCAGCCCCACAGTGATGATGTCTTCAACAACAGCCAAGTGAATCTTTGAATAGCCCAATCATGATTTCTAAAGCGAGAAGGCAGGAAATGCGTTAGCGCAAGATCAGTTATATTTCTTTCCAAAAAAGTGACTGGTCCCTGGGATGTTGACCTTGACCTTTAAAGCATTTGACATCTGGGTGGATATTTTAGACTCCCTTAGAAATGTGGCCAGTAGTAAAATAAAAACCCAAAAGCAAGCTTAAACCACACTAACCCTTAAAGCAGGCTGCTTTCATCTTCGACATTTATTTATTCCAAGTTTTCCCAAAAAATACAATTGAGAAAATGCATTGAAAATTCAGAGATCATGGTGAGGGGAGGCAAATATTAAGAACAAGGCATAATGAGATACCTCTGTTAAATATTTATCATCTATCCATCTTATTGCATGAATGTCAGTTACCTTCCATGGCTTCCATCAGTCCAGCTAGAAGACTGATTCAGATGAGCAGAATAAAATCTTATTTTCCAACAACATCGACTTGTACTCTGAATAGCAGGCCTGTATGGATGCCATTTGTGAGATAGGGGCTATCTTAGGAGATTGCCCTGCTTCTGTTTGTCTTTGCTGACTACAGAACACTCAGCTGTCCCCTCTTCTGATCCCTTATGGAGCCCCAGTCTCTTTCTTACATTTAACCACCCTCTGGCTGACCTTTTGATTTTTGTTTTTTAATAGAGTGGCTGGAAAACTATAAAAATTAATTACAGTTAACATTTTAATCAATCCTCTGACTAGTCTCCCCATATTTAACCAGAATCTGGAAAGAAAAGATTGCATATTAGTGTGGGTCCCTGTTTCCTGGTCCCTTCCCTGGGATAGTCAAGCTACTGCACACTGACCCAGGCTTGAGGAGGGAAGCAAAGATAGCAATTATCCAGGATCTGAATCGGTCTTGGGCAGAGGCTTGAGAGCAGTAAGAAACAGACTCCCCAGGAGACACTGTCAGTGAACAACTCAGTTTATTTAAGCCAACAGGAAATATATGTACGATAAAGGAGGAAATTCCTTATGTAGTGGTAAGTTACTGGCTAGGGCAGTAATACCAGGAGGTTTCTATTTGCATATGGAGGCTCACAACCAGATACGGGTGGTCAAATGTTATTGGCCGGGGCCTAAGTCTTGAGGAAATCTCCTTTGCATAAGCAGAGGTCTCACAGGGGCCAGGGGAAGAAAACTTATAAGGTCATATATATATAGAGAGAAAGGACAGCCCAGGGCCCTCCTCCAGCTGCAGCGGTTAGATAAACATTAACCAGGCTACATACCCTGGAGAGGCAGGATTTTAACAGGTGCTACATGTCATACGACATGGCAGCATTGGAGGAGCTTTGCTAGCTGTTGGTACTAGCTGGGGTCTGTCAGAATAAGAAAGGAGGAGCAGCAGAATGCCTTCTGCTCTCAGAGTGAGAAATCTGAGGTTCAAAACATGCTTCAACCCCCTCTTAGCTCTAGGCCAGCCCCACACGTTAGTAGCTACACTCACATTACACTGGGCTTCTGGTCATTCACCCAATGTGGTTGCCTGTCACTGCCCCTTCAGGGGTGGGACTACCACTGTTGCCTTATGTGATAAGCACTAGCAAGTCGACATGTTCATACTTACTGTTATTCACAAGTACATTATGTTTCAGACATTGTTCTGGGCACTGAAGGCATGAAAAGTAACAGACACTTAATCTGGAATTCTAGGCTCACAGACTACTAATGGAGGCTGGAAATGATTAACTATAGGATAAGAGATGATCCTTATACTTGCCTGTGATGGTTGAAAAGATGGATTACATCTGTGTTTTGAAAGAATACTCAAAATCTGGAAGAAAAGAGGAACGTTCTACAGAGAAGAATCTAAACTAGATCATCAAGGCTACTGATGACAGATTGGGGCTACAGGCAACAGTAATCGTGAAAGCCGTGATTCCTGGACTCACACCCAAACGTTTATAAATTGTAGGTGATAGGAACTATGGATTAGGTTGCTTAAGTGTGCACGCCTCACTTTATTTCTCCATAAAAACACAACACTGGAGTAATGCTTAACTGTATCAGGTGTTGCAACCTCTAGCACGTACAGAGCTCCTGTCTGGAGACGCTGCTGCAGCGGCATGGTAGACAGCCACGAGACAGCAAGGCTGGGCTTCTCAGCACCGGTGGGTTAGGAGCCATTCAACAGTACATGTCATGGAGGGGTGAGGAGAGCCTCGGCCGTCTACTCTGAAAGGATAATCCTTGTATATTTGTCACTTACAGAATCATGTGAACAACTCCTTTACCATTTACAAATGAGGGATTTTGGAAACCCAGACACCCCACTCCCCTGATTCCAAGCGCAAAGACACACTCTCGGGGCAATTCTATGTGCTCTGAAAATCAAGTTGAGAAGAAACATGAGATCCAAAAACTTCAGTACAGAGGTGATTCAGGCCATATGTCAACCTTTAATCACTGGAATTAACAGGGTGTATTTTTTAAAGTAGTGTGATGAGCTGAAGAGATGACTCCAGGAGTTAAGAGTATTTACTGTTCTTCCAGAAGATCCAAGTTCAGTTCCCGGTAACAGCATGGCAGTTTATAATTGCCTGTATCTCCCGTTCCAAGGACAAATGATGCTCTCTTATGGCCTCCATAGGCACCGCGCATGCACACAACGCACAGACATATGCTTAGGTACTCACCCATATACATGAAATGGAATACACTTCAGAAAAGGAAGAAAGAAAATGATTCAAGTCAGCTACAAAATACATGCCTCAAAACAGATCACAGCATGGAGAACCCTGGCCTAGATACTGAGCAAGTGTAAATCCTTTATAGGTGCCTGATTAATAACTATCTCGTAATTAATAGGCTTATAGAGTAGTTAAAAGAAAAAAAAAATTACGCACCAAGCTACAATTCTGGGTTGTAAATTTTCAGTTGTGTGTGAAATGTGTTAAATAGTGTATGCAATAAAATTCATTTCTGCAAGAACTGGGTCATACATCGCATCTATTTTTACCTCACCTCTCACGTGAACACTTTCCCTCATGATGGAGCACTGCATGTCTTCAGTTTTAGCAGCTGCAGCAGTTTTGGTTTTTTTTAAACAGCTAGCTGGAGCATTATTTTCTGTAGCCCTCGGACATTGATATGGGTTCTTCATTTTCCTGTTCTAAAATGCTGTGAAGACCTACATTGTTTTTTTTTTTTTTTTAGCTAATATTCATTGATAGCTATTATTTTGTTTATACCCACAGGGTAATTCGCAGTAAGAAGTTCTGGATCATTTAAAAACACTGTTGGATTTGATTAAAGCTACGAGGGTCTGGCATGGCTCAGCCTGACCCTTCCTCGGGAACAGGGGCGTGCTACTTGATGTCCAGCGATTCTCAAAAGCTGCTGGACCACGGCTAGGTTCAGCCTCTCACAATGGGAGAAGATGGCAGTTCCTGTGAGGATAAAGTAGTTAGCATGCATTCCCAATTGTTCTGGGACTAGATCCCAAGGCTGGAGGATGAAGAAGTATTGATTCCCTTGTTAGGAGTCTAATGTTGGAGCCAGGACTCTCTTCATTCATGGATTTAATTCCAAATCAACAACTACTCTTTCATTTCAAATCCCACAGCCAGGGAACAAACCAAGATGAATGTCCTAATCCTTACTACAGGCTTGGGATGCTAAAAACGATTCGATATTTCGTATTTTTATTTCAGCAGAAACTTTCATTTATTTCCCATAGTAGGTTATAGATAAAGAAGCAATTCTTTCCAAACTTAGTTCATATACTTGGACATTGGAGGGAGACAAAAAATAATTGCAAATAACTCAAATTAACCATGGTTCTTCCTTCTGAACCTTCCCATTTTCCTTTGGGAAAATATATTTAATTGAAACTTGTCTATGAATGGATGATAGTTATACGGCTGTAACCAAACATTCATTTTTTATTTACTTATTTTTGGAATACAATAAACCAAGCAACCTAAGAGAAGCAAAAAATATGTTTTTAGCACAAGAGAAACTCTGAGAGGTCTCCAAAACAACATGGACTACCACCCATGCTTTTGGTTATCCACCCTAACTACATAATAAGACTCTGCTGCTGCTGAAGACACAGCATGCTTCAGTCGCAGAATTCAGAGGAAGCAAGCTGGGACTGACCTGAAAGCTTCCTTCTTCTTGTCTAACTTTCATATCGCCAAAAGGTGCTATGAACTCTGAATGTTGGGACACCAGCCTTCCAGGCAAGATGTGCCCACCGGTGCAAGAATGGGATAAAAGTTATGGGAGTGACCAACCGATTTCTTTGATTTGAGACCCACTCTATTGTGGAAGTTTATTTTTAGTTGTGTTTAAAATAATTGTTTCTGTGCACTGTTGGAAAAAAGGGATGCATAGGCCTTGGCATTTTGTATTGACTACAGGTGTTGGATTTATGTGGGGGATGTTTGATTGCTTATGATCTGCACATGGTATCAGCAGAACACTGAGGAATTCTGAATCAATAAAAACACCTGAGCTCAGATGCTCGGGATTCCACTGGCAGTATGGTACTGGCCATGATGGTGGTTCCCTCTCTGGCAGGGCTTCCACCTATGAAAATGCCTCGGTATCTCCTTGCTGAGCTGCCACAGCAGGGTACTACTATACCACTCCACAAGAGGGACTCCATGTCAGGTGTGGTAAACCTGGTCAAAAGCCCACAGATTGGGAAGTCACAGGTTCTACCAGGGAGCCTACTACTGATGTTTTGCGAAATGGTCACGTTATCAGACTGTCTAAATATTTATGTTATGTCCGCTTCCATAGACAAATGCTGCTACAAACTGCGGTCAGCAAAGCTTCTTCTGCAGTGGGCAACAGTTAGTGCAAAGGCTCGTAACTGGTCAAAGGGCTGAGAATAAGTGACTGCTGAGTTCTCAGTTCTAAATGAGACATTTATATCACTCTCTACTCCAACAGATACAACAAGGCTCAGGGAACATTCATAAGAATGGGTGGGAAGTAAGAGTTGGCAAATGGAAAGGGATGCTGGGAAATGTCTTCTGAACATGCCTTGACTGTTGTGCCTGTGAGCTCACTACAGTTATGGTCACCTGTACAAAGCAAAGCTGGCAAGACCAGTCAACACTGCAGCAGGCAGCACTAATTGGACACAATGGGAGAAAGAAAAAGGCAGGAAGACAGGAAGGCAGGAAGGCAGGCAGGCAGGAAGGCAGGCAGGAAGGCAGGAAGGCAGGAAGGCAGGCAGGCAGGAAGGCAGGAAGGGAGGAAGGAAGGAAGGAAGGAAGGAAGGGAGGGAGGGAGGCAGGGAAGGAAGAAAGGAGGGACAGAAGAACAAAGGAAGGAAGGGAGGGAGGGAGGAGAGAGGGAAGAAGGAAGGAAGGAAAGGAGGGAAGGAAGATGGGAGGGAGGGAGGGAGGCAGGGAAGGAAGAATGGAGGGAGGGAGGGAGGGAGGAAGGAAGAAGGGAGGAAGGGAGGGAGAGAGAGGAAGGGAGAAAGAAAAGATGAGAGAAATAAAGAGAAAAGAAAGAAATAAAAAAGGGAAGACATGAGTGTGGGATGTGTTGAGAGCTTGGAGAGTGACCCGATTGAGATGGGGAGTAGTTGGGGTGAATACGATCACTGCCTGACTCTCACTGTGCCATCCATGCTGGCTTGAAACTCGTAATAATCCTTCTGCCTCAGATCCCTATTGACTGAGATTACAGGCCCAAGGCACCATGCCTGGGGGCCATCGAACTGAAATTTTCTAACTAGCCCACTGATCTTGTATTTAACTTGATGTAAAACACACACGGTACTAATTACGGTACTATGAGAGTATGCGCGAATGTGTTTTGGTGAAACCTGTAATCATTTCTTTAAGAAATCTCAACTCCTGGAAAATCATGCCAGCTTCCTCATCTCTGACGTTTATGAGCTGGAGACTACCGGCTGCGTTAGCGGTTTACAGCCGGGGCAGGGTGGCCTCCAAGCATCGGAGTGTGCCAGTGCTCTCTATAAACAAGGGTAGCAGTCAGGCCTTGCTTCCTTCCAGCTTGTTCTATGGCACATGGCTGGAGGCAGAGAATAGGATGCCTTGACATTTGGCCCCGGGAGTGGAGGGGAATCTCATGAAACTATTTTCTTTTGTTTTGTCTGTTTTTAAGTGACAGAAGCAGCCTGCTGCTCAAAGAACACTAGTTAGAAAAGCAAGCCGAGTATCCCATTAACTCCTGCAGTAATGAGTTCAGGGCAGTGCCCTCAGCTGTTCAATAAGAACCTCCTGAAGATGGAGGTTGCCATGGCAACAAGAGCCATTCACAAGGAGTGAGGCCAAGGCAACTTTCTGCAGAGATGCAGGGGGATGTGAAGATCATTTGGCCTTGGCCTTGGGGAGCTCAGAGCAAACTGGGGTGGTCCAGTCTCCAGCTGTGGCCCTGCAGGCTCTGCTCAGCTTGCAGTGCCCTGGGGAACCAGCTGGAAGGAGGGAGCCTATCCTGGCTACCTTGGGGTCTCAGGGGTTCACCGGGACTAGAGATGCAGCTAAAATGATAAGGAAGACTGCAGATTGAGGCAGTGAAGGCCTTTCTTGCCATGTTCCATTTGCACTTTGTGCCATTCGTTGTGCACGCAAAGCAGAAGCATCTTTGTCTGTCAGCCTGAAATCCCAACACTCTGGAGGCTGAAGCAGGGATATCGCCCTGAATATGAGGTCAGCCTGGGCTACAGAGGAAGGCCCTCTCACAAAAAGTAAGACCAATCAATCACCACCACCACCAAACCGCAAAAACCAACAAACAAACAAACTGAAAAAATGAACAAAGAAACCAACCCTGACAATCCACACAGGCACTCACATGAACCTGATCCTCAGGGTCTTTATGGACCATAACTCACTCATCAGTGTCTTCACTCCAGGCTGCAGAATGGTGCCGAGCAGGCCAGGTAGTGGCTCCTTTATTAAATTCTGTCTCCCTCGCTGCTTTGGGAGCTTTGGTTTTTACCTGATGAATGGGGTGACCCTTCATGCCTTTCAGTTAGCTTGTGTTTGCATGGCTACTATTAGCCAAGATGTTCAGTCCAGAACAGGAACTGGACTGACCTTTGGATGATTGAAAATAGTGGATTCTGAAATTTCAGTGATGTCATTGAATGTCAAATCTTAGAGGGAGGAGCTTGGACAAAAAAAGATCGTTACAACTGTGATTTGGGGTGTTAGTGATATAAAAAATAAGACATGCATTTCTTTAAACTATTTCTTTTGTTTTCCTGAGATTATAATTATATTATCTCCTGACCCCTGCTCATCACTCCCCACCCCAAAACATCCCATAGACTTCTCCTTGTCATTTTCAAATTTATGACCTCTTTCCTCACTAATTGTTAATGCATATATGTATGTACACATATATTCCTGAACACATGAATACAACCCACTCAGTCTTACTGTCTTCAAACTGCTTCAAAGTGGGAGCAGAGGTCATTTATAATTCTCATAGTTATAGAATCTGAGAGCTAAAGACAGACACTGGGAAAATGTGGCTTAGCACTGACTTACGCAAGTAAAGATTTAAAGAGGTCAAGAACTAATTCCTCAAGGCTTCAAACACATAATGACACAGACCTGCGCTCTCTCTCTCTCTCTCTCTCTCTCTCTCACACACACACACACACACACACACACACACACTCACTCACCCACTCTAGAACTGGTTAAACAGCAAAAAGAGTTCTAGAACTCTCAGAGTATAGTGGTAGACGCTCTATTCTCTAACAGAACCTCAACTTCCGGCTCATTAGTGGGTCCCAAAAGCCTCATCTGTAATTTCTCTGCTGTAAATACTCCCAGCATGGGTGATAATCAAAGCTGGTGGGAGTTTAGTAGCAGCAATTCTTTCTGATATGCCTCTACCAAAGAAATATGAGAGATTCAATATGCTCAAAAGCATGGGCAACATCATATTGCAGGGAGGCAGGAAGGATTAGGTTTTGGGTTTTGTTACATTTATTTTAACTATAATGCATATAACTCTGAGTTTTAAAGCTTAATCTCAAATAATGTGTATACTTAACAACTGGGTCACAAAAATCTTAAAATACTGAGGATTAGTCCTTGTGAAATTGTGGCATTTCCTCAACTCAACATTCCCTCCGGTGATCATCTGACCTTCACTTGAGAACAGCTTTGTCTTATTCTTCTCTTATCAAATGAAGATTTTTTTTGTGGACTTTCACTAATACCTGAAACCCCAGATAATGTGGAGAACCTAGACTGCTTCCTATACAATGTGCCTACGGTAAGATGTATCAATTAAACATTGTAAGATATTAAAAATCATGAGTGCAATCAAATACTGTAATCATGGTCATCTGGCTATCCTGCCCACCCCCCTCTCTCCTTAGCACTCCTTATTGTGGTAATGTGAAGTGGTACATGGCTTCACGATGAGATGACTGTGAGGGGGCATACGATGTTCACATTGTGACACAGTGTAAGCTAATATTTCCTGTTACTTTACACTAGCCCTGCCACTCCAGCAGTTGGTCATGATTGAGAAGGCACAGAGCAATGAGTGTGTGTTACCTGCAGTGTGGAGACCTGAGTGGGGTATGATTCACATCCTGGGCAGGATGGAGGGACAGCATGAGTGTTTACAATGCTACCCAGCAGGATGTATAGTTTTACACTGTTGTTTATTTCTGGAATTTTCCATCTAGCATCTTCAGACAACAAAGCATTTGCATTAAATCAAGCCAACAAAAATTACAAAGCACTTAGACTGTGCTAGGGTCTGGGTATTAGTTGGGTTACAACTCGGAAGTTAAAGGATTAATATCATGGGTAGAAAAAAGGAATTTGAAGATGTATTTCAGGATTCTATAACAGAATGTTGTACATTGAGAGGCTTATATACGGGCATTTATTTCTCGCAGTGCTCCAAATCAAAGACCAAGTACAGATCAGTTCATTGTCTGTGAGAGCTGCTTCTGGGACCCTTATTGTCCAAATGTGGCTAGGGCAGGCAGCATTATGGCCACCTCTTTTATAAGTACAATAGGGTTCTGCCCTGGTGAACCATGAGCTCTCCAGTTGCTCTGCCTCCTGATGCTACACTGGGAACTGATTACAACATTAACCGGGGGTGGGAAAACACATTCAGTTAACACAGCAGTTAAGATAGCTTTAAACTTTCATTTTCTACCTTAATAACTTTGAGTTTAAGATCTAAATTCTTAAAGTCTATTCTTTACAATGTCCCAGTGATAATGTGTACACTTTTCAAAGCGTTAGTATTTTATAGTTTATAGTAAGGCTTTAAGCTAAATACACGTTTTTCACCTAAAAGCTGTGATCTAGATTTAAGCCTGTCTATGGATAATACATAATCTTCCCAACAAAAGGACGCAGACCTCTATGATTTATGAAGTTCAGCTCATCTGACACAAACACCAAGATCTGCTTCATTGTTAGTATTTCCAGACTAGAAGAACCATACCTGTGGTGAGTTGCCTGACATATGTATGGGTCTGTGAAAAATTAGTCATTCAAAGATCATGTATTGATCATCTGCTCTGTGCCAGAAGCTGTGGAGCTTATATCTCTAAGAAGCCACTCAGTACTTAAGACCAGCATTGATCAATGCTGTTTCTCTGAACCCTGGAACCAGTGGAAGACTGGCATTTTTCTGAACTCTTTTAGACAATACAGAAGGTGCAGGGTCACTTTATGGTATTCTTCAGTTCTTCAGCTATAATACCTGAGAATGAATACAGGAACACATTTATAACCATTAATTATGTCACTAGTTTGGATATTCCCCATTTAAATGTGTTTAGAAGATTTAGTAACTATTTTACTTTGATAGTTAAGTGCCAAACGTCAAGATGTAAATGTAAATTACCAGAGAGATTTGACAAGGGTTATCCCAAAGGTCTACCATCTCTCGTTGTATATTCTGAGCATCTCAGCCAATGGTTAAAACAACCAGAATGTGTTTCAAGTTTTGTAGAATGCAGTTTGGCAGGGACTCTTGTGTGTACCTGGATGTCAGTCAAGAGAGCACATCCTTAAACAATGTGCGAGCTAGACATTATTGATGGAAAAGTAGACCCTACTGTGGCCCATCACCTTAGCATGATGGGCTGCATCTCCTCCATAATCTTCCTTCATTATCAACCAGTCTGGGGTGAGGCAGAAGAAATGAAAACAGTCTTATGTGACTTTCTCTGCAGCATCTCCGCATCTGTCCCTGCCAGGACTCTAACTCCATATATCTGCAGTGAACCGGCTGCATTCAACCATCTTTCCTCTTTCTACTCACGGGCAGTCAATTTTCCATGTCTATTGTCTTTACAGCCACTTTTAATTCCTAAAGTTTCCCCTGCTGGACTTGGTGGCAGAGTCGCTTCTCTGGGTCCATGAACTGGGGAGGGGCCAGACTCAACTATAGCGGCAGTGGCCAGAGCCCTACTGGATCCTGCCTGCTTCCCTGCTGTCATCTTGACTCCTTCCCCAGCTCTCTTGTTGTGGGATTCTTTAAAGACATATCACTGAAGAGCTAAAGGTTTAGTTACATGTTCTATGTCTGTTGATAGTATTGTAATAAGATGTAAGAGACAAAATTAATTGTTAGTTTGTCTAAAAGTAGTATTCATTGTATAGTGTTATGCTAATGCTGAAATATGTTATTGAAATGATACTTTTTTTTAGTGGAATAATATCCTCATTATATACTGTTGCTAATCTCTTTAATGTATAGGTTAATAAGCATGGCTGGACTGTCTTATTTGTTTCTAAACTCAATTTATTGTGATGTTCTACTGTATGAATAATAATTTCACATAGGTGAGTACACTGAGACATTTATATCCAAGAGTTCTGAGTTTACAGATTGAGCTCACAGAAGAAGTCTTAAAAGGGTATGTCTGTTTTAAGTATGCCACACTGCTGTGCATTTGACTTACCAATATTCTTCAAAGAGTTGACCACTTACAAGGCATTTTTGTATGATATTAGGAATTATTAATACAAGCAATCTGAACATGCATTAAACTACTGAGAGGATATGACTAGTTTGTATATAAATACTCTTACCACTTCATAGTAAGGCATTGAATGTCAGTAGGCTTCTTATGTATGTGGAGAGAATGTTCTAGAACTGTTCTTCTATGTATGCTGATGATGGAAAGGAGGGCTATGACCAGAGCATTTTCAAATACATGTGGTTGACTTTTGAATATTATATGAGAAACTTGACATATGGTGGGTTCTCAAACATTAACTCTGGTGTAGAAATTAAAATAGCATAAATGAACTTCATACTCTATTAAGTCAAAAGTCAACAATATGTTCTGCAGTGTGAATGGATATTTTAATGAGTCACGATGTAACATCATGCATTAGTTGTTTAGAAAATACTATTTGGCTCAGTTTATACATCTTCTACATATTGAAGTTTTTAGTTATATAATGTCAAAACATGCAAATGGGTCCACAGATCTCTCAAGAACGCCTCAGGTATTGGGAGCTGCTGATAATATGCACACTTTTTCAAAATTCTAATTTTGTTGGCAACCTCAAATTTTATCATTGGAAAAGATTTGTTGTTTTACTTAATGTGATAATCCTACTACGTTAATTTTTGGAAAATGCCTACCAAACAGCTGTTCCTTTAAGTAAACTGCCATTCCTTTTTTAAAATGGCTGATTCGATTCTCCCCTTATCCACAGGAAGGCTTTTCTTCACTGTACTCCCCATTCCGTGTGTATAGCACACACACTTTCTGTGTGTTAGGTTGATTCATCACATAGAACATGGAAGACTTGCATGTCCAAATCTGGACACCTCAAGAAGTTCATACATTGTGCTGTTTCACTTAGGGTCTTCTTAAATGACAGGCGGTCTTGGGCTTTTCATTTTTGTTTTGTATCTGTTGGGTAGTGAATCCATGGACCTTGCAGAGTTCGGCGTTGGTGCTTTAATTCATCTCAGGTACCCATTGTCTTACCAATACTGTTTTGTATTGCTAGCAGAAATGTCAATATAGTGGGAAAAGCAAGCAAAATTTTAGTATTATTATGACAAACTCATTGTCCTTATGGATCCCCTTAGACTCTTAGGCCGTAGAGAGGCCTTTGCAAATCTCCGCTTTATCAAAGCTAAATCAAGGGGAAAGACTACACGTGTAGGTCAGAAAGGGTAGGCAGTGACTCAACTTAGGTGTCAAGAAAAGTCTCTCTACAAAGGCAACATTTAAAGGGAGACCAAAATGACAAGAAGGAACTGGCCAAACGGAAAGGGGAAAGGAAAATATGAACCCAGCGTTAGCTAGTATTTTGTCTTTCTTAAATCATCCTTCCTTCTATTCCTTTCTAAATGTTATACTATGCAAAGGTACATTTGTCCATTCATTTAAATGTTTACATTGTGGACTCAGATATGAGGGAGAAAGTGGAGGTTATTTTGTTCATTTTATTAAGATTGGGTGATTCACTTATTATTATACATTCTAAGTCCACCCATTTTCCTGAAAATTTTGTGATTTTATTTTTCTTTAGATTTGAATAATGTTCCAATTAGTATATGTACCAAAATTTCATTTTTTACTCAGTTACTGAGTTGAATTTTGAAAATAATCCCGTGTAACATGACTGTTCAAAACTAGTCTTCTCCCAGTGTTTTCTGTGGTATTTGCCCCTTGCCAGAGTCCTGTCTTGAGAACACTCTAGTTCATTGGTTCTGAACCTGTGGGTTGCGACCACTTTTGGAGCTGCATGACCCTTTCACAGGGGTCACCTAGAACCATCTACATATCAGATATTTACATTACAATTCATAACAGTAGCAAAAATTACAGTTAAGGAATAATTCAGTATGGTTATGGAATAATACAGTTATGAAAATAATTTTTTATTTGGGGGTCACCACAATATGAGGAACTGTATTAGGGCAGTTAGGGACCACTGCTTTAGGGAATGGCAGCACATGCCCTTAATCCCAGCGCGTGGGAAGCAGATGGAGGTGGATCTCTGTGATGTTAAGGCCAGCCTGGTTTACATAGTAAGAGACTTTGTCTTGGGGTTCAGGACATAACCAGGAGAACACACTCTCTCTACAGCAAGACTATCATTTAGACATCATTTGAGAGTAATACAGTCACCATCTTCTATGGAGAAATCAACTGGCATGTATCTGTCACAGCCTTGAAGCTAAGATAGCAAAACGCTTCTTGAAAAGCATTAATTCCTATCCCTTTACTTTTATGATACAAATGAACAGTTGCGAGCCTCCATGTAGGCACTGACGATCAGACCTGGATCCTCCAGAAGAGCTCTCGGTGCTCTTAACCACTGAAACATCTCGCTAGCCCTCGGTTTTACCTTCTTAAATAAAATACTTTAGTCACTAAAGAAGTGAGCATTGCGACCATTTTTGTTTCTGCATAAGCCAACTCCAACCAATACCTGTCAGAATCTTATTTTAATTATTTTTAACAAAGGAAATATTCAAGATCTCACTGCTTTACCATTATGAATCACCTTTCAGGATTACACTGATCACTGCCACCTTACTGGGGCACTAAAAAACTGCATGCCTGATGGAAGATTCTTTTTCTTTGCGTGCAAAATGTAAAAAGAATTCTCTCTTGCTCTCTTGTTCAGGTTTGTAGGGTGTCCTCTGGCTTTACTGTTCCATCCTAGTTATGAACTAGGTTCTCTTTGAGGATCTAGTTAAGAACTAAGTTCTCTCTCTTGCTCATCATGGATACAGCAAACCTTCATGATTACCAGAAT
Organism: Cricetomys ansorgei; assembly: GCA_026225945.1. Classification (NCBI taxonomy): domain Eukaryota; kingdom Metazoa; phylum Chordata; class Mammalia; order Rodentia; family Nesomyidae; genus Cricetomys; species Cricetomys ansorgei. The sequence continues at coordinate 2,723,337 of JAMJFZ010003970.1, forward strand.
ATTCTGTGGGAGACCTCATTAGTAACATTGGTCCTGCTCAGTTTTGCTGACAGTCTTTCCATCCTGTCTGCAGTGCATGCTGCTCACTAGCTATTTTTACTCTTTTAAGATGTATAATGAGAACATGTTCTTAAAAGAGAAAAACAAAACAGGTTCTCATTCTAAATATTCCATAAAAACTCAGGGTTTAACAACTTCTTAATTAAACTGAAAAAAGACAGGAAATTCTCTGGTTCCTTTCTGCACCTTCTTTCGTGCTTAAAGAAGCAATTTGGAAATGAAATGTTTCACCATTTGGAAATCAATATGCTGCTGTCTGAGGGAAAGACTGTGGATGAAGGGTGAGTTATAAATTCGTATCACTGGAGTTAGTGGATGGAAGTTTTTATTTAAACTATTCAAAATTTTGATCTCGTACAATGGAGGGATTTTGTGAGACAGAGAGTTAGCCCAGTGCAGTCTAGCCAGTATGCATCGTTTTGCAACTATAAAATGCACACAAGCTGGAAGAGGTGGTTATGACTTCATTCATCTGGGTTTGATTGCACAGATGGTGCAAAGCCACTGGCATCTTTTTGATTCCCTTGCTGTCCTGATTTCATGCTTTTATTCGATATTTTTCAGGAATTCCTATATGTGCTATCAACTCTACACCAAGGCAGCATCATGAAAGTCCACCGCAGGGGCAAATGTGAAACATTTATACACTCAGATGAAAGGAAATGGTTCTTTGTGATGTTTATTTGTTGGTCCACTGTTATCAAATACTCACAGTATTCTAGGTGCTTCTTCTTGGAGACTTGGTTTATTCTCTTCGGTGCATATCTAACATAGACAGAAAGAAAAGCATGTGGCTGGCCATCACCTCTTAGATATTATATGAAGAGGTCTTCTCAGAAAATTAAGTATATTCGCAGAAAGACAGACCTGCTTGCCTGAGTATGTTTATATGTGCTTTGTGCGGTTTTCCAGGTCGTTAAGAACTTGGCGGGAAATTCTTGGTAATGGGTCAATAATAGAGAAAGGCAATTTAGGACAGAAGATGCAGTCTTTGCAATGACAGGCAAGAGAACACGACCTATTTGAGCAAGGTCCGGAATACTAATCTAGCTGAAGTTTAAGCTTCACTGGGAAAAGAATATGACACTCATACCACCATGACTATTCTATAAACCGTGTGAAAGCAATGCATAGACCATCGGAGAACTTTAAGCAAGGAAACATCCTAATGCTACCATCTCGATGACCATGACCATAATCATTATTGTATTATGCTCATTTTCATTAGTATTGTATACATAGCATTGTATTCCTAGTATTAGATTGATGCATAGAATGCATCATCATCATTCTCATTCTCATTGTGGTCATCTTCATTCTCACCATCACTGCCATCATCATCCTCATCCTCATCACCACCATCATCATCACTGATGTCATTACCACCATCATCACTACCCTCATCATTATGATGAGCACCACCTTCATTGTCATTGACACCACCACCACTACCACCATCAGCATCAGCATCAGCAGCATTATTATCATCACTTTCACCTAAAACCTGAGCTACCATTCATAACTTACACACTAGTGTTGCAGAAGTTTTTTAGTTATATACAAAATAACTGTCTTGTGCACCGTGGGTGAGGGACTCTCTAGGTCTTGGTGTTTTGTATTGTCTGCAGGTGTTGGATTTCTGTGGGGGATGTTTGATTGCCTATGATCTGCACCTGAGTAGTTCTGAATCAATAAAAACACCTGAGCTCGGACACTCGGGGGTTCCACTGTCCAGTATGCTGCTGGCCAGGATGGTGGGTCCTTCTTCTGAGGTCTGGCAGAGTTATACCTATGAAAATGCCTCTGTGTCTTCTATCCTGAGCTACCACAGCAACGTACTGCTACACACTAGTCTACGCTACTTTTGAAGTAGCTGGTATACCTGTGCTTGCTAAGAGTTTGGAGACAGTGCACAATAGTTGACACTTCCTGAACTGTGACTATTTGGTTATTGTATTCCTTGCTTCAAAACTGACATTGATCGATACATTACTTTTTCATAATCTTTTCCTAAATTCACGTCTGCTTGTAGTCTCAGAATTCAGTCCTATTGGAATATAGCATGTCTATAGTTGTATTAGTTAAGAAGAGTTCATAACCCAGACTCTGTCCATTGTTAGACTAGAAAACAGACCCAGGGGGCAGATGGCTACAAGGAGAGGGAGGCAGAATTTCAACAGTACACTCACAAGCCAAGGAAGGCCAAGAATTTAGGAATTACTGTCTAAAAGACAGGAAGAGAAAGATTATTCTCTTCAGAGTTCTCATAGTTGCATTTGTATCTTTACTGTGTAATTCTAGCCTCCTGGTCTTGCGTTTAGAATTACGGTCCCAGAGTCATGAAAGAAACATTCTTATTACTTGTAAGCATATAGTTTCTAGCAATTCATTTTAGCAAATGTAGAAAATGAATGCAGTTGCTGATGGGTTTCTTCATATTCCCAAACACAGCATGAAGGGACCTGTGCAATCTTGTTCACCAGTCAAATTCTGTCTCTGTGTTTACGTATTTCCCCTTAACCTATGCTTTGATTCAGCCTGTTGTATCTGCAGGACCTATCTCCTCCATGAATGAAACTCCATCTCTCCTTCCTGGTGCTCATCAGCATTGCATCTTATTTGTTGACCTGTCTTCTATAGAATGGTGTGGTTATTTCTATCTCTTGTCTTTCTGCTCTGTGCTATAAGTGTTTGTTTAAATATCTGTTTCTTTCACCAAACTACAAGTTTCCTTAAATGAGGATCTGTGTCTTTGGGGATCTTTTTATCTGTGTTGGCAATGAGCACACAGCTCATTTTACCAGACTCCAAAACGTTATTTATGAAATGAACTAGTTAGTGCAGTGAAATTGGTCCTTACGTTCTGCTCTTAGCTTGGTTAGCAAGTGGATGTCCCTTCTCCTACAAACCAATGACAGGAAATTTAAGAAGTGCACCTTCTGAATTACCATAGTTCTCATTTTCTCTTTAGAAATCATAGCTTAGAGAATCAAATTTTAAAAGGCTGTCAAGTCTTGAATATTTTCCTGAGAGTGTACTTGCTCGATCAGAATCGATGGGAATATGACGAAACCGGAAGAAAAGAACGTGGGTGAACTTTAAGATGAGTGTGCTTGCAAGCCGTAGACCTGACTGGGGAGCCAGCAAAGGGAATCCAATAGACAGTTTTAGTTAGTTTTGTTTTTGCCTGTGGAATCACGAAGAGGGCATTCGATTCACTGGAGACGGAGTTACAGGCAGCTGTGAACCACTGACCTGGGTTCTGGGAACCACTCAGGACGTCAGAAAGAGCAGCGCACGCTCTTAACTACTGAGTCACCTCCTCCGGCCATAGTCAGATGTGTTAGAATCCTATTTTCGCGCGAGACGCAGACCATAATTCTTTTCCTCCACACGCACTCTCTGCTGCTCGACAGATGGACGTTACCAAGTGGTTCTATCTGATGGGGCAGGGAGGTGTCTGGGAAAAGGAATGCCTTTGCAGAGGTGGGGGTGGGGGATGGGGTTGGAGGTGGTGTTCAAGGTTCAAGTGTCTACTCCTTCTATGTCCTAGTTGGAGTTTCCATCACAAATCCCCGGGGATACTCCAGGGCAGCCCTTTGACACAGCAGCCACACTCAAATCCATCCCTATTCCAATTCCTGTCTCTCCCCACACCCTGTTTTTTTTCTGGGGTAGCCTCTGAGGATGGCACCTCAGTGATGTGTTTGCTGAGGCAGAGGGAGCTCTGCTAAATGGAGAGTCACATCCTCTTGAACCAATGCGCTCCGCAGAGAGAAGCAGAGCAGCAGGCTCTTGAGGAGGGTTTTTTGGCTGGAAAGGAAAGAGGTTTGTCTGCTCCAGCCATTAGATCTGATCCCCTCAAGGCACTATTTAGCATTTTGTACTCCCCACCTGTGCTGTCTACCAGCGTACTCCCTGGTGCACGACACGAAATTATTCACACGCCGCTGTTCAACCCAATACCCGGATCTCCTAAATTATTTATGCTTTAATCACATTTCATTACTTTTTAACTAAAAATCTCATTTCACTGGGGCGGGGGTGGGGGGGTGGGGGGGAGGGGATGCAGTCAGAGTGCTTCCCAGTGCCCAGGGAAAGCTTCATTCGGCAGCCATGTTTTAAGGAAGCTACAGAATTAGGACTGATGTAATACCGTGTCACCTGGTGATGGTTTATGCTGCAGTGAAGCCCAGAGGTCAAGTTGAGGGCTGACACGAGAGGCAACCTTAAGAAACATATCTCGAAGATTCCCTCAATTACGAAATACTTGGTGATGTCCAGACGCTTGTGTTTACAGGAAAAAATAAACAAACAAAACCGCAGATGTTGTTCTTCTCCTCTGCTTAAATCCAAAGGCTGCCCAAAGTCTTCCTCCACTACAGAGGCAGCACACGCACCATTGTGGTTTTGGGAAGGGAAAGGGGGTTCTGCCAGTGCATCAGCACAGTGTAAATGCTTCCATACCTGTATTCTGTAACTTAAAAGTAAGCAGAGCAACCAGGTATTTTCCCTTTCATTTCAGGCCAATCTCTCCCCCCTCCCCCACCAACCATTCTCCAAGGAATGCAAATTCAGTACATTCTTGGAGTTCTTCCTGAAGCTTTTCGGCAAGTGGATAGACCCCCTTGCTGTAGAGACCTGGAGCTATGGTCCCAAAGATACCCATGAGAGATTTTTATTTTCACATTGCAAACACAAAACAAAACTAAAAATCAAACACGTTGAATCCAGCTTTCATCTTAGAATTTTTTATTTTTTGCGTCAGTTCTTTCTATTAATTCTCTGTGAGCAAAAACATAATTGGATTTTTATCTTGTTTATTTATCTAATTGCTTATTTGTTTATTTGTTTTGCACGCCAATAGGGAATGAGTGTTCCCCTTGAAAATTAGGCCTTATACTATCTATCTGCCTATCCATCTATCAACTTAATGTGTGTGAGAGTCCTACCTGTGGTGCACCATCCATAATTATTTTTGTTTTAGGTATGAGTGTGAGTGGATGTGTGTGTGTGCAACACACCAGCAGCAGTCCAAAGAGGTCAGAAGACAGAGTTGCGTCTCTCGGAACTGGAGTTAAAGGCAGCTGTGAGCAGTCATGTGGGTGCTGGGATCGAACCCAGGTCCTTTGTAAAGTGCTCTTAACCACTGAGTCATCTCTCTACCTCCTGTACTTCTAATTTATTTTAACTTGATGAGTTATTTAACTCTCACTGGCCTAGAACATTATTGGACTAGGCTCCCTGGTCAGCAAATCCCATGATTCTGGTTCTTTCTGCCTCTCCAGCACTGGGATTATAAGCACGTGTTGCCAAACCTAGACTTGGGTCCTCATGCTATGTAGCAAATACTTGATTGATGGAGCTATCCCCCCAACCCCTACACTAGATCCTTTGAAAACTTATATCAGAGGTGCGGTAAATAGCAAATATTAGAAGCATTTATGAAGGTATTTTTCTCTTCCATGGGCCAAGAGATAGCACATTCCATGTCTGCTGCTAACTGGCTAGCCCACTGAATATGACCTTGTCGAAGACCTCCTTTCTTTGAATTTTTTTTAACGGATTTGTAAACTGCATACATTGCAGAAAAAAAAAAAACAACTTACTTCCCTAATTGCTTTTGGAATAATGCAGAATTTGACATCCTAGTAAGTATTCTGCAGTTGTGATAAATAGATATGAAAAAGGGCTTCCCATAAGATCTCCCTCTTGAATATTCAAGTTGCTGATTAGCATTTCAAAGCCTCGGAAGTTTCCCTAGTATAGAAACCTGTATATATTTGCAGTCTTTAAATGTAACTGACCTTCAAACAGGTCAGTGTGTACTAGATTATGTAGCAACAGCAATCACATTGAAACTCCACTTCACCTCTCTTCTTTGTGTTTATTGTGGCTTCAGGAGAGCAAAGAGGACGTTTGCTTCACAAGTCCAAGTACACACCATCATGAAAACTGTCAATGGTTTTTCTAGAAAGAAAGGGACACGTATAGTCCTAGATAGTTTTCATTTAGATTCTGATCTCACTGATCAGAATTAATCCAAAGAGCACACTAGAAATGGCTTGTCAAACAGGATCTGGGAAGCACCTGGAAAGAAAGCCAGTCAGCACTCTATAGACCCAGTAGCTGTCAGGATTCTGGACCCTCCCTTACTTACTGCAAGATGAAAACTGACTTGTAGATTCTCCATTGGAAAATCCTTCAGAAGGCCTATTCTGGGAACTCTTCTAGCTCTGAAAGCTTTCAATTCTATGACCTAATCATAGGAAACATCTTCCTTTTTAGCTAATGTAAAGCAAGAAAACATGTTGTTATTGTTCATATTCTTGTTTTAAATTATATGGAATATATGTATGCATATATGTATACATATGTATATATCATAAATGATAATATCTCATTTTATAAGCTTAGAGCTTTAACAGATGAATCCTGTAATTGGCTGCAGAACCTTTCAAGGGAACTGGTTCCCATCTAAACTAATCTTGAAACCTATCAAGATCAAGCAGTTTTTGGGTTTAAGTCTCTCAGATTAAGAGGGGGAAAGGATGTTTTTCTCGTAACTAAATCAGGGTCAACACAGTGTATTTTGGGAAATCCTGTGAACCAGAGCCGGGCCGCTTCTTTTCTACACACATTCAGGTGCCCAGTAGGTTTCCACAGGTGAGGAGAAAGGACTCACTCGTGAGAAGTAAAATAGATGTGTTCTTATGCAAACCGACGGACTCTCCATCTTGTATTTTTAATTAATCTGAAGCCCATTCTCCATGAAAATGAAAAATGTCTCAGTTGCTGGGAATATAGACACGGTGCTGTCCCACTATCTCCCCTGCCACCCTACCCCCGGCCATCTATTGCTGTGACCTTATGATTCACCACAAAGTCTGTTTCCTATGGAAACCTTAAGCCACAGTCTTGTAGAAATGAGAGGCTTGTTTTCAGCACGCTGTAATTTTCTACCTAGTTCAGGGCTACAACATATAACATTTGGGCCGACTGCTGAGTTGTCTTCAATAAGAGAAGTTTCATCCTGTCTGCAGTTCATTCTGACCAATTGCCCAGGAGGACCTCAGCGACCAGGGTGATATTTAATTTGTCACAGAACAGCCCGAGGCTGTGATAAATTCATAAACCTTCTCCCTACCTCCCCTCAATACACATGAGATTTGCTGATGTGTTTATAAAGCATTATGGGAACGGAGGCAGGTTTATAAATACTATGTAATGCAGAATGGAGCAGAGCGGAGCAGTGGGCATAGGCACTGTGCCCGCACAGCAAATGGGCCACGAATTTGACTTCAAAATACATCACATCCGAGACATTAATCAGTTCCTGGAGCTGGGTGAACACAAGGCTTGTCCTTCAGGGACACAGATGCATATTTTAAAGAGAAGAATTATAATAAGGGGCACATAGCTATTCTGGACCTTGGTGCTCTTAGCAGCAGCACGCCTTTGTCTCAGGTTTGAATGCAAAGCATTCACAAGAAGATATAATAGATTCTGCCTGATTTCTTTCTAAAGAACGAATACAGTGGTTTTTGCATCCACATGAAACATTTCAATTGTTTGGCAACTTATTGATTCCCATATATTCTGCCCTCGGACTCATCATTAAACCCCCTCTTGTATATTAAAGTACATCATGAAAAATTAATGGATTCATAAGTGGAAAAAAACAGAATTCTTTTTTTCTGTCTTCTCTTTGTGCTTGGCTGTCACATCAAACGCTGATGGTTTTTCCTTTCTTTACTCCTATCTTCAAGATACAGGTTAATTTTCATTTTGATTAAAACTCACCTGAAGTCCACCAAGATGCTAAGCCCACGTGCCCAGGTAAACCACCCTCTGCAGTATCCACGTGCCCAGGTAAACCACCCTCTGCAGTATCCACGTGCCCAAGTAAATTACCCACTGCAGAGTCCACTTGCTCAGGTAAACCGCCCTCTGCAATGCCCATGTAGCCAAATAAACAGCCCTCTGCAGTGTCCACGTGCCCAGGTAAACTGCCTCCTGCAGTGTCCACGTGCCCAGGTAAACTGCCTCCTGCAGTGTCCACGTGCCCAGGTAAACTGCCTTCTCCAGCACCCACATGCCCAAGCAAACTGCTGCAGTGCCTGCGGACCAGGTAAACCGTCCTCTTCAGTGTCCACGTTGCCCAGGTAAACTGTCCTCTGCAGCACCCACATGCCCAGGTAAACCGTCCTCTGTAGCACCCACATGCCCAGGTAAACCGCTTTCTGCAGTGTCCATGTGCCCACGTATCCAGATAAACTGCCCTCTGCAGCGCCCATGTATCCAGGTAAACTGCCTTATGTAGCGCCCACGTGCCCAGGTAAACCGTCCTCTGTAGCACCCACATGCTCAGGTAAACAGCTTTCTGCAGTGCCCACGTGCCCACATAAACTTTCCCCTCTGCAGCACCCACGTATCCAGGTAAACCGCTCTCTGCAGCGCCCACGTCCCAGTACCGTCCAAGTGCTTTCTCTGCACGTTCCTCAGTGTCCTCAGCCTCCCTAGTTAACCGCCCTCTGAAGCTTACAGACTTGATATCTAATGAGACTTTATTTTTCTAGTCTATTCGGCTGAACTGGGATGGAGAACTAAACCTTTCGCTTTTAGTTAGGGCTTTCAGGGATTATGGAAACTGCTCTAAATGTCCTCAAGTTACCTAATTGTAGCCAAGAATTACTTTAATTACTTTAATTATTTGCTTATGAAATGATTATTTAAGCTTTAATAATCTAACAAACTCTGAAATAAAATGTTACAGTAGGTGAAAATACACCACTGAAACAAAGTGTCTATAGTAGATCGTACCACAATCAGCTAGAGAGTTTAGATGTTCAGAACCGCTCTCTGGGCGTCCTTGGGCCCAGGTTTAATTTCGGGTTTTGGGGAAGCCTAGAGTTGGGGCTTCCTTGAAAGCTACAGGTTTCCTCAACAGGAGAGGAACTCAGAAACTTCATCTTGGTGTTTTTCTCAACCCAGGGTCTCAGGGCGAGGGGTGACCTCAAGGAACCAGGACTCCAGATCGATGCAATTACATGAGACATTTATTATCCAATGCGTTGGGGTCATCTCTTACATATCCTATAAGTCAGAATAGGAGAAATGACCCAGAGGAACTTACAGCCAGACTTTAAAAGGGAGCAGGGGATCTCTCTGACTGGTCAGAACCCAGTCAGAACCCAGTTGGCTTGTTGGCAACAAGGAGTTCTGGGAAAACAGAGAGGTTTCTGGGATAGTGAGTACTATAATGAGTACTTATATTAAATGGAGGTTAGTGCCTTTACCACTAGGGGCGCTGGACTTTTCAGTCAGAAAAATGAGTGAATATCTAAACAGTCATCTTGGACAGTCTTAGGACTCAAGCTCAGCCGAATTGTTGCAGTATGCTATTTGAGTTTTAATTTTCTTTTTACAGTCTGGGGATGGAACCCAGAGCCTCATGAGTGCTGGACAATCACGCTCTGGGCTGCATCCCCAGCCCCAGCCCCAGCCTTTGAGACAGTCTTTCTACTCTGCTCTTGCAGGTCTAGTGCTGGCCCTGAAGAAACCTATTTCAATTCAGTATGGCAATGTTTGAATGGACACAGCTACCCTGTCCTTGGATGCAGACAGCCATTGTCCTGGTTCAGTTTTTTTGTCAGTTGAACGTAATGCTGGGTGTCTACCTCCCATACCTTGGTTTTGCATTTTGTTCAGACCCAAGAATGATCACAGAGGCATTGTTTATTAACCACACTGAAAGATCTCAATACCACGAGCCAGCATTTATACATTGTTTAAGTTCTGTATTAATTGTTAACTTTGGTGTGTTTGTTGGTCAAAGATATTGTAGCATATTTGAATTTATTTTCAAATATAAAGCTACATTCACTTCTGTGTAGTAATACAAATTGTGAACAGCTGTTTGTCCAGCAGCCTGAGCCACTGCAAGAAGGTGACCCTCCTTAGCTATTGGAACCAGCTTCTTAGGTGTGGATTCTGGAATGCAGAAAGCATGCTAGTTTGGAGCACTAACAATTGTCTACCCAATGGCCCTTGATTGGAGCATTTATCTTTCTAATGTTGACTCTGCCCACTGAGATACTAGTGTTGAAAGCATACAATTGTATTAATGCTAATGGAGGAACTTTATGGGATTCTCCCTCAACCTAAGCACCAGTCAGGGAGGAACTTTCCCAGATACTTGACTGGCCTGTTAAAAGGGCGTTATGTCAGCCAGCTGAGATTGGGGGTTGGTGCACTGCAGAAGTTCTGTTCATTATGCATTAAGGCCTGTGTAATGGTGGGCAGTGCTTCCCTTCAATAAAACACCTAGACTTCATGTGCTCCTGGTTGGCACTTGGAGAAACAGGTCAGAGCCATGAGAGGCTGAGGCCTATCAATCAGCCATGTGAGGAGAGACCCTCTGCTTTAGCCATCCAGGTTTACCATCTCAGAAAGTTGTCTCGGCTCTTTATGGAAACCCGTCAGAGATACTATTAATAATTCCTACACACAATATGGTCAAGAATAATAGTAATCATGTTGGCACTAGTACCGTGCTAAGTGCTTGGCTTGAATTACCTCATCCCAACGGTCTGATGAGCATGCACATTGTCTTCAGACCTCAGAAGCAAGATGGGAATTGAGTTTAGTGCCTTTGAAGTAGAATATTTCCCTTCATCAACAAACAAACATGAATCATCTACTGTCCACAGCAGCAAAGAATGATGGATGACGAAGATTCTGTTCTCTGCTTCCAGTGTCTTCCTTCCCTCCCAAAGACTTCCTACTGAGGGTCCTTGCAGACTTAGCTGGCAGCCCTCCCAGTGATGGACAGCACCAGTGGACAGGAGTTCACTCATTCTTCTCTGATAGTGGGAAGAGACTACAGGCTGTTGGACAAAGCCGACTCTATTATTCTTCCCGACACTAGGGACATTTTGCTTCTGTTGTTCTCCTTTTTAATCTTCCAGTCTGGCCACAATCCATTCATTAATGTTGTAAGAAAATGCATGCGACTGGTTAAATTATAACAGTAATGATTTATTTGTTTTTCACTTTTCTACAGTCTGGGAATCGTCAAGATCAAAGTGCTAGCCTGTCCAGATTCAGCTGAAGTTCAGTGTCTCGGCTGTGAAAATGATTCCCACGGCTATATATCACCCAGACAGAGCAAACTCTGTGTCCTCGCTTGGCAGGAGGAGAAGAACACGAATCCACACCCCCCCAACCCTTTTTCATAAGGGCTCCACCGTCATGACTTAATCACCCTACCTTTAGTATGGTTATGACATTGGCTGTTTGGTTTCATCCCATGAATCTGGGAGTACACATTCAGACACTGGCAGGTTCTCTTTTCTATTTTCATGTGTCCCTCTCCTTCCTTCCCTCTCTCCATTTACATCACCCTCCCGGTCTTGCTTCTTTTTCTCCCCTTTCTCTCCTCCTCTGTTTAATTAACGTCTTTCCAATATTTCACTTGCCTGTTACTGCAGTCTTGTCCGGGTCATCATCCGTTACCTCCCCTTTCTTGATTTGTTCAACAACTGCAATTTTATCCCCTTCGTAAATTCAATTCAAGCAATTGCTGGCAGAAGAGACAGTCTAAGTTATCCGTCTATGGAACTCTCCCAATCTCAATACATTCGGGAGATAATTGGAAATAAATCTTAGGGCATAAACACAGTAGAGTGGAAAAGATACCAAGATATTTTCACAGCAGACTCTTAAAGAGACTCCCAGAATCTTCAACCACACTGGCTAAGTGGCCATGCTTCCTTATTTCCCATTTTCTAAGACTTATTCCTCTAAGATGTATATTGTTTGATAACAAAAATATAGCATACAGCAGAATGTTGCAGGATTGGATTAACTTGTTTCAACTGACCCTAACTCATAAGCAGTCTCTTTATCAAAATTTGTATTTTCAACATATTTCAACTAACCAAGCAGTTGCTAAATACTGTAGAAATAGATTATCAATTTCAATGAAAAGTTTAAAGAACTGTCTAAAGAAAAATCATGTTTTATTTTGATGATCCAAAATGTTTTGTCCCCAATTTCAGCCTAGCTGCTTTGTAATCACAGACGCTGTTGGAAATGCTTACACTTTCTGAGCTGCTTTCTCATCTACTAGACTGAGATATAGTCATCTCTGATCTTACCCAGTTATGATTCAAACTAAACAGGAATAGTTCACATCTTATTTCCAAGATAGAGAACGTGTGGTGGCTTCAAATAAGTCCACAAATTCAGATATGACACTCCTTTCTTTAAGACTGGCCTCTGCTCTCTTCCTTCTGGCAGTTGGCTGGTGTCTGTGTCTTCACTCTCAATGCATGGATCACAGAGGATCCATGTGACTAGCAGTTCTCCAGAGGAAGCCATCTGCATTTTGCTAGTTCCTATGGCACTTAAGAGAATTCACGAGGTAAGGTGTGGAGGGATGCCATGAACTTGAATCCTCCTGTCAACAACCACATCAACGTGCTGGCAAAGGGTCCAGACACCAGATGGCTAACGTGGCTAATGTGGTGAGTGTGGCTTTGTGAGAAACTCAGCCAGAGCTACTAAGCTATCTGCTTTTAGGTCCTAATTCTCAATAACAGGAGCTAAGTACTTATTGTCTTAAGTGTGGGCTTCACTTCACTTGTATGAAGTAGGTGATAGCTAATACTATTATCCTCCAGTCTGGACCACCAGCGCTGCCCTTTAACAACCAGTGGTCACAGAAATGTTTTAGGCACTCAGCACATTTGTTTTATAATCAGGGCTACATAATTTTTGTTAATATTTAACTTATTATTGGAATAATTCCTAAGCACCAAAACACACACACACACACACACACACACACACACACACACACATATATATTCTTTATTTAAAAATAGTTTGGTAACTTTATATTCCAGTGAAGAATTGTTAATTTAATGTTCGATTTCTTAATATGAGTCCATCGTTGAATTTTCCAGTGCTCTTTATTAATCACAAACCATGTCAAATCTCAGGGAATTCTATACCCGGCTGGCTAGGCAGAGACTTCATCTTTTTTTCCCCAAATCCTCTCTTCAAAAACCCTCTCTTCCAAAAAACCTCTTCTGCCTTAGCCCTTTTAACTTTTCCCCCACCCTTCTATCCTTCCAGACCTTCATTAAAATACAATGATACTAGGCTGGGAGTGATCCCAGTCTTTGCTCGTGACCTGTTTGTCTTCAACTGTAACAGTTCTTTCTGTGGAGATCTCAAGGCTAGCACAGGATGTGACTAGGTAGGAAGCAAGGCCTGCACTGCTGCAAGGCATCTGGCTTCCCAGCTACAAGGCATCAAAACCAAAACAGCACACAAGAGTAAAATATTCCACAACAAAGAATGATTACTTTTATGAGTTAGAATCGGAAAGTTTAATAATATATATTTTAATATAGGCTTAAGCAAGAGAACCAGGAGAAAACGAGGTGACCAGGAGAATGTATGACACAGCCAAGCATGGGTTACTTAGGGGAGACACTACAGAAGAACCCCTGAGGAGACTGAAGATAATACTCTTTGGTCTTTCTTGATATTCACAGAAAAAGAGTACGTGCATGCTCTCTATCAGCGGTGCTCTCCAGGCATCATAAACCCATCTACTTCCTTTGACACAATAGGAGCATCCAGGCTCAGTGAGCAAATTGTTTCCTAGGATGGTGTGGTGTTGAGAATATAGAATGTACTGTATGTTCTCCTGTAAGAGAAAACACGTGGTCCATAAGAATATATATAATTGGTGCTTAACTTAGGAATCATTCCACTATTAAGTTAAATATTAACAAAAATTATTTAATCCTGATTATAAAACATTATATAAACGCACCAGACAAATCTGTTAGCCAAAATCTTTTGTCTCTCACGAGGATAAATAGATGTTTGTACCTATGTGTATGCACACACAAGGTAGCACGTGCCACATATAATACAACCACACACACACAGACACACACAGACACACACTACCACACACGCACATACTATATCACATGGCACACACACATATCTCACATACTACAACACACACATGCCACACAATATACAGTACACATACCAGAAAGTACATATCCCACACCACACACACACATACACACACACACTACATACTACACACATCCCACACTCACTTCACATACAATACATACCATACACCACAATAATACACACCACACACACATACTCTAACCATATACCACAATAGCACACACCAATGCACACACATACCACACATAACAGACTATACACTACATAGTACACACCCACATACACTGACACCACATACACCACACACCACCCATCACATACTACATAGCACACTGCACATACACCACACACACATACACACATACACACACAGCACATACTACATAGTACACACTACACGCTGTACACATACACACATCACACACCCACATTCACACATCACATGCACTCACACCACACACACTCACACATACATACATATATACATACACATATCGCATACACTCACACCACATACATATATACATACACATATCGCATACACTCTCACACTACATACATATATATATATCATACACATACATACACATATCACATACACACTCACACGACATACATATATATCACATACGTACGTACATACATACAAAACACCACACACACATTCACACACACACATTACATACTCACATACACACATCACACACACTCTCACACCACATACATATATCACACACATACATACACATATCACACACACACACATGCACATGACATACATATATATATATACATACGTACACATACCACACATTCACACTACACACCCACATCACTCACCCACATACACATGTCACATACAGTCATACCACACACACATTCATACCACATATATATATATATATATATATATATATATATATATATCACATACATACATACACACATATTCACACTACACACATATACTCATCAATACACTCACACCACATACATACATATATCACAAACACACATACATACATACATACATCACACACACACTCACATACACATATCACATACTACACAACACACACATGCCCATACACAGTATCATATACTACATAGCACATACACACACACACACACACACACGCACACAGAATCACAGCTAAAGACCACATGTCAGATCCCAGAGACACCCTTCCTAAAGATATGCAGGTCTTGGCAGAACAGGAAAGGCCTGTGAGGCTGAGTGTTCCCAGCACAGCCTGGGATAATGGCAGACAAAGGAATCTCACCAGCTTGCTGCCAGCCAGCCAGTTGTTCCTCCTCTGTGGAGTGCGGCAAGGATTCATGTGAAATGATTGGGTTGTAGGGAGGGAAAGGCATGATGAACGATTGAAATAGTACACAGGTTTTCTGGCATCATAAAACATAGTTTCAAGTTATTTCCCAGGATTATCAATGAAGTAAAGCTTTCCAGTGACTTGGGGGTAAACGGACAGATCCATATGGTATGTTCCTATTTAGGGGGAGGAGCATGAAACGACTTCATACCCTTACGGTAGCACAGATATTATTATATACTTTCCATACTAAGGCATTCAAATAATTTCTCCTCTGGCACAAGGCTTGACATTCCTGCTTCATTTAACAGTCACGCCAGCCACAAGTCACTTAACACAAAGACAGTAATATGACAATATTATTTCTTTGCAAATTGATTCTTGATTATCATGAAGTTCCAGCTCTTGCCCCTCAACTGCAGGCGTGAGGTGTGGCCTTTGGAATGGGACCAAGAGAACCAACTCAGAGGCTAACAAGGCCTCGGTGAGGTGATTCACCACTAGCTTGCAACATCATCAAGTTTGTCTTTAAGGACCAGAAGGAATGGAGGGCCATACCTAAAGGCTCTGGAAGGTTTGTTAGTCAGACTGACTATGAAATGCTTTGTTTTAGAAGCAGCTGACAGAAAATGCCAGGGCTGGATGCAGCCCCTGAACCCTGTTGGCAATTGCAGAAAGGGAAGTTGGTAATAGAATCGAAGGTTCATGTATCACCAAAGACAAACTTGGGGAGCGAGCACCTCCACTCTTACTTCCTGAGCTGAGAGCTCCTGAGACAGACTTCTACCCTTGAGAGGAGGATTACTTTAGTGCTTGTGTGATGGCAAAAAAAAAGTCATTCACCTTTCAGTGGCTTTAGGACCTGCTCTTAAAACCAGTCAGGGTGACTTAACATCAGCCTGGGATATCAGGAGGACTTGTTGAAATGATCACACATCTCTATATACTCCAATATGCCATATAATTCTGAAATTATAGGCAATTAATAACATGCTAGCTATATAGTTAAATAAAAAACTATAGCTATTGTCCAAGCAAAGCCGTTACACCCCATCAGACCACCAGTGTGTGATATCAGACCTGCACGTGATAGGCAAGAAGGCTATTATGGATCTGCTATCTCCCCAGCCCCATTTAACTTTTTAATAGTACCTATTTATTTAGTTGTGTGTGTGTGTGTGTGTGTGTGTGTGTGTGTGTGTGTGTACACATGCGTGCTCGTGTGCCTTTGTGAGTTATGTGCACTACATGTGTGTAAGAGCCCTTAGAGGCCAGAAGAGGGAGTCAGAGCCTCACAAAATGGAGTTCCAAGTTGTTACAATCTGCCTTGTGGGAACTGGGAACTTAATGTCCTCTGCGAGAGCTGAAGGTGCTCTTAACTGCTGAATTATCTTTCACCCCCACTCCCACCCCCACCCCCACCCCCAGTATATTTTTAAGGCTACCAGTTTGAATGTAATTCTTTGAATTCAAACGACAAGTTAGCGTGTTTCTCTGTGCGTGGGGTGGTATGTGTATGGTTGTCTCAAACTGTGCGTTCGAAGCCCGGCAGACTTTTATCAGTGCTGTCTCCAAACCCTCCGCGTACCCAGTAGCTGTTCGCCGTCACCATTGCTCCTGCCCAAGTTCAGTCATCTACAGTTTAATATTGAATGACTGTAAGAACTGAAATGTTAGAGAGTGCTACTCTTCCCCATTGGTAGCCCCTTCAGTTTCTCACCACCCAGAGCTCCATATTCACTGTGGCCTTCCAGGCTCTGTCTGAACACTCCCTGGCCTGTCTCTCTTTTCCCCTCTCTTTCTCATTAATCAGCCAGCATTTATTAGCGAGGCCATAGTTCCCTCTTTGAATGTATTGTAACATAGGCACAATGTCCTTACCCTAAACATGGTTATTGTCCGCGTTATTCGGCTTGCAGAATCATCTTTCCATAGCATTCACCACCTTTTGATCTAGCAGACAGCTTAAAGAAAAATAGACTTAGACATGTATTAAATACACACACATGTGCATTGTTGTGCTGTTTGTTATTTATCCTGTTGTTTAATTATCTGGGCTTTTTTTTCCTAATAGAACATAAGCTAAGTATGTACCTGGATGACCTTTACATACTGTTATTGACGTATTGACGTGAAGAGAATGGTTACCTAATGAATAAATGAATGGAGTTTTATCAAGCACCGATTCCTTCCGCAGAGGACGTCGCTCAAAACCGTTCTTAAATGTGACTCATGTTGTAATTTTAGCACCCAGGAAACTGAGGCAGGAGGATCACAAGTTTGAGGCAAGCCTGGGCTCTGTATAGTGAATAGATTGAGGTCAGCTGAGACTCCCAGAAAGACCCTGCTTCAAAATAAATAAATAGAAACTGAGGCAGGAGGATCACAAGTTTGAGGCAAGCCTGGGCTCTGTATAGTGAATAGATTGAGGTCAGCTGAGACTCCCAGAAAGACCCTGCTTCAAAATAAATAAATAGAAACTGAGGCAGGAGGATCACAAGTTTGAGGCAAGCCTGGGCTCTGTATAGTGAATAGATTGAGGTCAGCTGAGACTCCCAGCAAGACCCTGCTTCAAAATAAATAAATAGAAACTGAGGCAGGAGGATCACAAGTTTGAGGCAAGCCTGGGCTCTGTATAGTGAATAGATTGAGGTCAGCTGAGACTCCCAGCAAGACCCTGCTTCAAAATAAATAAATAGAAACTGAGGCAGGAGGATCACAAGTTTGAGGCAAGCCTGGGCTCTGTATTAGTGAGTAGATTGAGGTCAGCTGAGGTTCCCAGCAAGACCCTGCTTCAAAATAAATAGAACAGTCAGCTCTTTCTCTGACTGAGACTAAGCAGGTGCACTGAATTTTTTAATATTGTAACAGATTTTTATCAGTAAAATTCATGCTAGAGAACTTTACAGGCAAGTAAAAAAAATAAATAAATCAAGGGCTGGAGAGATGACTCAGCAGTTAAGAGTACACTCTCTGCTCTTCCAGAGGACCCAAGTCCTGTTCCCTGTTTCTGCATCAGATGGCTCACAACCATTTGTGGCTTCATGCCCCAGGAGATACAAAGCCTTTGACCTCTGAGGATATTTGCTCTCGTGTGCGCATACCTCTGTGGACACACAGGCACGTGCACACACACACTTGCGCACAATTAGAAATGCTAAAAATAAACATAATGAGAGTTTTACATTCGTTTCCGTCACATGCGGACATGCAGTGTACAGAGAGAGGGTGAGCGATTGCAAGAATACAATATCTTATGTACACCTTCCAAGCCATAGTCTTTTCAGTGCAGAAAAAATATATACCCCTCGACTTTAACAGTGGACTGTACTTCAGTTGCATGAAGTAATTCCCTTGTTTTTCTTTTTAAAGTGAAAATTGAGGAAAGTAATAAAACCACCAGGTAATTCTGGAAGTCCAAAAATGCTTTTCTGACAAAATACGACTGTTCCGTGGTATTCCGGTGATTAGCCAAATGGGTAAAATGCTACTTTCATTTGTCAGGCAAGGTGCTGAAATTTTTCCAGAAGATGTCTGCTAAGACGGGACTGGAAAGCAGCTTGCTTCCCTGTCTCTTTTCCCTTTGCTGACAAATAACCACAGAGGGAACACTCAGAAACCAGAAGAGCTGGGGGGAAGCTGCAGTCTTCTTCCCCATCAAGCAGTCTCCCTTAATGGAATTCTGGTCACGTAGCCCAGAGCTCAGAGCTGCCTTGGTTTGATCAGCTTGCTGAACATTAGAGTCTGGAATAGCCATGTCGGTGGAGGCTACACATACATAATTTATTTCCTCTAAATTAGGTCTCGGTTCGCTCCCCTCTTTTGGCATTACTTTGAAAGCTGCCACGGTGGGAATACAGCCCTGTAACAGGTTTGTGTGGGTGTGTATCCCTGTTCATGCTTGAAGAATTCCAGCGTACATCTCCAGTATGTAAGACGGGTCGCTATATTCCAGGTTGCTGACACAGCATGACCTGTTTAAAAGCAGGACGTTCCTCCTCTAGTTTGTTAGAATAGTTTAGGCTGAAGAGCGGTCTGTCCTACCTGGCAGACATGGACAAGGAGGCAGCCCCAAGCACACAGCTGGGTTGGGAGTAAGGGCTGATCCATTCGATCCTGCGGGGACAGGTCTCACAGCAGCTGCACAGGACAAGCAAGGCACACATGAACATAGAAAGCTCTATAGATCCTGGGCACATGCAGGCCAGCGCTTTTAATATGCAATTGTTATTTTTCTGCTTTCCGACTCTAGCTCAAAGAATGACACCTTAGAGTCCAGAATTAGAGGGATCAGTCCATCAAGGAAGCTTGACATGCTGAGTTCCTCCTGACACGTAATGCTTCACAATCAGCCTGACCCAGAGAAGAACAGGGAAATCTTAACTCTATTACATGGTGAGTGGTTGGGAGAAGATGAATTTATCTGAAATCTACCCATGACTTTCAGTATGGCTGAAACATTAAAGTAACAGCTTAATAAAATCTGTTTCTTCAAGAGTCTTTTAAGAATTGCTTTACCTTGGCAGTTGTATTCACGCAAACCATTATGTCCATCAGGAAGACCGGCCCCAGAAGCATCCCTCGCTCATCCCTGATACGATTAAAGGGGAACCTAGTTTTCTGAGGCGATGATGATATTTACAGCTCAGCACCATCAAAAGGCAATTCCTTGCTTATTTGGGATTCGGAGCCTGGCCAGATCTCCCTTGTGACTCATTCAGGATTCATTTGGGCCCTTGTGCCTTCTGCTCGCTCTGTGCTCTCATGAATCCTTAATTCCATCTGAACTCAGCGGTGCCAGAGTCACTTTCCATCACCCTGCTCGTTCAGCTGACATGCACCAGCCTCGTCTACGTTACGTATTGTACCCTGGCTCTGAGATTGATCAGGTGTTGGGGCACTGCCATAAAGACAAAGGAGGCCAAACTCAGCGTTCGCAATTTGCTTTTAAGACACAATAGTAGCCTCATCCCCTCTGACTTATGGAGCTGATGATAAAATTTTCTGGGGTTCACTGACACGACCCCAGGCCTTGTTGATACAGTTGCACGGACCTGTCAGTGGTGACCACGCAATGAATTAGTAACAGTGTGGTATGATCGCCCCGTATCTGCAAGGCAAAACAGAAGTGACACAGTGTGGAAAGGGCAGACAGATGTGCAGCTAAGCACATCTGTATCATAAGGTACATATGATTCATAGAAGGCATCATGGCCCCTCTCTAGGGGTGATACTGCAGGTGTTCTAGATCACTGGCCAAAAGTCTGATACAGGGTGAAGTCCTCGTCTGTGGAATCTGCAGGTAGCCAAGGTCAGAAACGAGATGAGTCATAGATTGAGTTAAAATATAACCTAAAGGCCACAAGAGGAGTTCTTACCTAAATACCGTGACTAAGCTAGAGGACCAAGTCTAAAAGTACAGACATTTTCAGAGCAGGGTGCAGAAAAGTTGAATGTAAGACAGTCACCAAAATGATGACGCTGAGACAGTAACTTTTAAAACTGGATTTCCCTCAGAGGCATGTGTATGGCCTAGTTTAGCTGCAGGAAACGGGAACTTGACAATATGAAATACATGTAGATAATATTGAGCTGTAAGCCCCGGGGCCATTTCAGTAGCTGAAGCTAAAGATCAATCAGGTATGGTACTGTTCATTATGGAGATGAGGTATAAATTAAAAACCTGTGGCACTCGTAGGATACCTGGAAAATGATGGAGTCAGTCTAACCAGGAGGGCAGTAACAATGGCTAGTATTTACTGAGAGCTCACTGTGGACCTGGTAGAGATCGAAAGAAGGTAGAACCTGAAACAGTAACTACCTACAGTTTCACTTGCATCTAGTAGTTACGTCTGACTCATATGGCTTAGGCCTTGGCCATTGTGCAGTCTGTTGTGGGAGACGCACATGAAGATTATGGACCAGCAGTGCTGAGAATTATCTGGAGACAGGAAACTGTGCCCCCAGGCTTTCCCATGAATCCGCTAAGATGGAACACGGGGGTGCTTCAGTGCAAGGTACATATTGTGTCTTCGGGTACAGAAGAACAATGGGGTATAGTGAACTATTTCTCTCTGAGCGGAAGGGCAAGAGGCTTATCTGTGATCCCTGGACCGATGACTCTCTTCAGTGGGCGGCAAGTTCCCCTGAACGAAATGTTGGATCCTGCGGAAACAGACCTCAGAATGTTCTATCAGTGAACAGAAAATGAAAAGTAAATCATCTCAGCAAGTTTTCACTTGGAGGAGAAAACTTACAAGACTTTTGACACATTGTACTTTCTTAAGTGAAAGAAGGGAGTGGAGTTTGGTCCGCATGACTTCCAATGTCTGGAGACTGATGAAGGCGGATCGATGCCTATCTATTTTCTAAAATCCGAAGCTAACAAAAATGAGAACTGGACCTTGTGTCTGGGAGTTCTTCGTGGCTAGCGATATCCACACAGAAGCCTTTCCATCTTCTGTTGAGAGTGGCAACTTGCAAATTTTCAGGCTTCTAAGAGTCGTTTGAGTTACGCCCCCATGATGACAGACACGGGTGCAGGGCAGTGGTGTGTTAGTCACCTTTCAGGAAAAAACAAAACCAAACAAAAGAAAATAAAGGAAGGGGAGTGAGGGTTTATCTCATTACACGGATTCTGACCGCCATATCCACCTCTAGGCAGTCAGGAAGCAGGGTGCAGAAAGGAAAACACATTGTTGGGCTTCCTCTTCCTTCTGGGCCCGGCCCACGGTACTACCCAATCACGGTGCAGGGTGGACGCACAGTTCTTTGCACATAGCATTCACCTTACCCGAGAAGCCTCCCAGGCACACTCGGGTGTGCTTAACTAACCTGCCACTTCTTAACCCGCTGAACCTGACCATCGGGATTACTCACGGCAGAGGTCACTCATGGGTATCAGGTGTCTCTAATGTTTTTGCAGTGCGGGTCTCACAAAGCCCGGGTTGACCTCGGAGTTCCCATGTAGTTGAGACGACCTTGTCCCCCTAAGCCTCTTGCCTCTACCAGACAGGTGCTGGTATTACTGGTTAGTGCTGCCACACCCAGCTGGAATCTCTATGTTAAATTGTGAACTAGAAAGTTCTGGTTCATGTGAGAACAGTCTACACGGACACCAAAAAAGGAACTTCTTGTAAAAAGAAAGTTACATTGAATGATGTAGTCTCTATCCAGTTACCCATCATGGCCAGGATGATCTATATGTATCCAGGATCTATGTGATCCTATTTTCAGATACCCTGTATCATTAATCTTAATGTTTGATTATATTCATTTTCCCTTTCTGATCGCTGTGCTCATGTAGCTGATATGTATTGGGCATCAGTTGTGAGCCAGGAGCTGTACTTGCCTCTGTGAGAACACAAGGGAACAAAGTGATCACTGTTTCGTCACTCAGGGGAGACTCTAAAAATAAAATGAAGTAATTAACACATTTCATGAATGTATTTGTCTAAGTAAACAGGGACCGGTGTGTTTCTGTCTTCCTGCTGCATACAGAATCTAGAAAAACACCATGCAGAAACAGGTACTCATTTGTAGTAGTTCTCATTTGTTTGGGGTTTGGTGCCAGAGACTAAATGGAAGAGCTTAAATGTGATGAACATGTCAACTTCCTCTGAGCCACATCATCATATCTCAAAAGTATATTTCAAAGAAGCATTTAAAACAATAGACTTTGAAGATAAAGTATCAATTCTGCAATTGTGCATAAGTGAAAAAATATATGAAAAAATATAAATAAATAGATATGTAGACCAGCATGTTAATTAGGCTTTTTATTGCTGGGTGGTGGTGGTGCACACCTTTAATCCCAGCACTCAAAGAGGCAGAGGCAGGCAAGATCTCTGTAAACTCAAGGCCAGCTTGGTCTACAGAGTGAGTTCCAGGACAGACAGCGTTACAACAGGGACACCCTATTTCGAAAAAACCAAAATTTAAATTTTTTTTTTTAAATTAAACTTTTGATCACCATGACAAAATACACAACAGGGAAGGATTGATTTGGTTCAGTTTCCTAGGCTTCAATCTACATGGCAGGGCAGAGTAGTTCCCCCTTGGAAGAGGAGACAGTACCTATAATTTTACCAAGACCTTTGGGACACACTTCCCCCAGCAAAACTCCACCTTCCTATGTTTCCACGACCTCCCAAATAGCACCCCCTGCTGGGAACTGTGTTCAATACAGGAGCCTCTTGGGGGATGCTGCATATTCAGACCCAAAACCTAACAAGTATCATAGGATCAGAAACGTGTTGTTTGGCTTGGAATAGACAGAAGCACACCACGTCTACTTTCAAGTATTTGAATCACATCCATAATGAACAGGAATGTGAGCTACACTATACGACCAGGGGATTTTTAAGCAATGAGTGAGATTTTATGTCAACACATTTTTGCCAGGTAAAACAATATCTTTTTAATAGAAATTCCAGAGTGGTCATGAATTTGATGAGCTTGCTATCACTGGACATATCAAGAAAATATCAGATGCCCCTGCTTGTTTGAATGTTCTAGGACAGCTTCACTTTATTCTTTAAATGTCCTTTTCAAATATCTATTCCATGGTAAATGGAATTTTGTGCACAGAGCACAGAGTAACTTGAGGCTGACTACGAGGCCCAGGCCACTAGGGGCCCAGCAACTTCACACATGGAATTTTGTCTCTGCAAAGTCAATTACTGGCTAGAAAGCAAATTTTGCTAAATATCTGGTATATCTATTATATTAGTAAGGGAGGCCAAAAGCCAACAGTTAATAATGGGTTAGATAACAGTACAATATCCAGAAACTGGATATAACGAATTTCAGATTATATCTGGTAAATGAACTGTAATTTGAAAAAAAATACAAATAGATGACTCCAAATGCACAATTTAAAAAAGTAAGTTAGATTCCTTCCTTTTAGAATACAATGGGACTTAAATTTTTTTTAGTTTTCTTTGGACTTGCTATAAAATCTTTTTATGTCGCCTTAGGATGTTTTGTATTTATACTAAGTTGCAAATTCTAAAAACAACGGCTCTCCCAGATGGATGTGTAGACGCATAAAATTAATGATACCGATTTATTCGGAACCTATTTGGCCCCTGATACAAATGAGAAGCAGGCGGTGTCAGAAGGCTGCACACGACAGGAAGCTAAATGGTTTAAAATTTGTGGCTGTTCTTAACAGGGCACCCATGTGTGCCAAACAGGCAGAACCGCAGCCAGCCTCAGATTGGTTTCCACTTCCCGGTGGAGGGTCGGGAGGGGTGACCAACTCCAATCAATATCCAGTTGTTAAAGTAACAGCCGTATCGGTTCTGGATGGCCGACTGGGCGAAAACATGTTTGTTCTACTTAATGTGACAGTGTCCTGTCAAATTAACAGCCACCGTGGCAGGAGCAAGCTTGCTTTAATGGGTCTGAGGCAGTTCCACTGAGAATTTAGCATCAACATGCAGCCAAGAGGAACCCTAAACCTCATTACCGAGGTTTATTTGCAGATGATAACTGAACCTATGCCTCGTACGGCAGAATTTGTTTGCTTTCTCAGCAATGGCAGTGGGGTGCACTTCATCAAAGGCTGCCCTTGCAACTCTGACACATGACCGGGTTTGGTATGGGTTCCCAGATAACCAGGGAAGTGTGGCTCTCGAGGAATGATACTCAGGTGGGCACCAAGATGGATGTGCATTGGAATGAGCCAAGCACCAGATGCAGAGGGAGATGCTGGGCAGGGCCCTTCCACTCGTTCCCTATCACCTTCCTCTTGCTTTGTGTACCTAAAAGCACCTTTCTCCCCAGGTGAACAGATGTTTCAAAGCTACATTACAGGCTTTTCAGATTCTCCATAGAGTATGGTGTGTCTGGTTCACACAAAAGGTTTTTTAAAAGAGAGTGATTTCTCATTCGGAAATAACGCAATTTAACAGTTGATGGTGTATGCCTATCTCCTTCTCTCCGTCTCTCCTTCTCTCCCTCCTTTCCTTCCTTCTCTTTTCTTCCCTTTCCCTCGCCACCTCCCTTCTTCTTTTGTTGATGCGGAGTTGTACCACCTGGAATTCACTCTGCAGTCTTGTGATCCTCCTGGCTCTGTGTCCCGAGCATCCGGGTGACAGGCATGCTCCGCTATGCCTGGCTTTGGATATTTGGTGTCAGCAAAACATGGCAGATTTCCCCATGGCAGCAGCTCATGACTGAATAACACAAAATGGCAGGGAGAATGGCTGAGGAAAAACACTTAGAAGCCACTCTCTGGCAGCCAGAAGACATGGCTACAAACCATCTCCACCATCCCGGAGAGATTTTCAGAGAACCTGGTCCTCAGAATTTTCCATCTGAGAAATGAAAAACTATGTGAGGTGTTCCTTGAAACATCTTGGAGCCCATGTTTCTGTGGCGCGAGAGTGGACATTCTATCAATATTTATACCTGGCTGGAAATTTTTGCAACGTGGGACTGTCCATATCATAGAACTGAAATGTTTTGTGAGAAACATATGATGTTTGTGTGATGGGAATCCTGAGAGCAACAATAATACTGTTATTTGAAGACTTGAAGGTGACACCAATGTTCACATACGTACCAGCATGCAATGCAGCGAGAGCTCTTCCACACACCTTCTCCGTCCTGTGGAATGACTTTGCAAACAACAGACCTCGTCCCAGAACCTCAGGAAGCCAAGGACATCTTTCAAAGGAACAGAAACAGCAGTATTTCATCAAGGTCATAAATGCTTTTCACAGAATTTCTATCTAAGTTTTCAGAAAGAAATCCAGAAACAGACCTGACTCCCTCTAACCTACCAGCCGTTCCTGGGGACTGTGATGGGCGACCCCTTCTGTCTGTTGTCTGCTGTTTGCTGTCTGTCTGTGGATGTGTGAGTGCCTGACGGAGAAGCCATTCCTTTGCAATAGTGACTGTGATGTGTCAGGAAATGGCACCAACTTTCTTGAAGAAGATACAATTCTTTTCATTCTGCTTCGTTTGATGCATATATCCTGACACACTGAGATCTAAGCTCGCATTTTCCAAGTGCTGTTAAAGGTATATTAAATTTTCCAGAGTGAAGCAGTACTTTAAAAGTAAACACGGTTTGAAATTTACCCATTACGGGGCCACCCGAGACCTTAATAATTTTGTAAATTTTTTTTCCCCCTCTGAAAGTGGAAATTTTCAGAAGCAAACACAGACTTTTTCATTTTACTCTAATTTGGAACTGAGGCAAAGACGTAAAATTGCTTCTTGGTAGATGATGACAGACAGGACACCGACATTTTTACAGATATTAAGTCTCCGTCACACTCTGGCTGAGAGGCTTGGAGCCTTGGGAAGCAGTCACAGGAGTGGATGCTACCCATCCAAGCTCACCCAGCTCAAAAACTCACTCTGCCAAAAGCTTAAAGATGGGCCTTCAAGGTAGCTAGAGGGAAAAGGGCACCTTCTGTGCAAGCCTGGGGACATGTCAATCTATCCTTTGAACCTTTGGTGGAAGGGCAGCTGACTCCTGAAAATTGTCCTCCGACTTCCCCTCATCTACAGTGACACATGATTGAAATACATGCTTACACATCACACACACATACACACACACACACACACACACACACAAAAAAAAAAGAATACAAATTTTTCAAAAGTTTAAAGATGAATCCTTTGGTTGCCATAGTGTCTAACAGATAACAAGGTTGTCCTAGGATTATATTCCATTTCAATTAAAAAAACAAGAGACTAAGCCGGGCAGTGGTGGAGCACACCTTTAATCCCAGCACTCAAGAGGCAGAGGCAGGTGAAACTCTGTGAGTTCAAGGCCAGCCTGGTCTACAGAGTGGGCTCCAGGACAGCCAGAGTTACAACAGAGAAACCCTGTCTCAAATATCCAAAATAAAATAAATTAAAAAATAAAAATAAAAAACGAGAGATCGTGTTAGGAAGGGAATCAGTGAGATTAAGGCATGACAACACGAATCTTCCAGAGTCGTTCAGGCCAGTTTGTTCTGGGAATACTTACAGTGGACATTGATACCAAATTTTGGGTGCCAGGAACTGATCCCTAGAGGGACCTGGCATTACTTCATGGACATTTTGGGACAAGGTAGTTTTAAATCAGATCACTGCATTACAGGGCTGCTGTTCCTCTGAAACACATGGAGGACCTGCTGGTTCCAGAAGCTCAGATAACAGTAAAATTTCTGAGGCACAACCAACTCTAATTCTCAATAAACCAAGAATTTCTCCCAAACTGTCAGAGTACCCTTACTTGCTCTGCATTCAGTGTGATCCTGAGTTACTATTAAGTTGATAGAGATTAGGGAAAAGGGAACACACACCAGGTTTCAAAGCTGTCTTTCCTGCTTACCCACGGCAACATTGACTAAAATGTTAAGTATAAAATGTGATGACCATATTATACTGACTTAGAGGTAACGGCAAAGCAGCCCTGCTGAAAAGCTATGGCAATGTCTGTCTGCTTCCCCACTTCATTCTAATATTTTTAAAACGACCTTAAAGCAGAAGTTATTTGTAAGCCTAAATATTAACTTCTATGCTCTCCTGTCTGTCTCTCAGCAAATTCTTTAAAACCAAAGCTCCTTGCCCACATCATTGCCTGTGGGTGTTTAGAATCCCAAGAAGACTGTATATTCGTTCCCCAGCAATATCCCTAAAGACTTGGGTATTCAAGTTTGAGATCTGGGTAAATTTTCACAGACTGGAGGGTGTTGAATATAGAGTAGGTATATACGTTGTTGGGGTTTTTAAATTGAACCATGCTCCCAATTGGTGTGTGTGTGTGTGTGTGTGTGTGTGTGTGTTTGTGTGTGTGCGTGTGCTCTTTTTATTTTAATCTAGGTATCTCTATTGGCTCTGTGCTTTAGTCATGAAAGTGGATGTGAGTATATATGGGTGAGCATCCATTTGCTGTTTCGTTTTAATCCAGCTGGCCTTTACCAGTTATGTGCTCTGGGAAGAGTCATTGAGTAGCCTATGGGATTTTGTTTCTTCTCTGGTCAGGTTGAGACATGTTGAGGTTAACAACAGGTCAGGAGAGATCATGAAAGCGTTCTGAGCATGCAGTTGTACATAGTGGTGATTAGTTTATTCTGTGATCATTAGTTCACCCATAGAGGAAAGACGGAGCAGGGATAAGATAGGATTTCGTGCCTGGCACTCACGTAGTATAGCCCATTTCCAACAATTTTTGTCCATCTTGAAGACTTCAAGCTTTACGTACAGTATTGAAACATGTTTTCCATTTCACTCTAAGAACAGAGTTGGAGAACCAGCCGCATAAACAGCTCTGGGTAGCCACACCCAAAGATTTGTAAAACCCCAAGTTGGCATATTAGACAAATACTCCCAGGTTGGAATCAGATCTTTTGTAAGTAGATAGATATCCCCAGGATTTAACCATCCATCCAGATTCATTTTCTCTTCTCATCTTTATCTGAAAGGGAACGAAAGAATTCTCTTGCCTTGATGTAAAAACAACAGTTTCTACATTAGGGCTCGGGAAGCTAAAATCATGTCTCAGTTCTCCATAATTAACTGTATCACCATTATGTCAGCTAATGTGTATGCTTTTCCTTTGTAAAATGAATAGAATGTATTGGATAAACTGTGAGGTTCTCTCAAACTTTATACTCCCTACGCTTCCAAAGGAAACAGCAAACTTGAATCCCAAATAACCTTCTCATGGTACCCTAGTATCCTGAGTCTCTCCCTCCCAAGGAATATCAAGGAACACCTGTCCCTTTCCACACATATTTCTACAAAATATTGTTATGCTATTCTGGAGTACTTAGTGGGCTGTTTTGCTGGCTAATTTAGGTCTCACCCGGTTATTGCTATCATCCATCTGGGTGACAATAATAGTAAAAGTATGTGCTGGGAGCTATGTTAAGAACTTCAATATATGAACTCATTCAATATTCATCACAGTTTTATAAGCTCAACATTGTGATGCTTAGTTTATAGAAAAGTTCATTGAGGGAAAAGGGGGTTCTGAAATACGGGCCAAAGTCACACTACTCTCAAACACCAAAATAGCCATTGGAATCTCAACGGTGTTACAGCCTGACATGACTGACAGTGGGTGTAGAGGGTGCAGACACTGATGGTAAGAGGAGGTAGAGTACGCAGGAAAACCCTGGAACTTGGATCCAGGTCACAGGACAGGTAATCTCTTCAAGCCACTGAACGTCTGAGTCCGGTTCCCTAGACTAGATTAATTTGATCCTTGAGATTACCTGCCAAAAATGTGCCTATAAATATAAAACCAACACAATGAAATCATTTCTTGTAAAACACTTCTGCCAAGTTAAGAAGATCTGCCTTACATTTGCAAGCACATGTGCTGTAGCAATTTCATGGGGTAATGAGTTGGCTTCCACTAAAGATATTTTATTTTTACAGGTCTGGAGCTGGAACCAGAGGCATTATGGGCAGGCAGGGAAATATCTGCCTTCTTCAGATTGCTTTATTGAATCACCTGCAGCTGAATTTTCTAGAAATTCTGGATTTAACCATTTGACTGCGGGCGTTCCGTGGGCTGTGCCTGAAGGGTTGGGATATGATGGGATATGAAGGGTTAGGAGTGATGGCAAGGAGTTAGGGTGTAAGAGCAAATAGTATGAGTCACAATGGAAGAAGCATTTATCAGATCCTTTAAATGTGAGGGAGACTTAAATTCCATTCATCAAGCTCAGCAGAAAATATTGTGATTTGAAATGAACTATAGGGGTCACACTTCTAGAGCAGACAACTGTGTTCAATCCTCAGCACCCATGTTTGACAGTTCACAGCCTATGACTCCAGCTGCAGAGCATCAGAAGCTTAAGCATTTAAAGAAATTTACTGAGTGGTTTGCATGAATTCTCAGGGACTGTAGAAAAATATTAGTGGACTTTAAATGGGATATCAAATACTTACATTATATTGAAATAATACTCACTGTAAATAGAATGATTAGAAATTGAAAGTTCAGAAAACAGTAGGAAAACTAGACAAAAGATCTAAATATTCAGCTTTAATACAGGCTTAGGAGTTACCTGGGGGGCAGAAAGAATGTGCTTCAATTGTGTGGTCTATAAGCCTAAATGTTAGGAATGCATAAAATATTTCAGGAACACTTGCTAACTCATGCTAAGAATACATGTACTACTTCCGTGGACCTGCTGTGCAGAATCTCAGTTGCTGTTGGTATTTCATGTGTCATTTGGCCTGGATAGCTGGCTAAATAAGGTAGATGTTTCTGAAAAGATGTTTCTAGTGGGATTAATATTCAATGGGGAGAACGAGGAAGGAAGATTGCTGTTCCAGTGTGGTTTGGCTTCATCTGATCCACTGAAACCAGCGATGGTCAATATTGATTCTTAACTCTAGAATCACTTAGGAGACAAACATCTATGCACACCTGGGAGTTAGCCTTTGAACATACCTGTGAGCAACCACCTGGGTTAGGTTAGCTCCCGGGCACAAGTGTGAGAGTGTGAGGGGGTGATCAAGATTAGATATCTAGATATCTAGATTAGGTTAGCCTCCGGTCAAACCTGTGAGGGATGGTCTAGGTTAGGTTAGCCTCTGAAAATGCCTATGAGGGATTATCTGCATTAGGTTAGCCTTTTAACACATCTGAGGGTTAGCTGGATGAAAGTAATTCAGGTAGGAAGACCCATCCAAACTATGAGAGGTGTATTCCATAGTTAGGTGGTGCTTCTTGTCTTTAAGTCTCCTTAAGGTCAAAGATTCTAATAAATCTCTGTTAAAAAAAAAAAAAAATATATATATATATATATATATATATATATATATTTACGTGTGTGTGTGCGTGTGTGTGTACACATAATACTCATGTATAGTCTCTCTACATGACATGTATGTATTGTTTGGCTAATCCTGACTCAGAAGTCTTGCTAATTATCTTTTACAGGAATATTACATAGTTAAAAAATATTATCAGTATTTCCAGAAACAAAATTATAATGGAAACAGTCTTATAAGCTAGCATTTAAATTTTAGAAGTCAAATTAGGTTACCGCCTCAAATAATTAAAATATCAGTGTGTATTTGAACCCTCATTCCAGTGAATATGGGTTGCTTTATAATCAGAAAGTAAATTTGGCTTGCACAGACCCTCTTCTTCACCAAAATAATATTTATCATAAATTGCTGCAAGGATTCCCCATGAGACAGATGCTATTTTTGTTTCCACTTAGAGACAAAGAAACTGGAGTCAACATAGTTTAAGCCATTTTCCCAAGACCAAACTGAGCAAGCTAGAGCTCCAGACATAGGTCTTGAACCATACCTTGACTCCCATGCTGTGCTGTCTTACTGTCCGGGCGTCTACCTCCCTGTACGCAGTGAATGAGGACCCACATGGGAGTCTTACTCTGTTTGCTGTGTTAATATGACATTTTTTTCCAGAATGAGAGGAAAGGAACCTCTTGATGTTATCAATATATTCTTAAAAGTTATTGTTTGCCAAACATCCGTGCACCCGGTTTGTGGTTCTTATCAAAGGAGCTCCTTTGGGGATGGTCAAAAGCCACATACACACCACATGTCTAGAATTTCTCTGTAGTTTGGGGGGCTGAACACCCTGAAGACAAGTCACCTCACCTTTGGAACACCCTACAATACCTCGCTGGTTACCCAGGACAATCCTGAGAAGAGGTGTCTTACCCTTCCACTAGTGAAGAAACTAAGATCAGGGCTTTGAGATAATTCGTCCAATTTTACTTGGTCAACAAAAAGCAGCAATGAAATGAAACCCAGATTAATTTGAGTCTAAATTTGGTCCAGTGTGGTAGGATCACCCTTAAGTCTGGTTTTAATTGCCTTTAAAAAAAAAAAAACTTTATCATTCGGAATCTAATATTTTTACTTGAAATTCAGAAAAATTAAAAACGAAAAGATCTCCGTTTTTTTTTTTTTTTTTAATGTGTCCTGCAGCAATTATAATTTGAACTTTGAAACCCGGAATACAAATGATTAAATGCCTGTGTGGGAGGACATTTTGGCTTTAGAAAATAATACCTCATTAGCTGACACAGAAAGACATTGCCCACGCTTGCCTTACTTTGAGTTGGAAACTGGGTGCTGGGTTGTTTTGATGCAGCCGTGAGCTGACAGACCCTACCATAGGTAAAGTAATGCCATCTCAGGTTTATCCTGAGCTATGGGCTGTGTCTAGGTGGGAGAGTTCACCCAAACCATGTCAAACTTTCATAGCAAAATGGAGATACTATAACTATTGTTAATGCCTTCAAAACGAATGGAAATGACTTCCAGTTCATGAAATGGGGCCAGGCCTGAGGGCTTGTGAAGACTCTGGGGTTTTGAGAAAGTTAGTACGGCAACCACATTTCCACCGTTGCCTGAAGAATTTTAATCAAAATAGGAATGTCAAAGACACAAAAAATGGGTTGCTGTTGTTTCCCCTTCCCATAGGGAAGAGCCTGGAAGAAAATTAATAGATTAATGCAGTTTTTAACACTGAAGTATCACCTATAGAATGACGACTTGGCGTCCTGCTGGATCCTGCTCTTGGGTGGTTTGGGTCTTCTTCCTGCGATACTGTGGACCCACAGCCTCCATTTCAGTGCTGTGTAGGGTTGCTAATTAAGGGCTTAAATTTTTCTTATTTTCCTTGCTACCTGATTTGTTTCAGTAAAACTTATCGACCAAAACATCTGGGTTCTTTGAATGAGCACCAACTGTCTGTAAATATAAAGATGTTTTACTCTAAATTTGGTTTCATTGAACCAAAATGTCTGCCTTTATGTCGATTCCACACTGCCTTAATTATTGTAGCTTTATAGTAAGCTTTGAATTTGGGTGGGTTCAATTCTACCCTCTAGTCTTCTTTTTAGAGGTTGTCATATGTATTCAAAACCCTGTGTGTTCCTGGACCCATCCCTGTACAGCTTCTGTGATCATACCTGCTGCGTAGGCAACCAACCACCATTGCTACACACCTGCAGTATACTTCCCCCAACCACTGGGCTCTCTTCTCCACACACACTAGGCCCACGGCCTCCGGTCTAAGCTGGTGGGACTATTTAGAAGCTTCCCTGCCTCACTTAACTGGACAGAAAACCAAAGTAGTCTACCAAACCAGAACCCTAA
This sequence comes from Cricetomys ansorgei, assembly GCA_026225945.1. Lineage (NCBI taxonomy): Eukaryota > Metazoa > Chordata > Mammalia > Rodentia > Nesomyidae > Cricetomys > Cricetomys ansorgei. Next base: position 2,756,852 of record JAMJFZ010003970.1, read on the forward strand.
GACGCACCCTCAGAGAAGAACTCTTGCCACAAAAGTCACACTGTGAAAGATGCCAAAACGAAAAAGCCAAGACTTTGTGACTTGCCAGAGAAACACAATTCCCTAGCAACAGACCCCAGAGTAAACCGGTAAAGTCTGAAAAATGATACACACTCAATGCGCACAAGAGAACAATGAGCAGCAAGAATCTACCCCTAAAACACTGTCTTTCGGAACCGAAGGGAGAAATGAAGATTTTTTTTTTCTAAGACGAGACCACTTATACTCCCAAATAAATTTTAGAATCTTTGTTAATTTAAACATTTTCTTGTGTGGTCTTGATTGGAATTGTCCGTAGACCAATCTGGAGAATTCATTTCTTAGTAACAACTCTAGCAATGCTCAAGCATGGAATTCCTTTTTATTTATTTTAAATATAATTATTATCATTTTAAATAAATATTATTAATATTTTAAATATTCCTTTATTTTTCATTAGTTCTTATGGCTAGAAGGGGGAAACGTTCCCCACAGGTTCATGTGTCTATATACATGGTGTCAAGCTGGTGCTGTTCTTTCGGGTGGTTGTATAACAGTCAGGGAAGGTCTGATTGACAGAGGTAGGTCACTGGGGGTGGGTCTTAGAGCTTGTCTCTGTTTCCTGTCCACTCACCCTGTTTCCTGACTAAGGTCATGTAAAACGTAGCTGACGGTGCCCTTATTATCTACCACTGATTGCTTCAAGCATCCTTCCATATCCTCCCTTCTGTGATAGGCTGTAACTCCTGAGCCATGTGATAAAGTAAATCCATTCTCTCTCTCTCTCTCTTAGTTTGGCTCTGTGCCAGATATTTGAGGCAAAAAGTACTAAAGAAATATTTTGTGGGTTTAGGTGTGCAAGTATATACATCATTCTGTCGTTGTAACAAAATACCAGAGGCTGAGAACTAAAGAAGAAAGAAGTTTGCATGCCTCATGATTCCAGCGACCGGTGGGTCCAAAAAGCTATGTGATGATGATGTCTTGGCTGTAGACCAGCATGGCCAGAGGAACAAAACACAACCAGCCTGGGCCTTCTGTTGTCACAAGAATGAGGTCATTTCCAAACTCAGCATGAACTCTTTAAAATTATGCCACCAAGGCCAATTACCTCTCAGGAGGCCCTGCTTGGCTGGTATAATGGGGAACATGATATTTCAGTTAGTTCACTGAACAAGTGGCTTGATGGTTCTTATTCTTTCCAGAATTCTACCTTTGGTACTTTCTTCATATGAAGCATCATCTCACCTTTGAACACAAACTTTTATCCTCTTTTTTACTTTTTGTTTTTGGTTTTTGTTAGCATGTTTTTGTTTAATTTTTTTTTCCTTCCTGCACAAGAGAGAGCATTACATCATTGTAAGAACTGGAAATCGAGCTAATCTTCTAGCTGCAGACAAGAAAGGGATACTAAATGAGCAGTTTATAAACTAAACTAAAGATGCATTTTTCTATACAGATGTGAACTTCCTGCTAGGTTTGACACGGTCTAACAAATAAAATTGTCTTGTGTTCTTTACAATTGTTATACCGAAATGTATGTAAGTTCGTAGAATGGAAAAATACTCTATACAATGTTTTTCAGATATGGTAGTCTCTGTAGTCCTGGCTGGCCTTGAACTCCAAGCAATCTTTCTGTCTCCATCTCACAAGTACTGAGTTATAGGTGTAAGCTAAAGTGGGAATTATTTGTCTTTTACCCTCTTCTGTTCTTTGTAGTCGTTAGTTTGAAGTAATGACTACTATTTCAAAGTGTGTCAACGCCGGGCTCTGTAGCTACCTTTGCCCTAGTAACGTCATCAAGAGTGGACTTTTCATCACTGATTTAAATATATTTAGATTTCCTTGATATTGCCATTCCTTCTGGAGTCAAAGTTAACAACACTGTGGAAAACTTGTCCCAAATTTCAAATTTGCTCATCTTCAGCATGACTTTGGAGTCTATTTTATTGTTGCTATTCTTCCTCCTCTGAGAGTTGAAGCAGACGTTTATCTTCAGAAAAGTATTTCTATTAATTAACTTTTCTTGAGCTGCCTCTTTAAGACTCAATGTTTCTGACTTCCTCTCCAAATGCACGCGATGAAATCCAAGACCTAAGTGTCTGTTTGGAGATGGGGCCTGTATAGTCTTTCCATTTGTGACCCTCAAAATTTATCTTTGGAGGTAGTTCCCAATGCACTTTGTATTAAGGAGTAACCCTGGGAATTAATTAGTCCATTAGTGTGGGACACTCATTGAGGAATTAGTGCCTTGGAGGAGGCCAGAGAGGAGGTGCTGACCCCTTCACCATCTGAAGACACAGCTAGAAGACAACGCCTGTGCAGAATGGACTCAGCCTAGACACTCGGATTCTTCTACCTTCCCAGTGTCTGTGATGAATGCATTTCCATTCTTTCCAAATCACCCAGTGTAAAGGAACTTATTTTAGCAGCACAAATAAGATACAGTCTCAGAAAAGAATTAAGGCTAAATGAGTTCATGGTGTAAGGCCCTAATCAGATAAGATCTGTGTGCTTAAATAAGACACATTGAGGCCTCTCCTCTCCTTTTCTCCTGGCTCTCTCTCCCTCTCCCTCATTCATCTCTTCCTCCTTTCCTCCATCTGCCTTTTCGTCTCTCCCTCACGACATACATCCACTTCATGGAGAGTCCCCATGAAGACATAATGATAAAGTATTTGCCTCAAGCCAGAAGGAAAGCTGTCAACAGAAGCAAAATGGCTAGAACCCTGATGTTGGGCTTCAAGTGTTTGGAGTTGTGAGCAATTAAGATTTTTGTTCTTGATGATGCCGCTTGAGCTTCCCAGTCTCAAGGATTTTGTTTTAGTTCTCCGGATGATGAACAGACAGCTTGAAGGGCCAGCATTAACTTATTCCATATCTGTAGTGCTGTGGGTCCTTTCTGTGTTGCTAGTGGGTGAGTTTTGCCACTCTGTCGAGTTGAGCTTCCTTGCTTTTCTCTAGGCTGCATTGGTGTTGCTGAAGAATGCCCTGACCACGCCCATCTTTACGCAGGGCCCTCAGTTCCAGCCCTAAGCCTCTCCTGTCCTTTTGCTCTATTTGTCAGAGGGCAAGAGCTTTAGTGACTGGATTAGATATTTAGCTGGAAAGTTTCTGAGTAGTGTTGAAAGAACAGTTTCATTCTTCCTGGTAGTTTATGTGTTTATAGTTTAGTGAGAAAACAGATATGTTGACTAAATATCGCATGTTGTGCAAAGCAGAAGTCAGATTAAAGAACTAGAAAATTCTTAGCCTTACCCATATTGGCCGGGGGCGGGGATATTTTAAATAGAGAACATGAAGAGGTGACTGGACTTTTTCATTACTGTTTGATGGTCTCACGTGGTTCAGCTGGTCTCTTACTTGTTATTAGGAGAAGGACCTTGATGTCTGTTCCTCTTGTCATCATGTCTGGCCGAAACTTTTGGTAAGGAGATTGGTCACTGATCAGGGGCCTACTGAGAGAGACTGCACAGAAGCCAGGAAAGAGATGGCATGATACTGATACCTTCTGAAACTGTCAATGTGAAATCAAGAAGAGAGAATTAGTGAGAGGAACTGAAGCAAGGCAGCAAATGCTTGGATCTCAAAAGCTGGATGATGATGGAGCTTGTTCTGATTTTCAAAGAAAGAGAATATTTCCTTAGGCATCTAGAGACATCAGGTTTCCAAAATAATAGACGTCCCGTGTCCATGGGTGCTATTAGAATGGGTGTTCTAGGAATTTCAGCAGTCTGACCCCTCCTGGCCAGGGCTTACATTCTGGAACAAACTGGCAAAGATATAACTATCAAGTGGAACTCCATTACTGAAGAACTCCCTTCATAAAATAGCAACCAAAAAGAAATGAATGAGCTGCTTTTTTTCTAAACAAATGAAGCATTTTCTAAATTGTATTTATACCAACTCTACATCATAGTTAATTGCTGACTTTTAGAAACAGTTCCTGCTTACTGTCTTCCTGGACAAATTTTTCTGCTTCCACTAAATTTCAGTTTAGTCACTGCAGGGTCTCTGAGCATGGCTGATAGGCAGGGAAAATGTGAAGAATGGATCTGAGGAGAAAACTCAGATTGTATACCCCTCAACCTCATATAAGCATCAGTAATTACAGATACTCACGGGTAATGGGTGGCTAAATTTACCCTTCTGCATGTAGCTTAGTTTTAATCCTCTACACACTCTCCTATTCATATAATTTTAGTGCCCGTGACTTTGAAGGCATCCAGAGTTGGAACACCAGACTGGAGTTCAAGGCTCAACTTTGTCATGCCTTGTGTTCTGCTTGGAGATTGTCATTTATCTCACAGTTCTGCTGCTGAAATGGCAGTAGATAATTAAACTGACATTTCCTAAGCTTTTATAGTCTGCTGGAAATGAACATTATAGATTTTAAATGTATGTATTATATATACATTTATACCAACACATATGTACATATATACATATATATACACACACATCTCTCTATATGTGTGTGTGTGTATATATATATATGTACATATATATATATATATATATGTGTATATATATATATATATAAATATTTATTTAGCCTATACCTAACTCTGGGTAGAGAATACTCATTGCTTTAGGTTTCTAGAAAGTGAGAGGGTTCTGCAGGGGTGGGGAACAGAAAGTCCATGAGTTTGTTTTTCCTCAATGTATGACTTTGATACATTACAGGACACGAGACTCTCCACCTGAGAACAGAGACAATACTTTATGCTTCAAGAGATTGAAACCTAAAGTAGATGGTATAGTACGGAACCCAGCTCCAAAAGGTCAACCAATGTTCATTCACTTCCTTACTTAGTTGTTAACTTTAAGACTATCCATTCATTCATAAAGGCTGGAAGAACCATTGAAGGTTTAATAAAACTATTATGTTACCAGCACTTAAGCAATCCTGAAGATGCTGTGTTTGTCCAGTTCACATAGACATGGATTCGAGAGCCTAGGATATACTGGACAAACAGCCGAAGCCGATGTCTTTCTGCTGTGCTAGGAAATAAGAAGATAGCTTTGGCCTTTGTCTGTGCTACCAGAACATTTCTGTTTTCACAGTGCTTAAAAGAATTCCATGTGCTCTTCGTAGTGTCAGCATTTTCTCAGTCTTTCAGCTGCCTGTCTGTACATCACCTGCCTCTAACAAGCCATCTTTGTTTTAGTGTTTGGGGACATAGCCCTCTCCCTCTACCAAGTAGAAAGCCCTGGCAGCACACAGGCATGGCAAGGCCATATGCATTAAGGAAGCAGGCAGACCTTCAGACTCCATGAGATGGATAAAATGAGACAAAGAGGCAGAGGTCCCACCAAGAAGATCAGACTTCCACCGATTCTAGGGACAAAACTGTCTTTCTTTGTTTATGGGGACACACATGAGCTTTCTGTCTAAACCAGACTCAGGAGGCCAAATAGCAGGGAAACGAAGACTCCTAATAAATTCTTTTCAGAGGTGTGACTATAAAATTAACGAATGAGTCACACCCTACTGTTTAGTCTGTGAAACCAGGACTGGCTTTTCTTTTGTTTCTCTTTCTCTTTTTCTTCCCGAAGGAACACAGATGATTTAAGCAGCCTTCAAACTCCGCATACCTAAAATAATAAAGCAATTTAGAAAGAAAAAGAAATCTGCTGAAGGTGTAAACCCCCTCCACTGACTGGAGCCCCACGACTGAAGCGAATTCCATCTTCTCTCTCTAAATCAGAGCTAAGGACTGTACAGAAATGTTTACCTTTGTCTGATCTCTAATTCCTTAAATGTATGTGGAATCATGCCCAGATGCTCTGGAAACGAGCCTGGAAAAGCCTGGCATTTTAATTGATCCCAGAGCTTCTCGCAGCACAGCCCCTGCTGCGGTGAAGTCTGCTGCTTACTCCACAGAGTCTCTGCCTGGTTGCCTAGCCACCGGCAGCTGGCCAATCAAGGTATCCGTACGCCGGGAGGGAAGCAACCAATCAATTTTTTAATTTCCTTCTGTAAACTGAAGTGAATCAGGGTGGATTTGAAATCTCATCAGTCAAAAGTAAGACGTATGGTGTGCATTTTAACACATGTATTAGTCGAATACGTTGGGTGCTTAGTGAAAAATTCTAATGAGCATTTGGAAGCACATTGCAAACAAGCGTGAAGCTGGAATCACAAATCTTTAAAAAAATCATAGTTATAATCTGAGTGGCCCAATCCACGCGTAAAACTTCAATCCTATGCAGTCCTCCGCACAAAATACCGCTCCTTGTAAACAAGTTCGTGGTAAATACTTCCTTGTAATGATTGTGCGGATTCCCACTTCAAATCATCCCGATTTGATAAGGGGTACCATAGCTTAATTTTGCCACCATTACCCAATCCACACGGTTGTATTGTTAATTATATTATTATTGTTATTATTTAAACCCCCTCTTCCTCTACTTCACCCGAATTCTTCATTCTTACGGCCTTCACCCTGGTCCTTTGGAGACTTCCACGTTGGATTCCAAGCCAGCCTCTCACTTTCCATCCTTCAATCCATCCTATAAACTTCAGATCTCATCCTGCCATTTCTCTTCCAGAACTTTTTCCTCAAATGAGACAGACCTGGAGAGCTATGATCACTCAATAATCGGAGTATTCCTGTGTCTCCCTGTCTGTCTTGTTTCCTCCTCTGTAAAGACGGAGGTGTCTGGATGACAGGAAACGATATCCACAGTATCGAATCTGATTCACTACGTAGGTTGTAATGTATAATATGTTCTATATGTCCTGCTGTTTTTATTTTTATTACTGTTATTTGGTGGATTTAAGAAGGGAATTTCATGTTCCTCCATCATCTGGTAATCTGGGCTCCATATCAACCTTTCTTGTTCTCAATACCGTCCATCTGACACCCAGGCCCCTCACCGTGTGCCCTCCACTCTTTGCAGGTCAGTAAGCTTCAAATTTATTATGGTATATTTATTCATGTGACACCTACCTTATACTGATTCTTCAGAATCCAAATTCCAGTGTGTTTTGCTATTGGATGGAAGCCGTACTCAGTCACTTCTGAGGACCGTCTGTGTGCTTGTAGGCACGTCTAAGCTAGCTTTCTAATGAGTTAAGTTTGTACCTTGGACATCATGGAAACTTCCATACGTTACTCTGCTCTTAGTGTCTCATGTGTTCATCTGGTGTAAATATTTGTGGAGAGAATGATGTGAAGTTATTCTACTGAAATGGAATATTTTCTTTCCTTTCTGTGTGTCAGGGGTAGTGGTTTAGCAGGGCAAGTTTATAAAATGGACCAGATATTTGGTATTCTATTTTCAACAAATTCTGGGAATTAACTCCTCCTCCTAAGGCCTCTGAGTCCTTGTTTATAATAAAAATAGTGCAAGCCAGTGTATCTTTAAAATTTCATCTTGTCGCCAGGCTTTATGGGTTAACACTGAAGACATTATAGAATTAACACAATGACTGTATTTTAAAATACCATTTAGGGTTTATATGGGTGGATTGGTGAGTTTAGTAACAATTAAGATCTTCTTTTGTAATATAAACATTTCTTATGGTACTACAATGAACTTTACTCCGTGTGTGTGCGAAAGAGAGAGAGGGAGAGAGAGATACAGAGAGACAGAGAGAGACAGAGACAGAGAGAGACAGAGACAAAGAGACAGAGACAGAGACAGAGACAGAAAGAGAAATACAGGTCTTACTGCAGCCCAAACTGGCCTGGAACATGTGGCAATCTCTCTGCTCAGAGTCCTTAGTATTGGGATCACTGGTATGGGGTACAAGGCATGGCTCCTAAAATGGACACTAGAAGTGTCATTTTTGTATTTTTCAAAATGTACAGACTGCATCAGCTTAAACAGGGACACGACAGGTATCATGGGAGAAAGTAGGAACAGAATGGAGGGTGAACAAGGCAAGGTCTTGGTCTTCACAAAACTTCCACTAGTGTGAAAACACATTCTACATGCATGCTTAATACTAAACCATACTGTAGACATTATAACTCACAGGTGTGCAGATACAAAACACAATAAACACTCTTGTACTGTATTTCATGCTCAATAAATGTCATGGCATATTTTAGTAAAACATTGTAATTTATTTCAGAACAATATAAATAATTCTATGTTTTCTGAAGAGCAGGATGAGCTACGATGTAATTGTCTGGAGGAAGAAAAATTCTGAAGCTATGTTTGACCAACTTATGATTATCAATTACTTTAAATGTTTGGAAATTTTCATGTTAGGTCCATAGCTACTAGGCCATAGATCAGACAAACTACAGCAGCTGCATTTTCAAAATGACAGCAGGAAGAGAGAACGAAACGTGGAATCATCAGAATGCCCTTTGAGCTTATTACCCTGGGGTGGGAGGCAAATGGACATCTCAAAGCTCTATGTGCTATAACACTGAGAAAATCACTTATGTGAGCATATTAATCTTTGAAAGTACCAATGTCTTACCTTTAAATGACACAATGATAACAGCAACTACCTCGCACACAGAGCTGCTTGGAAGATTATATAACTTTATCCCATCAGAGCATTAAATCCTTTGCTTGGAAAATAGAGTCCTTTACCAAATTCAGCATCTTGATCTTCCTGGGGAAGGAGATCATGATCCCAGTTGCACAGAATTGTCGCAATCGTTGCTTGAGACGTGTTGTCAGTGCTGTGAACAACACACAGGGAATTCTGTAACCATCTGCTCTGCCCTCCTTGCAACTGGCAAGACTGCCCTTTCCTCGGAGACACACTAAGCTTGCTGGAAGCATCTTACTTCAAATAGATGGGAGCAGGGAATGAGATGCCTGCCAAAGGGATGAGTGCTGCCTTCATTAGCTGCTATTAGATGCAGTTTGCCACCGGCGCACAAGCTGGCACTGCACAGTGTCAAAGAGCTGAAACCCTCACGCAACCGCTGACCTTACCTCCAAATGGCTACACGGTTTTCATCCAGACACAAATCAAATCTGGAGGCACACTCCCTGGGGAATTGCTACCAGCTATGCAGCAGCAATAGACGCCAGAGCAAAGGGCACGAGGCCAGAGTCTATGAGTTACTGTGGGATGAGCCTGGGCAACCTCTGAGTTGCTGCAGGCTGAGCCTCAGGGATCTATGTCTGGAGCCCAGAGCCCCCAAGGACATCTAAGATGGGCTGGCAGAGGGTGGTAGGCATGAGGTAGTTATAACAATCAATCCTCAAGAGTTGACTAGAATAAGTAATATTTCTAAATGATAATATGGAAGGTTTTTCAGTATGAGTGCTTGGCTGTCTAAGTGAATATGTGATTGAATTAGTCCCTGACTAGAGGGTAAGGACACCTTCAATATTTAGAAGCACCAACTAATTTACTTATCTGACTACTTACTATATGGCACGAGTCATGATACGTACCAGAAAGTCAACCATTGACATGATACATTGGCTCACAAATAATTCTTAATCTAGTAAAAAAAAAAAGGCTGTGGACTGTAATTCTGAGCCAATATGGCTAGTGCAGAAATTTCATGGTGGTTTCTAGTGGGAGTAATGCTGGAGAAAAAAAAATTGGCTGGAGGGTAGGGAAGAGAAAGGACAATAAGATTCAGTGAGGAATTCACATGAGTTGGGCTTTATAACGTGACAAATGAGTACAATAGGAAGGCAAAAGTATCCTCTGGGCAGAAGGAATAGCATTTATACTCACATGCAGTGGGGGAAAATAAGTGGAGTTCACTGAAAAAAGCGTGGCCATTAAAGGGAAGATTGGAAAGGGTGTGGATGGTCTCTAGGCAGAAAAAAAGAGCTGTTCCTGCTAGGTCGACATTGGTTAAGACCTCTGTGTTTGGCTCATACTCTATCAACTGTCTCACTCTGCCCACTGCTTTGCAATACTAAAGTACAGCCTCCTTTGCCTCAGTAAGCTGCTTCCTTAGCTATAGGTCTTTATGTACATCCCAGGGCCACAAAATCTTGAAGTGAGCAATTAAATGTTGTAAAGCCCATCTGTCATACCTTTCCTCTTTGGCAACTTCTTCTATATAATGTTTAAAGGGAGCATGACTTTATTCATTCATTCATTCATTCATTCATTCACTCATTGACTCATTCATTCAGTTACATGCATAATAACTCAATAGCTGCAAAGGAGCAAGTGCTAGAGTAACTGGTGCAGGTCGTTCTAACTGTCTCATGACATCTATCTATATCTGTCTCATCTTTCACACAAATAACTTTCACCCAATCATCTTTCCTTTTCTCAGACATAACATCCTGCATGTATACTGGCCCCCCAGTGTTCTTTATTTCCACTGGAAGTGCACATTGTCTCAGTCCCAGGATTTACCTAATTTCTTCAGTGAAGAATCTACTATAGGAAAAAAAAATCTCATTTGTGTATTTATAAGACTCAGTTAGGGCCAGGCAGTGGTGGCACATGCCTTTAATCCCAACACTTGCCAGACAGAAGCAAGCAGATCTCTGTGAGTTTGAGGTCAGCCTGTTCTACAGAATGAGTTCTAGGATAGCCAGAGTTACAACAGAGAAACCCTGTGTTGAACAAAAAAAAAAGAAAGAAAGAAAGAAAAGAAAAAAGGAGGAGGAGGAGGAGGAGGAGGAGGAGGAGGAGGAGGAGGAGGAGGAGGAGGAGGAAGAAGAAGAAGAAGAAGAAGAAGAAGAAGAAGAAGAAGAAGAGGAAGAAGAAGAAGAAGGAGAAAAATTATTTCACATGAAACATGAAGTTGGTCACTGGTCACAAAATCCCAATTTTCTACTTACCTCAAACTCTAATTTTAGATATTTACTTTTGGACCAATGGTAATTTATGAAAATGTTCATTATGCATCTATGGCATTACCTTTCCATGAAAATTGAGGTGGGGGGAAATAAAAAAGAGATAATTTGATTAGTAAATAAACTTCTGAATTTCAATGATTTGTTTATCACTTCAAGATCACAAAATGCAATATACTAATGGAAACTTAATAATAGTTCTGAAAAATAACATGGATGTTACTATATAAGAATCCTATATTCCCAAGTTGCATGTGTTGATGGACACTTGTAGTAAAAGCACTCAGGAGATTGAGGAGGAATTAAGAGTTTGAAACTTGACTGGGCTACATAGTGAGAACATATATTACAAGCTACAAACCCAAACAAAACAGAAACTTGTCCTCTCTGTGCCAGGTGGTAATTCAAAGCATTGGTGCTGGCTATTTTAAGAACATATGGGTGTATAGCCAACACTGTATGGAACAGGGTTCTCACCCATGTATTTCTGATGGGACTTATCTCATTATTCTCATTTCTGAGGGTATTTGTGTTCTAAGAGTCTCTCTTTTCTAAGATAGACATACCACTGCCATGTCCGTAGAAACAGGAGATTTTTTGAAGGACGCGATGCCTAAGGATAACCATGAGACTGACCAGTTGCTGACGGAATTCCGTGGGCAGCTCTAGGTAGAGTGCAGTCAGTTCAGGGAACTGTAACAGTAACAGAGAACACTGCTATCAATGTTAGGACATGCTATTATCACTTACTAATGCAGTCTAAAACTACTTTTGTAACAATTTCTTTAGGTAATGTATTAATAACGATGTCAAATGCGCAAGGTAATAGACGAATTTTGGGTGAAGAAATTGAAAACACATGCCAAAAAGACTGCATTGGTTTAGCAAAAACAGACTTTCGTGGGAGCTCTTAGATTTTTATTTTATTTGTATCTGTTTTATCACTTTTCTCTGGGTAAAATTTTATCTCGTTAAAGTGAGTGGCCACATTTTTAAGAAGCAACATGCCATTACGACCACATGAGCAAAGAAGATGTGAATAATCTTTATTATACTTAACTATCCATGTATATGTAAGTCCAGAATACTGTCCATCTATAATACCCCACACCATCCTTTGTAAACTACAATGAGAACCATATGACACATTGGATATAAATATACATTAAAGTTCATAAAACTCTAAACCGATTGTGAGACTGTACTTCTCCCGCTGTCATACACACCATAAAAACTACTCAGTTCATGTGTCTAATTTCTAAATAAATAATGTTTTTGTCTCCTCAGTTTCAAAAGCAACAATATAGTACCATAAAATATACATATTGATAATTCCACTTATGTAGCTGATATTCATGAGTTAAGGTATCTATAATTAAAGAAATGGGGATTTTAAAGATCATAATTATCATGATTTCATTTTCTATGTCTTTGATCTTTACCGTGAAAAAGATTTTTAAAAGCTACGGTAAAATGAGTTTTGTAGATTTTGGCCTGGAGGGAATGAGTCCCCACGTGGTCATACTGTGTTGAAGGTCTTCCTGCTCTGTGAACTTTATAGTCTTGTGTTAAACAGAATACAGATGTCTGCCCATGAAAAGAAAACACATGAAATTCTCACCCTCTAGCCAAAGACAATCCAAGCCAACCCAAGTGTGAAGGCTAATGTCACAGCTGAAATAGAAGTCAAGAGGGTAGCTTTGACTATAATTAAGACATGACAGTTTCCTCTCAGAACCAAAACCCAGATGCCTAGAAGAATTTTCTCAAGGTGGGAAGGTGAAAATAAAATGTTCCAGGAACTGGGCTTTGAGCCTAAACTAGTGGATTTCCTACTGAGTTATAATTATCCAGAACTTTGACCATTAAAGGAAAGATTTCAGAGATGACAACCCCTATCAGAATTACATGGACCTCTCTCTTTGAAGTCACTGAAATGATTCCCCTGTAACATTTTTCTTTGTTATTAGTAGTGTTCGGGGGTAGGGAGCACTGTGCCACAGCAGTGTAGAGGAGAAGACAGCTTTATGGAGTCGATGTTCTCTCCGTTCACCTTTCCGTGGATATCAGTGGATGGATATCTGGCTTCCAGGCGTACACAGCAAGCACCTTTACCTGCTGAGCCACTTTGCTGGCCTACATGGGAACTATTATCATAAAAAAGAGTGTTTCAAACAACCCAGACCTTCTTTCCTCATTTAAGCAGATTCCTGGATTGCAGATCTCATTTTGCTAAGTCCTGCCAATGTTGCCGGTTACGGCTGAAGAAAATAGTACAAATTGTTTACATTTGACACTGAGTGTTGAGACGTGAATCTTAGTTCTGCCATGGATGTCTCTTTCCCAGAAAACTGTAAGTTTGCCAGGTGCAACACGGAAAAAGGACAAAATAAAACCAAGGTGAGAGAATCTCTTTATGTATGTATGTATGTATGTGTATATAAGTATGTATATATAGATACGCATATATGTATGTGTATATATATATGTGTATATATATATATATATATACTTACGTAAATATGTGTGTGTATATATACATACATATATACATTAGTGTTATAAAACCCACATTGTTTATTGGCAAAACCCACATGCTTCCCACTCTGTCTTGTTTACCAAGTACTGTTCTCCTGCTATGACCACAATGAGATTAGTGGGCAGAGGAGAGAACAGCATTTCCTATCTAGAGAATGCCAATCATTTCTGCAACTTTTTAATTCATCCTGTTCAAAGCCTGGATTTGGAGAAGCATCTACGGAAAGACATTTTGTGGCACACTAACTCTTCAGAGTACTGGTCAGTGAAGTTCAGTAGTCACAGTGCCATTGGAAAGTCTCCATCAATTATATTAGAAATTTTTTGTGGATTCTGCATTACTGAAGTATCTCAGCTGTTATGTTCAGTGTTGCTCGTTATCTGTCCAAAATTTATCTGATTATGGAGTTTTTTGTTGTAAATACTGAGTTATAGGTTACACAAAACCTGCAACTCATTAAACCATGCCATTTCTCATGGTTAAGTCGGGATTTAACTCAGGGTTAAATCTCAGGTGAAGCCAGGATTTCTTGCAAGTGCTTGATAAAGTAATGATAAGGATTTGAGATCCAAAGAGGAAACTGATCTTCCTAAGCTTTGGGTGGAACAACTGGAGACTTCCAGATGCTAGTGTAGATCAGCTGGTTTCCCAACCATGTCCTACATGAATGATTAGAAGGTCACCTGACTTCTGAAGTTTCAGTTCTACCTAAAGGGACATGGAGAGAACCATTCTGATTCCTCAGACACTGTGTTGTATGTTAGTCTTCTCTATCATAGGTAGTGACTTTCTATCCCATTCTGGTTGGTAGTATTTTCTATGTTTTAATTGTTGCAGCAAAAATTAGCATCTGAGATAAAACTTGCAATCATTAACTTGATTTGGCATAACTTACTTACTGAGATGAAACACATCTCACATCTTGGGAGCACAAGCAACTTGGCTGTTTTGACTGCTTGTCTTTCTGTTTTGAGAACAGTCTACACAGTTATGCTTCACATTGAATCAGAATCCTTATGAGTCTCTGCTTGACCACCAGGAGGCTAAATTCATTAATTACCACCAGGTCTTTTCAGATTCTGCTTAATTCCGTCATCTTTCTGCAAGACTTTCCTCAACTTCCCCAATGTGCAGCGATCTCTCAGATACAGGTTTTGATTCCTCCAGGGCTCTCACACTCTGTCCCAGAGTGCTGTGTTGTTTTGCATCTCATAGCTGCTGGATTGTATATACTCGATCAGATATAAATCCTTAGAATAACAAAAGCGTGCGGGCCTTGTGTGCAGGGTCACTGGAATTTGAGTAGGGATGAACTGCTCCCCAGCTATGTGAACTTTAAGGAACCATCAGAATACACACTATTCCATTGAATTGACAGAAGGACTGTAAAGACTGATGGTAATATGACCAACATAACAATTGACACATAGACATTTAACAAATATTGGTTCTCTCTCTGCCTCAAGTTTTTTTTAAAAACCCTTATGACATTATTAAATGCATAAAGTATAGGGTCTTATTATGATATTTTCATAGATAGTCATACTAACACATTATAAAGATAGATTACAAAGCAGTGCTTCCCACACCTTCATAAGGAAGTTTTAATTATTTTACTATTTACATAAAATGTTCAAGATAATTTAAACTTAGTTTATAAAATGATGTTTCTACCATAGCAAAGAGGAATTGAATTCTCGTCATAAAGGAAGATGCTGGTCTGTCATAAACCTGTGACAGTCTCATTTTTATTGTAGTTCCTGTCAGGAGCGTTTCTAAGTTGTAAACTCCACGATTAATCCTAATGAAAATAAATACAATCTATATTGTTGGTCTTCAGTAGATATTAAGCCTGTCAAATCATTTTTCTGTATCTATTAAGACCTTCATATAGCTTTTAGTTTTCTTATTCTGCTTATCTTTGAGTCAGGGTCTGGCTATGAAGCCCAGGCTGACCTCACACTCACCACCCTCAATTCTCAGCCTCCTAAATTCCAGGGCTGCAGTAATGAGCAACCACATCTTGCAAGATTCTCATATAATGTTTAATTTAAAACTTGTTTATGTGATGATTGATATGTGTAGAC
Organism: Cricetomys ansorgei; assembly: GCA_026225945.1. Lineage (NCBI taxonomy): Eukaryota > Metazoa > Chordata > Mammalia > Rodentia > Nesomyidae > Cricetomys > Cricetomys ansorgei. The sequence continues at coordinate 2,772,251 of JAMJFZ010003970.1, forward strand.
AGCACAGAAGTTTCAATATAGTTCAACATAGTATATTGTTTCATACCTTGCTGTTAACATTTTATGTTTTTATTATTCATAAATATATAAATATCCACTATACATTTTAACAGATAGCCTAAATTTATGTATGTACTATAATTTATTTGAATCTTTTATTAGCATTTATTTTCAAATACTTTTGCAACGACATACAGTGCTATGATAATTATGTGTAAGGAATTAATCACATGGCTTTGTACATTTGTATAAGGAATTATCTCTTAATCAATATTCCTACAAGAGAGGTTCCTGTGACGAGGTACCTGAACATTTAACAGCCTAGTGTGCCAAATCACACTTAAAATTTATTTTTTAATAAACAGTTTTACTTCCAATTACTGGAATAAATTTTTACATTCTCCAATACCCCAAACTAGCAATATTTAATATTTAAACATTTAAATCATTTCCAGTATTGCCTACATAGTGGTTCCTTATTTTAATTTGCACTTATTTACTTATGTATCTAGGAATACTGAGAAATAATATTATGCTATCAAATAGTGTTGGCTTGCTGAAATCCCTAGTCCAGAAGGTTGGGCTTTGAGTGCTGTGTGTTCAAGAATAGTAACAGGATTTGTGAGACATTTATCATGTGCTAGACACCACCTTAAACAGGCTCCTTAGACAGCATTTGTCACCACAGCTCTGACACAGGTAGTGAGAGAACCCTCATTGACAGATTTGGAGAGGAAGCCAACTAACAGCCACAATAAAATGCCAACAGCACCAAATAAAATAGTAAGAAAAATCCTGTTTCAAATCTTCCTGAGAACAAATTTAAAAAGTCAACTAAACATTATTGTGGTAGTTAGGGTTTCTATGGCTGTGATAACCCACCGTGACCAGAAGAAACTTGGAAAGGTTTACTCTACCTTACAGCTCTCTGGTCACAGATTGAAGTCATGGAAGGAACTCAAAACAGGGCAGGAACCAGGAGCCAGGAGCTGATGCAGAGGCCACGGAAGAGCACTGCTTACTGATTTGCTCTTCATGGCTTGCTCAGCCTGCTCTCTCTTATAGAACCCAGGTCCACCAGCCTGGGTACATAACCCACAGTGGGCTGGAGCCTCCCACATAAAACAGTAGTCAAGACAATACCCCACAGTCCTGACTACAGGCCAATCTTATGGAGGCATTTCTCAATTAAGATTCCATCTTTTTAGATGACTCTAGCTTAGGTCAAGTTAATAATAATAGTAATAATAATAATAATAATAATAATAATAATAATAATAATAATAATAATAATACAAGACAATTATCTTTAACAATTCACCATTTCTTAAGGAAAACACATTATCTCAGTTTGCTAAATACAAACAATACCAGCCAGCAATGGCTGATTTCTATCGTTGCATTTTGAACCATTAATAACAAGTACTCAAATACCTAATGAGTGTTACAGTGATGAACGGTTTCATTTACAGGCTAGCGTCCTTCCCAACCTAACTCATTAGGATTGAAGCAGAACAATTAGAGCATGGGGGATGGGCAGGGGGCTGAGTTCTAAGAGCTCAGGAGAACCACGGTTTTAATTTCAATTTGTGAGACTTCGTTTCCAATTTCTCCTCTTTTCAGTTTCAATCAAAGCTGTAAACAAGTTTTTGCGGGCTTTCTGCAGCCCTTGCTGAGGATCTCACATTTGCTTTCCCTGTCTATTAATGTGTAATTTCTCCTCCCGTTCCATTGTGTAGGGCCCCGGGTGAAGTAATTGAAGGCACCCTTTTCTTTTCACTCTGGTAAATAAGGAGATCTTTGTCATGCTGACAGTGGAGCTCAGAGGCCATCTCTGTTCCAGAAACTCGCCTTTCTAAACCTCAAATCTCTTGACCATATGCTCAGCTCACATGTTGTGCTGGCTGGTTAACGTAGCCTGTGCCAAGCTCTTTGCTTGGGGTGAATGCTGGAGTAGTAATCTGCTTGCCAATGATTACGGATGTGTCAATTCACAGGTCACTTGTGACAGCCTTGGGGTGATACACTGAGCTGTGACAGACATCTCTGCAGGGAGACTGCAAATGAGTGATATTTAGAATTTAAAAAAGAAACACTGTACTCAAGTCCGATGCCTAGGGTTTTATTGAGCTCATAAATTCAAAGCAAAACACTATTTTACAAATTACACTTGTATAACTTGTGTACACTGACATATTTGAAGCACTAATTTTTACACAAGTATGTGTAATCTCACTGGTGTGTATATATATATATATATATATATATGATTGAGAGATCAATGATATAAAATTAAAGAATAAAGAAAGGAGCTGTTTGTAAAAGATAGAACAGGTGGGTCCTACTCCATTGTTACAAATAGGCTGTACATTTACGTTAAATTTCTGACAAACCAAAGCAAAAACTTAAAGGAAATTTTAAAATTACGGCATATATAAGATACAAGCTGTGAGCCGGGTGGTGGCGGCACACGCTTTTAATCCCAGCACTCGGGAGGCAGAGGCAGAGGCAGAGGCAGTTGGATCTCTGTGAGTTCGAGGCCAGCCTTGTCTACAGAGTGAGTTCCAGGATGGCCAGAGTTACAACGGAGAAACCCTATCTCAAAAAAACAAAAAACAAAACAAACAAAAAAAGATGCAAGCTATGAAGTTTCATTGCAATATATATATATGTATATATATATATATATATATATATATATATATATATATACATATACCAAGTAATAAGATCTTATAACTTTCTGTGGGCATGAAACACTGTGGTTATATAATGGGTTTTACTGTGACACTATAGTGACCAATATTCCCTATGATAAATATCATAGCTGATTCTTTAATATGCTCGGATACAGCATGGCCTGTTTATATCCATCATAATATATTAAAATAAATTTGGTAAGGAACATAATCTAGTTACTCACGTCTGGCAATTGGTCATGCAAGAACAAACTGTCACCTTTGCAGAAGGAAAGGATAGATGTAACACTGCTACGAGGATATTCTGGAAATATGTCTTACACAGGCTTTTGAATGTGACTGGTAAGCAAAGAGACCTGGGTTAGCAATCCAGCATGTTGCTGGAGAACAGACATGTTTTAATAATCAATAAAAATAGAGTAAATATTTTTAAAATACCATCTTTTAAAAATGTGTTGCCTATTAAATAGTGTTCCTCTATCGTTTATAGACAGAAGCTGGTTGCAGGGAGTGGGGACCAGCTTGTGGGGCTTCCCAGGCAGGGCAGGTGCACACTCTGGAAGAGGCAGGAGAACTTTGGCAGAGGGCTCCTGAGAGGTTGCTGGAGTTATCAAAGCCCTACAACCATGAATTATGCTCTTTCTCACACCAGTCGGTTATGCCCGGGCCAATTTAGGGTAAGCCTGGCACAGAACCAGAATAACACTGTCTACTGTCTATCACCGGGGATGTTCTAGGGTGATCAGAAAATCTAAAGAGAACCTTTAGTTCCAAATCCTTTTCAAACTGTAACCTGCTTCTATCTTCCATCATTCCTCACACGGCCCTGCGGTTGCTTGATGTGTTGCATCGTGCAGTTGAAGAACGTGTACACTTCCGGAAAGCCTTTGCTCTTAAACAGACTGCAGTCAGCAGGAAAGACCAACTATTTGCCACACCGTTCTTCTCCACAGACCGAGTCCATCTGACACTATAGACTCACCTGTCATGTTCTCGCTCTCAAGCAAGAGCCCAAATGCTTCTGTTTTTTAACACGTGATAGTTTGTGTCTTGTCATATCTAGTCATATCATGGACCCTCTGCTATCTCATCTTTATGGTGGATTGTGATAGAGACTTCCAGAGTCAACACTGGAAAACCAAGCCCTACTCCACGTCCTGTCTTCAGGCCTACTGCCATCCCAGGACACCGAACAGATATCCACCAACCACTGGTGGCTTGATCTGTTGACTGTGGTTTACCTGTGGGTCTGTGTCGGACAGTAGCTTTTACGAGCATGAATTACTTATCCTTTATTTCAAAATCACCAGAATCCCTAACATAAGAGTTGTTTAGGAAGCTTTTCAGGTTCGTAGGAACTACAGCAAACCACAGTCTCCCCAGTCCACACGGAAGTAGAGGCTCCGAGCAGCACCAATAGAATCTAATGGTTTCAGAAAGTCTTAAGAATTTTCCACTGTGTTTTGGATCATGTTCCTCTGTGGGAAGTTGGTTTGGCCAAACATTTGGATTCGTTAGAGACATGTTTATGAAGAATCTAACTTAATTAAGGTGTTTTCCATGATTAAATCTGAACATTAGAGCTGCTGGCTTGAAGCATCATATAAGGATCTAACACCGCAATTCTGTTAACAATGATTTTTTTTTTCCATTTTCGAACTTTACAGTCAATTGTCAGTCCAGTCAGACTGTTCTGGAAGGAGATCATAGGTTATATATAACACTGATCTATTATATTAGATCTATGATATTATGTTAGTGTTATATTCTTCTGGACTCCAACTAGCATCTTTACCAGAAATGATATGGTGTGCTGGGAGAACAGTAGAAAGTTCCTATTCCCAGCAAGCTTCCTGACAGGTATTTGTGTAACCCCATGGGGTCCCCCATGATGGGAGTGTAATGAGGTGTCTGGGGAAAGAGGAATAGGATGCTTTAGGAGGAAAAATTGAGAAGTATTCGTTCTTAGAACTGTTTATTCTGAATGCATGAGGTGTGGGGTTCAAGACCCCTGAGACCAGGAGAGACGTTCTCTGAAGGAGACCAACAGTTGAGCTAATGCAGGCAACTGACAAATTTCATTCTTAATCACAGCAATTTATAATTCCAGAATAGGTAGCTGACTTGGAAACAAGAAAAGGAACAAAATACAGATCCGTGTTTAATGAGACCCAGAAACAAAGCTATCATTAATATTTACCAAGTGATACAACACAAAGTACAGAAAACATCACATCCACCATGTATTCAGAAAACAGGCAGGTTTCAGTAAATCACGCAAGAGGAGACATGTTGAGGGAGTTTGGTCTTCTGCTGTGTCCTCAGAGGACCTCCTCTGCAACACGCTCTCAGCGTTTCTTCACAATGAGGTAGGATGGTGATCCTCGTTACCACCAGCAGACAAGATTTAGACATTAGCCCAGCAGGTGATATGAAACTGGTACCTGCCTGTAAGAATACAGGCAGGGCTCATCTTCTCTTTCCTGTCTTGCAATAATAATTAATATAATAAATGAAAATCACATCACTATTGCCCTGAATTGGTAGTTTGTTAAAATAAACATTAATCTCAGAGTTGAATATGCAGAATCTGTATCTTAATTATTCATGTAAATGTGCGTGAACATGTGTTCATGTGCGTGTGCGTGTGTGTGTGTGCGAGAGAGAGAGAGAGAGAGAGAGAGAGAGAGAGAGAGAAAGAGAGAAATCAGTTTTGCTAGCTTCAAATCCTTGAAACACTCGAGTCTAAATAAATCAGCAAGTTTCTGATCTTTGCTACTTTTCCCAAAATGAAGAGTTTGAAGAGCTGCAGAAGCAGGTTGGCCTTGACTATTCATGAAGCAAAGAGGAAAATAAACGAAGTCTTTATTCAGGCCTAGATCTTTTGTCCCACTTCTCAAGAGTAAATCCAGGCAATAGCTTTGGTAGGGTTTATTTCCCTGCTTTCTTTACAGCTTCATTAAGACACAAAGAGCAGGTGTAAAAGACCACATCATGTTGCCATTTCGGCATTTGGCATATCTCAGAGCTTGACTGATTTAATCACAGACATCTGTGGGCTGCCCATGACCCTTCACGTGACACCTCCATCTTAGCAGGTAAATAAATGCCAGAGCCATTTGAAAACCTCAGCAGCAGGGGAGAGATGACTCTGTGGGATCAGAGCATTTGTGGCTTAAGCATGAGGACTTGAGTTCATATACCAACACCCATGTAAGAAATCAGGCTTAGCTGCACTGCTGTAACCCCAGAGTTAAAAGATAGAGACACAGAGGTCACTAGGGCTTGGTGGCTGCCAGTCAAGCTCTACATTTAATGAGAGATCCTATGTCAAGGGACTAAGACACAGAATAAGAAATCCGGGGACCCCATGTCCTCTTCTAGTTTCTGTATTCCTGTGCATGGGCATAGACACCCACAAAGCAGAGGGGAGTACACATCGAGAGAGAGAGAGAGAGAGAGAGAGAGAGAGAGAGAAGAGAGACAGAAGAGAGAGGAAGGAATACACATCACACATACATGAGAGAGAGAGAGAGAAGAGAGGAAGGAATACACATCACATGAGAGAGAGAGAGAGAGAGAGAGAGAGAGAAGAGAGGAAGGAAGGAGGAAAGGAAGGAAGAGAGAGGAAGAAAGGAGGAAAGGAAGGAAGGAAGAGAGAGAAGGAGGGAAGGAAGGAAGGGAGAGAGAAAGATAGATAGATAGATAGATAGATAGATAGATAGATAGATAGATAAATAAGAACACTTATTTTTAGTCCTGGTGCCTTAGCCCACCCTCACCCCCCATGTCGTATCAATCCGGCTCAGTAGGAAAGATCCAGTTCCCTCATCCAACATCTTAAATCTTCAACACGAGTGGTCCATCCTTTATTGCCTACTCTATTTCTTTGGCCATTCTATCAATTTTTCACACTTTCCAGAATTTTGTTCTTGCTTTATTGTTTTTCTTAAACTAAAGCTGCTACATCACTATTTCCTTTTAGTAGAATTTTTTACTAATTCTTTAAGTATTTCATACATGCATTATGTATTTTGATCATATTCTCACGCGATCCCTCCCCCTAACTCTTCCCAGGCCCGTCCCCAATTCATGTTTTAGTCTTTACCTCCAAATGTGTCCATCTTGGTGACCTGCAAGCCTCTAAATATGCCTCTAAATCGTATCTATTTGGATCTGACAGGCATAAACCAGCAGTTTCTTTCTCAGAACAGAACAAAGTAAGGTCATACACTTAGGAGTTGGAGTCAAGCACAGACATGGTAAAGACTGAGACTGGACATTTATAGAAGAGATAGATGGGACCTCCAAGTCAACCCTGGAAGGTAGGTAAGGGTACTCGTCTCCAAAGGCCTGAGTTAAATTCCCTGGGTTTACACAGTGAGAGGAGAGCACCGGCTCCTGAAAGCCATCATCCTCTAACCCAACATGAGCTCCAAGGCACATGTACACACACACACACACACACACACACACACACACACACACACACATACACATATGTTTGTGCATACACACACACTCACACATGCATGTATATACACAAATACATAAATAAATGCAATAAAATGAAATAAAAACCTAGGTCTAAACATCCCCAGTGAAGGGCTACTTTGTGCCTTTGTGGAAGTCATCTCCCATCCGACACCTCTTGCCTTCCCACTTACTTTGCTTCTCAGACCCTCCAGCCTCACCTTCTCTGAGACGCCCGCCCTCCCTAGCACTCCTGATGCCAGCCCTCCATCTGGCCTCAAACATGTATGAAAACTCCTTAAACTCACGATGCGCTGGAAATCAAGAGGCTTTTTTCATCGTGTGTTTTCCTTGTTAGGTTTGGTTGATCCTTCATCTTCACTAGACATCTTTACTCATTTTACTTGGGACCAAATTATTTAGGCATCAAAGCCTCAGAGTTCTTTTGTCATAAAGCTGTTATGTTACTGCTCTGATTGGAGAGCTCCATAATCAAGAACAGAAGAGGGAAAGACTCAATGAGAAATACTTCCATTGATCCCTGAGTTTTATGCTTTTGAAAGACCAATGAAGACAGAGAGAACTCAAAGGATATGTTTGGTCCTAGTGCTTAAATAGGAACACCAGATTTTAGGGCTCCACCTACACCTTTCTTTCAAAATAGCACTTCTATCCTGGCCCAGATTTTAAAATATTTAGAACATTAAGAAAGTATGCACAGACATAAGACACATGTGCATGCATACATAAACATACTTACACATGCACATACTGGTGTGCACACATGCACATACTGGCATGCATACATGTGCATATTCACAGATGTGCATACTCACATATCCACATGCATACACACAGACACACACACATACGTAGATACACACAGCTACACATAGAAACATATTTACACACACATGCACACGCATACACAAGCCCACACACTGGTGCATGCACTCATGCACGGGCACATGCTCAGACACAGACATGCTCAGCTCCAGTTTCCTCTGGCAGCATTTTGAACACAGCTGCTGGGCCCGGTTGCGGATGTTGACAATGGGAGAGGCGACAGAGCAGACGGTCAGCGCATTCACTCAAATGTCAGGCGGCCGCATCATTAACGCGGTACACTGCCCAATAACTCCCAGCTCCCCATGGATGCTACTGTGCCGGAATAATTACTTGGACATCACATGTACTTCATCACTTCCAAATTAGATTTTACTAACCCACCGCTTTATTTTCAGAATAATCTCATTAGTGGAGTGGTGTCTGTGACTCCCCCTCTTCCCCCCTGGCTCAGAAGATTTATTGCCTTACAGCAATAACAAGATTTAATGCTTATCGAAGGACGCATCGTCTTAAGATTCAGACAGAAGCGATGGGGCTCTGCACGTTCATGCCTCTTCTCTCTCATCCTTCACACTTCAAGAAAGATTTCAGAGTATAAATTTCTATGTCTGTACCCTGGCTTTCCTTTATTGAAACACAAATAAAAGTATATTGAAGACTGACTACCTCAAACAAAAGGAGTGGTTGACAGATTATTAGATACAATTCTTCTCCCTGTGAAAATGCAGCCAGGGAAGAGTTCTGACTTATTTATTTACTGGGCATGTGCAGTATATGCCTGTGTGTGCACAGGTGTGTGGGTGAGCGTACTTACTCTCAAATGCACCAGTGGAGGACGGAGGTTGACATCAAGTGTCTTCTTCCATCATTCCCCATCTTTTATTCTTTTAGACAGGGTCTCTCTCAGAAGCTGAAAGCTGCTATTTTGGTTATATTAGTTTGTCAGTGTGCTCTGGGATCCACCTTCCTCTGACCTCCCTCAACCACCATAGCACCAGGGTAACAGACATTCCGCACACAGCTTTTACCAAAGTGTGCCAGAAAGAACTGAGCCAGGTTCTCATGCTTGCTCAACGGGCACTTCCCACTGAGCCATTTCCCTACCCCCACACGTGGAAAAATGAAAAAAAAAAGTCTTCTAATCTCAGTGGACATTTTCTTAATGAGGAAAATAAATTTCTTAATGAATTAACAAAATGAAATGGATATTCTTGGTCACGTTCCTTCACTAATGTATATCCAGAAAATACAATGCTAGTGAAGGAAGACTGCTCTCTGTCTCAAAGACAACGGATCTCCAGAGCTGCAAACTCAAGATTATTCCAGATACAAAACCTTTGGTTCTTTTCATGGAAAAAAAAAACCCTGAAGTCTTTTCTTCTATCATGATACAATGAAATAGAATGGTGTAGTATGGTATGCAATGATATGGTATAAAATGGAATGGTATAGTATTGAATGGAATGGTATGAATATTTAAGGTCTTGATTTTCATTTTAGATATTTAACCTGTTGTTCAGATCTGTCCCATCTGTGTGATTCTAGAAACTTATTAACTGCTAGTTCCTGTACTCACCTCACTTGGGTGTTAGAGTTCTGTGTGCACAGAAGGGATATAAAGCTCTGAAAGACTTAACATCTGAATTTGGGTATTTTGGAAATGTATCATCTAACCCTGGGTAGTTCTCAGCATTCGCTAGCTTTTATCAACGCCTGTACAGTGAAGAATTGACAAGTATCCCTATGTGTGTTTAGAGATACGGATGTTCACATAACTCCCTATATTTTACAAGATACATTTGAAGGCAATTAGAGATAAAATAAAGACCAAGAAAAGAGCACAGATGAGAACAAGTGAGTATAGTTGATGTGCAGTATTGATTCTGCAGACGCACACACACACACACCTAAGGGTAGAGGGAAATAGAGACAAATTGCAGTTGTAGGCTGCAAGGCTTATTGGCTGACATACAGATTATTTATGAAGTGGTAAAGCCAACATCCACACAAGGTACCAAAAGTGTGACTCTCTCATGTCAGCATCTTGGGCACCTAGATATGCAACAATAATTCCAGGCAGAGAGCAATCCGTGTATCTTGAAGGTAGGTGGATTTTTATTTACTCATCACCTACATTAGGAATAACCATATTTGAATAAATAGTACCAAAACTAACAAGAAAAAATGACGGAAACCAAAGGAAAGCTTTGGGTATGGTGCCCACGTGGTGGACTCTTCCCATTTCCTCACTCTCCGTTTCTCAAGGGAACACTGTTTGTTGGCAAGCGTCTCACACAACCAGCATAGTTCACAGCAGAACACAGAGCAGAATCTGGTGAGGAAGAAGGTCCGCTCAAAGTGGATTGATGGCGGCATAGCATCTGGCACTGCATTGCTCAAGTGAAAGAAACGACTACTTTTAATTTCTGTCTGGTTTCCATGGCAATACAGCTCAGCACTTTTCCAAATTTCTATCTTCAGTGAATATGTTACATAAAAAGGTGTTGTTTTGCCCAAACTTTGGGGGAGGTGGTAGCAACTGATCTTATTCTTAAGCATCAGTGGCAAGGTTACATCTGAGGAAGAGGTGGAGGTCAGAGATTAGGGGTGTGGGCGGTGTGCCAGGAGCTTCCTATCCAGACACAGATGGCATCTACAGAGGTGTCAGACTTGGGGGAAACGGAACAAAAGGGAGGGCCAGGCACCATGTACCATAAGAAAGAACTCCAAATGTATTTGGAGTTGCACTGGGTTGAGAAAACATCGAAGGACTACAATGCTCTCAATGCACTGTGACTTCCTTGGAGTTTTAAAAGTAATGTTAAGGTTTATAATAATATTAGGACTTTGGACTGGTTGAAAAGACAGTGCTACACAGACTTCTTATAACTCATGGAAGTCGCAATAAATGATGCCACAAATCTGTTGTGATTTGTTGCAGAGGCGAGAGATCCGCAGTGGAGTACATTGTACACAGTGAAGGTTCCAGTAAAGCTGCCAAGCCCACTGCACACTGTGAAGGTGCTGCTGAGGCCGCAGAGCCCACTGCACACCGTGAAGGTGCTGGTGCGGCTGCAGAGCCCACTGCACACAGTGAAGGTGCTGCTGAAGCTGCAGAGCCCACTGCACACCGTGAAGGTGCTGGTGTGGCTGCAGAGCCCACTGCACACCGTGAAGGTGCAGGTGCGGCTGCAGAGCCCACTGCACACTGTGAAGGTGCTGCTGAGGCCGCAGAGCCCACTGCACACCGTGAAGGTGCTGGTGCGGCTGCAGAGCCCACTGCACACCGTGAAGGTGCAGGTGCGGCTGCAGAGCCCACTGCACACCGTGAAGGTGCTGGTGCGGCTGCAGAGCCCACTGCACACCGTGAAGGTGCTGGTGCGGCTGCAGAGCCCACTGCACACCGTGAAGGTGCTGGTGCGGCTGCAGAGCCCACTGCACACCGTGAAGATGCTGCTGAGGCTGCAGAGCCCACTGCACACCGTGAAGATGCTGGTGCGGCTGCAGAGCCCACTGCACACCGTGAAGGTGCTGGTGCGGCTGCAGAGCCCACTGCACACCGTGAAGGTGCTGCTGAGGCTGCAGAGCCCACTGCACACCGTGAAGATGCTGGTGCGGCTGCAGAGCCCACTGCACACCGTGAAGGTGCTGCTGAGGCTGCAGAGCCCACTGCACACTGTGAAGGTGCTGCTGAGGCTGCAGAGCCCACTGCACACCGTGAAGGTGCTGGTGCGGCTGCAGAGCCCACTGCACACCGTGAAGGTGCTGCTGAGGCTGCAGAGCCCACTGCACACCGTGAAGGTGCTGGTGCGGCTGCAGAGCCCACTGCACACCGTGAAGGTGCTGGTGCGGCTGCAGAGCCCACTGCACACAGTGAAGGTGCTGCTGAAGCTGCAGAGCCCACTGCACACCGTGAAGGTGCTGGTGCGGCTGCAGAGCCCACTGCACACCGTGAAGGTGCTGCTGAGGCTGCAGAGCCCACTGCACACCGTGAAGATGCTGGTGCGGCTGCAGAGCCCACTGCACACCGTGAAGGTGCTGGTGCGGCTGCAGAGCCCACTGCACACCGTGAAGGTGCTGGTGTGGCTGCAGAGCCCACTGCACACTGTGAAGGTGCAGGTGAGGCTGCAGAGCCCACTGCACACTGTGAAGGTGCTGCTGAGGCTGCAGAGCCCACTGCACACCGTGAAGGTGCTGGTGCGGCTGCAGAGCCCACTGCACACAGTGAAGGTGCTGCTGAGGCTGCGGAGCCCACTGCACACCGTGAAGGTGCTGGTGTGGCTGCAGAGCCCACTGCACACCGTGAAGGTGCTGCTGAGGCTGCAGAGCCCACTGCACACAGTGAAGGTGCTGCTGAGGCTGCAGAACTCACTGCACACAGTGAAGGTGCTGGTGCGGCTGCAGAGCCCACTGCACACAGTGAAGGTGCTGCTGAGGCTGCAGAGCCCACTGCACAAGGTGGAGGTGCTAGCAAGGCTATGTGTCTTCTGGAAGCTCCAGATAACAGCCTGTTCCTTTCCAGCACGCAGAGGCTTTCTGCTTTCCTCTTTATGCAGCCTCCTTTGATTTTCAAAAATCAGAAATGTTTCCCCTACTGCATGATCCTGACCCTGATTCCTACATCCTCCTCTTTTTCATACAGAGATGGTATGACTAAAGAGTTCACAGTTTTCAGACAGACTAGAGGAACCATTAGTTGACCTATCACATTTTGTACCTAATTCCCTTATTATTTTGTTTCTGTTGTTGTGATAAACTATCTTGGCAAAATCAATTTAAGGAGAAAGAGGCTTATTTCAGCTTATAATGTGAAATTCTAGTCTTTTATCGGGAACATCACAGTGGCAGAATCATGAAGCAGTTAGCCACACCATAACCACAGTTAACAACACATAACATTTGATTGCTTGCTTCTCATTTGGATTTCTCTAAGACACTTTAGGACTCCCTTCCCAGGGAATGGCACCACCCACAGTGGGCTGGGATTTATTAACTTATTAAGACAATATCCCATAGATATGCTCACAGGCCAACCCATTGTAGGCATTATTTATTGCAACTGTCTTCCTATGAGATTCTGGGTTGTGTCATGTTAAAAATTAAAACCAACCAACCAAGTTACCATCTTGCACTAGAGAATGTTCATTACTAAACACTACCAAACATTCATTTGTCAAAACTAACAAACGGACATAGGCACATTATTATGAACTAAACTCCAAACTGAATTTTGTGTTCATGATCTCCTCTTTCTGTTCCAAGCTTTTTTCAGGAAGCTTCTACTGTGCATTTGGTTTCATGTCTCACATTCTGCCCTGAACCACAAGAACTTCTCAGCCTGTATTTGCCTTTTATCACCTCCCAAATCCAAGGCACTTGGGAAGACATGGCTTTGAAGACACAGTGTCAGACTTGCTGTTTGGTCGGTTTGCTCTACTCTACACACTACACATTCCTTCTTTCAGCTCCAAAGCAAGAGCAGAGGGAATTAGGGTCTACTGGGATGTGGTATCTGCTAAACTTGCTGGGTCATTTTATTTCAGCTTTGCAAAGGTAGAAGAGGAAATTGCTGTCCTTATAACAGAGCTTCAGAGCAGGGACTGATTGATAGATGGCTCAAACAAAAAAATTAGAGCCTTAGTGGCCGAAAGTCAGCATTCACAAACTTTTTCCATTCATCACTGAAGTACATGGTCACATTGATGAAAATGTATGTGCTGTAGAATACCTTCCTCCAGGCATGGTGTGGCTGTTGCCTTCTTGAAAATCAGAGCAGCTCTGATTACCCACACAAGTTACAAGAGAGAAACTCATTAGGTACAAGAGGCAGGGCACAGGAGTAGCCTTTGGGTAGCTTTTGAGATAGTGCATGAGGCCCCACCCTTCTCAAGGATATGTAAGTAGTTACCATCACCGGGAAAAGGGACTTTTCTTCATAAATGGCTCATAAATGTAACCCCTTACCCATGCTCCTATAAATACATCGATTAAACATATTGGCTCACCCAGCTGCATGTGGGGAAACATCTCCTAACAGACATTGTGAACTGGTCCTGGGGATAGATTTGCAGTTTATATTTTCTCCAATCTATGTGAAAGTGTTGGACTCTATAAAAGCTTTGCAAAAACTAAACACTGTAAGTTTCCCCTCTGCCTTTACAAATTTTGAGACAGGCTCTCATGTAGCCCATGCTGGCCTTAAACTCACTATGTAACTAAACATTATCATGGAAGATTACATGCTTTGCACCACCACACCCAGTTTTACTGGGTGCTGGGATTGAACCCAGGTTTTCAGGCATGCTAACTAGACACCCAACCATCTGAACCACACGGCCAGCCATAGCTGGGTTCTCACACATGTGTATGGGGAAGTAGAAGTTAATATTCATTTAAAAATTATTGGCCCTTCAGTTTTGATGAGTAGGATCCCAGCTTAGACTTATATGTGCACTTAATGTACATAAGTTCTTATTAATTAGATTCACTAGGTTTATTTCATTTACCTGATGACAAAAAAGAATGGTTTATATCTTATTATAGCAAAAACTAAAATTGATTATAATAAGATAACTTTGTAAGCTATAAAAGTTTCTGAAATAGGGAGTTCACAGCCTAGCAATTTGCACACTATCGTGTTAATCATAATTGTACAGGAAGTACGAAGCATACTGGAATCTGAAGGGGGCCTACTCAGGGCATCAAAGTCCTGAAATTTCTGGTGTCATGTGTAGCAGCCACAACCTTTCTGTTAAAGGATTACAATATCCACTCTTTAGAACTATGATGAACAGTCAGTTAAATAAATTTATGTTGGATATCTCATAGACACCACAACATATCACTATGGAAACAAGGTCATAAGTAAATATTTACGAGTAAACAGTACCGTTGTCATCATTTGAAAGTCATCATTTAAACATAAAAATCAGCATTTCAAGACGAAATGTTTGTAATTTTACCTTTGTTCTGTGGACTACTGTTTTACTCGGTGGCCAGTAAGCAAGCTTTTATAGCTGTATTGAAAGTGGCATTTTTCAAGCCAGCCTATCCAGTGCATCTTTGAATGATATGAAAGGCATGTTAATGAGAAAACTTTGAACCTTAGATGTGCTCCTCAGGAAGAGAACTATTGAGTCCTTTATGCTTAGTTCACTCTTGGTAACTTTCCATCAGTATACAAGGTCAAGGACAAGGGATTCATTATGACTTCTGAGATTGTGCTTCACCTTACCACTTTAAATAACTTCATTCTGATCACAAACGTGAAGCACAGAGAGGACGGAATCTGCTGGACTGTCTGTGTAATTTAGTCATTTCCTTATGCACAAATCTCTGTATCCATAGCCTACTGCCATTCAGGTTCTATATTACAATGTACATACATGCTGCCTACAGGATACACTTAATATGTCCATGCAGTGTGCATAGTGATTATTTTAATTTTCATAAGACGTGAAACAGAAATTAAAGGGCCTTAAGTAACTTATTAAGATCACAGTTGGGAGGTGGTAGGCCTGAAGGTTTAACTGAGAATATGAGAAGGTTTAACTGAGAATAATCTCCATCACCATGTTATGCCAAAAAAAGAAAAACACATTTGTGGGAAAAGAATAAACAGGATACTTGGGATAACAATGTGTGTAAGGTGAGAAGGCGATCTTAAAGTGAGGAGGTTCTGATCCTGGGTAGCTCCTGACAGCACTGAACTAAAAACACACAGGATGAAGGCTTAACTTAACACATTTCTCAAGATATGGTCAAGATGGCCATTGTACTTATACTGTGTGTTACATACTAGGAACTTGAGTAAAGGAATTCAAAGATAAATAGTAAATAGCTGCTCTTTTCACACACAAAAATTTCAGAATATTTCATAGGGTCCTATGAACCAAGCACCCGCTGGGATTTTATTATGAAATTAGCTGTTTAAGCTCACCATGATTTGAAGGTTACCTTAAGATGCTAGGGTGTCATCACCCTGAAAAGGCTATTTCAAACAGCACAAAGCCCAGGAGTGTGTCTCCTCCACCTGACCCCTTGTACTCTTGTACTTAATGACTTGGTTGTTCCCACAAACATGGAGACATCATCACTGGAAATAGAAGGGTGACTATTTCCCTCTTTGTTGACAATGTGACTATTCAGATGCATACTCAGAATAGACTGCATTAGTCACTGGCTATGTGTTCACCTCGATTTTCTAAAACCAAAATCAAACTCGGGAAGAACCTACTCATATTTAATTAGATTTCCTTTAGGAATTTGATACATGGGTCAAATTTTCCAGCTACCACGAAGAATATTTTACAGTTAACTTCCCCCACAGAGCTCACAGGAGGTCACTGGGTTGTGAGTTTCTGTAGATGTCTGGATGAGTGACTGTGACAACCACGTCAAATACTTCCTGGTCAGATGTCATAGTGTGTGCCTTGCAGCCTTGTCTACCCACAAGGAGCTAAATAGATTTCTAAAGAAAATGTCCATGTTACCTGAGTAGAAACTTTGAAGATGTCAGTCTCTGTTCAAAGGTTTTCCATACATCCTGAAAAACCAGAGAGAAATTCTTGAGTCTAGTGTTCAAGGTTCCCACGTAAATAGCCTCATCTTCTACTCCGGTAATGCGCAGTCATGTGGAAGGATTTGTCTTTCCACAAATTCACCCAGGAACTGGTGCGCTGTGCTCATTTTCTCTGGGAAAAAAAAAATGTTACTTTTCCCTGAATAATGTCCTTCTCCCTCTACCTTCTATTACTCCCTGACTACAGCTCTATGTGTTCTCATGTCTGCTTTCTCCTGAGGCCGCTCTCCAGATTTGCAGGTGACTGTACTTGCATCCCCACAGGAGGGAGTTCTTTTCTGCATAGGATCTCCTGGTGCTTATTTCCTTCCTTTCTGTAAGTACACCAGTCACATTAAATTGGATCGCTTAACAACAGACAGTATGATTTAAGCATTCCTTTAGAAAGCCCTATTGCCAAATACAATCTCATCTTGAGGTGTTAGCGGGTTGAAGCTTCAATATACGAATTTGACAAGAAGGTTGTGTCCTATTTAAATTTAATTGTCAACATGACACAGCTTTGAGTCATCTGAGAGAAAAGCCTCCACTGACGAGTTGCCTAGATAAGACTGGACTATGAGCATGCCTATGAGGGTGGGGGTTGTCTTAATTGTTAATTGATGTAGGCGGGCCCATCCCACCGTGAGTGGTACCATTTGTAGATAGGAGGTCCTGGGTCGTATAAGAAAACCAGTTAAGTGCTAGCCAGAGAATTAGCCATCAGGAAGTATAATTCTGTGGTTTCTTTGCTGTTCCTTGGCTGTGAGCAAGTTATGCTGGTTAGAGGTAATGCTGAATGGTCCAGCAATCTAGCCTGCCTTCAAGTTCCTACTAGTTTTCTGAACCTGACTCCCCTCAATGATGACTGTGTCCTGGAAGGAAAAGTCAAAGAAATCCTATCCTTCCCAAGGTTACTTTTGGTCATAGTGTCTTATCACAGCAGTAGACGGGAAACTAGATCAGGTGGGTCGCTCCAGAGTTACCCTTAACATCGTGAGAGCTCTTGCATTAGTTTCCTAGCATTGTCGTTAAAAATTGCCCTAAGCCATATGGTTTAAAGATGACAGAGATTCATTTTCTTAGAGTCCTGGAGTCTGGACGTGTGAATGAACATGCTGAATGAACATGTCCAGGCTGAAGGCTCTTGGGAATAATCCATCCAATGTATCATCATTTGGCTGAGTTACCAAATGCGGACTCTTCGTAGTCCACTCTGCCTTTGTCTCTGTCTTCAGCAATATCACCCTTCTACTGCCTCCTTTAGTGCCTACCGAGTGTTTTTTCACAGTAGCTGAGTAGCTTCTGCCTAAGTGATCTCCAGCTGCAGCTCAACTTTTCTTTTTCTAGGAAGCCATGCTTGACCATTTAAGTCACGGGAAAGTAACCTTTAGGTTATTATTATGCCTGCTGTGGTCTTAGCCTTCATAATCCTTTCCTCTCTACATACTCCAGTGAAAGAAAATGAGAATTAGAAAATAGGAATTGAATCTTGTCTGTATGTAACCAACGTAGGCGCACAACACCTAGCAGGGAATCATATAAAACATGCTAATATTGGCTAGGTTAGCTGAGGAAATACAATTACAAAGGCAAAAGGTTGTGTTAAGCTAACCATCTCAGGAGTCTCTATTCATGATTATTTGGCCTATGGTGAGGTTGTAGGTCATGGTGGGAGCAGGCGAAAATAGTGAAAGCACTCAAAGAGAGAAAGGAACTGGTTGGGTTGCCCCATCCTCATTAAAAGTGTACGCTCATTGTTCCAATAACCCTGAGTTCTTAAAGCTTGTACTTCTCCCGACAGTACCTGGGCCCAGAGAACAAGCTTTTTAACATCCAGTGTTAAACTGTTAACGTCCAGATCCAAACTAGAACACTCATATGACGAACTAATGCAACACATCGCTGTCTCCAGTTTATAAGTAAATACATATACTTAGATCCAGTAAACTGAGTCTGAAATAATATATGCAAATGTGTGTTTTATGCAAAAATTTGCCACACCAAATGAACTTCGTTATTAAATATCTCATTGAGATATTAAGTATTCTGGCTGGTCAGAAATGTATTGAAATTGATTCAAAGGAAATTTCCAAAATAATTTCAGATTGGCAATCCAGGCGAAAGATTTGTGAAAGTCTTGGTAAATTTAAAGACAAAACCTATCTGCAGGTTTCACAAGATTGTCCCTGTACTGTGTCCTCTCACTCTTGGAGTTTGGGTAATTTTATATTTGTAGTAAATATTAATATTGCAAATCTTAGTTATTTGTAGAGAAAGGAGAAACAGGGAAATTAATTAAATATAATTATATTAGACTCTCACTTTCATCCTGCAGACAAATCTATCTTTAGAAAGGATAGTTATCCTTTATAGTAGTTCTTTGTTTAACAAAAATTGATGCTCCTCTAATCAAGCCCTTTCCTTTTGACTTAGACGAGAATAGCTCAAGGGCTCTAATGGCCTTCTGATTTTCAGTCACTTGTGTAAGAAAAGGAAAAGATGGTCTTTTAATGGGTCAAATTGCATTAGAATAAGTTCTAAGTAAGTGTGTATATTCTTTCCTCTATATTGAAATGCAATTGAGCCAGACTTAATGACAGTAATTCTGTACCAAAGAGGCTGAAGCTAGAGAAAGGGAGAATGGAAAGAAGGAAGGGAGAGAGAAGCAAAGACAGGAATAGAAAAAGAAATGAGAAAAGAGAGAAGGCAGGAAGGGAGGGAGAGAGGGAGTGGAGATGGAGAGACTACAGACAGGCAACAGAGCTTTATTTTCTAGTCTAAAAGTCAGTGAGTCTCCTGATCCCTAAGCCGGAAGATTCTAATTATTGAACTGAACTCTTTTGACATTTATGTAAATAAGAGTTGACAATCGTTTTCTTTCTGAATTTCAATAATTTTGTTCTTTAAGTGTTATTACCACTGTGGCTAGGAAAATTTTGATAGGCAAATTAATTCTGTAGGTGAATTTTTTAAGTTTCTAACACTATCTAATGTTTGATGAAAATATTGACAATGTCTGATATCAGATTCAGACGTCCTCCCTCCTCCCTTCACTGGTAGTCTTTGAGTTTTGTCGGATACCTTCTCTAAATAATGTGGACTGATAATAACATGGACTGTTCATTTAGTGGGTTGTATCTTTTGTTTCTTCTGGAGTCTCATGGTTTCTAGTTTACCTTTGCCTAGCACATCTTTGTCATTTAAATTGTAGCTTTTCTAGATTCTTAATTTTTAGCTGTGTCCCTTTTAGATTGAATAATTAGCAGCTATTTGTCAAATCTCTCTTTGAGTCTTGATGCCAGAGTTTCAATTCCCTTCTTCTTTCCTTCCTTCCTCTCTTCCTTCCTTCTTTCCTTTCTTTTTCCTTTTCATGCATGTAGGCAAGTACTCTACCAGGACAGACTGACAGACAGACAGACACACACATACACACACAGAGTGAAAAGATAGCAATTTTCAAGACATTAACATTGAGACACTTTGAGACAGTCACATGAAGATGTGAAGTCTTATGTGTGACAGTAGTCCTGAGACAGGAAGACTTGTCATGAGTTCAAGGCCAGCCTTGCTTACACAGTGACTGTTAGGGGTATACATAAGTATCATGTTTCCAAAAGGCCAACCAACAAATGAACCAACTAATCAAACAACCAAAAACAGTTACATATCAAAGTGTAGGACTTAGAGAGGCTGCATGAACTGACAAATTCAGTTTGAGAGTCTCCATCACATATATAGCAGAGCAGTAAAAAGTATGGTTTTCACTTACTACTGGCCAAGGTTTCAAACTCTATGGATTTTGTTTCTTGAGTAGGATATTAGTTTTAAATAAAACTGTCCTGGATATACTACCCGAGTCAAAATAATGAGTCATTCATAATGACCATTCATACTGAGGTGAGTATTAGAGGAGGATTTGCTATGGAGGAAATACTTATGCCTGCTTAACCGTGCCAGTCTATGCATGAGGTCCACCCTAGCGCCTGGACCACCGAGGACTCAGCTAGTAATCGATGTGAAGATGCTGCTTATGGGATGAATAACACTAACATGGCGGTGATGACTTTAGGTTTCCTAGAGTGTTGAAAAAATTTCCAGAGCAGCTGTGGATCACTGACATCTTGGAGGTTTCTTCTGCCAAATTTTGTACCAGGAGCGTGTGTATTCCAAGCTGTTCTGTTACAATTGCCAAACAGACTCCCTCCTCCACGTCCAGCACAAACTAGTAACACAGAATCTACACAGCAAAAACTGATTCATCATAAACTTGAACCTGAATCAAGTCATAATCCTTACCTGAGTCCGACAATTGAACTTGTTCATTTTTATACAAAGAGATATCCTGTACCGTGCCTAGTCTCTCAAAAACATAAACATTTAATGACCTAATTGTCAAATACAAGGAAAAGAGGAAAGTGTACAGCTGAAGCACAGTAACTAGCTTGCTGAGCTTGTAATAAATATTTTGGTGCACTCTAGTGGTGGATTGAGATAAAATGGAAGATGGGGCGCACTGGGACTGCCGTAGTGTCTCTTAGGAAAAACATAATAAAACCATGAATTTTAAAACAGAGAGAAAGTGCCGTGACCTATGGAGTGCACTCATGATCAGGTCCCCTTGAAAATGTTTCCAGGAGAGTGACTCCATTTTTCGTAGGCAGAAAAGAACACATCCCTGTAAACTGAAATACAACATTCGTTCCTGGAGAACATATGTCTTTGGGCATCATTTTCTTTTCTACAGCAACGGAGTCCATTGGGACCTTCACATTGTGGCAGAAAGGAAAACATTTCATAAGAATCTCTCAGGTTCCAGAATATGTGTGTGCAATCCCCATACCTCCCCCCGCCCCGCAACAACACAAACTATTCATAAATACAGATCAATCACACTTGAGATGTTTCCCATTTGCTCCTTACCTCTTCCCCACAGCCCAGGCCTTTCCTCAGTTAATCAAGGCTCCATTCTCCCTCCTGGGTCTGCTAATCATTGATTCATCCCTCTGGCCACCTGTTCTCCTGTTTCTGAATCTCCGCTGATTTTAATTCTTAGCGTTTTTATCTTAGTGGCTGATACATTTCCTAAGGCCCAGCTGTGACCCGTTCATCGCCATCGCGTCGACCGCACCCAGCCCAGAACCTGGTGCACTGTGGACTTGGAAAACACCTGACGAGTGAGCAAAGCCACAGAGAGCTGGAGGGCCCTTCGCCTTCATGACTTATACTCTAGTGGGAGGGAGTGGCAATGAGCTAACAGGTGAATTGCGAATCAATCATCATGGCAAACTCGAGATGGTGAACAGGTCGGACAATGATGAACTGTGTAATTTTATGTAAGTTGGCCATGTAAACCTGTCTACAGAGGCGACATTTAATCCAAGACCTGAGTAAATGGGAAGGGGTGTGAGGACAGTTCCTTAGAGAAGAAATACACCAGTGAGACAGAAAGGGTGGGTGGGCTGCAGAAGAGTCAGACTGTCACTGCAGAGAGGTGTTTGGGCAAGAGAAAGATTCTGAGGCACAGACAGTTACAGTGGGCTAAAGAGATGGATCAACGGTTAAAAGCACATCCCGCTCTTACAGAGGACCCAAGTTCTATTCCCAGTACCCATGTCAGGTGGCTCAAACCACCTCTAGGTATCTCTAGGATACCCAACATCTCTGGCCTCCATAAACACCTGAACTCGCATGCACATGTGCCCCCTGTACACACATTAACACAATTAAAAAAAAAATCATAGTAAGATAATTTGCAAGAGAAAGGGTGTAAGACACCAAGAATGTCACTGCTCTGGGATGGGCAGTTTGCCTGTGAGTCACACCCGGTTGTCAGTGTCTCACATTTTTCAAAATTCCTCCACTAAAATCGAAGCTAGCAATAGCATTTCTAGAGTGTTTAAATAATGGTCGCCTCTTGTGGTCTAGGATCTTATCCAAGAACTAGCTTCTCCTTTAGCCTCGTTATCTGTGTGGGCTCCTCTTGGCTGTGACAGTTCATTAGACTTTCTCTGGTTTTGGTGATTTGAGTGTTTTGAGAAGCATTAGTCAGATATTTTACAGACTGCCCTTGGATTCGGGTTCTGTTTAGACGGGAGTTACTGGTTCTTGTAGGAAGCATTAACATACCTTTCTTATGATATCATGTTGCAGATGCAGGCTATCGGCATTATTTATCCCTGATGCTGCCGCCGTGGGTCACTTCACTGGGAGCACTAGTCAAAGTTCATCCACGTAGGCGTCTCCCACACTCACACTCTGCACACTGCTGGACCCCACACATCTGGGGGACCATGTTCCTCTCCTGGGAAGATGTCTGCATTGCCATTGCAGAATTCTACCCATCAGTTTGTCTGTTCTTCCTCCATTCAGTTACATGTTCTGGTGAACTAATGAACATGGACTTTATTCTTGTGGATAAACCCAGCTCCTCGAATTGTTGTAGGGTTAGCCCAGTAGGAAAATTGTTACCTGGTCTTGTGTCTGTGGTGCCTATCATCATCATCTAATTTCTTGAGACCTGGAAAAATGGCTTTGTTTACTAGCATATATTAGTTATAAAAGTACTGGTTTTCATAGTGTCGTTTTCATACATGCATGCGTACATGTGTCATGATCATATGCACCCCAGTCACCCTACCTTATCCCATTTTCTTCTCCTCTTGGTTCCTTTATTCTTCCCAAACATTACCTCATCTATGTCCATGTCTTTTAAAAATTGTGGATTCTAAATATGAGAGAGAGCATGGGTATTTGTCCTTCCGGACAAATACAAATGTCCTTCTGGATCTGGCTTATTTGGGTTAACACGATGATGATGAGTTGACATGTTTTCCTGAAAATAATGTGACTTTGCTCTGGTTGAACAAAATTCCAACGTGTGTTGGGGGATGTATATGGTGTGTGTGTGTGTATGTTTCTTCATCCATATTTATTTACTGTAGTTAGGCTATAGAATCACAAAGACAGCTGTTCCAAGCATACTGGAATCTACTAGAGAGCTTTATATAGTATAAGGACTCCTGTGGCTGCAATATAAAGAATAAAATTTAACAATGGCAAGACTGGGTCTGGGAGATTATGAGACGTCTTCCTCCAATCAGGAGATGGTGTCTCAGCCAAAGGCAGCAGTAGAGATGGAAGAAAGGACGGGATACAGTTCACCATATGGTCCTGGTCATTTACTGAGTACATGGCTAGGAGGATCAAAAACCAGTAAAGCCAAAGGTGGCGTCAAGATTTATCCATGCAACTGAATAATGTGTGTCAGGATTCTCTCTTCTCTTCTTAGGCAAACACTGCAAGGGAAGCAGTTCTGGGACTTTAAATAATGCATAGAATAAATATAGCACAACCATTCCAGGGGAAATTCTACTTAAAAGAGCAATTGCCTGGTGAGGCTTGTTTTGACTGGTTTCTGAGGGAGAACCAGCAGCATGATTCAAATACCGGCTCTCCTGGCCAAGAGAGGCAGATGGTCGCTCTTCCTCAGGCTGAGGCTTTCAGGGAAGGCTTTCATGGAGTTTTCAGAGATTGCCAGTCTCATAGTTTATAAATATTTCTCTCTGACGGTGAATTTGTCTGTGTACATTCAATACTCACAGTCCCGGGTGATACTAGGCATCTGAGAAGCAGAGCACCGACTCTGAAAACGTCAGCGCAGTTCTGGGAAGTGTGTTCCTTCCTGATGGGGAACGTTGAGAAAGTGAGACGTATTGTTGAGATGCTGGATGAAGATGTTCTAAAAACTGCTGATGCTAGTTACTTTTTCTATTGCTGTGATTAAACAGTCTGATAAAAAAGCAAGGGGGGGGAAAAGTGCTTACTTTGGCTCGTAGTTCCAGAGGGATGCAGGCCATTGTGGTGGGGAAGCCAGCTGGGCATCGACTGATGACATTTTAACTACATACTAGAAGCAGAAAGAACACGGCAAGTGGGGCCAGGTTATAAATCTTCAAAGCTTACCCCAGTGACATACTTCCTTCAGGAATGCTCCTCTTACTACAGGCTCCATAACCTCCCAGCAAAAGCACCACCAACTGAGGAGCAGGTGTCCAAATACCCAAGACTGTGGGGGACATTTCTCATTCAAACCATCACAAAGCCCAAACAGCGTATGAGTCCAGCTTTCATCCAATAGCTGACTTACTAAAAACATGCTGTATCTTACATGCTCCACTTGGACTAAGGGAGACTGAGGAGACCCCATAACTCCCAGAGTACAGTACAGTTCAGAAGGGATTCTCACTGCTTAGCCTTTGTCGACCGCAAGGAGATCTTTTTCAAATAAAGTTTTAGTGCGCCTTCAGAACAACCAGAAACACAAAGATGGCACAGATAGTTTTCCTGTGGCCACACCCAAGTCCCACTACTGGCTCCACTGATCGTTACTCCATAGAACCTGCTACTGTACCATAAGTCATGAGTTTCTACAACCGGGAATCAGAAAGTTCTGCTTTCTTTGTGTGAGAAACACTCTCTCTTTTCTGCCTATCCAGTCTCAGCTTTTTTATTTGTCTGTTTCTTTCTTTTCATGTTTTTTTTTTTTTCCAGCCTGTATTTGTTGCACAGAATAATGAGCTTTTTATGACTTTCCCACACACTGGCGTAATGCGCTCTCATTATCCTCCTCTTTGCCCTTTCTTGGCCTCTCCTCTTTTCACTTCCCTAAGACTTGATGATGCTTTTCTAATGTCCTGACTTCCCTCACATCTCTTTCCTTCCTGTCTCACATTCATGTCTGGTTCATATGCTAATGAGTGATCTTTTCTAACCTCATTCCCTTATCACCCTGTAATAATAGTTTTATCCTAGGAAGTAACACATATATATCATTATTAACTATCTGAAGTGTGTATTCGCAGTTTTCACCTAAATTTCAACTTTGTCCTGTGGCATAATACTCCAAAATCCAACATCTCCTTGTGCTTTTGTTATTCGATGCGGGAAAATAAATACACATTATTAACATAAAATGGTAAGTATTGCTTAAAGCGCAATCACAAATCATACCTCATAAGGTACTTCAGAACCTACTAGGTTGTGACCCTCAGCAGTTACTGCTCTGGGATCTCTCCCTCCCTCTCTCTAATTTCTCTGCTCTACAATACAGACTTCAACTGCTAGTAAACTCCTCCCCGATGTGGCCATGTGGCCACCGTTGGCGACTGGAGCAAGGACAGGATTGTAGGACACGACCAAGGTGCACCAAAGGAGGTACCTGAGGCACAACTAAAAAGGGACTCACTCTCAGAGTCTGTTCTCTGACCTCAGAAGCGTGAAAGAGGCTATTGAGTCTCTCCCTGCATTTCTTCCAAGACCATGACACAACCATGCCAACTGCCCACCAGGGAAATATGAGGCGTGTGATCGCAGCTGCCCACCAACCGTCTTCGGTTAATCCCACAAGCCTAGCAAGGCCGACAGGACCCCCCAGTCACTCTCAACAGGCTCACCAGTGCAGGAAATGTAAACACTTATTCCCAGCCAAAGAAATCCTTGGCCCATTGCATTTTATACATTAAAAGTTCTGTTATTTGAATGTCCCAAGGGAGATGATATTTTAAATCAATGGGCAGTCAGTGCTTCTCAGCAAATTTGTTACTGGCAAAACAAATCATTGCATCACGTAGACGACAGTCACCAGAATACCAACAGACTCCCATATCAGGACACTGGCCTTCCGCGTTCTCCTCACCTGTCCATTTTTACCTCGTCGTTCTCTCCGAAGTGTTTTCTGTGATGAGCATGCTGCTGAAGCCATTCCTCCTCAGGTCTACTCGCGCTGTTCTCGTTTCATAACTTGGAATAACAAGTGTTTATTCAATTTATCTCACTGTTTGTTTGATGCTGGGACTGCCAATAAGAGCATAATGGTTTTTATTTTCGGAGACTTGATTAAATACTGTACACGTATTCGATCAGTCAACACAGGCAACAAACTCATGAGGTGAATGTCACCTCATAGTGAAAAAAACTGAGGCTCAGGGAAGTTATTAATTTTACATGGAAACTCCGGCAACAAATGTCTCAGCCATCAGCCTCACCTTAATATCAGGTATAATTCATTTAGCCCAGTACAGCAGCAATTTCATATCTCTGTGATGTTCCCTGTACCTATTCTCTTACAGTGACTAAAATATAATTTTGGGTTTCACCATCAACTACCTTATAAGTATTATTAGTTGATACTGTTACTCTCCTCATTAACTGAAGAACAACAACCATTGGGTAGATGGTTTTCGATGGAGATGTCTCTAAGCAGGATTTTAAAGTCCGTGTAATTATGCATATCTATTGCTTTAAAATTATTTCTTTGAGATAAATTAAGAAACAAATAATTATTCGGATAAATTAGGTACAGTGTTTTATAGTATTGAACAAACTGTCAGATGATGATGATGATGATGGTGGTGGTGGTGGTGGTGGTGGTGGTGATTATGATCACAGGTTTTATTATAGGTTGGGGATCAAGTCATAAGCCTTGTGCGTCCTGGGCAAGTACTGTACCACTCAGCTCTGTTCCAAGCCCCCAGGTTCTTTTTAAAATGTGTTAATATTGATGCAGTCTATGGCCAGTTACAGTGTTTTTATAAGTTCAGAGCACTAACTAGACAATCTAATTGTTAAATCTGTGCCTGTAAAAACATTGCCTGCTTTTGTTTCATTCTTTGGTTATTCTTCTTATTTAATAAGCCTAGAATCATTGTGAATACTGCATTTGTACTTTTGACCCACACGTCTGTCGTATGTTTATTTTTTTATTGATAGATTTTTATTTTCCTCTTAAGACAATTTTCCTGATTTGGGTTCATGTAAATCATTTTATAACCTATTGTCTCTAATTTAAATTTTTCTAAATTAAAACATTTTATACTATAGATCAGATTCGTCCCACAGAGCCAGTGTGTTGGTAATTATTTTCAGGAGATTCTGTATCACTCAGACATCAAATATTTTGGATAGTTGTCACTGGACTCTCTTGTGTTCCTTTTCTATTACACTATTACACACACACTAGCAATTAACCATTTTATATATGTTCCTTCAAAGCAGAATAAGGTTTTACAGATTATTTTAAATACCTTTATCATAAAAAATTACATATGCTTAAGCAGATCTACTTTTCTTGAACTAAACATTACACAATGTTTACCTGTATAAAAACATCATATTGCCCATGTATATTTTTATGTTTTTAGAGATAAGTTAAAAATAATTTTAAATTTCCAACTATGCATTGAGTTGGCTAAACAAATTATAAATTTCATGATTAAATATCATTTTTGTAGAAGAATGCTACTTGTGAGTTAATAGTCACACAACTTAAAAACCTGTGAATAATATAAAAATTTTTAAAAAAACTGTGATTTTAAATTTTTACTTCAAGCTCTGTTCATCTTCCATGAATTTCTTTGTAGAGGCTGCAGGACAGCATCAGAGGTGTCATGACAGCAATTAACTACCTCATAACTTAAAATATTCCCAGCCCTTCTCTAAAACCTTGGATTTGAATGCTAATTAAGCAATTAGAAGCACAAGAGACAATCTCCAGCTGATGCCTCCTGGTTAAGTCAGCAGCTGAGAGAATGATGAATCCTGCAAACACAGCACTCAAACAAAAACAAAAAACCCAGACCCAACAGCACTCGAGGCAAACAAACCAAAACAGCAGCAGCCACAGGAAACATCTAAGAAACAAGGCTTTACTTTGGATGTGGGGGGACATTTTCATTTTCATAGATGTACTGTTAAATATTACTGATAAAACACCACCTAGAATTACTCATGCAAGCTGCAAGCTACTCCCACGTTTGAGTCAAGCTGTTTTTTTTTCCTGCTGATTTGTCAAAGTGAAACAATGATCTTCTGCAAACCACGAAGTGCAGATGGCAAGGCAGCCTCTTAGTGTCTGTTTGTATAGTATGATGAACACTTTTCCTGATGAATGAATTCCCCATCTTCACAGAATACAGACTAGGTTGTTCCACCTGAAGTTCTTTTTGAGATGATTGATTAGCCTCCTCTTTATTTACACATACCCCAGAAGAAACTCTCACACTGCAAAGTCAAGTTCAGGAAGACTCCTCTGTGATTTTTATCACACAGGGTTCTGCATATTCCATTTGCCAAGTTTATGGATGGATCAGACTTTGGTTGGAGGGTGAATGTCAGCAAGATAGCTCAAGATGGAATATACCCAAACCTGTGAATGGCAGCACCTTTGGGGATGTAGAAAAGCCCCATGGTGAATGAATGGCTCCTAGAGCAGAAGATAAACCTGTTAATCTGGGTATAAACCACACCAGCAGATATGACAACTTCAAAGGAAGAGATGAGAAATAAGTTTGAACAAGTTTTCTTTCTTTCCTGCTGTTTTGAAAAGGACTCTGGTCCACACTCCAGTTATATAATGTCTTTGGGAAAGGACTCATTTTTATAATCCTTCATCCCTGGGGGTATCACACACTCCCTAGGGATTTCAGGTCTCTAACATGGTATATGGACTCTGGGAGGTGACATTACATACTCACTCTTGATATGAGGAGCTGCATGCCCTGCAATTAAATTTTTGAGTTCAGAAAATGAATAATTCAGAAATTAGAACATGAATTTCAGAACGATCTTTCAAGGACCAGGGATTTCTAAATTGAGTCCATTGAGTCTTGTCTCAGAATCCTGCTTGGATTGGTTCTTTTTGTTTATCTGATTTCTGCTTGTTCCTTGGTTGAAAATAATATTTTTGGAGTCTTACCTCCAGTAGACCATGCATTTGGTGAATTTCTCTTGTATTTCACTTCCACCCCTCTAGGAATCAAAGGCATTGGTAACTAACCAGCATCAGCACGATGAAATCCACTCCCTGGATAACATGAAGGACTTGCAAAAACAGGGAGAAAGTGGCTCAGGAATGTGTCCCAGGGAGCCATAGTATTTCACCAGTGCCTTCAGCAAATATTATCTAGCCAAGTTTTGACTCAGTGAATAACCGGTGACCATCTATCTGTTAAGGAGAGATAGTACTTAATAAACTTATTGTATATTACAAAGAATGATATACTACTGTCCTTCATAGATTATAGCCTGATAAGGGGGAAGGCTGAGAGTACTTGGAGCTATTACTGTTTTTACAAATCAGATGAAGCATATGGGATTCTGGGAAGGATTGGGAGATGGGTTGGGAAGTGTCTGTGAATGCTATTAGCTCAAATCTCTCAGAGCTACCTCAGATTCTAGCCGAATCTCAACAATTGCCTGGCTGATTACAGGATTCATCAAATCCTATGAGAAACATCATTTGGCTCTTGATGCAGCTGAAGTAGGGAGACTGGGGGAACAAAGAGTTTGGTGGCACTACTAACTCATAGAAGACAGTCACAGAGAACGTATTGCGTGTCTGAAACCATTCCAAGACCTTTACAACCAATTCCTTCAATCCTAAAAATTAAAAGCGGTCTCGTGACATGGCATGAGCAAGATGAGGCGCAGAGAGGTGGAGTCATGCTCTCTATATGACAAGACATGCCGAGAAGACTGGACTGGGCGATCTGGCTCTCGTGACTCTTAACCACTATAGCTCCACACGTCCCCTCTTGAGGCAGAGCGGGAAGAGTAGGAGGCCATTTTCCATCCTTCCTTTCCTCTCCCGCATCTCTCAAGCTCAGACAGAGACCTCTACATATTCCTCTAGAGAAACAGTGAAACCATGAATTCGGTTTCCATCATCGGCCAACACTCCATCCTTAGGGGCCCTCTTGATCAGCTTCATCCCGTGAATAATGAGAGAGGGGAAGCTGAGAGGAAGCCGAAATTGGATTCTGAAAAAGCTCCCACACTCCCCAGAGGAGGGTGGAAACACGTCTCATTTCATAAAGTGACTTTTTGTTGTTGTTTGGCTCATGTTTCACCTGATTCTTGTATCTTAAATGTGTCCTTGGGCTTCTGGGTCAGCAACTATCTGAGCGTTTTCAAAGACTGTAAGAGAAGTTTGTACACGATTTG
This sequence comes from Cricetomys ansorgei, assembly GCA_026225945.1. Classification (NCBI taxonomy): domain Eukaryota; kingdom Metazoa; phylum Chordata; class Mammalia; order Rodentia; family Nesomyidae; genus Cricetomys; species Cricetomys ansorgei. The sequence goes on from JAMJFZ010003970.1 coordinate 2,802,833, forward strand.
TTTTGTGTTCTTATTCTTTTCCCTGGGAAGTTGCCTTCAAAATCCAAAGGTTTGGGCAAAGTATTTAGAGATTGAAAAACAACGAGTATTTTAAATACTTAACTAAGAAGATGACGAAGTGTAAGTTTGGACGGAATGAGTGTTAAAAGTCTGGGCATACCTGGCTGGGAAGCAGTCCAGGCTTCTGTGGCTGACAGGTATAATAGCATCACCTTTCCTTGTGTCCTATACAGATTTCCTGAATATCTGGCTCATAAATCAATCAGCTGCAACACCATCTGCTCTTTACCTCTAGCGTTAGTGTTAAAAGATTCCTCCCCTGGTGGTTGAAGCACTCCAACCTTCTCTAGGGAGCTCCAAGTTGACTCTATTGTTTTATGGAAGTCAGCATCCCAGTCTACGACTCGATTAACACTCCTCTGTTTGCACAAGGCTTCTGTGAACCTTCCAGGTTATGTACAGTTCTCAATGTTAATTATCATATCTGTTGTTAGGAGGCCACATTTTCTTCTGAAAAGGGAGCAGTGTGGTTTGAACTAGTTGTAGTGTTTGAGCTAGAATTCCATGCCCCTAGCCACTCTACCAGTTTTCCTGAGCTTGTGTTACTTTTGTCCTTGTGAACTTGTATACCCTTTGACCTCCTTACTTACTTCCAGTCATAGGGAGATCTGACACAGACCACTGTGGGCTCTAGAGGCTTACATTTTCCTTCCTCCTAGGTTGGGCTGAGATTCAAACCAGGCTGTGCCTATGCCCATGAGGGGTCTCTGTCCTGTAGAACTATCAAGCAGGGGAATGTTATATACTGGACTCTCATGTCTTCTCTGGCATCCCAGGTGGAAGAAGCTGTGTCCCCCAGTGATTTGATGGCACGAGGAGGCCTTTGGGAATTAGTCATGTAGTTACATTCAGAACATCTTATGAGGGTAGAGTCTCAGGAGGGGATCAGAGCCTGAATCAGAATATCCACCATCAGAGCTGCCTGTTTGCCATTTGAAGACTAACTCATTGAGATGTCAGGCACCCACAGATTAGGAAAGTATATCTTACAAAGAAGCAATTCCTGCAGACCTCGATCTTCACCCTCTCACTTCCCAACACTGAGAAACAGGTGTGTGGTTCGAGCTATCTAACTTAAGGCATTTTGATCAAGACAGGAACACAGATATTTTTTTACAGGTCACGACAATATAAAGTTACAGACCATGACTGACCACAATGAAAGAAGCATGTAGCATGCTTACTTGTTTACTTGTTTATGTGTGTGTGCATGTGTGTGTGTGTGTGGGGGGGGTGTGTGTGCGATGCATGCATATGTATGCAAGCACTCATACACGTGTGGCAGCTAGAGCAGGATATTGCATGTCTTCCCCTGTCTCCTGATGCCTTGAGACAGGTTCTCTCACTGAACTGGAAAATTTCTATTTTGTTTAGGTTGGACCTTCAACATTGGGATTGCAGGTACACACACAGCCATATCTGGCATGCTACACAAGTGTTAGGGATATGATATGATTTGGGTCCACCGGCATTCAGAGAAAGATTTCTGACCCACAGAGTCATCTCCATAAGCCTACAGTGTATCCTTAACATACATCTGGGGATCCTACCAGACGTACATGAAGGTAGTGAGCACAAAACGGACTTCTGAAAGATCAGTCCGAGATAGCTAACTTAGTAACGGATGAAGGAACATTCGAGGCTCTCGGAACTACCTTCGCTGAAATCCTGAGTCAAAGATGGCCTAGTGGGAATAGCACACACCTACAATCCCAACACTGGGAGGCGGTGGCAGGGGCATCTTCAGGTATGGATCACATTGCGGATCCATGGTAAGAAGATGTTAACAACATCCAAAGGGAAGAGCAAAGGAAGGAGGAAAAGAAGAGGAAGAGAGAAAGAGAAGGAACAGAGGGAGGAGGGGAAAAGAGAAAGAATAGAGAAAGAAGTAGAAAAAGAAGAAGAGGAAAAGAGGGAAGAGGAGGAGCATGGGGAGAAGAGGAGGAGGAGGAGATGGGAGAGGAGAAGGAGGAAATGGGAGATTTGGGTTTCTGAAGAGCAGGCAATGGGAGGAGAGAGATGTGAAGCTGGCCAAGACGAAGTGTTCCAGGTGCCCAGTCTGATAGGAGAGGGCCTAGCCTGGTGTAGTTTCACCTTTTGGAGGCAATAGAATGACTATGTAGTTTAAAAGAAAAGAAAACTTTTTTCAGCATTTTGAAAGTGATGAGCTTTGTCTCCATAATAGCTTAGGTACAGACTGGGTCACAACTTGATGAGGGTTTTATGGAAATGAGTCAAGGGTGCAGGAACTGATAACTATTCAAGGCCATCTCAAGGTGGAGGTTTTCAGTCACTTACCATTAAATGAAAAACAAACAAACAAACAAACAAAAAACCAAACTAGTCTCTGATGAAGGAAAATAAAATATAGAATTCCTCCCAATGACAAAGAATGCTTTGATATCTTTTCTGGTCAGACAGCAGCCTTTAGGGACCTGTCCTTGTCTAGACTAACAGCTTCCTGGGGATACAGACTGTGCACTTTCAGAAAGTGATTTTTCCGTTTGTCCTGCTTGGCAGGAAAAGTAGACTAGGAAGGAGGGGATCATCCTCTGTCTTGTGATTGCCTGTGATTAGTTCCAACCTTCATGAAGGTGACGTGTGGCAAGAGAGAAGAGAGTATGAGCAGACAGAATAAAACTCTACCTTGAGGAGCCCATTCTTTTAATCTAATTCATTCCCCTTGGCTCTGTGGTTTTAAATAAGGCAGAAGTCCTAGAGTTTGATTATAAATGACACAGAGTGAAGAGTCACATTGTTCTTTGTATCTGTTAAAGGTTTTGTTTTATAAATAAAATCTTTTTGGTAAATGCCCCCCCACACACATACACACACACACACACACACACACACACACACACACACACACACAGGAGCCTTATAGTGTCCTATTCACCAAGGACCTGGCAATGACTGGAGTTCCCTACTCTTACATCATATGAGACACAAGTTTAAATTCTGTTGAGAGAAAAGAAAAACGAATACCTTCCCATGCTGTTTTTCCCCACTGTCTATTCTTCAAAAGTCTCACATACCTGGAATTCCTTTTCCCTTCTTAGCAAACAGGCCCTAGTTCCAGAGACCCATAAGATGACCCTCTTTGCCTTCCTGCAGATTGAAGCTTCTCTAAAATGCTGCATTCATTTCAATCTCCAGAAAAAGGAAATCTTTAAAAAATATTGTATTGTATTCCATGTGTGGGTAGGTGTGGTTTGATGATATTTAATGTTAAAAGTAGTTGTGCTGTTTTCAGGTGACTCACTCGTCAATCATAGTCCAATGATCTAATCTATGTTGACAAAGGCTGGCCATAGGATGAGAAGTAGAAGTACCAAGGATTTTTAGTTCTTTTAGCACATGGATGCTCTGGAGAACATCCTGATCTGTATTAGTTGTCCATTGCTACATAATAATTAATTGCTTGAAGGCTTAGGATCATAAAACAACAAACAGCCCTTACAGGAGGTCAAGATAGGGAATCTAAATGTCACTTGGCTGAGTGATTCTGGTTCAAGGTGGCATGAAGTTCCAAGGAGGACGTCAGTTGGGACTGCTGTAGTTGAAAGTCTGGGGCTAGAGCAGCGGTTCTCAACTTGTGGAGTGGGAAGACCCTTTCACAGGGGTCACCTAAGACCATCCTGCATAGCAGATGTTTGCATTATGATTCGTAACAATAGCAAAATTACAGTTCTGAAGTAGCTACAAAATAATTTTATGGTTGGGGTTCACCCACCATAAACTGTATTAACAGGTCATCCCAGCATTTGGAGATTGAGAATCACTATGCTAGAGGAAACACAAGATAGCTTAAGAAAGAGAACGCCACAAAATTTCTGCAGATCGTAGCAGAAGACCTTGGTTCTCAGCTGTGTGAGTTTCTTCATAGGAGCAGCTATGGCTTAGCAATAGCTGTCTTTCTGACTGTCACCACACAGGCAGTATTCTTAATCATACAGACTAACTCCGATAAAATGTGGGAGAGGACAACACAAGAATAGATGATCCGAAAAGGCAGAGATCATGGGAGGTCACCTTTAGAGTCAAGAGACACATTTGGCCCTGGCCTCTTCCCAGAGCAATTCACCCTAGACACTGGGTAAGAGATTCTTCATTACAGATTTATGGATATATATCTCTGTGTGGTACAGCTAGAATGTTTTGCAAGACATTAGATTAATTACAGTCTCAGAGACACAAGCATCATTTCAATTATGACACTCCAGAAAAGTGTAAAAGGAAGATCACATATATACCAAAAAGTCCCAGTGTTCAGGAAGCCACCAGCAGCCCACTGTTATTAAAGCTTAGGGACTGCAAGAGACGCAGGCAAGAGCCAGATCAAAGATGGTCTTAAAAGCCCAACGGAGAAGGGGAATGTCATTGTTCCTTGTGGAGAACCTGTAAAGTTATGTCAGGAACTGATTTACAAAGCCCAGTTTGCATTTTATTAAGATATCTCTGTTCTAAATGCAGAGATGAATCACAGAGAGTCAGCTGGAAAGCTACCACACCATGAAGGTGCAGATACAAGGACATATAACGATGTATCTGGGTAGTCAAGGTGACACTGGGTGTGACCCCTTGCAAGGAATAGCGTGGAGGAAAAATAGAAAAGAGATGGCGACGGATGTGCTTTTGGAGAGGAAAGAAAGGAATACAGGAATGAGGCTGGTGAGCATCTGCCTTGAACAACTGGAGAAGTAAGATGGACTCTCCCAGGGGAGACAGAGGCGTATGGAGGAGAATTTGAGAAGTCCCTGGGATGTGAAGATAATATATTTCCTGAGTCTCTCCCAAGACATAGTAGCAAAGCAACTATGTGAAAACTCCAAAACCAATTTCCATTTTAAACAGCCGTAGAAAACACAAACACATTAGTTTTGGAGAGACTTATGATGGACATTAAATATTGAAAACAAAATGACTTGTTTGCTTTTTTGTACCGAAAAGGATCGATGCATTTTTAAGGCAGTGTTTTTGAAAAATGTTGGATATGAAACTTGTTGTTCAGTGGTATTAAGTTACTGAAAATATGGCATTCTGGGTTATGATTTATGTTCTGTTACAATTTTAAAAACTCCCTCAAATTGCCAACAATACAACAAGAAGGCCTTGCATTAGCCACAGTAAACCTCTGCAGCAGGTTCTCACCAAGGGTCTCGACCCTTTTGGGTGCTGAATGACCTTCCCATGAGGGTCATCATCTGCATATCAGATATCTACATTACGGTTGACAACAGTTGCTAAATTAGTTATGAAGTAGCAACAAAAATAATTTTATGGTTGAGGGGTCATCATAACATGAGAGACTGTATTAAAGGGTCACAGCGTTAGGAAGGTTGAGAGCAGATCCACTGTATGGAATCTTTTTTGGGGGGGATAGGGGAGTTGAGATTTACAAAGAAAGTGGAACCAATTTTTTAATATTATTTTTGTTACTTTGTTATTTCGGTGTTTGTAATTTTATCAGCCAGAAGTAAAACAAAAAAGAAGTTTTTTTAAAAAAAACAATGCAATGGTTTTATACTTCTGTGTCTTCCAAGCTAAAATCATTATACAGCTTCTAGACTGGTTCAGCGTTGCCTGCTGAATGACATCATAGCGTAGGCCCATAATCTCAGCACATGGGAAGCTGAGGCAGAAGAATAAGAAGGTCAAAGCTAGCCAGAGCTACATATGGAATTTGAAGCCAGCCTGGGTTACAGAGCATGGCACTATCTCAAGGTTTTAAAAAGTTGCCCATGGCTGTATGACAAGTTGCTGGCAAAAACATTGCTACTTTTTGTGGTTGCTGCTTGCAAGTTCCTAACAATAGGCTGAACTAGAGGGCTGTCACTGGCCTTGGAGTCTTCTTTGTGTAAGCCGAGAACAATATTTAGCAGGCTAGCTAAGTTCTAGCAAAGCTAGAAGTACCTGGTACTTCCTGAAGCTAAGTACAAAATACGTCCTCACTTTTAAATAAACGCCAGCACAGAAAATTTCCCCAGAGGAAATAATTTGCTCCAAGCATATAGTGGCTTTTGAAATTGAGGCTTCAAATCATAACCCCAATAGCTGAATAGGGTTTACGAAGAGCTGATGTTGGGTGATTGGAGGGGCAGCTCTAGAGGAAGGTTTGGGCTAGGTAAACCCTTCTGCTTCTGTGGCACTTAACAAGGTAGGTAACTTCATTGTGATTTTGGCTTGTCTAGAAAGAAGGAGTCATAATAGCTACTTTATGCGATTTCCTGAGAATAAAATGACTTTTAGGTGCCTTCAATTAATATAAGGAATTGCTATTATCAGCAAATGGCTATTCCCACATAAAATCCAGATCACCCTCACACAAAAACAAATGATACAGATTTCACAGTGGTCCACACAGTAATGACAATATCTTAAAATCTAAATCGTGTTTTAGAGCCTATAAGTACCTCTCCCTTTCTAAGCCCATTAATAATAAAACACACGTCTCTGCAGATAATCTGCTAGGGAGACTGTGTCCAGCCACTGGTGGGAAAATGGTGCACACCGAGCCAGGCAAGCTCAGAGCTGACAGCCATTAGTGAGAAATAACAGATGGTGTCTCACTTTTTGCTATAGGCAAAGAGCCAAATGACATGACTAAATAGAAAGACGGTCCCAGAGGACAGCATTTGGGCTCCTACTGAGGCATGGAGCCTGAAAGACAGGGACATTTTTAATAACCTTTCTTTGACAAGCTTAAAGCTATTTAATGCCTAAACCTGTCATACCTATCCGGCCAGGGGAACAAGTCTCCAGAGAGAAAGCCCACGGTGCGCAGTCTTACCTCCTCAGGAATAGGTATAAATTGCACACACATAAAAAGCATTATAGAGCAAGGTCACCAAACAAGAACTTTCTATTTAAATAAAAACAGCCATTTTCCCTCCTTGTAACCCTCTGGAACCTGGTGCCCAGTCTATGATGGAAAGAAAACTTGGGTTCTGTCCAGTTGTGATTAAAATAAAACAGTAACAGTCTTCTGTCTGCTTTTGCTGAAATTTGAGTCCAGTTTAATTAGAAGGAAATGCACTGTAAATTATTATGTGCTGAAAGTCTATATAAAAAGCAAAAGAAAGAAAGAAAAAACTCATAATTCTTTATATATTGGGTTTCACTTTTTCATCAAACTAAATGAAACAGCAAATACTTCTCTTAACAGCTTCTGGAAGGAATGGAAGAATCAGCAGTCTTCACGACTAAAGCTCTTTATTATCCCAGGGTTATAGTACTCAGTAGGTGTGAACCAACCTTCTATAAAACACTATCCACCACACCAAATTTACCTAATGAATTGTGTTCATTTTCCAAAAACGTAGGAGAGCCTTATTACGGACATGAGCTGACTTTCCCTGGAGTCCACGGCTCATCTTGCCCAAGCTGCGCCAAACCATCGTGTTTTAATAACTCTACTTTTCCGCAGCCTTGTATGAAGGCAAGGACACTGGAGAGACTCCCATACTGAGTGGCTGCTTTGGAGTGGAGGCCCTTTGGACAACAACCCCCAGGACCATGCAAACAGCCGCTCTGGCAACACCACCTCCCCTTTCTGCTGTAAGCATTCCTGATTGCAGCATTAATGACATCACTTTTAGTGGAGAGCGAGTGGAAAATATTCAGAAAGATGTGTATAAAGGGCTGTGGATGTGGCTTAGTTAGCAGAGTGATTACCTAGCACGCACAAAGCCCTGAGCTGCATCACCAATGACACACGAACTGGTGATGGTGGTACATGCCTGTAATCCCAGCTCTAGGATGCAAGAGGAAGAAGATTCAAGGTAACCCTTGGTTATGTAATGAATTAACTGCCAGCCTGGTGTACATGAGACTGTCTAAAAAGTATTTTTTAGAAAAATAGATGTAAGCAAATACACAGACTTCTTTCTAGTTTAGTTTAGTTTAGAAACATAAATGTTGTTAAAAATCATTCACAGGCTTGGAGAAATGGCTTAGTAATGTAAACACTTACTGCTTTTGCAGAGAACATGGGTTCTGCTTCCAGTACCCACGTATTGGCTCATAACCATTTGTAACTCCAGCTTCAGGGTACCTGACATTCTCTTCTAGCTGCCACGGGCATTGCATGCATGTTGCCACATGTGTGCGTGTGTGTGTGTGTGTGTGTGTGTGTGTGTGTATGTGTGTGTATATATATATATATATATATATATATATATATATATATATATATGCTAAACACTCATACACATAGAATACATAAATAAAAATATAAAATTATTCACATTCAAATCCTGAGAAACAATTTTCAGGGAACTTGCTACAAGCCATATTATACATACATAAGCAATTTAGTTATACATAATCATGAATATTTCATTAGTTACCTAAGATTTACTATTTCAGTTAGATGCAAGGACACACCCAGTATGAGGGTCAGGATCAACACACATGCTCTCAACATTACAAGGCTGGAAAGTATCCACCTACATACCATGTGTTCTGTGTAGCGTATTCAATACTATAGATTATTTATTAAAAACAGAATGGCACACAATAAATAGAAAATCATGTGCCCCTTGTGTTTTCCTGTCATTCAAAGTTCCATCAGTTCCATCATCTAGGTCTCCATAAATATTTTTGATTTTGGTCCCACCATATATAAAGGCGCTGCTCATGTATTACAACCTGAATTGGAGTACTGCTCTGTCTCCCATGGAGGTGAAGTGTTCTAAGGGCAGGCAAGACCCAGGTGTCTTCATCTTTTATCTCTTGGTTTAGTACAAGGCTCCATCACAATCCTAGTACAGGTGGTATGTGGAGTCTATCAGGAATCAGGGTTCACTGTCCTTTCCATTCTTTGGAGGAGACACACACTAAGACTTGTACAGCCCTGTCTTCCAGGATCAGGATAACGTATACCAGACTTATAGATCAGATCTGCATATATCACATTTGCATTCATCTGGCTTACAGATCACGTTTGCATACTCAAAATTGATATGCTTGCATGACAACATTGCAATGACAGGTAAATATAATTGTCATTATTCATTAAAGAGTGTTCTCTGGGAAGGCATCCTCAGAAGCTCACAGTAAAGTTCACGTGAGACTTGACTATGAAATGCAGCTATTGATCACAGAGCCACGTGCTTGTCTGTGCTATTTTACCACTGCAAAGCCGACTCACATCTATTCTTCATTGTGCCATTCACAATATCTTCCCTCATCTGATTAGTTTGTATTGGTGAAGGCCTCACTCTGTGCCATGTAATGGGTCAAGCAAAGATAAATCAGACAGGAAAAGTGCCCTAGTCTCAGAGTTTATGATCCAGTCAGGTGAATGGAAAAAGATATTGGTCAATCAAGTAATTACCAAATAACTAGTAAGTGTGATAGCTGTAGAATCACAGAACACTAGGAGAGTGTGCTTCAAGGTCTTTAGTATAAAAAGGGAATACTTGTGTAGCAGTACGCCTACCATGGCGGCTCATCAAACAAACAAGAAGGCATATTCATAGGTGTAAACCCTGCAGACCTCAGCAGAGGGAACCACTATCATGGCACGCGCCATAATGGACAGTGGAACCCTGAGCATCTGAGCTCAGGTGTTTGTATTGATTCAGAACTCCTCGGTGTTCTACTGATAGCATGTCCAATCAAACATCCTCCACACAAATCCAACACCTGCAGACAAAATGCCAAGATCTAGGCAGCCCCTCACCCAACAGCGCACAAACAATTCTATACATAGCCAAAAACTCTCACAACATACTTGTATTCATTTTCTAAGGAAAGTACTTTGTAAGTTTTATTTTTCTGTCACCACTTGTATTAGTTACTTTTCTGTTGTTGTGATCAAACACCACAGCTAAAAGCAACTTCTGGATGAAACAGTTTATTGTGCTTTATGGTTGGAGAGGGGTAGAGTCCATCATGGTTAGAAGGCAAAGAGGAGCGAGCAGCAGACATGGTGGTGGAAGCAGAAACCCAAGAAATCATATCTTCAAAACAAGCATGAAGCAGAGAGAACAAACTGGAAGTAGGGTGGATCTATGAACTTCAACCCCCCCTACTTCCCACCCGTCTCTGTCACATACTTCCTTCATCAGAGCTGCACGCATTATATAATTTACATCTCTTGAGGTCATACGCTAGAAAACGAAGGCCCAAAACTTGAATTAATAACTAAGAACTGTGTGCGCAACACTAAATGTAATGTTCAGAACAGTCGTTCTTGTCAGTATTCTGTATGCCAAGCAATCTTCTCCGGTGAGTTAATTCTGGCATTTTTAATCTTTGCAACTGCTCAATGAGGGATAGTATTACTCTATTTTTATCACCACCATTTAATCTAAATTTTAAGGTCAAAGGGTTCAAGTATATTCTGAGATCACCAAGTTGCAAGCAGTGGTGAAGCTAAATTGAAATCTGAATTCATGTCTGCTTTTCCTTTTGCTCTCTGCTAACCTCATCTCTTCAGCACTTAATTTAACCTATATTATACTAGTCGCTTATTCTGTCCAAATGTCTAACAGGAGTCTGGACATGTTCTTGATCATCACACCAATCTTGCTTTTCCTTTTCCTGCTCTCCACTTATGCTAGGCTTCCTCTAGCTCTGTTTCTTTTCCTCCAATCTTCCTGGTACATCTCACTCTGTCTTTACTGCTTATAAATGATAACTGTCTTACTTCTGATGTATTTCTTTAATCATTTTCCCAGGATGAGCATTAGTACATAGATTTTGCTGACCCAAGTACTGTAGGGACCTCAAAATAAAGCATTTGATTCAGCAGGACAATTTTTACTTGGATTCAATAAAAGCTCAAATCTTATTTCTAACACCTCATGCATCTTCAGTATAGTTTTTTCTCCTCAGATTCGTAACTTACAAAGTAAGTATAATATGGTGACTATATAAATTAAATTAGTAATGTTTTTATTTCTTGGCATAGGGCTGATGTATTGTTAAGAGATTAATAAGTAGCATTCCCAGTGAATATAGTTCAGCTCCTTCTATGGAAAAAAATGGTAAGTTTCTTAACAAAAAGTATCAAGTATCTCTAAATAACATTTCACTGTAAATGTGGATGACACACTGTTAAGAATTGCATATACACAGGCATATAAAAACAATTACAAATATCCCATACTTTGCAAATATGAGCTTGGCTTAGATCCCAGGTTTCCTCTTACACTGGCACCTACCCACAATTCATAAGCTGTCTTCCAAGGTGATGGAGAAGAAATTGGGAAACGTGGTGATAAGCCTCCTAAGTGGTCCCCAGGAGAAGCAGGGCTGACCTGTGAGATCAACAGAACAACAAAGGTATCACCGAGTAGCGTTCCAGAAAAGATTATAGAAAGTAGTTCTCCAGCTACTACTGTGATGGCTGCAAGGATAAGTTCTGTGGAGATGCCCATAGGGATGGCAAGTGAGCCTTCCTACCAGCCAGAAGCCCAGGCTCACCAGGCATTGCACAACTCATCTTGCTAACACTTCTTCAGTCAAGCTTGCATGCACGTCAGCATCTGCAACTATCTCCCATCCAACTGCAGTCTCATGCAGATTCTTATTCACAACTCAACTGAGTTGATTCTGAGACCACAGTCCAAACTGTGTGATTATCCCTACTTTAGGATACCCAATGATGCAGTGTTTTATACCAACAAAGATACCATTCAAACAAGGGAGGCTGATCCCAGCCCAGTCTCCTATGTCAAGCTAAATGTCAGTGACCTTGTTTTGTATTCAGTGATAATTTTTGCTGATAGAATTTCCTTTTCTTGAAGAGCCTTTGAATCAGTTCAGATGACCTGGATATTTTATAGCCACTCACAATGTGTAGAAAGCTTCCATTTGTCTATGATTCACTTCCAGCTTGCTGCTAGAACTTGTGAGTCAACTTGATTCTGAGTTCTGTTCTCTCTTTTTTTTTCATGTTGACTGATGTGAATTAATGTGCAAATTACACACTTTTTACCCACAACCATAGCATGACTGGGCTTTTCTTGTGCTGTACTGAATGAAGCACATATCCAATAGGCCACCACTTTGATTAGAGGAGCTTCACTCAGGTCGGAAGAGGGCAGGTTGAGTAGCTCAACCAGAGGTTCCTTAAGATCATAATTCCCAAGAATAGACATATGAGCAAAACTACAGTTATTTGCCTTAATTTTTTAGTTGCTGTTTTTTTAATTAACAATCTCAAATCATGTATATCTGTTTTTGTTGTCTAATTTGGACTTTCTGTAGAATTGGGAATTGAACCTACGTGTTAACCATGCTTGGCAAGTGCTTTATAGATAAATACATCCCCAGCCCGTTTGTTTGTTTGTTTGCACAATTATTTATTTATTTTTGACACAAGCTCCTGCTGAGTTGCCCAGGCTCCAGGCTGGTCTTAATTCACTCTGTAGTCCAATATGGCCTTGAACTTTCAATGCCCTTGCCTCAGCCTCCTGGGGGTCCTGATGAGAAGCCTGACCCATCAGGCCACACTACACAGCAGTTTTTCATCTCCTTCCAGCACAGTCAGGATGTTGAAATACTAGAGGATCTTGGACAGTTCCAGGGAGATGCCCTAGGGGTTTTTTAAAGCATCAATTTTTACTTTGTGCACTGTAAATAATCAGGATGCTTTAGGCCAAATCCCAAAGGGAGAAAACTCATCAGCTCTTTCTATGTGGCTTTGTGTTTCAATTCCTCTCCAGAAAAATAACACACGCCACGCCAGATTTAAAGTCAGTCTCAGACACTACAGAATGATACTGATTAATTTAAAAAAAAAAAAAAAACAGCTTCCCATAATTCAAAGCTCCACACATTTTGCCTGTGAACATGTAAATGATTTCATTTTCACTCAGTGTAGAGCAGTCACAAGGTATTTTTATTGCTACTATCATTGCCATTATTATTATTCAAAGTGTTAAGATGTGATTCAGTTAAGATCTTGGAATCTGAGATGCAGGGGTCCTAATTTGAATTCAGCATAAATCATTAGAAGTCAGTTGAAAATTCTGTGAAGGTTACTGCAGGCTACCAGGACAGAAATATGACCTATCACCCAGCCAAAGCATGTGCACCTGCTGTCTGCACTACTGCCTTCTTGAGTTCCTAATTTCAAACTCCAGCTAGAAATTTATGGCAAATTGCTCAACCACTCTATCTTTACCTAAATTTATAGCAAATTGCTTAATTACGCTGTCTTTACCTAACCCTAACGTGTGTGTGTGTGTGTGGTGTGTGTGCGTGCGTGTGTGCACATGCACACTTGTATGACAGTATATGTTTGTGCATGTGTGCAAATATGTCATGTCAGAGGCTGTGTGTACAGTTTATATGAGTGTATGTGTCTGTGTGTATCACTTCTGATCTTTTCCCAAAAGCAATACTGTGAATACTTTTAAAAGTCTTTTGCACATATTTCCAGGATGAGGAAAGGTATGTCAGCCTATGCAAGATGCCTTTAGCTGTAGAGAATCACTGTGTGGAATACATGCCATTGTGCTATTTACCCCTATTAAGTCACGATGGCTCCTTTCTTACCAGCTCATTCTGATAAATTTATGTGTCCTTTTATGTTTTATCCTACCTTCTCATTAACCGGTTCCACAGGATGTCTTTAGTTTTAAACAATGTGTCCCTGGGGATTTCCTTTCCTGTTTCCTAAGACAGCTTTTTAATGCCTGCTTCTCTCCAAATCCTCTTATTCTTGGCCTCACTTTTGGATGCAAATGCCATTTTGTTATTCACTAGGAGAACAGAAGGCAGCACACTGGCAAAATTGCTCTTTCCAGCATCACTGGCCCCTCCCACTGACATCTATGTTAACACATTCTTTTGTCCCCTTACAGGGAAGAGAAGGCTGCTCTTTCTACAGGACTTGAGCTTTACCGGTGAGCTCTGTGTCTTATTGTCTCTTGTTTATCCTCAGATTATGTGTGTGTGTGTGTGTGTGTGTGTGTGTGTGAGGGAGAGAGAGACACAATATATATGAAATAAAAATGACTCCATCTTGAAACTGCTTAGTGTTTTCTCATCCATTATCCTCTTCCCTTTTGTATCAGCATTCTCTCATTCTCTTCTGGAACATTCTACAAGCACACTCACGTCATCATCAGAAAGCCAAACAAAAAAGAAATTGCACCTCAGGTGTCGTGCGTTGAAACATGTCCTCAAATTTTTATGTGGAAGTTCTAGCCCCTCGAATATTTTCAAAACGCGGATCTGTTTGGAAGAGAGTCTTTGGATAAGTTATTAGTAAAGATGAAATTATAGTGAGTATGCACGTTATCGGTGGGCCGCTAATCAAATGTTTGGCATTCGCATGAAAAGGAAACCCTGGAATATACACAGACATGTACACACACACATATGAACATGTATACACAGATATATACATAGACATACATAGAGTGGGAAAGTTCTGTGTGAAGATGTAGGCAGTCACTGGAATGCTGTCTTTACACGTGAAACCCTAAGGAGCAACCATAAATCATGGCAATCTGCAGAGAGTTAAGAACTGCATGTGCTTTAAAACTCTCGGAAAAAGTCAATTCTGCCTCCCTCTTAACATCAGACTCTGTCCTCTAGTACTGCAGACTCAAAAGGCCACCATGGGAAACACCAGGAAGCCCTCCTCCCTTGGGACCAGCTTTTCAGTGTTCTTACCTGGAGCTCTTGTGACTCAGTTCTCTACAACTCAAGGTTCCACCTGAGTCACTAATTTTGCAACTTTATTTTTATTTTATCACCCTATATGTCTACCTATTATTATTATTTTGCTAAAAACAATACTTGTGTTAAGGCTTTATATTGTAAAAGAGCCAAGCCCAGCTTGACACTGCTCATTATAGATCCTTCTCTCAGAGACAGATGCCTCTCTTGACATTAACAATCTCACTTTATTCTCACTTCAATAGCGTGTTCACAACCAACCACAGGAAGCACACCTATCTGCAAGCACAGAGTCCTGTGATACAGCTGCCATGCTTTGAGTAGGATGAGGCCCATGGAAGTAGGCTAGATACTTTATATATGTCCCTGTTTGGAAGTTTATTTTATAAAATAATTGTTTTACACCCTATTGAGTGATGCACCTTGGCATTTTGTATTGTTTGCAGGTGTTGGATTTCTATGGGGGATGTTTGATTGCTCATGGTCTACATGTGCTATCAGTAGAATATCTGAGGAGTTTTGGATCAATACAAACACCTGAGCTCAGATGCTCAGGGTTCCACTGTCGAGTATGGTGTTGGTCATGATGGTGGTTCCCTCTGCTGAGGTCTGGAAGAGTTTGCATGTATGAAAATGCCTCCGTGTCTCCTTGCCAAGCCACCACAGCATCCTAACATGTCCCCTATAAACTGTGGAGCTAAGCTATTTATCCTCATCCCTGGGAGTGGTGCTGCACACCTTTAATTCCAGAACATGGGAGGCAGAGGCAGGCGGATCCTCTGTGAGTTTGAGGCCAGCCAGAGTTACAACAGAAAAACCCTGTCTTGAAAAAACAAAACAAACAAAAAAAAAAAAAAAGAAAAAAAAAAGATATTTATCCTTGCTAATATTTAATAGTCAGTATGCACAGAATCCTGATGGTATAAGGTTAGATTTCTACAATAAAAAGTTCATTAGGATGAAAGCCCTGCATAGGATAGCTTTAACCGTGTAATAGTACAGTGATGTGCAGGAAGTCTCATTTGTAATTACGTATGTCAATAGCATACTTATGCAGTTACATTTCAACTAACTATAGTTTTCACTATTACCATTTCTTTTTTTCCCGGTATGTGCGCATACAAGGAGCACAGGTCAACAATGGATGCTTTCCTCTACAGCCACTCTCTACAGGACTTTTTGAGACAGGGTCTCACTGAACCTGCATCTCACCAACCAGGCTAAGCTTTCTGGGCAGCAAACAAACCCCAAGGATCTATCTACATCTGTCTTCTCAGTACTGAGACTGCAAGCACACCTCATCTTCTTTACGTGTTTGCTGGGGATAGAGCTCACGTTCGCATGCTTCTGCGGTAAGACTTGTTACCAACTAAGCCATTTCCTTACACCCCTGAGACTATCAATCTCTCAGTCATATAATCCTTTAGGGTTTCATCTGGCTGTTGCTTTTGGCCTAGGCAGGCTCCTTTATGTCACTCATACTTCACACAGAGCTTGACTTGTTCAGCAGGCTATTCCCATGGCAGTGGTCCCAGTTCTCAAATCTTTTTCTTCTTGCAAGACAGTAGCTAACTTGGTGCCGGAGAGATGGGTCAGTGGTTAAGAATGCCTGCTGCTCTTCCAGAGGATCTGGGTTCAGTTCCCAACACCCACATGGCAGCTCCCAACCATATGTAACTTCAGTTGCAGGAGTTCCAACCCCCCTGCAGTGCATGCATCACGCCCCGCATGAAAGGAAAAAAGTTTTTGAGTAGATATTGCAGTTGTTTTCCCCCTAAATAGCTTAACTGATCAGAGGCCTGAACTCAAATGCCTACAGATAGCCGAGTAAGACTCCACGTAGGGATGAGGCGAGTAAAGCCAATCGACACGGAAAAGCCATCAGGTCTCTAGTTTGTACCAGCGCACAAACCTCGCATTGCTGAAGTCAGCCCACAGTTTAAGTATTTGCCTCTCATACAAGTAATCATAAAATTTCGATTGCTGCATTTTGCCAAGGGGTGATTTAGGACTGACTTTCTCCGAACGTTTGAAATTACAAAGCCAACAGCAATTTTGCTAGTAGGAAATATGGCCTTGCCCAGCTAGCTGCGGTGCTAAGAGCCCCTTAGTTCACCTACCACCTTATGAAGTAGGTGCTATACTTATATTTTTCCTCATTATACAAATGAGGGAGCTCACTGCGTAACTTGGCCAAAAGGTGGGTGTTCTGTCAGAATCTTAGCTACTCAAGACGTCGACAAGCCCCTCACTTTCTGCTCAGCAGCTCAGGCGGTGTGTAGGAGTTCAACAACCACTCAGGCCCTGCATGAACCTCCTGTCCTCATGGTAGGAGGGAAGAGTGATATGTTTTACAGATGGGTTTTGATTTCAGAGTGTATTAAATGTGTTAGCATTATCATTTTGAATGATTTAGTATAAAGAATTATTCCCTTCATCATTTTAATCCTGATCTTTGAAAGCTTTGGAAACATTTTTTCCTAAGTCAATGACTCTCAATGCAAATGTGCAGCATTTTGAGCAGTGAGACCAAAGAGGCCAGTCTCTGATGTTCTATGAAGTTCACATTTAAAGAACAGTTAGGGGTGGAGAGATGGCTCAACGGTTATATGAGCACTTGCTGCTCTTTGAAAAGACATGGGTACCAGTACACATTGGACAGCTGTAACTCCAGCTCCAGGGGATCCAATTTTCGGGCCTCCAAGGGATCCCCCCCGCCACCGACGTGATATTCACACAGATACAAATACATATAATATGAATATACAAATAATAGTAAGAGCTGGGTGGTGTCGGCACAGGCCTTTAATCCCAGCATTAAGGAGGCAGAGGCAGGAGGATCTCTATGAGTTCAAGGCCAGCCTAGTCTACAGAGGGAGTTCTAGGACACCCAGTTACAACAGAGAAATCCTGTCTCAAAAAACAGAAACTAACAAACAAAAATCCCAAATAATAATAAGCAAACATTTATATACATAAATATGAATATATATATGTATATAAATATACACACATACATATATGTGTGTGTGTGTGTGTATATATATATATATATATATATGTGTGTGTGTGTGTGTATATATATGTGTGTGTTTGTGTGTGTGTGTATATATATAGTAAACAACTACTATATACCAAACCCTGGAAAGGCAAACAAATGAGGAACAGGAAACATAAAGCACTTGTGATATTCTAGTGGAAGAAGTTGGAATATAGAAACCTCAAGGAATAAAGAAACTCCACGATTTCAGATGGTGGTGGTAAGAAATACGAATAGAAGAATGTGCAGGAAGCACACTGTCAGGGAATGGACAGCTAACTTTTTAATTATAGTAAAGGACGTGCTGATACCTAAGTACCAGGGAAGAGCCAGAGTCAGAGTAGGTTTCTTTGGCTCCACTTCTGGTCTCCTGTTTACCATTTAATTTTAAAATCTATGTTACTAGGCTTATGCTTACTATATAATCTTTTTTTTTTTTTCTTTTTAATTCTATGTGACCAGACTTGGCTTCTGAGTTCAGATTCCTGAAGCCCCACAGTACACGGGCCTGGCCTTCCTCTCACTGTTAACACCTCTCACCTATAACGGTCTGGTGTACTCCTTCAGCAAAATCCAATGTCAGTCAAAACAGCAGTTTCAGAACCAAGTTAGAATCTTCCTAGATGTTTGACTCACTGACTATGAGTTGATAAGGTTTAAATCACAGAGTTTGGGTAATAAGACAGTTTAATGTTAACACTAAGTTTTCACAAAATATGTAGTTAAGATAAACAGCAAGCTGGTCTTCCAGGCTAAGCAATGGCAGATGAACTCAGATGACCAGGATCTACCAATTTTTCAGATCATAGACTATAATGCCTTTTTACCCAAACAGAACAAAGCAACTCATAAGTCCATTATTTTACTTTCTTAACTAGCCATCACATGGTATAAAGTTTTAGTCAAGAGCAAAATCAAAGCTTGATGGGGGAAACATGAGGAAATGAGTATTCGTACTAAAAAGGTTATTAAGATATTCAGTGTCTGTCCGTATTTTAGAACAGTGGGGTGGTTGTATTAGCCATATGTCCTAATATTGCATCTTCTTAGATGAACAAACAGGCTGGTAGTTGAGATGTAAATCCCAAAAACCAAATGAGGAAGACATATGTCAAAGATAAACCATGGAAGGTTACTTTAAAACTTCTTGGCAAAAATAATGTACAATTTTTCTTACCAGAGATCAGTTTACATTAAAAATACATAGAAAGTTAAAAAGTGACTTTACTAAAACAACAGATCAAACAGATGAAAGGTTCTAAATATTTTCAGGATGTTAGGATGAAAAATGAACAGCACAGGCAGGTGTGGGGGTGCATGTCTGGCCTGTAATCCCAGAAGCAGGAGGATCAGGAGGCCTAGATCTCTCCCCCAGCTACACAGTGAGTTGGAGACCAACCTGTGCTACGTAAGACCCTGCCTCAAACAAACAATTGACAACAGAAACCAGTGGGGCGGGGCTTCAGTATTTTATAACTGATGCTGATAAAACTGGATCTCCTTTGCTTTTCTAAACACACAAAATTGAGAGGTGAAGAAGCTTTAAATTAATTAACACAAAACTCATATATACACACGAGTAGATAAAATGGAAAGGATATGCACACGAATGCATTCGTGATTAAATATTAATTGGCCCTTATGATGAACGAAATGCTTTCCCATGAGGCCAGCATGGTCCTAGATGGTGTTAAATGAATTTAGCAAGCAGAGGAAGAGAACGTGACCCCATTTTATGTGGAGTATGGAAGGTTGCTTTCACAGAAACTACAGATACAGGGTTAACAGAGGAGACTGGAGACCATATCAAAGGGCATGACCTCTCGGAGAGATAATGGAGCTGAAATCCTCTATACTGACCACAGATAACAGGATGGACTTAGGACTTGAACACTGCTCACAATTTTGAGCATTTTTGTCACCAAAATTAGTAGTGCGTGTGCTCAGCTGCTTGACTTAGCCTTCTCACGATGTATGTATCCAGTTGTAAATGGCACCAGTTTGACAATTAGATAATAAGCAGATTAAAAAGAAGACTGAAAAGAGTTATATGACATTTCAATAGCAATAATATAAAAGATCTAGTATGTTACCAGTCATAGAGATCATATAGAACATGTGGATATTTATGTATCTTAGTCTGAATCATAATATATAATGATGTCTCGAATTATAGAGCATTATGTAAGCATTAGAAGGAAGGTGGTGGTGACAAACAGAACTGGTTGTTTATATATAGTTTAAAAGTGCTAGGTAATACACAAGGATATTAGGATTTATAATTTAAAATTTTTATTTGAAAGTATGCATATCCGTTTGCTAGAACTGAGTACTTCTGGGTAATGTAGAGTGGTTATACACAGGTGACTTGGCAGTGAGAGACCAAGTTCACTACTTTGGCTCTTTGTATGGATTTAAGTTTTTTTTTGAACTTGGGAAACCTAGTTTGAGTTGAGAAAGGCAGAGATAACCCTGAAGCCCTCAAAAAGACAGTAGGGTCTGAGGGTCCTTGTCTGGTCCCACTATGAGACAGATGCTGAGGAGGGCTCTGCAGGCTGCAGCAGGGCTGGGAAAGTATTTCAAGCCTGTGAGGCCAGCACTAACAGGAATAAAAACCATCTTTGCTTGTACATATGGAATTCCCATTACAAAAATGTTTCTTCAGCTTCCTGTTAGAATAAAAATAAAAAGGAAGAAAGCATACTCATAATCTTTGCAATGTTAAATGACAAATGTGATAACTTTAACAGAATATATACAATGCATTTTATATAAAATGTGGAACTAATATAAGCACATCTTTTTAAAAGTTATTTGCAATTGACTACCTTGTATGGATCTACCATCTGAGCCTACTCTTATATGCTATAAACATGAGAAATAACCAAATCAGCAGGAGGGATTTCTTTTCCCCAACAAGGAACCATATGCCAGGTAAAATGTGGAGCCACACCCACCAAGAGGGCTCTCAGAGCCCTCTTCTCAGCCAGAACTCTGCCTAGCTGAATTAATAGGACAGCTATGTAGATGTTCTGTGTCTGTTCTGATCACCTGGTGACCAGACAGCAATATTCCTAGTGGGACGTGCACTGCACTGAAGTCTGGGCACATGCTCGCCTTCGTATAGATAGAGCTGGCAGAAATCAATCAGCCAACACTGAGCCCAGCGTGCAGCCCTGCACACAGGTGCTATCAATCAAGTACAATGTCACCCGTGTGGCTGAAAGTCAAAGCATCCAATCTGATTCAAATCTATCTCCCCACAGCAATGTTTCTTATAGCCGAAAATATGTGACTTTTCTGTTGGTTTTGGTAGTTTCATAGTTTTGATAATTTTTATAGTTTAATTTTGATAGCTTAAGAAAACACTAAGAGAATCAGATTCAATAAGGAAATATTTTCTTTGTAATCCTGTGATTTTCTTTTGTCATTACACATGTTATATATACTCTGAGTTAAATGGGGTGTTGAGAATTTAACGATTCACCCAGTATTTTAAGGAATCTAGATTGAAAACGTATCTTCAAAGTATGTCAATTCTCCTTTGAGAACAATTTTAATTTTAATTTGTGTTTTCAAAGTTAGAAAGACCAAGCCCTCCTACTTAAAAAAGCTATCTACTAGTTTGTATGTTATCATAGCTCGTCTGTTTTCCAACAATCTGGACAGAGAAACATTTTTGATATCAGAAAAACAAAAAGGAAAGTTTAACACGAGACTTTGACCTTTTCCAGCTTTTATCAAGTTAGGGCCTGAGCTCAAGTCATGCTTTAGTTTAAGGGTTGAAGAAACAATAACTCAATTAAGGCCTTAGTATATCACATTTATTATTTACACATTGATGTACAAGTTCCTAAATAAAATTACATGAAAAGTGATAGATCAAGTAAGGAGCAGGTTCACTCGGCATACAATGAACACTTAGAACACACACAACTTTGGGTCCTGATATTGGTTCATGGTCTTTTAAGCCTCACAAGTGAATGAATTTGCTTTTGGTAACTTTACAGAATAACCAACTTGAAATAATGTCATTGCATGGTGCATCGTTAGAATAAATCATAATAAATCAGCATATATGTTATAAATATATAAATTATAATAGAATAAATTAGTCAACCTGGTTTTTATGAAGGAATAAATTCTTATGTGATAAACATTGGCCTTAGGTGCTTGTTAGTTTTTTATCACACTCAGAGTCTTATACCACACAAGTTATGGTGTGCTATAATTGGCTGAGTTAGGAACTAAATTTAGGGATGGTTGAAGAAAAGTTAGTTCTCTTTAATACAGAGATATGTCTGGGATGTAGTCATCGCCTATCATTGAACTTGGAGGATAAATGGGCAAGACATGCTCTGACCTGTACAAGTTGCATGCTCGCGTGGTTCATGCTTCCTCTGACTTGTAGAACATGAGTCACACAGTCAAAATTCTGAGTAGACAACATTCACATTCAACACTGCTGACCACACGTAGTGGTCAATCATAGTGATGGATGGTCTGCGTGGTCTCACCAAAAATGTCGCTACAGCTAAATGTGAGTGGATGACAGGTGGCATACATTTCTGGAAATCTGGGACCAAAAAAAGCTCTCCTAAAGTCTACACACTCTGTGTTAGTCACCTATACTCAATAGAAATATGTCTCACATAATAATTTTTCCCCTAGTCATAAGGACTAGAAAATGACTCAGAAGTAATCTATGTGTACAAGAAACTGGGTTTTATTAATTATAGCTATACATAGTGCAGAAAGTCAAAGTGGTCTGTTGTATTAAATATATTTAAATGTTTCTTTTAGATATTTTCCTATTCTTATTAACCTAAGCCTATCAATAGTAATAGGAATATTTATTTATGTATTAAGGTATGAATTTTATGAACAAACATTTTTGTAAGCACATTATTTCACGACAGCCTCACTCTGTAACCCAGGCTGGGCTAGAACTTACTATGCACTTCAGGCTGGCTTCCAACACATGGCAATCCTCCACCTCAGCTTCCTCTGTGCTGAGGTTACTACGTGAGGGCTGATTTTGATACAGCAAAGTACACACATCCAAGTACTAAACAGGGTAGGCTGCACCCACATGTTCTTATACATTCACTCATCAGAGAATCTGACTTCAGGGAGATCCCTTCCATAAAAGCGACTGTGTGAGAAACAGAAGGTGCACACTTTTGTGGTCTTTGGTGATAACTAAGTCCAGGCTTGGAGACTGGGGTCAATACCCTCTGCTGAAGCTCTTTCACCTTCTTAATGTCTCAATCACCTTCTACTAAGTGACATTTGAGGAGATAGAATAAAAAAAATGTGCGCACGGAAGCGAGTGAGAAAAGACAGACCAGAGAGACAATGAAAGTGCTGTAATTACCCAATATTAGAACAACAACTCCAAAAATGATCTAAGGAATTTCAGACATTCTTGAAACAAGTGAGAGAAAGCTCCAATGTAGAAAGAAAACTAAAGAATTACTGTATATATTAGTTGTACAAAATGTTTTTCTTTATTGCTTCTTCATACATGTATATAATGTCCTTTCTTCATATTCTTCCCCATGACTCCCCTTCCTCTTCCCAGTCTACCCTCTATTTTAATGTCTTTTTAAGGTATAGATTTAAAATGAAAGCCACATCACTGAACTTAAAGATCAGTGGACTAGGTCAAGGGCAGAATGAAGAGGCCAGAGAGAATCGATGTCCTCAAAGGTAGGATGTAGTGGCTACCAAACAAAGGAAAAGTAGATGTGGGGTGGGAATATGGGCCATGAACAAATACTCGAGGACCCATGGATCTCAAACAGAAATGTAACATCACGTCATTAGAGTTCAGGAAGCAGAAAGTGAGGTTGAAACAAACATTTTGAAATATAATGGTGATGTTTTCCTCTAAGTTTGGCAAAAACAAAACAAAACAAAACAAAACAAAAACCCTCCACACAGATTCAAAATATGAAATGTAACTGAAACAGGACAAAATTCTATAGAAATACATCCCAAATACATTGGCATCAAAGTTCTGCCGAGGATGGTCAAAGAAGCAGTGGGAACAGACATTTTACTTATGGAAGAAAAATCACTGCAAATGACAGAGTTTTCATGAGAAACCTGGAAATACCACAGAGTTTTTAAAGAAAAAAAGGATAAGTCTCAAGTTGTGTCTCTGGCTAAATTATTTTCCAAAAACCAATGCACTGTCAGATGGAGGATGATTCTGAATAGCCACATTCCTGGTTCTAAGTCTACACAGCGTATGCAAATAAGATGGGAGCTTAGAGAACATTCTACGCTTTCCAAGAAATTATCTTATAGATAAAAACTAGTTTAAAAGCCATTTGACAAGTTTTTAAACTATCTCCCCTTTCTATCTTTCAGTTCCTATGACATAAAAACAGATTTAAAAAAAAGTTTCACTCTTGAAATAATGTCCCGGAATTATAATGTGTGACAACCATGGTAATATTCTATTTGTTGACCTGAACTAGCCAGTAAACCTGGCAATAATATAAGTTATTCAAATACCCTCCCTTAGCCAATGCCTGTAACAACAATGAAATAATTTCCAATCTGCAGGGGCCAATTTGCACTACATAGGGTTCAGGCCTTCCTGGCTATAATTAGAATATGGTGGCTGGTCTAGATGAGTTTTGGTTACTATAGCAACCCCATATGCAACTTTCATCTGCTGACCAGTGGTCTATGCCATGTATCTGCTGTAAATTGCTCATTAGTCACTTGTCATTGATTTTTGTTTCAACAACAATTCCAAACGGGCCGTGTCAGAAACCCGTGTTTTTGCAATTACTGGGAAAACAGACCAGAAAGAATAGACCACACATTTGCCTGCTCCCTTATCCCACTCACAGTTTCTGCTTAGGTAAAGTAACAAGTATTTGTCTAAATTATTGTTAACATTATTTTGCATTTTCTGATTTTTACAGTAGAAAATTAAAAAAACTTACTTTTTTCTGCCAAAAGTATTCCAAATTGTGAGATCTCTTTACTTCCAGAAGAGACGATAAAACAACTTATAATCTGCATGGCTTTTACTATTTTAAATTTTAATCATTAATATATTAAAGACTATGTAAAGCTCAGTTGTAGATTCAAATGCAATTATCAGTTTTGGTAGTTTTATTCTTTTACAATTTTATGTATGTGCACTGTGGATTCTACAACCTCCCCCTGACCTCCCTTCCACCCCTACCAGCCTCTCTCCTCCCTAAAGACAAACCTCTTTCCTCTACTTGTCTCGGTTTTTGTTCAGTGTCCTACAGAGTCTGACCGGGGCCATTGGTGGGGCCAACGTTGGCACTAACATCAGACGTCTTTAACGTAGTGAAAGTGTTTGGGACTTGCAAAGAAATCTGGCCGTTTTCTCCTATGGTTACATCTACATTTACTGAAAGCTAACAGCACACAAGCTTATATCCCTGCGGGCACTGTGTCAATACTCTTAAGTATATGCATGGCTTCGCACAGAATATCTTACCAAAGTTATTGATGTTATGTCAAATGCTCAGCACAGTGATGAATATTTCAGCAACCGTTCGAGTGAGCTTTGGGCAGGCTCAGGAATCAACAGGCCCAGTATTTACCTAAAACAAATCTGTCCTTTACATTTTGCCTTCCATATATATAGTCTTTAGAAATATGAGACATTTGGCTCATAACATAAATATGTATAAATCACATGCAAGGCCTGGCAGACCACATCTGTAACCCCTGTTGCTGAGGAGACTGAGTCGAGAAGCGCTGGGATCAAGGTCAGCCTGTGCAACCCAGCACAATCGCTTTAAACAACAAAAATAGTTTGTTATGGAAACTGGATTTTAATAATGTTTAGCACATTAAGTCACGGCAGCATAGTGGCAGAGTGCTTGACAAATGAGTAAGAATTTGCCACTTGAGGGACTGGGATACCATCCCAGCCACACAAACTTCAACCTATGACCTAGCCTCCCTCTGCTGGGACAATGGAGGGGCAGAACACCACGCTAAAGGAGGGAAACATGACCAACCCCAGGGCAGGTCAGGAACTAGACTCTGGACAGTCGGGAGAGAACTTAAAATGTTATTTTTCTCTGCTCATATATTAATGCCCAGCCTAATCCTCAACAGAGAGGATCCTCATGGCAGCTGAAGGAAGCAGATGCAGAGGCCTAGGGCCAAACAAAATGCAGAGCTGGAGAACCCCACAGAAGTAGAGGACACCAGGAAACCAACCCCATGGATTCAACTGACCAGAATTCTTAGGGGCTCGCAGAACCTGGAGTGGGCAGACACGGAACCTGCTGGGTCCCCCAAATATGCTTTCAGTTTGCCTGGCCTGGTGCTCTTACAGAACTCACAGACTGGAGTAGGGGTGTGTGTGTCCCTGAACCTTGTGCCTACCCTTGACTACCTTGTCCCCTTATTGGATTGCCTAGTACAACACTGAAGTAGGGAATTGTGCCTGACCCTGTTCCATTCTGTTGTGTCATGTTTGAGTAGTAACCCTGGGGAGACTGCTCTTTCTTGGGGAGAGGCAGAGTGGGATGGGGAGGATGGGAGGAGAGGTTCTGGGGGACAGGGAAGATGGGGGGAGCTGGGAGGGATGAAGGGATGGGCAGAAGGGTATTGGAATGTAATATATGACAGAAGAAAAAGTCTAATAGATAGATAGATAGATAGATAGATAAATTGCTACTTGAATGCAGAAAGGTCATAAAGTAAGGGTACTGTGATGAATACAGATCTGCCTTTTGGAACAAGGTGTCTTTTGATATTAATTGTAGAAGCCAATTTCAAATTAAATCCTAGGATCTAGAGGTGCCCACAGATGGTATTCAGAGCTTGATAGAGCCTTTGTATTTTACGTAAATATAAAATATAATCTCAGTTTTCACACTGTGTACCTGGGGTCACAGTCAGGTCCAAAGGAAACCCCAACTCCCTAAACTCTAAAAGGTAGTCCGTACCTCCGGAAATGAGCTTAACCTGGACTATAGGAAGATTTTTGGTGGTTAGAGAAAAGCCAGCATTCCTCAGGAACTTGTGAAACCTGCTCCCATCTGCCAAAGGAGTCTTTTTTTGATATTTAGACTGCCCTTTGGAGTCTGGGGAGTTGTAGTTTCCTTTGGACTTGACAGTTACTGCATGAGGAACTTTTCTCAGGTCGGGGTTCAGAATACTGTGTAAAAAGATGCAACCACAATAAGGCTTTAATACTATGAGCTCTTTTTAAGTCAAAACCCAACCTCAGTATTAAGAACAATGAAGCTCCTACAGACAGCTGGAGACAGCCATCACTGTAATGGTTTATGCTCCTTCCCATAGGGCCACCACACTGCTAAGTCAAAAGGGCATCCTTAGCCACTAGGACAATGAGCATCTGACAAATGAGGCGGTGCCACTCTTCTGATAGAGTAATTGATCATTCCCAATTAATTCCTGAGAAAAATCAATGATTGCTTCCTAGAGGAATTCCTTACATCAATTAACTAGCGTTCATAATGAATCTTTTATATTCAGTATTTAGGAGAGGGGTCATTCTGTTTACAACCTGTTTCTACTTTTGAACTTTGGCATACAGCATCAGAGTCAAAAACATGAGAGCAAGAAATAGTAAACTTGAAAATTCATCCACGGCAACAAATTCTATTTAGGGGAGGTCAGGAATCTTATACTGTGGCCCAGGCTAGCCTGGATTTCATATGCAGCTCAGACTGGTCTGAACTCACTTTGTAGCTCAGGCTACTCTCCGATATAATCTTGATACGGATGAACACTGATTCAACTCTGAAGCAGTAAAGTAACTCCGGAAGGCTTTTAAGCTGCTGAGTTGAAATCTGAGGTAGTCACCATGTACTGGGACTTGGTTCTTATTCAGATTTATTCTACTTACTTCTAAAATGGTTTCCATGACCCTGGTGATGATGCTGTCACCAAATCTTTGCTCTATTTCCATTCATGCAAGTGCAGTGATCAGCTACTTGTGAGTGTCAATGGCAGTCTAGGGTTCCTGGCTGCTCAAGGAGAAACAAGTCAGAAGCAGTCTTGTTCCCACTGAACATGTTGCCCAGAGAGATACACTTACAGAATATATGCTCACTAGCGTCAAGGCAGGCAGCAAAAAGCAATTGCTTTTCCCTCTGACCTCTGTTTACCTGGGCAATTGGAAGGATACTGGGTGTGTGTGGATTCCTCTCCCTCAGTTAATCTTCCAAGGGAATAGCTGTCTCTCAGTTGATTACAGATCTAAACAGGCAGACAACCAAGATTTACAACCCAAGAATATCAACTTAAAACAAACAAAATAAAAAAACAAAACACATACAAGACACGCAGTGGGGTTTGATCTCATCTCAAGGGACCTCAGATTCTGAAAGGCAATGCAGTCTATAAAAACAATGGGTGGCTGAAGGGTGGCTTAGTGGTTAAGAGCATTTGCTGCTCTTGCAAAGGACCTACATCAGACCATACATATCTACATGTAATTCCAGCTGTAGGTGATATGTACTTTATTTTGGTGTCTAGGAGTATCCATACTCAATGCAAACATCCACATACAGACACACATATACACATATTTCAAAATAAAATAAATCTAAAATGTAAAAGAACCACTAGAAATGCTGGAATCACTAAAAACACATTTGAGATATGTCACACATATTACTTTTAGAGGAAGTAAGCCAAATAAAATTTTGTACAAATGGTATTGAAATTTAAAACTCAATATTACCAAGGTCTTGCCAATAGTACTTCATATCACAGGTACTGGTAATATGACATAGACAGATGGTCCCATCTCCTAAACCATCATTTGAAGAAAAAGAGAGGCATATAGAAAGAACAGCATATTTCCTCTCAGAGTAGCTAGGCAGGTGACCTCTTCAACTTCTCCAGCCATGGTCCCAGGTGACTCACTGCAGCACACCGACTTGAGCCCATTAAAAGGGAAAATCTGACTTAGGTGCTACTTCTACTGATTCACAAGGTGCCCTAAACCAGTGCAACTTAACTGCAGAGGAATTTGGAGAATTGATTCCCAAGGCTGGGTAGTCATTTCCAGGTAAATCCTGGGACAGAGTGTCAGTACTGGGAAATGGCTCGTGTGAGACAAGCAGTCTCCACAGAGTGTTGTGGAGACAGCCAAGATAGAGCGTTAGAGTGTGGGTAGCGTAAATGTAGTATAGGCTCAGCCAGTCACAGGAGAGATTACCAAACATCGGGGAAATGGTGGGATGCAGATGTTGAACCAAGGATCACTTTAAAATAGGGGGGGGGGGGGAAGGCCATTTACAAATGAACTACAGCCTGAGGACCCCCTTCCTTACCAACAAGGGAAAGCAGATGAGTGAACTGACACACTGAATGTTAACTGAAAACCCCACGCACAGCAACACCACCTTCTAACACGAACTGGGCAGGAATTTGTGTGGAATCCTAAAAACAAATAAACGAAGACCAGTAAGTAAATGAACGGAAACACAATCAAGGAACTCACACAATCATCTGGGACAGAACTAATAAAACTGTAAGAAAATCAAAATGTTCTTCACTGTATGACGTTTTGTTTTCTTTTTTAACAAATAAAACAGCAGAAACTATGCTGCGAGTGTAAGGCATCGGGATTAGGATTTAAAGGGCCACAGACACACGAAGACACGGGATTCAGCTGTATGCACTAGTTCCCGCCTACTTCTCAGAAGTTGGGGAGAAGCAGAAGGATCCCCTAGGAGTCTAAGACCAGCATGGGCAGACAGTGAAATCCGGGCCAACCTGGGCTACATAGTGAGACCCTAAAACAATTAAATAGAATTCAGATGCTAACCAGCTACATTAAAAAAAATAAATAAATAAATGCTGCCAAGGATACAAGAGAAACAGGGAAATTAATACCTTGACAGGAGCGATCAGAATAGGGATAGATAAGGAAATGTCTAAAGACACGGAAAATATAACTACCATGTGGTTTAGCTGTGTCGCACCTATGTATATGTCCAAAGGAATCCAAGTCAGAATACAGTAAGATATAAAAGATAGTTTACACAAATTAGTGCTAGAAAAAGAAATCTGACCACAGAGAAATAAAAATGTGATATTGCTTACCAGATAATCACAGAAAGTCATTTATACTCAGGTTCTAATGCAGAATTAAAATTCTACATTATACAGCAAGCTGTGGTGGTGCACATGCCTTTAATCCCAGCACTGGGGAAGCACAGGCAGGCGGATCTCTGTGGGTTCAAGGCTAGCCTGGTCAACAGAGTGAGTTCCAGGACATCCAGAGTTACAACAGAGAAATAGTGTCTGGAAAAACAACAACAAAATTCTACATTATATATCCTTTTGCTCTATTTCCATTTCTAGAATTAGGGATTAACTTTGTGACTTACCAGTTTTTTTTCCAAAAGCTCTCAAGTATCTTGAGCAAGGAAAAAAAAAAAATGTTGATCACTGGAAAGTTATTTTGCAAATTATCTACTCTCAAAAACCACTTATTCTAAAGTTTGGAACATTCAAGCAGACAAAGCTGTGTTCCTAGTCATAAAACAAACACTTGAAGTAGTCTCTGTATGAAAACCGTAAGGGACCATTAGCTGGTAAATGGCAGAAGTGGCCTCGATTTTCTAACTCACTAGTTGGATTTCTATATCATCCAATCCAAACACCCAAAAAGATATATTTACATTTACTCTGCTGTAAACACTTAAGTATGTACTCAAAAAAAGTGCTTTAAATTAATACGCTGTTATTTGACTTTCAGAGTAGTGACCCGTACAAAGGAGGAACAAAATTTTCCAAACAATACAACTTTAATGCTCATTAAAGTCAAGGAAGGCAAATTTAGGGCTTTAACTCTAGTCCAGTCTGCTTTGAAACTAACATTTGACACTACCTCGTTGCTGGCCAAACAAAACTTTTCACAACTGAAGTGAGTGTCAGGAAACAAGTAAATCATACTGACAAAAAAAAAAAAAAAAGACTTCTGGGAAATGTTAACGCTACTTTTTCTTTATAAAGTGCATCTGTTTTTTGTATTCTTATAAGTTAGCAGTATACAAAACAAGCTGAAAATTCCATGGCTTTAAGAATAACTTCCAAAGGTAGGGATGTAGTTCAGTAGCCGGGCACTTGCCAAACATAGGCAAGTGGATCCACCACCAGAAGAGCAATAACACTATTCCCAGTGTTTAGGAAACTCAAGGCATTATACACCACTTTTTTTTCTTCGTATTTGTACATGTATGAATAACCACTTAAAACTAGCACCCTAAATCAGTACGTTTTGGGTACATATAGTACAGGGTGTTGGTGAGAACAGTGTCATTTTGTAACTGCATAGTCAAGTAATAGCAGGACATTATGCAGAGAGAGGAGAGGCCTGGGTGAGAAGCAAGTTTCTTCTCTCCATCCCTCCCTGTGACAGCAGCAGGTCCGTCCAGATGCTCTTCCCACATGTTGCCACACTCAGTGTCAAGCACCACCAGGCAGAGCCAGCAGTAGGTCTGTCCAGATGCTCATCCCCGGAACCTCGAAGTCTCCATCCTGTGCTTTGCAGGACCGCAGGGTAGCCAGAACCTCGTCCTGCAGGGATGGCCGGGCCTGGCACAGGCTCTGCAGCCTGTGGCACAGTTCCTCCCAGGCCACGTCCTCGGGTTGCATGGGGACCCAGGCGCCCTTCCGTAAGTCATAGTGCAGCCGCGAGGCCCAGGCAGTGAGCTGGGCCAGGTATGGGCGAGATAGCTCGGGGTAGTGTCCCGCCACGGAGGCCAGGCGCTCGGCGGGCAGCAGGCGGCAGAAAGCGGCCATGACCTCGGGGCTTTGTAGAAGCCATTGCAGCAGTTCCCGCGTCTCACCAGCACCCGCTCGGTCTGCGGCATCAGCAGGCTTCAGGTCCGCCTCGAGCAGCAGGGCTTCGCCTGCCACGCCGAGCACGTGCTCCCGAGGCCCGCGTTCCCACAGCGCAACCAGGAGCTGGCGCGCGGCCGCGGGGTTGGCCCCGCCCAGTTCGCGCAGGCGCGCTCGCAGCAGCTCGGCGTGCGTGCGCAGCACGGCGCCCCGGGGCGCGTCCCCGCCGGCGCGGAGGAGCAGGTGCAGCGCGCTCCCGCGGCGCGCCAGGAGCGCCAAGCGCGACTGCGGCGAGTCGTCGTCGTCGTCGGCGGCGGCAGCAGGGCCCGGGAACAGCAGGCTCGGCAGCACGCGGGTGGCGGCGGGCGCGAGCGCGCGGTTCCGCAGCAGGCGCAGCGCGAGCCGGACGTCCCCGAACTCCAGCGCCGCGAAGCTGCGTAGCCCCGGCGGCCCGCCCCGCGCGCGGATTCGCCTCTCCAGCGCCTCCCGCGCGCGGCCGTGGCCCGCGAAGCGCCGGTACACGTGGAGCAGATAGCGCGCCCACTGCAGCGCCCTGCGCACGGTCGCCGCGTCCCACGAGCGTACTAGCGACCCGCGAGACACGGCTAGCAGCTCCGAGAAGCGATCCAGATGCTCCCCGAGCGGCTCCATGGCGGCCGCTTCCGCCCTGCCTTCCCGTAACGCGAGCCAATTGGGCGTGCGCTCGAGGGCCCGCCTCCCTGTGCCCTGCCATTGGACGCCGCCCGTGTCAGTCTCGCAATAGCGTTTCCGGGTCCCTTGGCGCTGGAAACAAACGGGAGAAGTAGAGAGTTTCCAGGCTTGGGAACTGGGAGAGAACGCTGTAGTAGGTGTTTGCGCGCCAGGTTTTTACGTGCCCTTTTGCTTTGAAAATGTCCGCGGTTGACGCTTTGGGCGCTTCCCCGGAAGGGAGCTGATGTTCATCGTCATCAGCAGTGCGGATGTGCTCTGCGTTCAAGCCCAAAGCTCTTAAATGACAAGTTTTCCGGGTACTTGTGGAACCAGGACCCTACCTTGATGGCCAAACATGCTACTACACAGCTGCATTCCTCAGACTTTCCCCTTTTTTTCTTATTTATTTATTTTGAGGGCATCTCCCACTAAATTGTGCAGGCAGCCTTTCAATTTGCAATCCTCCTGCCTCCACTTACTTAGTAGCTGACATTACTGCCCCTAGGCCTCCTGGCCAGGCTCTACGTGAAAGTTTAAACTCAAATTAATTGGCTTATTTATGCCAGACTTTGTTCTAAATTGTGGACTTTCATATCAAAGCATATAGTCAGGCCAGTTTTGTCTGGTTTTTATCCATCAGCCTAGATTGTTGTTTGGCCTTGTGATTTTTAAGTTAGTCTAATTCTAATGATGGCTTTTAAATTTCCTGGTCTTGGCTGCTAGAAATTAAAACAAATGGAGCAACCCACCGTTTAGCAAATGTGCAGAGGTCCCCGGTTCATTCAGTTATCGAATACTTAGGGGATGTGGTGTGCTAGTTTATGGAGTACAGGACTAGAGCAATACAGTTAAATGTTATCCTGTCCCACCGGAAACGCTAATATTCCATTTAAGAGAGATATTCAACTAATAACCTCATCTGTGGTAGGCATAAATAAGAGTCACTAGATCTTGGGTGTTAGGGGAAGCCTCATTAAACCCTCTTTTCAACGGCACGGCCAAAAGACACAGCTCAGGGAGAAAAAACTATGCAGGGCCATGGAAACCATTAATATCTCCTAAACTGCCTGAGTGAAAACCAGATCTAATCAAGGATGAGAAAGAAGTCCAAAGCAGCTTCAGTTCCCAGTGGCTGGGACAGTGCAGAGAAACCTTACCAGCTCCACGCCTTTCTGCTTGCTCACCTTCTCAAACCTGAATCTGTGTTAAATCTCAGCACCACAGTGAGTAATTATTTATTTCACAGTAGCCATTTTTATTAAGTAGATATGCATGCCTATGATGGTTTCCCATTGGACGAAAACACAGTGTTCTATTTAACTCACCAAAATTCTACTACAGGTTAAAAGAAGATAAATACCTTAATTTCAAGAAACCTATACACTGGAGACTGAAATTAGGAGGACTGCAAACTCATGGAAGTATAATGCAAATCAGAGTTTGTATAGTTTTAAAATGACAAGTATGATGTTTTTAAAGACCAGTTGGAAATGGATAGGAGAGTTCTGGTTGGCTTCATGGACTGATCTTTGATTTGGGCCACGAAAATGTTTGCACTGTCAGGGGATAATGGAAAATCAAGTGAGAGATTGCAGAAGTTGAAATGTGAGCGTAGGACGAGTATACTGTGTGCTGGGAATGCCATGAACAGTCTTCCACCTGCTGGTTACGGTCTGCAAATTCCCGACATATAGTGAATTAGAACAGAAAACGGAAGGTCAGTATTAGAAAACTTTTATCAAAATAGCATTTCATTCAAACCACAGGAGTTAAGCAACACAAACAACCAAGAAAAAGACACTAGGGGGGAAAAACACAAATAACAAAAAAATCAAAGAACCTACCTCAGAGGGCTCTGGAGAGGATGGAAGTCATATATGTAACATACCAGTGTGGATTTTTCATTGCTGACTTTCAATAGGTATTCTGTGGTGTTTTCAATAAAAGATGTCCCCCATAGGCTCTAGCATTTGGTTGAACCATTTGAGAAGGTGTAAGAAATGTGGCCTTGCTGGAGAAAGTGTATCATTAGGACTGGCTTTGAAAACTTAGTGTCACCTACTTCCAGTCTCTTCTATCTCTGCTTCATATTTGCAGTTGAGTGTGTCAGCTCTCAGCTTCTTGCTTCTGCTGCCATACCTGCCTCCTTTGCCTTGCTCCTGGCTGTGAGGGACTCTTGCCCCTCTGGAAGCCTGGAACCTCAAGCTTATATAAACCCTTCTATGTATTGCCTTGGTCATGATGTTTCATCACAGCCACAGAAAGTAACTAATGCCCGTATTCTGTTACTGCCATTGTACTTTGGGATATTGATGTCAGCTCAGCTCCACACCAGAAAATGTTAACTGATCACATTAATGAATCCCTGACTTAATTTACTAGTCAGTCAAGTAATCCAGCCTAAGCCTCTCTCTCTATAACATGTTCAACTAAGTTAAGAAGTGGCCAGAGGAATTATCTGCAATCATTAGGCCTACAGGATTAGAAAAAAAAATTATTATTCTAAAGTTAGTGAGTCCAAGATGAACGTCAAGCATGAACGTGAGAATTTCTTTCTCATGAACAAAAGTTGAATGGACACAATCCTTAATCTGAATCTGCTTACAAGTGTGGAACCCTGTATCTATCCCCTCTCCCCTTTTAATGAACCTAGCTAGCAACAAGTTCTGTCTTACATTAAGTGGCTCATAAACTTTGGCAAAACTCTCCATAAACTGGCTGGCTTGAGTTTTTTAATAGGTACTTCTGTAGTATCTAGGCTTTGGCATGTTCTATTTCCCAGTGCTCATCCCGAATACAGAACAGCAGCCATCAGCATCGTCATGCGCAGTAGTAGAGGAGACTGTCAAAGGTAGATGCAGCTGGCTCCTGTAGTGCTTCCTCTTGGTCCTCAGCAGTTGCTTAAAAAATTCTGTTGAGCAGAATATTTTGATTTGAAAATTTGAGTTGCTATTATTCCTTATTAGGTATAATTGGGTGTGGGTTGTCTTAAAATATGCAATAAAGGAGAAACCAGCAAACTGTATAGCAGAGAGACCAATGAATGCAACTCTTTCCAGTGTCCACCTCTGTTACTCTTCACGGTGCTATCCACTTGGTATGCATCTAATAGACAAGATGATCCTCACACCATTCCACTTTGTCTCGCTGAGGACAGGAACCATCCTTCTGACCAGTTTTGACTAGTGAACTCACCTCCGATCACTGTCAGTCTCTTCAGTCCCTTAGCGGCTGCCTCGGTTGAAATATGAAATGCCCCCCTCCCCTTTAGGTGGTTGAGCCTTGCTAGAGAAGATCACTGGATGGGCCTTGATGTTTTATAGCCTGGTCCCAATAGTTCCTGACTGCAGATGGTGTGACCAGATGGCCTCAGGGTTGTGCTGCCCTGCCTTCCCCGTCATGACAATTAGAGCTCTACCAACACAGTGCGATACATGGTAAGAAAAGTTTGCTTGGATTTGAAACTTATCCACATCATTTGAAATTCATAAGCTCACAGTGCTTTTAAAGGGACCAGAAAGAACTTTCATTTAAACAGCCATATTCCTTATAAATTCTGAATACTATCAGATAAATAATACTGCTAGTGCTATCATTTTTGGTTAGTGATGACTCTCAAAAATATGAAGTGAATTCTTTTTGGAGGCAGAGGGAATAAGAGATAGTTTATATTATGGAACCATTTTGAGTGATCTTGGCCCAGGAACACAGATTTCAGTTACCCCAAATTCCAATGTGGAAGCAGTTTCATGTAGCTTTTACAGTTTTAC
Source organism: Cricetomys ansorgei (assembly GCA_026225945.1). Lineage (NCBI taxonomy): Eukaryota > Metazoa > Chordata > Mammalia > Rodentia > Nesomyidae > Cricetomys > Cricetomys ansorgei. Next base: position 2,838,878 of record JAMJFZ010003970.1, read on the forward strand.
AGAACAATGAAAGCCAAAGATCAAGGCAAGTTTACAATACATTGCTGGGTACGTCAGAGAGTCGGGTACAGCGAGAGAGATGAGGGAAACTTTTCTATAGGCTCAAGATGCTGAGTTTTTAGATTGGTGGAAGCTAGTGCTCTGCTAAGTTAGTAAGTTACAGAAGCATGCACAAAACTGGTAGAACTGTGAATGAGATCTGAAAAGAGGTTGTGTCTGCAGAGATTGACTGATTAGAATTTCAGTCCTGTGGAGAGATCAAAATGTTGCATGTCCAGAGGCTAAATCTCTCCTTGGGCTGGATTTAGTGACTTAGCTTGATGGCTTAAGGCTTGTGGAATGAGACTAGGCTACAGGTTTCCTTCATTATGCAAACAGGTCTTTGAATGAGAGGGCAGTTTTGGTTTTTTTTTCTTTTTCTTTTTAAATCAATAGAACATCCAAGGAACTTCTGTATCAGTAAAACACCTGAGACCAGATGTCTGGGGTTCCATTGTCCAGGATGGCAGTTGCCATGACCCTCTGCTGAGGTCTGGCAGAGTTTGCATCTATGGAAGTGCCTCCTGTCTTCCTTGCTGAGCTCATACAGTAACTACTGCTACAACTATGAGCAACCCAAAGCTCACAATGAAACACTGGCTCACTGAAAACCCCCACGAACTTGTCTTCAGTTCTCAACTAGTGATTCCTCACAGTTTGGGATCGCCTGGATTTCTTTATTAGATGATAGCATGGAAAATTGGTGAATGCTGGGCATTTACAAGATGTTCAGAAAACAGTTTAGACTTGCAATCAGTATCGGCTCAATGTGTGTTTTGCTTTGTCAGTGTCTTAGAACTATATTACTAGTGGTATATCTGTATGCTGGTTTGCTTTCTGTTGCTGTGATAATACATGTCACTACAAAGTAACTTGAGGAGGGAAGAGTTTAGTCCATCATCAACGGAAGCCAGGGCAGGAGCTCAAGACAGGAACTGAGGCAGAACCATTGAGGAACATGGCTTACTGTACTGTTCCCCTTGGCTTCCTCATCTGCCTTTTCTATACAGCCCAAGACCAACTGCCCAGGGGTGGAGGGCATGGGGGGTGGCACTGCCCACAGTGGGCTGGGCCCTCCTGCATTAATTAGCAATTAAGAAAATGTCCCACAGACACACCACAGGCTAATGCAATCCGGGCAGTTCTTCAGTTAGGTTCCTTCTTTGCATGTTACTCTAAGTTTGTATCAAGTAGAGAGCTAAGGGAACTATGAGATTCTGAGAATCTAAATAATATTAATAATTAATGCAAGATAATTCTATCTGATTAAAAATGATTTTGTAGTTGGTCACCAACTTACCAACGGGTTCTTGAGGCATTCAATAGTGTAGATACTTCTGTATACTCAGGATATGCTCTGGAATCGTTCAGATAGGAAGGAAAATGACACTGGAATGCCAAAGATAGCTTCTATGCAAATGCTTCATTCCTCCTCCTCCCAGGAGGCTTTTATGGCTCCCCCTGCTCAGCGCACAGCACCAGGTCCCTAATGGGGTTTTCTCTTTGATCCATGTCATCTCCGTGTTTTTATTTCCTAACATTTTTTTTCCTAAATAACTTTACATAATAAAAATTGAAACAAAAGAATGGTGAATCATAAAAAGTTTCTGTATTTGTTAAGATTTATTAATTCATGAGAATTAAAGGCAGATAGACAGTTCAGATCCAGCCACACTACATCTTGAAGGAATGGGATAGTTTTCTAAAAACACTCATTAAATTACATAGGAAAGGACAACTTAAGCATTACAATTTCTCCCTCTCCTTAAATGACTCCAACCCATATCTGAACATTTAACTTGATACTTCTTGTATTGCTAATATTTTTTTAAAAAGTAAATAATAATCCCACCGGAAGAAGTATTTCTTGAGTTTCATCATTTGCGTGTATTTTGTACTGCTTGGACAACTGCTAATTGAAAAACAAAATCCTGTCTAAGAGGGACAACAATGAAATTCATAGTTTTCACATTGACATGAATCATCTCAAAAGCCATTATCCATGCACAGTGTATGCATGCATTCTCTATGTGTATTTCTGTGTTTTCTGTGGTGGCTGATGAAACTAACCTCCCTGTAGTATATATGAATTAAGTAACTAAACTAATTTTATTTTTTATATTTAAATTTTTTAAATAACTAACAATTTTCCCCCTAATGGCCAAATATGAAAGAAAAAGAAGCAATCTGAGAATGAGTTTTATTTTGAATTAGAAGTTGGATTTCATGTACATCTGTGATACTGTCTGCGTGCCTTTATTTTGTCCAATGGTTATTGTATGTTGCTGTATGAGCACCTGCCAGGAGGGAGCTTTTGTTTCTGGTTCAATAACTTTTAAGTGTCTGTTGTTCCCATTTCCAAGTCTCCAAAACTTTTATGTGGATTCTTTAGGCACATTTTTTTCATTATTTCTCAGCCTTCTTTTTTCTGGATGGCTGCAATTTCCAGACATATAATCCAAAATGTCCTTGGAGATTTAATATATATAAAATAAAGCTGTGCAATGGAAATTGAAAAGTATACACACACACACACACACACACACACACACACACACACGCACACACGCATACACACACACACACACGAAAACTCACTTTAATTCCTCTTTCCACAATGATAGATGAACCTAATTTTCCTAGTTAGACTCTCACAAAATAACAAAGATGGTGAGAAACTGTGTAGAAAACTACTGTATTTAATCACTTCCAGACCTAATCTGGTTTCTGAGATTGGGCTGGTCTGCTAATAGCATTAATGTCAAGGAATGTTCCCACCAGAGACTCCTGGTATTTCAGAATAAACCAGCTGAAACCAGCCAACAAGTGATTAAAATAAAATTTACAATATTACAGATGCAGTTGTATTGAAGGGTAACATTTTTATAGCATTGTTTCTTAGTTAATTCTCAGTAAGTCAGACGCTCTCAAAAAATTAAAATTTAAAAAAGGGAAAACAATTCTAAGGGATGCTACAGAGAATATCTTGTCACGTTTAAAGGAGATGGTCCATGTGAAGGAAGAAAAAAAAGTGTTTGAGGCAAAATGATTATACAAATAAGTTTTTTTCTTTTGTTTTATTCTTTTGGAGAGCATAACAAATGTGGCCGTTTCTAAGTCCTCAGGTCATTATTTAAAAGAGCACATGTTCCTGCTGCTGCTGATCTTAGTATATGGGGTGTCTTCTTCTCTTGCTTAGTTGCTTACATTGCCTAAAATAAAGTTTTCTAGTTGTGTGTGTGTGTAGATGTTTTGCCTGCATGTGTGTCTCTTCACCATGTTCATGCCTTGTGCTCAGGGAGGCCAGAAGAGGGTGCTTGATCCCCTAGAACTTGAATTACAGATAGCTGTGAAGTGCCACATGGGTACTGGGAGCCGAACATGGCGCCTCTGCAAGAGCAGCCAGTGCTCTTAACCTCTGAGACATCTCTCCAATATTTATGTTTTAATGTCACCATTTTGAGAGCAGAAGACCTTCACTAGAGAGGAGCATGTAAATCAGGATGCTGGTTGTAGCTTCATCCAATATGGACTAGCCCTCCTCCACGTTTAGTCCTGACTAATAGAAAATTCTTTGTGATCAAAACAAGACATGTTACTGAGGAATGCAGGGTAGAAAAGGGGAATAATAACAAAGGCAATTTTACTATATAATAGTAAATAATTGGGCCAATTAGAGATGCAAATTTGAGTAATAGTAAAGACTATAATCAATGATATAATTCTAAGCAAAATCACATTTTATGGTGAAATGATTTATTAACAAAATATTAAATTCAAAAGAAAAACTCTGTTAATTTCTTCAGATCAAATAATATTTATATTTTGGCCTTCTTAGTTATAGAAAGCATCATTCATTTCATTATGTGTTTAGTGATAAAAATTTATTTATTTTTAGTAGTGTTCCTGGCTTCTGCTTAATCAGTCTCAGTCAATATCTGTAACTGTTCATCGGTCATTCTCTGGTATGCTGATTTTAATCTGTTTGCATGTTTAGTAAGAAATAAAAATAATTTTAACAGAAGGATGTAATGTCTCTGTAATAAACTTCTGGATCAGCTCTCCTTTTTCACTGAATATGCTGGTGCCAAATTCTGCCTCTTCTGCTGTTTGCTGCAGACTTTGGCACACTGTCTAGCACTGCCAGTGTAGTAGTCCAAGTATTTTCAACTTAAAATCTATATGCATATTCTTTAATATTTATCATAGAATATTTTGTTTTTCCTACCTGTGGTGATCGACAGTTTTGCTGGGTACAGTAGTCTGGGCTGATGTGTGTGGTCCCTCAGAGTCTGTAGCACGTCTGTTCAGGACCTTCCGGCTTTTAGAGTCTCTGTTGAGAAGTCGGGTGTAATTCTAATTGTTTTGTCTTTATATGTTACTTGTTCTTTTTCTCTTGCAGCTTTTGGTTTAGTTCTTTGTTCTGTGTGTTTTAGTGTTTTGATTATTATGTGGCAAGGGGACTTTCTCTTCTGGTCCAGTCTATTTGGTGTTTTGTATGCTTCATGCTTGGAAAATGTTCTTCTATGATTTTGTTAATAATATTGTTTTGAGCTTTTGAGTTGGGATTCTTATCCTTCCTCTATTCCTATTGTCTTAGGATTTTTTTTTTTGTTGTTGTTGTTTTTCTTTTTCATAGTGCCCCAGATTTCCTGGATGTCTTGTGTCAGGAATTTTTTGGATTTAATATTTTCTTTTACCAATCTATTTCTTCTATAGCATCTTCAACTCCTGAGATTCTCTCTTCCATCTCTTGTATTCTGTTGCTGTAACTTGCTGTGTAGTTCCTGTTTGCTTTTCTAGATTTTTCCATTTCCAAAATTCACACGGTTTGTGTTTTCCATATGGCTTTTATTTCCATTTTCAGATCTTGAACAGTTTGCTTGTTTTTTCTTGACTTTCTTTAAGTGACTTACTCATTTCTTCTAATTGTTTGTGTTTTCCTGGGTTTCTTCAATAAATTTACTTTCTTTCAATAAATTTCATCAATTTCTTTGATGAAAAGAAAATTTGTGGCCTCTTGTTGATCAGGGTGTCTCCTCCCAAGTTGGGGGATGGAGTTCTGGTGGCTGAAGTGACCTCTGGTCCAGCCAGGAAATCTCTGCCTGAGTTGGGGGATGGGATTTGGTGACTGTGTTTCCGGCTGGCTGTCTTGACCTATGCTGTTCTTCTTGCTGGTTAGCACAACCTGTTTGGTTCTTCCAATGGCATAGGTTGTGATGGCACTGGGGGTTGTCCACAGGTCTTGGGGGCTGGGTTGGTAGGACTGGAGGAGGGGGAAGAGGGGCTACAGAGGAGTGGGTTGTGGGTGCAGAACCAAGTGTTCTGCAGGTGAGGTCCCTACCTGGTTCTCCTGCTGGTTTGGACTGTGATGGCACTGGAGCTCTGCTATGCATTTTAAAAGCAAGGGTAACACAGGTTGGCCTCAACCTTGTGATTCTCATGCTTCTACCTTACAAGTTTTAGGACTATACATGTGTGCCGCTCTGCCATGTCCAGCTTAGTCAATGTGTTATATCACACAAACTCTTTAAAGTTCTTTTTTCCTAAGGCACTGGGTGCTCCTGGTCAGCAGTAGTCTTACTCTCACCTTTAGATCGGGAATGCCTGGCACAACAGAGCTGGGAAAATGAAGAAAGGAACAAACCATTTCTGTGAGGAAGTAAAACAGGAGAGATTCGGAGAAAGAAGGCTACTGTTTTCTGGTCTCTGTTTTGAAGGATGGCAATATCATTACTGCAGGAATTTGTTGTGATGATACTCAGTACAAAAATGGGGGTAGTCAGCATCAGACTGTACACGAAATATTTTATGTTTTATTTCATGTGACCCTTAAGACATGCCTATCAGATATGCCTATATTTAATCCCACCTTGTAGACTTTAAGAAAGTGTTTAGTAGATAAACTTTAGCAAAGAAGCTATAGCTCAAACCTTGCTTTTTCTCTTTCCAAATCTGATCTTCTATTCACGATGTCAAGGGCAGTGGCCATCATGACTAGTGCAGGGATTGTGGCTGACAAAATTTCTTTGCAAATGGCTGTAGAGACCAATGGTTATTGCGGCCACAACACAATGACAAGGGTTTCTTCAGCAAAGACCCACTGACCCTCCCCACTTTCCATATAGTTCCCTCACTTTGGGTTTAGAATGCTACTCTTTGCAGATTCTTCCTGGTCTGCCATTTGGTGCAGAAAAAAAGTCCCTAGTCCAAATGAGTTGTGGGCAAGGGTTCCACATTTGTGAAATGTCAGAGTTCTGATAATGGAAATATCAAGAGGTTTTCTCAGGATTTGATAAAGTAATCCTTTCTGTCATTTTAAGTGGCTCCATTCCCAAAAGGGAACTGGTTCAATATCATCATGAGAGAGTTTCAGAAAACACGAGAGAAAAAATGATCTTGCTTATACTATCATTTGTTCTATCAATAAACACGCACAGTTAATATCTGGTGCTCTCTCCACTGAGAGACTTAGATGCCCGCCCATGCCTCTTCCGCTGTGCAACAGCACCCACCTTGATTCAGAAGCCCAGAGTTTCTTTGGTTCACTTATTTATCCAGTCAACTCTCCAAAAAGCTCATATTTGATATGATGCTAAAGACATATGAAAACATATACTGTCATACCTATTTTTCCTCCAGTAGTTTGGGTTGTGAGCTTTGGCCTTTAATTGGTGAGCAATCTCTTCCGTCCTCATCCCTGCTTTCTCAGACACACCGTTTAGTAGGTGAGATAGATGGAGAACTCAATTGTGATGCTGTGTGGAAAATCAGAAATCAAAGAAAATGGTCAGTTCTCAGAGGGCACAGGAAACAGCTGCTTTTCCCGGAGGTCAAAAGAGATCCTCAGGAAGATGAGGAGAATATAGATGCTTCTAGATGAACAAACTTCTTCAACAGGAAGCAAGGCGTGAAATATTTGTCTTGCTAGCGTAAGCAAAGATCAGGATGTGTGAAGGTATGAGACATTTAGGATTTTGTGACAGTGTATCATGCTGAGTGTACCTATGGCTGACATGTACACAGTAGGCTTTAAACTTTATAATGAAGTTAACTGTACATTGATTGATACCGTGCCTCAGTTTTGATTGATTCCCTTTTGAGTTCACTTTCCTTACAGTTATTTTTTTTTTTTTAACATGTAGCTTATGAAACGAATTTAACCATCCTGTAAGAGTGTTGCTCTTCAATGGGATGACACAGAGGCACCCAGGGTAATGCCAAGGAGAAAAATACCAGAGTGCAATCATGTAGTGGCAATTGCCAGTGGCTGTGTATGTCTGCGTATGTGCTTTTGGATCTGTCCCATAATATATTTCTTCTAGTTCTGAGTCATACTCGAAAAGATTGAAAGCCATCTTGGTAAAAATATTTTCATACCATTCGTTGCAGTCATATTACGTGAGTTATGATTGAACCTTGGTCCAAATCAACTTTGTTTTTAAATGAAGTGACAGGTGACACAGGCTGATCTCATTTATAAGTCTGGCCCACCAGCCAGCATCTGTTTTAGTGAATTTTTATTTGTTTGTATTTTACCAGATGAAATGGTTCTTGTTGTGGAATGAAATCATCATGTGTGATGTTATTTTAAAAAGGGTTTTCTACTCTGAGCTTGAATTTATAAAATTAGAGACAATCCATAAAAATATAACCAGAGAGTGTTAAGACTCCTGTGCCGTTGATGTCTGTGACATTCATTTATTCAGGGTTATTTATTCAGTGTGCATGTAGTGGACACTGGTGCCTCGTGGTGTTTGATGCACTGGGAATTCGGTGGCACCAAGGACAAGCAAGGTTATGACCATAAAATACTCAGTGTGAGAATTTTCATTAAAGTCAAGCTTCCCAGAATTAGGATTACAGAATTTTTGTTTTTCAAAATAGATTTAAAATGTTTACATACTTAACTCTAGATTAAGTATGAAAGCCATACCTCAGCCACAGGATACGTGAACTTTTCGGGACAATCACCTTGTTCTGTAGGAGATTTTAAGTCTCTTTCTACAGGTTTCATATATTTAGCAGAATGACAGAGTAGGAAACTTGTGCTTACACTGCATGTGCAAAGTCCAAGTCCAGAGCTGTCCAGAGCATGAATCAGGTGCGTATTAGACAGAACAAACCTTGAATGTTCACATGGAATTTCTCTCATTTAGCCTATTTTTTTGTATTTTTTTTGTTTTGTTTTTCTTTTTTCTCATGAATGTGGTGGAATGTAGCAGAATTTGTTGTCTAGGGTTTCAGAAGCCAGCTCCACCTATTCCTGCATGATTTGTAATTACTGTTTTGTAAATTCAGTTCCTTTGTCTCACAACATTAAAAAAAACACAAATATCTATATGAGAAATGTAGCTGAAAGACTAGCAAATGCTGCCCGGCAGGGAGATGATAAACATATTGTATCTTACTGAAGTGCTTAATGAAATGTACTTAGGTGGTTTACTTCAGAAATGTCTCCACTGATTTCATTGCTTCATGGTTTTTGGTACCATCAAGTGACCTCACATTGCTTTTTGTGCCTTATGCACCCTTGCTTCCATGCCTACTATTTTAACTCCTCCATCAGAGTTATTTAGAAACATGAAATTTTCATTTGATTTTCCCTTTTTACTTTGATCGACACCCCCCCCCAGTGAGTGTGTGTGTGTCTGTGTGTGTGTGTGTGTGTCGTGTGTGTGTGCGTGTGTGTCGTGTGTGTGTGTGTGTGTGTGTGTGTGTGTGTGTGTGTGTGTGTTTGTGTACCTGTATGCAAGTACCAGTGGAGGCCAGATACTCAGGATCCAGAGTTACAGGCAATTATGAGTGGCCCAGTGTGGGTACCAGAAACTAAACTCTGGTCCTCTGCATGTCAGGAAGCCCTCTTAATCATCTCTCTAACCCTCAAGGAACATGAAGTTTTCTTGATCACCTTTTGGAATGTGTTTTACTTGCTTTAACCTCCCAGTGTCTACATTCATCTTTATTGCACGTCTTCTAATATTTCCCATTCCTTTTTTTCCCTCTAGAATAAGTCCATGGATATTATTTCCATTAGAGGGTGTGGGGGAGAAAAAAGGAAGGTAGTATGCAGATAAGGGGGAAAACCAGACATTTTATTGGTTATTTAAAAGCCCTCCATCCCATTCTTTTAAGAAAATGAATAGTTCATATTAGGGGTGATGTTAAAAGCTTAAAAATTCAGGAAATACCCACTATCGCAGACACTTTCCTTATTCAAAACATTAACACTGTGATGATATAGAGACAGAAACTTCAGCTGTGAATTCTTTAAACCTGGCCGGACTGTTTTCAATGAGGTAAAATTTCAAGATCATAATTAAATATTTTTAATCTCCTTAAGTGAGACACTTACTTCATTCCTCTGTCTATAAGGTAGGGTACAGTCTCATTGTTGGCCTCCAGCTTCCTATAGTAAAGAATCTGAGTCAAACAGAAAGTTATCTTTGGGAAAATTCCCAGTGAGTGATTAGAGTACATAAAGGGAAATACTTATTTTGAAGGACACAAAGATCCAATAGGAATTCTTACATGAACCAAACAAATGCAGTTTAAACACTGTTTGAGGTTTGTCCTAGTTTTATTTCTGTCACTGTGATGAGCAAAAGCAAGTTAAGGGAGGAAAGGTTTTATCTGGCTTAACTTATTGTTAAACCAAATCCAAGAACACATCCAAAAGATCATCCACTGTGATCAACTAAGCTGTATTCCATGATGGGGTGGTTCAGTATACATAAGTCCCAGCACATCATTGAGGGGAAGTTAAGGCAGTAATTCTTGAAGTTGTACGCATGACATCCAGAGTCAAGAACAAGAGAGAAACAAGTAAGTGTATGCATTCTTGCTTGCTTGTGTTCATCTCGGTTTTCTCGACTTTTATACTGTTTTATACTACCTGCTTAGGGAATGGCGCTGCCTGCATAGGCTGAGTCTTTCTGCATTAACAATAAGATAGTCCCCCACAGACATGCCCACAGGCCAGCCAGGTCTAGACAGTTCCTCAACTGAAGTTCTCTTCTCATGTGGTCCTGGGTTGCTGCAAGCTGACCAAAGTGTTGGTTCTTTGAGAAAAATCAGTAAGTTTGACAAAGCCTTTTGCAAACTAACTAAAAGGTGGAGAGAGAATATCCAGATTAACAAAATCAGAAATGAAAAGGGGAACATAACAACAAACACCAAGGAAATCCAGAGAATTGTAAGGCCACCTGTACGCCATGAAATTAGGAATTCCAAAAGAAATGGATAATTTTCTCTATAGGTACCACTTACTAAAGTTAAATCAAGAGCAGATAAATAATTTAAACAGTTTTATAGTCCCTAGTGAAATAGGAGCAACAATTAGAAGTCTCTTAACCAAAAAAAAAAAAAAAAAAAAAAAAAAAAAAAAAAAAGCCTAGGGTCAGATGGTTTATTGCAGAATTCTATCAGATTTTCAAAGAAGAGTTAATGACAATGCTCTTCAAGTTATTCCACAAAATAAAAAGAGAAGGAACATTACTCAATTTATTTTAAGGTCACAGTTACCCTGATACCCAAACCATATGAAAACCCAATGAAGAAAAAGAATAATAGGCCAATTTCCTCTATGAAAATAGATGCAAAACTACACAATAAAATACTCATAAACCAAATCCAAGAACACATCAAAAAGATCATCACTAAGCTGTATTCCATGATGGGATGGTTCAATATACATAAATTGGTATATGTTATCCACCATATAAATAAACTGAAAAAAAAAACCTGTGTGATCATCTCAGTAAATACAGAAAAGGCCTTTGACAAAATCCAACATCCCATCATGATAGAAGCTCTGGAGAGATTAGGGATGCAAGGGGCATACCCCAACATAATAAAGGCAGTCTACAGCAAGCCCATAGCCAACATCAACTAAAATGGAGATAAACTCGAAGCGATTTCACTAAAAGCAGGACAAGGCAAGGCTGTCCACTCTTCCCATACCTATTCAATATAGTACTTGAAGTCTTAGCTGGAGCAACTAAGACAACTGAGGTTTATCAAGGGAATACAAATTAGAAAGGAAGAAGTCAAAGTGTCTTTATTTGTACATGATATACTAGTATGCCTAAGTAACCCTAAAAAATTCACCAGGAAACTCCTGCAGCTTATAAACACTTCAGCAAAGCAGCTATATACAAAATTAACTCATAAAAATCAATTACCCTCTGATACACAAATGGCAAACAGACCGAGAAAGAAATCAGGGAAACAGCTTTCACAGTTGCCTCAAATAATATAAAATATCTTAGGGTAACACTAACCAAGCAAGTGAAAAACTTATATGATTAAAAACTTTAAGACATTGAAAAAAAGAAATTGGAGAAGATCTCAGACGATGGGAAGAGCTCCCATGCTCATGGATCAGGAGGATTAACATAGTAAAAGTGGCCATTTTACCAAAGCAGTTCACAGATTCAGTGAAATCCATATCAAAATTCCAGCACAAGTCTTCACACATCTTGAAAGGACAATTTTCAGCTTCATATGGAAACATGAAAGACCCAGGATAGCAAAAACAATCCTGAATAATGAAAGAACTTCTTGATGTATCGCCAGTTGTGGATTATGCTACGGAGCTCTAGTAATGAAACCGGCATGGCATTGGCATAAAAACAGACACATTGATCAGTGGAATCAAATCAAAGACCCAGACATCCGCATATCTATGGACACCCTATTTTCTTACGAAGCCAGAAATGCACACTAGATTAAAAAGATAACATCTTCAACAAATATGGTATTAGTCTAACTGGATGGCTGCATGTAGAAGAATACAAATAGATCCATACTTACTACAAAACTCAAGTACAAATGAATTAAATATCTCAAATCCAGATACGCTGAATTTGATAGAATAGAAAATGGGGGGAAGCATTGAACGGATTGACACAGGAGAAGACTTTCTGAACAGAAACAGAACACTTCATCACAGGCACAAAGATCAACAATTAATAAATGGGGCCTCATGAAACTGAAAAGCTTCCATATGGCAAAGGACACTCATTAGTACAAAGTGGCAGCCTACAGAATGGGAAAAGATTTTTTTTTCCTTTTTTGTTACAAAACTCCAAATCTGATAGATATCCAAATTATATAAGAAACTTAAAAAAGTAGATGCAAGAGGACAAATAGCAAATTAAAGTATGGGCTTCAGATCTAAAAGGAATTCTCAAAAGAGAAAACTCAAAAGAGAAACACTACTGTTCAACATCCTTATTCATCAGGGAAATTGAAATCAAAACTACTTTTGAGATTTCAACTTAAACCCATCAGAATAGCTAAGATCCATAAAACAAGTGACATCTTGTGCTGGCTAGGATGTGGAGCAAGGGAATTGCCCATTCATTGCTGATGGTAGTGCCATCTTGTACAGCCCCTATGGAAATCAGTATGGTGGTTCCTCAGGAAGATCCAGCTATACCATATACCCAAAGGACACTTTATCCTACCACGGAGGCACTTGCTCAGCCGTGTTCATTGCTATTCTATTTGTAATAGCCAGAAATTGGGAACAGTCTAGATTTTCCTTCAGCAAAAGAATGGATAAAGCAAATGTGGTGATATTTACAAAATGGAGCTCTACTCAGCCATTAAATAAATGAAAGTATGACATTTGAATGTAAATGCTTGGAGCTAGGAAAAAAAACCTTCCTGAGAGAGGTAATTGAGGACCAGAAAAACAAGTACAGTATGAATGAACTTACATGTGGATATTGGTTAAGTCAATGATAACCAAGCTACAATCTGTGGAAGCCCAGAGGTTAGGCCTACAGTAAGGGACTTGCAGCATAGGGGCAGATCTCCCTAGAAAAGGGAAATAAAATAGATAGTTATGAATGTATGGGGATGGGAGACTGAAATGGGAGGTTCCAATCTCCAAGTGGAGAGGTGGAGGGAAGAGGGGGATAAGGTGGTGAGTATGGGAGAGACAGCTAAATTAAGGACCATTTGGGCGGGGTGGTAGTGTGGAAACCTGCTACAGTCAAAGCTTCCTAAAATGTATACATATGTGAAGGTTATCTAGAGGAAATCCCCAAATACTGGGGGAGACAGAGCCCTGATGGCCATCTCTTTTTGCCAAATGAAGCTTCCAGTACTGGGAAGTCCAGAATGTAAGCCTAATTGAGTTGCTGTCCAAAGGGGTCCCATTGGAACCCCCAAACAATCTGGACTGTTGTTAAGACTATTGTTTGCTCTCCACAAACTGACAGCAAGGCTCCATTGCTTAAGAGAGCACCTACATAACTCATTGAACATGGAGAAGTTGAACTGGTGTCACGTTGGCTTCTCCTTTTTTTAAAAAAAATTACCCTATATTTTATTAATATATTTTTCTTCTCTCTTTAACATACAGGTGCTTTGGGTATATATTTATGGGTTCCGGTTTAGTAATTTTATGGGATCCCTGAGTGTGCGAATGAGTGGGTCTCTGATTCCTGTGCCTTCTCTTGGGCTCTTTTCCTTTTGTTTGTTTATTTTGTCGTGTTCTGATGTGTCAGTTTCTGCTTTATTATATCTTACTTCATTATTATCCCTTAGAAGCCTGTTTGTTTTGTAATGAGAAGCAGAAAGGGGGTACGTCTGGATGAAAGGGGAGGTGGGGAGGACCTGGGAGTTGTAGAGGGAAGGAAAACCATAATGAAGATATATTATGTGAGAAAAAAATATTTTCAATAAAAGGAAAGAAAAGAAAAAAACCGTAGGCACCACAGTGCCTCTTCAGAGCCCCTGTGCTGTTACTTTAATCACCAAGGGTATTTACTTAACACAGCTCTAAGGTGTGTGAGGCGGTAAATGCAAATTCAGTTCCTCCTGGGTCCGCCTTGAAGGGCAGAGACTGACATGATGTCTAATTTAGAACTTAAAGTATCTGGAAGGACGGACCACGAGGAGGCAGGGAGTGCGTGTGATTGGGCTACCTCAGTGCCCTTGAAAGACTCATTTTTTTAGACCAGTCTTAGCATTATCCCAAATCAGCAAAAACATCTCAGAACTTGCTATTTAAAACTGAAGTAATGAAGGAGACAAGACAATCCTATCTAAGGAGAGATAGGATATATGAGTTTGGAAGTCCATGGTGGAAAGATTTCTGAATTCCTGTGATAGAACACACACATTAACATTTACTGGATGATGATGTTTTGATCATAAAAAAATTATCAAGGATGTGTAGACTTTTTTTTTTTAAATGTAAAGCGCACAGCTTCAGAAATTCAAAATGGCTTGTGGGAGTTCTACAAACACTCAGACCAGGTCAAACAGATGAGGCGACTCATGTTTATGCACTCCAATTCCCCAAGTTCTGTCTGCTTTCATGTTTTGTTTGTTTGTTCTTTAGGTATGCCATTTTTAGATACTGTCTGTTCTCCACGATGGAGAACATCATGGAGATGATGAGGAATGGCCCTTTTCTCCTTTCTTGAGGGGTCTCTTTTTGTTTACTGTCACCTCATGCGAATAACTGGTGCTGTTTCTGGGTATTTTAGAGCCAGTAACCCCTCCCGATGGGCACTAATAAATGCGGTATGCATTTTTGATGGCAGCTAAAGTATTCTGCATTACATTGCTATTTAGATTTATGAGTAGTTGGTTTTCTTGTTTTCTGATAAGGGATGTGAGCATGCCTCAGTTTATTTTCAACCGGTTTCCTGGGGATCAGCGAGGTAGCTGTGTGCTGCAGTCATGCGCACTGGGTGGAGAAGAACCCAAGGCCATCCCTGGCTGCACTCTGTGGGAAGCAGAAACCAGACACCCAGCTAGAGGCCACTGTCCTTCAGCGGTGAACCAGACAGTCCAACATCTGTCCACTTCGTGCAAGGCTTTTCATCTTAAAGTTCACGTCGTAATACGCAGCAGTTGGGTTAAATTGTCTGTGATGTTCCACACAACACTGAACTATGGCTGAGAGAAGGAAGGGCAGAATCACATTTCCTTTCTAAAGTTGAAACAGCCCTGGTGCAGAAGGGTGCAGACCCTTCTAAAATCTGATATTTAAACAGAATTGTGAGGCATCACATTCTTCAATTCAGAATGAACACTGGCCCGAGTTACTAGAAAGCTCATGCCACTGTGCAAGCTCACAAGGCAGGAAAGAAAAACTTTTCCAACACCCAATTTTAACATTGTGCTAAAGTCATTGACTGTTAAAACCCCGAAGTTAAATATGATCCCTTTCCCCCTCCCCACCCTTCTCTCTTAGGTTAGTGTTTGGGGGACAGGCAAGGGGCTGGAGCTTGGCCCCAACTCGGAATTGCTGCCAAGGGCTTGTAATACAATCTCTCCCATTTGAAGGGTAAATCAGTGTCAACCGCGTTTGCTGTCCAGCAGGAAAAAAAAAAAAAGTAAGCATTTTACTTCCGCTGGGTCCGTGTGGACTGATGAAATGTAGGAAATCTGTTTCTGGCGAGAGGGATTAAAATCATCTTCCCAAACAGCACCAAGAGGAGCCATCAGAGAAGTATGAAGAGGGCCGGCACGGCTACAGCTGCCGCCGCCGCCGCCACTACGGTGCTGCTGGGCTGCGGGGAGCCTGGGCCCCGGGAGCACCGTCCGGAGGAGCCGCAGGGGCGCAGCCAGCACGGGTGCAGCTGAGCTGCTGCAGTCGGCCGCGGGGAGCAGCAGTCCCGGGGAGCACGCAGCCGGGAGGGGCCCCGCCGGCCGAGCCACTGCAGATTGGCGCGGAGGAGGGACCTGGAAACCGCGCTGCTCCGAGGGTGAGCGGTGCTCGCGACGGCGGGGAACCTCCAGATGCCCTGGGAACAGCCTCCTTCCCTCCATCCCTATTGTTGAGCAGCGCCAGAAGCCCGCTGGGACCGCTCAGCCAACCAGGGGCGGAAGTGAGCGGCGAGTCTCATTAGCGCGTGGACATAAATGTACACATGCGTGATGCTCAAGGGTGCCTGTAGCGCCGTGCATGCTCCGCGGTCATGGGGGCTTGGGGGTAGATGGGGGTCGTGGGCTGCTTGGCGTTCTTAGTCACACTTCCTGAAGGTTTGAGTTAATGGGAGTGGAGAAAGGAGAGGTCAGGATGCAATTTGGGGGTGACTGTTGTCGTCAACGAGTTGGGTAGAGTTGAACCTTCTTAAATGTGTGACCAACGCTAACTTATCTATCCATAACAACGTATTTCGACGTGGTGTTTTATTTTAGCCCAGCCTGAGATGACTGGAATCTGAAACTGTTTAGGGAGCAAAGGAGCCAACTTTTAATGGAGGGATTAATTATTCTGGCACAATTAAACTATATCACCTCTGTAAGGGATTGACTTGGTGCAGACGTTCCGAGTTCCAAGTGTGGGATCAGGGTGGAAGCAATCTCAGTGCTCAGCATTCTGTTTTCTGAATTCCAATACACATAATGGTGCGGTAGTTTTTTCTTCCAAGTACTCTTTTTTTTAAATCACAATCTTTGCTTTTTCACCCCCTTTCATCATCTTCTTCATCGTCTTTGCTTCTGTCAACTCCCCATCTGCCAACCCCAAACCTCTGCAACAGAGCTTGACGAATTGTGCAGAGGAAATAAGACCTGTGTGTTCAGAGGGACACCCATTTGGCCTCCTGGTGTTAAATAAAGGCTCAGACAGGTTGGGAGTATCTGCCAGGCGCAGGAAGTCCTCCTTTCCTTCCCACCTGTCCCAAGAGACTGAGAGGCAGGCTGAGAACAAACCCTGTGCTCATTGCTGCTTTCCCCCAACCTCTTAGTCTTGTGCGCAAACTACAGCTCGCATCTGATTTGCCTAGCTTGTCTTTGACATCGATCAATGAGCCCTTCTTCAAGGAATGCTCTGCTCTAGCTGTGGAGAGCGAGGTGGTGGTCCTTTCCAAGATGGGTGTTCAGGTTCTGACTGCCTAAGAGAAGGTAAGAGCCAGGGGAACCAAGACTGTGCCAGTGTGCCATGGAGCCTTTGCTGAGGACTGCCTGAGTTTCTGACTGGGAACAACCTTAGCTTGGATTTTGGCCCTGTGCTACTGAGCTTCAGGTGTATGTCTTTGTTTTACGGATAAGCATCCTGCTTTGTGCTTTGCTGGGAAATAATTCACACGGCAGAATTTGTTTCACCAAAGTCAAAGGACTTCTGATTGCCCACCTAGTTTTCTAGCATCTTGGTCGCAAACATTAGTTAAACGTCAAGCTTGAAGTTGAGGTGAAACTTGAGGGCTTAATTTTATCTGTTGTGATATGCCTTTTAGAACTTTGCTTCAGAACCGGAGGTCAGCTATGCAGATTCCGGGAGCCCTCTGAAGGCTTGAGTTGGTTGAAAACAACTGATGAGCTTCTAACGACCTGTTTCCAGGAGATTTTCTTTAATTTTTCTGCAGAAATTGTAGCATACTTTTGGGGTTTTGTGGCTTTGATATTGTGTCCCTAACAAGAGTCAGTTTCTTTCACTTTTTCTGAACTGCCACCAAAGTTTTCACTCAGTGTTGTTAGATTAAAGAACAGGAGGGAGAGTAGAAATATCTCTTGCCAAGGTGCATTAAGGTGCTTGATAACTTCCTGTATCAAAGGTTTTCAGGGGTAATTCAGTTGAGATTTTGCTACTTTTTTCTCTTTATATGACGAATATACATGTATATACACGTATGTATCTGAAGAGAATGCTGAATTCTGATGGTTCATTGTTATATTTGAGTTAAAATATAATTTTTTGTGTTATGAACAATATGCAGATCTTCTCAGGAATTACGCCTTGCCTTGCCAGATACACTTGAGTAAACTTTTGATGTGAGCTGTTACAATTCCCAGTTAATGATTCTAGGTGGTTTTCTACTCAAATTGTGCTTCAGTTTACCCTGGCAGAGGTCTGAAAGTCTGCGCTTCACTGTTTGGGAGAATGGGTCAGTAAGATTTTGAGAACAATGACTTGAAAAAAAGTCTTAACTGCCAGAAATATTTTGTCCTGAGAAAGTGTGTGTGTGTGTAATAATTTTATTCAATGGGGCTGTCAATAAGAAAGAGGAACCTGAAGAGTTAGCAACACTGGGCACAAGGAGGGTACAGAGGTTCAATGGCCTCATTACCTTGAGCAAAATACTTTCCTAGGCCACCAGTCTCTTTTTAAGAATTTCCGTATACAGCTTTTCCAAGGACCTTTAGAGTCTATTCTCCAGTTTACATAATTAGTGTTGTATGTTATTTTGCTTGATATTTGCTCAACTTTTGCTTTGATTTGATCCCTTGACAGAGGTTATAGTTCCATTACAAGATCTGAAGTGCTTTTATGATTAAACTGTGGTCTTTATTTCCTGATCAGGCACTTCTATTGAGGTTTCACATTCATATCTGGGAATGGGAGCATAGACATGTGATTCCAGCACTTCGGAGGCTGAGGCATGAGCACTTCAAATTTTAGGCCACAGTGGGCTACAGACTGAGTTGCTATGGACAGTCAAACCAAATTAAAAAGCCAACCAATCAGATAGCAACAGTACTCTAATTCTAATGAGAGACAGAAAGGGAGCAGATTCCAGCAGGAGGGGGTGGGTTGGGGAGGAACTGGGAGTAAAGGGAGAGCAATTATTATGTGAGAAAATAATCTGTTTTTAATAGAAGGAAAAAAATAGCTACAGCAAACATTTTGCATTCCGAACCTTAGTTGAAAATCTACATTTTGCAGAGATATTATTGGTTGCTCAAAATAAGGCACGTGACAAAAAAGATCTCAGGAACAAACCACCCTTGACCATTTATTCTTTGAGTCTAGTTCAAACGTGACACTTTCTTGTACCAGATCCTGGAAGGGTTTTTGGACAGACGCATTCATTTTGTTTTTAATTTTAAAAGGCAGTATTAATGACCTGTAATCTTTGTTTCTGCATTGTCTGGAAACTTTAACACACAACAGTAATGGTGAGAAGTGAAGTCAACGTTCCGAAAGAGAGCCAAGGTTGCCTTTAAAGGTGGGACCCTTGACCGCACATCCATTGGACATCACCGCTTTTAGTGGCTTTCTGTAAAAGAGATGAGGGGGTGGAGGGAAAGGGGCAGACAGAGAAGAGGTTCGGGTAGTAGCTGTATCTGCCTATTTCCATTTCAGTGCAGAACCTTGTCATAGAAATAGCTGTGATCCTCAACTGACATCAAAGTACAGCATTCTTTGTTACCATTTTTAACGCCATATGAAACACTCATTTTGCTGCTTAAAGTTTCCCACGTAACCCTGGGTGCAGCATCCGCAACACGAAGAGAATTTTGGAGCTTTAACGGTGCGCAGTTGTTCATTCATACTTTATCTGTTGGCATTTCCATCACCTGTTTATTTTCGCATTAAATGATTGAGAGCTACCTAGGAAAATCCTATTTTGACACGGAATTTCTTTCCAACAGAAGTCATTGGATGTAGTGTTCTGGCTCGTTCTCTGGCAGTGATGGTAATTTAGATGCATACAGAATGGATCACACTTGAAGTACTTGCCAAGTAATGGCATGCATGTTGAATTTTCACAATTATCTTTGAGATGTTCACATCCACAGTACACAGCAGACAACTCAGATACAATGAGAAAAGTCAGATGGCAGGTACGGTTTCTAAATGGCTGGGCCGTGGGGCCATTAGTTCACCTTAGAATGTTGGATTTCATCTCCTCCACTTCATTATCCATTCATAAGCCTTCCTAGTGGAATCTCAGGGAAGACAGAGTAGAATAATGTTTGTTTTGTTGTGCTTCTGTTTCCCTTTTTAAACTATTCATTTTCTCTATAACACCACACTGTATTTTCTGTGTCATGCTGGTCATGTCTAGAGATAGGAGAGACCATCTTGGCCATAATCAAAACATGCCTCTAGGTGGCATGGAAGAAATCTTTTTTTTTTTTTTTTTCCTTTCAGAGTAAAATCAATGTCTTCAGCTGCATTCTGGAGCAATGGGCTAGACAGCCTTTAAACATGGTGTTTTACTTTCAGCCTCATTAACTTTTCCTCTTTCCCCTGAGGTTGTCCAAATCTCATCATATCCATAATTGCTATTCCAGAGTCACCTTGACTATGGGAAGAAAGGGAAAGCACAATCTTTGAAGGATTTTGTATTATGTTTCTGCAAGGTTTTTCCATTTAAGATTTGTGTTTTTTTTATGCATTCCAAGTCCTGACAGTTCAGTTACCCACGTTTAGACCCAAAAAGCTTCTAGGAGCTCCAATTTAGCGAGTTTGTACACGTATTTGAGGTCTTACTCTTTCCCGTTGGTTGACTTTAATACTTACCAAAGCTATTGATGGATCATTTAAAATATTTGGATTATATAAATTTTGTTGAACATATCCTCCGCTGTTTAGTTATGAAAACCTTTTCTCCTTATCCCGACTTTTTTGTCGAGTGTCTCACTGATCTTTTTATTTCTTGTCTTTATATTTACTTCTGACATGTTTTGTGGTCTTTAACACTTTCAATGTGCTCCAAAGAGCAGGCATGATCTTTTCCTCAGTTTTCCTTCAGGATCGAACTCAATTCATTGAAACGTACTCAGTATTTATTGCGAACTATAAAAGGGTCAAATTTCACAGCTATCTTTTTATTCAATGAGTATGAACTTTTAAAGTTTTTTAAAAGTCCAACTAGACTGTATTTGCTAAGAGATTCAGATCTTCATTTTTTTATTTTTATAACTCCATATACTCATAAACTCATACACAACTAGTGTGTTTCATTAGGAAACTATGTGCATGTATTTGATATATTTGATCATCTCATTTTTCTATTATCACTTTCCATTTTCCCTTCCCACTTCCCCTCTTCTTCCTGCAAACTCCTGCTGTCATTTCCATGGCCGTCCCTTTCCTTCCCTCCCTCCTCCCCTTCCCCTCTGTGTCATTTCTTTCTCCTTCCCCCTTCCTCCTCCCTCTCCCCCCCTCTTTCTTTTATTTCTTTCTTCCTCTCTTTCTTTCCACCCCCCTCCCTTTCTTCCTTTCGAGTTCAGTCATTTCAATGAGAGTCTACTTCACCATGCGGTGAACTCCTCAGACTCCATATTTTCCTCCTTCTAGCTGGGTCCATTTCTGATCCTATCTGATTTCAGCCAATTCTAAGGCTTGAGTGTAGAGACCTAATTTAAGGAAACCCACTGAGTCATGCTCAGCTTTCAAATATCAAGAATGGGGCGAGAGAAGTTAGGTTGCCCATTTTTCTTATTGTTAGAGAGGACTTAGAAGAGTCCTGTCTGTTAAAATATCTCTGTGTCTCCCTGTATCTGTCATAGTTTAGATATTTCGCCTTTATAATGTTTGAATTACCAATTAAGCCTTTCTTTTCCTGTCACACTGGCCTGTGGGAAAACCTCACCCCATTTTTACAGACTCACTCTACTAAAATTGTGGTTATGTTCAAAACATCAAAATAAAACTATCTTAATTATCCTCACTGTTTTTAGTTAATTCATCTGTTCATATTAGGAGACAGTCTAGATTACATTTCTTGTGAAACACAAGACAGATTGCATGAGAAATAAAGGTTCTACTGTCAAGGAAAATAACAACTTCACTGTTCAGAATGTTGAGGGGAAGGATTGTGTCCCTCTGACTCACTGGAACTGTTACATGCCATTAGGCTCACTGTAAGCGATCCCCTGATGGATCCTGTGCCCGACAATGAGCTTCAGAACTCAGGCGTCTTCTTGCCTTTGTAAGAGCAACACAG
Organism: Cricetomys ansorgei; assembly: GCA_026225945.1. NCBI lineage: Eukaryota > Metazoa > Chordata > Mammalia > Rodentia > Nesomyidae > Cricetomys > Cricetomys ansorgei. Next base: position 2,860,567 of record JAMJFZ010003970.1, read on the forward strand.
GGCTCCGAAGCTTCAATGGGAGCCACAGGGCACACAATAGGGTGAGGTAGAGTTACTGTGAGACCATCTCTCACTTTCAGGGAAGTAGTGGGAGAGATTGTGTCTTGAGAAGGAAGGCATTTTGAAGGTAACCCCTTTAAGATTTCAATTAGTTATTTCAGTGTGTGACTCATATGCTGAGATGTACGATTGATGACACGCGTGCTGACAGGCTAACCGTCCTATAGGACCCTGATCAGCTACAGACAGAGGTATTGTTCTGCTGGGAATTTTAAAAGAATTGGGATTGAAAATACTGCAGGTGTTTTTTTGGTGCTTAATTACATACATTTAGAGAAATTCTGTGCAATGCTGTTGTTAACTGGGAGGGAACGAACGCCTGCAAACTTGTAGCCTATGACAAGGTGTAGAAAACACAGGCCACCTTTGTAATGCTTTACTTCAGATACCTAGAGAACGTCAAAAGAGTAAGTGCACCCAAAATGAAATTGTGTCTTTCAGTTGTTGTATATTTTATGTATTTACTACCTTTTCCAACAGTCATTTCTAAGATTTTGGTGATAATCACATTTTGCATTAAAAAAAATCCAAATAGTTTTTTTTTATGTAAAAGTAAACTTTGAAAAGAAATTAACCTAAATAAATTGGTGTTTGAGAATAACTACAAAGAAATATTGTGCAAAGTGAAAAAGTGTAAAACCCCAAAGATAGCATGTAACTTAGTCACCTTGAAATGCTCAGCTGCAATACCCAGGATGCCGTATGCACCTAATGGCTCACCTGTTGTAATACTCTTTTGGTTATTGTCATTTGGCTACACTTCTTCTGGTTAGTTTATGCACATACTGATTTGTAGCCAGAGTGGGTCCCATGGTAAAATAGACTCTAAGTCAGCTGTTCTCAGCCTGTGGGTCATGACCTCCTCAAGGGTCAAGCAACCCTTTCTCAGGGGTCTCCTTAGACTATGTGCATATCAGATATTTACACTAAGATTAATAACAGTGGTAAAATTGCAGCTATGACATAGCAGCGAAGACAATTTATGGTGGGGGTGTGTCATCACAACCTAAGAAACTGTACTAAAGGGTCACAGCATTAGGAAGGTTGAGAACCACTGGTCTAATGAAATGATTGAGCTGTTGTGAACAAAAGTGAAAGAAGTTTATGTCAGATAAAAGGACTACTTCAGTATATCTACTCTATTTAAGTAACATCAGGTCTTACAAAAAATTAAAAGAGGAGCAGGAGACGTAGCTCAATAGGAAGAGTGTTTGCTCCACACGAAAGAGGTCCTGGGATTGTTTCCCAGCATTCCATATTCCAGTATGGTGGGGCACACCTGTAATCCCAGAACTCAGGAGCGGAACAGGATAATCAGAAGGTCAAGGTCACCCTCAGCTACATAGGATTTTTGAGGCCAACCTGGGTTACTTGTGACTCAGTCTCAAAAAAACCCAAAAAACCAAAAACCAAAACCAAAACAAAAAAAAAACAACCATAATTCAAACAAAGTATTTAATACTTGAATATATTTACACTTTAAAATATTTATCTAAATACTTTTTCTATGATCTAAATAGAGGGTTGTGATACACATACAGCGAAGTGATAAAGCTATAATCTTATTTTTATGGTGCTGCATATTGACACAGGGTCTCTAACGTGCTAGGCAAATTCTCTGCCACTCTCAGATGTAAAACACTGAAGTACTTGTACTCTAAAATGAGTTCAAACAAAACTCTACACGTGAAACAAAAATAAGGACGGTGCAGAGCAAGGAGGACACCACGGCAGAGGAGCCCAGGCAGGCAGACGCAGTGCTTGGTAGAGCAGGGTCTTCCACTAATTCGTTCTCTCAGACTGTGTCTTCATGGGAAGAGTTCTCGGGCTTTGAAGAACAAGATTCTAGCCTAACTCTACTGTGACGTCACGGAGGGAGATTGCTTATGCCACTGAACCCCTTTGATTTTGCTCTCCTGCTACTTTTAGAATTGCAGTGGAGACCCTGACTAGCCCTCCTCTCCTACCCAATACTTAGTACTCTAATCGTGAGTCCCTAAATGAGTTTGCTCAGCACCAACGAGCTGCCTGCTTCGCTTAATCTTTCAGGCAACAATCTTACCAACTATTTCCAAGCGTTTACTACTCATCCTGTGAATACTTGTCAGTACTCATGTTCAGCACTCAGATTCTGTAAAAATCTCTGGCTTATTAAAAAACCAGACACTAAAAATCTCAATTTAACCACATTCTACTATGTATGCCTAGATGGGATTTCTTGCCCTGGAAGTCGGCCTTTTCCAAGTATGCTGTTTTACATTAGTTAAGCATTTATTGTTTGATTTTGTTCTTGACCTTTGACTGTTGCTGTGACCAAGTGATTGGCTAAAAGTGAGAAGGCAAGGCAAATAGAGCAAATAATGTCTCCTGGGTTTAATAATTAACAACCTGACCTGACACCACAGATGGGTCTCATTACAATGTCATGGCAGTAGAATTTTAACCTTCATGAAAAGCTATTGCTCTTTTTTTTGTCTCCGCACCAGGTGTTAGGAGTGGGTAAATGATGTGCACTGCCCTGAGCCCCAAGGTTCGCGGCGGACCTGGCCTGTCTGATATGCATCAATACAGCCAGTGGCTGGCCAGCAGACATGAAGCTAATTTGCTGCCGATGAAAGAAGACCTGGCCTTGTGGTTAACCAATCTATTAGGTAAGGTTATAAGATATCACTCTGTGAGCACAGATAACAACGTCTTGTGTGTTTTACCTCCTCTCACAGTGTCCTTCTCCCAAGCATGTGACAGCACCTGGGAAAGAAAGACTTGCTTTATTGGGATTTTTTTCATCTGGGAAATCCGAAGCCTGTGGAAATTTAAATGAATTTCCCAGTTCATATCCCAGCATCCCGCACTGGAATGTGGAAATCTGCGGTCAAATTGCTCATTCTGTTTCTGTTCTGGTCTGATTTATTCTTGATTCGTCGGTTTGCTGCTGGCCACTTTGACCTGTACTTTGGTTCAGGCTGCAGGCTCCATGAAATCTGCCTCTAAAACTGTCCTTCTTGGCCTACGTTTGCAGCTCACAGGGAGACCACCTATGCTTTGTCCAAATGGGCTGACTAGAGTAGTGTAGCCGTGAACTAAGTTCTGTCTTTTTTACTGTTGTTGTTTTTCAATCCATCTTTTGAGAAAGCCTTGTTGAGAAAGACGATGATGCATGCCAAAGGTTCCTTTTCTTTTGTCTGGTGGATTCCAAGGACGAAAGCGCAACACCGAAGGGTGTAGATTTGAACACTTAAAGGCTCACCATGTATTCAGCCAGGGCATCCCCAATAAGAGAGTTCTCCAGAGAAGAAGACTCACCACAACTTTAGGACCTGACAGAGTTCTCAGGAGGTCTGGTTTGACTGTTGAATCAGCAGAGCTTGTGTGGCGCTTTGTGGTTGACAGAGTGGATCCAGCTACACTGATTGTCACCGACGCAACCCCTCGAGGCGCAGGCTTCACTCTCTAGCTAGGAAGACAAGGCTTATATAAAGCAGCTCTGGCTGAAATTCTGGCAAAAATTGGGAATCCATTAGCCTTTTGCAGCTTTTTTTTTTTTTTCTCTGCTCATCTTGGCTTTTATACTTACTTGGTTTTTTTTTTTTTTTAAGAAAGTCTTTGCCTATGGGGAGGTACTTACTTTTCCCCTTATCATAAGTACCTTATTTTGACCAACTTTATGGTTTAATCAGAACTACCGAATGTGAGTATAGACAATACACCCTTCAGAAAGGTTTTCAAGAACGTGAAACCCCATCAAGATCCTCCATTCCACCATGGGGCTGTCTCTAATAGAAGGAAGAGACTTGCACTTGGTAGTAAATCACTCATGCCAAGAAGGAACATTTATATCTTCATCAAACAGAGGAAGTTGTTGCCTCCCCTTCTTTTATCTTCCCAGGGCTCACTAATGACTATTATGTTAGTAGTTTATTAGCTTTCAGCCAGCTGCTATAGATATGAGTCGTCGGTGGAATTGTGATACAGAAATTTAGAGCACAGGCTCTAGAGAGTCTGTTGATGCTTGAACTCCAGCTGTCACTTCCTGGCCCCTAACTCTCTGTGCATTGTTTTCAGAGATATCTACTGTGTCTGTTTTGCAGGTTGCTGTGGGAGGAAGTATTTAAAATATGTATAGAACTTAGCGCAGTTCCTGGACCATAGTTGATACTGTATAAATTGTTGTCGTTGCATTGAACTTTATAAAGTTCAATGAAATTATTAATATTATTTTATGCAACTTTCTGGGGCTAAATCATACACTGCTCTGAAGAAGGTATTAATGAGTTGTAATCGATACTGTGATCAACAAGGGGCCTTGGAGATGTTAGGACAGGAGGGAAGGGTGAGTGAGTACATCATAGCCTGATTACACAGGCATGACCCAGTCTTGGGTGACTAGTTCATCAAGGTGTTCTTTTTAACCAATGTGATCATTCTCAAAGTTGCTTGATCAGTGTGAGCAGCCCAACACAGCCTCAAAGAACAGAGTCAGTGTGTGTAATGGAAAGAACCTTGGATTAGAAATCAGGGGACCTGGCTCCTTTCTAAGCATCAGGAGACCTGGCTTCAGCTTCTGGCTATCCCACTGGTAGGAAACATGCCCAGAGTCACTCAGCTTATCTGTTCTAGGCCTGCTGTCCTGAACCATAAATGAAAGGGTTGGAGGAAATGTTTTTCAGTATCCTTTCCAGCTCCCCAGATCTAAGTTTCCAAGAAATCCAAATCAGGAGATTTGGTTTGGGGCGGTTTAGGCCAATGATGCGCTTAAATATGCAAAAGAATTACATAAATGAATGATTTCTAAAGAGTAAGAGTATTTTGTTAATTATTTATTAGTTAGTTGTAGCAAATGAAATTGACGGTTTATGAAACTTTGAATACTACCTCTGAATGGACTTGAATTCGCCCAAGGTAGACAGAGACCAGACACCTTCGTGACAATTTGGCGACACCTTCGTGATAATTTAGAAAGAAGTTTAAACACTTAAGGCTGTGTGAAATGGTAAGCTACCTGGATATAGGAAAATTCACGCGCTCTGTATCATAGTGAGAGAAGAACACATGGATGACATTGTTGGAAGATGGCTTTCTTACTCAATGAGCACCTCCATTGGAAATGCAAACGTAGAATTATTTATTATTGCAACTGGGGTGACAGCTCAGAGGGCTAGCACTCTTACTGCTCTTGCAGAGCACGTGGGCTTGGTTCTCAGCGCTCAAATCAGGCAGCTTATGATATGATGGCCTCCTCCAGCCTCAGTGGGCACTGTACACACATGGTACACATAAACTCACACAAGCAAACACATATGCATCAATAAAAAGGATAAATTAATCTTTAAAAATTATTATCTCCTCACCAACTGAGAAACATTCACATATTTAGCTCTCTGTGTGTGTGTGTGTGTGTGTGTGTGTGTGTGTGTGTGTGTGTGTGTCTGTCTGTCTGTCTGTCTGTCTCTGTCTGCCTCTTTCTCTCTCTCTCTGCTCCCCACCCCCCAATCTTAGCTTCTATTTGTTTGGAACCTAGAACTGTCCTGGTGACAGTCTCCATGTTGACCCTGTTTCCATATAAAGCACCAAATTCTTTATGGAGATAGAAATGCAAGCCTTTTAGATGTTTCTTCCTCATGGAGTAATACTTACAGAGAACTTTCTTGACCCCATTTTATTATACTTCTTTAAAATGTTAACTTTCAAAATACGCTTTTTAAAGGAGAGTCGGTGATTAAACTTGCATGTTTCTGATCCTACACATGAGCTGCCGGTTGGAGATGGACTTTCTAAAAGGACAGTTTATTTTAAGATGCTTTGAAGGCCAAAAATGTTTCACTAGATAAGAGGATGCTTGTGGTGCTAATGGACGAATACTCACATTTGTGTCTCCAATACAATGTGACATACAGCACTGTAATTTTCAGAGACTATAATCTTGCTTAATGAGTAGCAAAAAACAAATACCGTTGTAAAGCTCTAGACATAGAGACAAAGACGCAGTAATAAGATGATAGTCAACCTCTGTTTATGTGTCAGTAGCTGGCTATCCTGTGGGAAGTGTGTGAGCTGATTGACCGACGTGACTCTTTGGAAGGTCACTGTGTGATACTTTCAATCACGCACATATCCTTCAGTGCCCTATGGAAAATACTCTCTGTAGCTCTGCTGTGTTTCCTGATACTAGCTGGGGCCATGGACTGGTTTTATGATTGACATTTAGACGAGACAGAGCTGCCAGGGTCTTGAAGTTCCCACCACCTTCAATAACAGAATGTCCTAGGCTGCCCCTTAGACGGTGGCTCCTGTTACCCATTGCTGACAGGTCTGATCCACATTAAACACACATGTTCTGTCTGTTCTGTAGGCTGTGTTCTTGTTTGTTTGTGTGTTTTTACTCATGAACCAGGTATTACTCACCCATTATTTGTGTCTCTACAATGTATCATAACACCAAAAGCTTATGCCAGCAAATCTTGAGGACATTTTACGTGATTGCTTTAAGCATAGAGAGTTAAGTTAGTCAACAGCCCCAGGTTACAGCAGTCAACCACGATGAAGAGTTAGCTCTATGGTTGGTAGTAGATTTCTGAGGCTTCTGTTGGTCTGTCTTTGAGACATGCATACTAACAAATTGCTCGTCTTGCTTGAGTGTTTACATAGTTTAAAAATGCTAATTTCATTCTGTCTCATACCATTTTGTCCCATGATACTATGTGAAGCTACTGGTACTGTGTTTTTAAGAAAGACTTATTTATTAGGCATAAAAGTTTTCTTGACATTTTTATTAATGGTTCTAGGTCTTCAGGATGAAGACTTAAGTGTTTACATCTACCCAGGGATTTTAAGTAATTTCTAAGTTGCCCCCAAAACTAAGTTATGTTGAATTGATTTTACTTATATTTAGAAAGGGTATTGATAGTTGATGTTAGGACAAGTTTCCCTTCTCTGACCTTTCTACATGCATGGAAAAGAAAACTTAGTAGTTTTCAGTTTAACATGAGTTGTGTTTCAATTTTTCAGTTATTTCTAAATAATCTACTGCATTTCCTTTTCCCCTTTTCTTTCCATTTTCTTTTTTCTTTTCTTTTTCTTTTTCTCTCTCCTTCTCTTCCTCCCTCCCTCCCTCCCTTTCTTTCTTTTCTTTGAGACAGGGTTTCTGAGTTGTAACTGTGGCTGTCCTGGAACTCACTCTGTAGACCAGGCTGGCCTTGAACTCATGGAGATCTACCTGCTTCTGCCTCCCAAGTGCTGGGATTAAAAGGTGTACACCTCTGCCACCCCCTGGCTCATTTTTCTTTATTAAAAAGTAAATGTCTGTCTGCTGATCCTTATGCTTATGCTGATGCAGATGCTATCAAACCCAGCTGCTGTCCAGTAGCTTGGAACAGGAACTTATTCTGCAGAACACCTGTTCAGTGGGGTTGTCTTCTGAGATCCTCATGTTCTTAGTGTAAGTCAATAAAAATTCCTTAAGAAGTGTCCTGTGTTTTGTCAGTATGGACATTTAAAGGCACGGGTTCATGCTCCTGATTCAACCTTTCAGGGAAATTAGTGCTTTTGCTGTTTGGAAGTGATTTTTTCCAACAAAACCCACTTTGCCATCTCTGATTGAAATGTGTGGTAGACTCGTGAGTCAGCACGAAGTAGGTCCTGGTCTGGAGTTCTGACATCATGAGTCACTTTCTATCTCCAACTCTTCAAATGTGGGTCTTGAAAATACCAAATAGTTTGAGATAAGTAAGGTAACTCATTTTCAAAAATGCTGAATAATTTGTATTGCGCTAGAAAATGAGTCATGTCTGAGTTCTCTATTATAAAGAATAAACTAAGGTTGGAGGTGCAGAGTGGTCAGAGTGGCGTTTAATATTGTAGCATCAGAATTATCTTTAGACATCGAAACTATACCAGCTTTCTTCTGCAGTATTCCGAGACAGACATTGGACCACAGCTGAGTGATCTTTTCAGCCATGTTCCAAGCTCCCTGTTCATTTCACACAGACTATTTCTTCAGTCCCAAGATCATCCTTTGCTTAAAAAGCCTTTTGTGATGGTTCTATGTGAGGAAACAAAACAAACGCAATTTCATGTGGGAGAATGCTCTGCTGCGGAAAATAGTCACCGTATGTTCAGTAAATATTGAAGTTGTCAAGTTGAATGACTAAGAGCAAAGACTTTGAAACTACAAGGCTGGGGTCAAAAGGCTAGATTCCTCTACATGTTAACTGTGTAGATTTGCTATAAAAAAAAAGGATGGGGATAAAATAGTAACACGTACTCTACAGGACTGTGAGAAGCAACACACAAATGTGTCCACTTAAGTGCTGTGAACATGCCTGCCTCATTGTACCCAAATGTCAAATGTGAATGCCAGTTACAGTCTTGCCTTTGGGAATCCAGTACTGCTAATTCTTGAAGCACATCCTTCTCGCTCCAGTAGAATATAAAAAGATCTTTGCCCCCACCCTCAGATAGTACCCATCTAAAACATCTCATAGACCGATAGCCAATCTCTGTGGAAACCATGTCAAACATATTTCTGGAAGATATTTACTGATAGGTACAAGTACTCATGATGATTTTAGTTACCTGACCCTTCCCTATAAACGCTGAGGCTGGTGCTAATTTCGTTTATTCAGTTTACTGTCATAAGGGTCAGGGACTAACCAACTGTGGTGCTCAGTCAGACTCCCTGGTCAGTCGTGACCGAAAGGGTGTGAGATCAGAGTTCACTACTGTGGATGCAGAAGAAAATGACATGAATTCAAGACTAGGGTACCTTAGGTTGATCTTCAAGCCCATGGCACTTATGAGCTGAAGCATCTGGCGATCCAAAGATGGTTCAGTTATCGCCGTCTGTCACTCATGATTCTCTAAACATGCCAAGACACGGCAAAGATGGGGTGAGTGTGTGGCGATGCTCTGACTGCAGAGACGCCTTGCGTAATGTGTATAATCTGGAATGTGAAGTCACCCAATCCAATACGATGAGAGAGACCTGATTTGTGAGGCAGAAGTCATTAACTGCATGTTAGTGTTACTCAAGGAGTTAGAATTCATTCTTCACAGCCTGCTCCCTTCACAATCCAACTGGCATTGAATTCTGCCTTTTCCTAAAGCGCTGCTAGTAACGTGTGTGCAATGTAAATGAAATAATGTATCATTCCATAAAAAAAAACCCTTATAGCTGACTTCTTACAATTATACAGCACATTGGAAATATATATTTAATGACTCTTAATAATTGAATGGAAAATATATTACATGTAAAGGATTTTTTTTTAAAATAGAACATTTCAGTCTTACATTTTCCCTTCATTTGAGGCAGTACATTTCAATTATGAAGTATATAACAGCCCCTATTTTAGCCAAAAAACCCACCTTTCTAAGCTATAAAACACACAGAATTGAAAGCTGACACCTAATATATTCTTCACTGGACACAGATGTTCGATGTAAAAATTTTTCAAGCGTTCATAGAGAGCCGGACAACAGACACTTGTGATATCCAAAGCAAATCAAGTGCAAAGTGTAACTCTGGGCAAATTTCTGAGGTCTCTTTAATGAAAACTATTTTTCTTTTCATTATTAAAAATTCCTTTCAGTTTATTGTAATCATCTGGTCACTCGAAAATATGAAGAGGAATCTTTAAATTGCTGTGGAGTTTAACCAAATGAGAGCACATCGAGCTCCCTTCCAGAGGTAGAATATCTTCCAAACAATTTACAAAACAACCTTTCAACAAAATCAGTTTAAAAACTTGGTGTAAAGTTTGTTTATCTTGATATTTAAACACATCTCAATGAACTCACAGTTATAGGCAACTATTTCTGGTCGTTACATTTCCATGCCTGTTTACAAGGTAACTTTCTTCTCATTAGACTAACGGGAGCACAGCCTACCATCTGTCCTGCTGGCTTTTTGTGTTTCAAGACTCCTCTGTTCATTTCTGAGTCGACTGAGCTCCATGCAGTTCTGAAATAAAATCAGCCTGCACAGGCGAACCTCTCTAGTCAGCACTTAGGAGTACTGTTGCTTGGCCACCTGCAGAAGTCATTACCTTAACCAGAGACTAAACCCTGAGCTATCCAGCAGGGAAAAAGAGAATGTAGGAACTGACTCCGCTCTTACATACTCCCCGCCATTGCCTGAGAGTCATTTTTAACAGATGTTTCTTAAAATTCCAACTTTGGACATTGCCAGTCTAAATCGGTAGTTCGTCTGTAACTCATTCGGTCTGTATTTAAGTGTCCACGGGATTGCATCACCTGTACTTTTCCTTAGGATAAGAAAAGCGGGGCCTAGTGGGCCCCGGTGTTTTGTCTAGGTTTTCTAGAAGTTTCCTTTGTTAATTTACATCCTGCTGATTTCATTTGTCGTGTGCCTATCCCATGAGCACACAATGCTTACCTCTGTAGGAATTTCATTTTTAAAGTGTATTTGTTTGTAGACAAGGTACCGACCTTGAACTGGCCCTGCTTTCTCTGTCTTCTGAGAAGCTGAGTGCTTCTGAGTGCTTGCTGCTCATTACCAAACCTGTTGTTTGCAGTGCTCAGTATAGAGCTTTGTATCCTCCAGGCAAGCACTGTACCAACCGAGCGACATTCGAGACCTGTAGGAGATTTAAAAAGACACATCTCAAAAGTTCTATATCATATGGAGGAAAGTAGAGCTTCATACAAAACACGCTATTTGCAAAAGAAGAAAATGTTTGTTATGCACCCAAAACAAGAGCTATTTGTGAGAATGAGAAGAGAGTTGTGAGCCCTGGAAAATCACTTCTAGCAGAGTAGGGAAAGATGGAATCCAGCCAGGAAGAGAGCAGGATACTGAAGGCAAGTCCATGCCAGGAAGAATGGAAAGTCTGTGAGAGCTCTGATCAGTGTGGACCATGGGCAGATACTGGAAAATTTGATTAGAAAGGTGGTCAGAGGCATCCCTGGAGGCCCACTGGATATTGGATTCAGTTGCATAGATATGTTTTGCAAGGGAGAGGTGGGATTGAGACTGTTCAGCAAAGGTGAGTGAAGACTGAACCAGGAAAGACAGCGTGTTGCACTAAAAATTGAGTGCAGACCTAGGAAACAGCTGCTGCTCCCGTGGCCACCATGCTCGTCAGTCATCTGAACACGATGGTGCAGGCAAGAGACAGCTTGAATTGGCGGGATTTGTGACTTTCAAGTTGTGAGAAATCAAGGCTGAAAAATAAAAAACAAAAACAAAAACAAAAAACAAAAAAAAAAAAAACCAAAGAGGGCCCAAGCAAAGGAGCTGGCCTGGGAAGACAAGTGTGGCTTGTATGCAAAGACACACTAAGTGGTTCTGTTTCCATGGTTAGTGGGTCATGGCTGCTGAAGGGTATTACATTCCTTGGGATATGATAACAATGTTTTGTGTGTGTGTGTGTGTGTGTGTGTGTGTGCGTACACATGTGTGCACGCAGCACAGGGTCTACACCGAACTTCTAGCCCACTGATTCGGCTAAACTCACGCCAGCAAACCCCAGAGAGCCTCTTGTCTCTGACCCTTCAAGCTGAGATTACGAGTCTGTACCCCGGCTTTTTACCAGCCCTTGTCTGTCTGTCTGTCTGTCTGTCTTTTTCTGTGCCCCCCCATCTCTTTTTTTAACCTGCATTCTGGGGCTTGAACTCAGGTCTTCATGCTTGCATGTCAAACTCTTTATGGCCGAGCCATCTCCTCAGTCCCTTTTGTTTTGATATTTTATTGTTGTTGTTGTGTTTGAGTTAGGACCGCATGTGTCCCTGGCCGGCCTTCCACTTGGCATGAAGCCAAGGATGATCTAGAGCTTCTGATTCTCCTGCCTCTACCTCCTGAGCGCTTTGATTATGGTTGTGTAGCACCACACGTGGATTTCCATATGCGTTGCTGGGGAGCTGGCCTATGCTTTTATGCATGCTGGGCAGACACTCTAGCAACTGAGCTATTGCTAGAAGTAGATAGATTACAGATATGAAATGGCCTGCTTTGCAGGCCAAAATATTTGAATATGGACTACCAAGGATGAGAACTGAACAAATCAGAGAGAAATAGCACAAAGGAGTGTTACATAATGAGAGTCAATATGCATTTACTTCTAATACATTTTGTTTTGTTATTTCTGTAAAAATATAATCCCTGGGAATGCTGGTTCTTTGAGTTTCATTGACAAGTTTTCATTTCCTCTCGTTGCTAAATGGTGGGGATCTTTCACTCTGGGTACCATTTGTCAAATTAACATGGAATGCACTTTTTGCACAGCTAGAATGAATATAAAATGTTGAGGTTCCAACCACGAAATGGGAACATAAAACGCTAAATAAATCATTCTTACTGCGGTCCCCATTTCACGTAACTTACTGGAAACGAACAGAAGAAGCTCCCAATGAAATTATGCTCAATAGTGCGAATCTGATGCGCGTGCTAGGGGGCAAATGTTTTTGTAACACCACCTTGTGTTCTTTCAGGGAAAGAGATAACGGCAGAAACCTTCATGGAGAAGCTGGATAACGGTGCCTTGCTCTGTCAGCTAGCAGCGACCGTACAGGAGAAATTCAAAGAGAGCATGGATGCCAACAAACCTGCCAAGGTAAAGTCCCCTCGAGACTGCTACTCCTGTGTGGAGGCTCCCCACGCAGAGGGCACTGCTGGGAGGCAGGTATGCCCGCAGTTGGGCTCTCTGTACAGAAGGCCTCTCTGAGGGCAGGTGTTTCTGCAGGGAGTTGTGAATAGGCTTCAATGTGAGAATTGGCTGTGAATGGATGCATCAAGGTCTGCAGTAACAACACAGCACAGGAGCTGGTTTGTAATTAGGGAACATGTCATCTCCCTCTCAGTTACATAATCCTTCCAGTAAGTCTAGTTAAATGAAAGCTTATGGAAATGGGATGCTATTCCAACAGGGCGCCATGTATCAACTGGCTACATCACAAATACTGTCGAAAAACGGTACAGATAGAACTGTGTCACTGGGCAATGGAGGCGGGGGGAGGGGCAAGCAGAAAGGTTTACTGAATAGGTCTTTGTTTCCAGAAGCAGTATGTCAGAATACTGGTGTAAAGTATCTAGAACTTAAGTTTCGTGCATTTTAAGAAGTAGTATCATTAAACTAAGAGCTGTTAGGCAAACTATTTTACTTCTAATTGCTTGATTTCTTTTCGGGTCTTAGCTCTAATATTTTTAACTGTTACAAGCACGTTGGGAAATATCATATTTGGTAAATTTGAGTAAACAAGAGTCATAATAGTTTTTCTAGTTTTTGATACGTAAAGGAAAGAAGAAAAACAAAATAATATTGAGGCAGCTTAAAGGGGGAGGAAGCATACAGTGTATAAATGGTTCCTGCACCTGTGCTGGAGCAAAGAAGTAGTATCTACGTGTGTGTTTATCACCAGACACTTATTTTTCATATATCTATTCTTATACATATGTATATATAATTTTGTTGCTATAAAACAATATCATATTGTTTTATTATTTTTTATATGTTTATTATTTATCATTTATTCTTTTTTAAGTTTTTATTATCATATGCTGATTATGCATACTAATGGGCATTTCCTTATTTTATATCACTCTTCAAACTGTTGTGTATCAGACCAACCCCCAGCCTCAGCTGTTTTTCTTAAAACCAGTTCTGTGATGGTGTCAGTTAATCCAGTGTCTTCCAAACTCTGTCGCCACGAACACCATGTGACCGTTGTTAAGAAATAGACTGTATCCCTGCCTGAGTGTGCTGCCTGCTTCTGTATGGGATACTTCCAGGACACTTTCCTCAAAAGCTACCCAGGAGACCCATGTTCCGTGCTGTATGGTGTGTATGGTGACTGATACGTTCTCTTTTCCCATCGTTCTCCCTCGACTGGACGGTCGGAGATTCTAAGGGATCTGCACAGCTCCTCTGGCTAGGAGGCCGCTGAGCAAGAACGTAACAGACACCCTCCTCCTGAGTCTCGTTCTTGATGCCTTTGCTTCACTGTGGAAAGGGCTTCATGAAAGGCTTAATATTAGACAACTGTCCTTATGATGCGCTCTCCGCTGTGATGGAACAGACCTCCATTTAGTTTACCAATGATAAAGCACCATTCTGAGAGGAGGCCAATTAGTATGGGAACTTTACTCTAAAAGCAATCAGCAAAGGGGTGGTGCCGTTGTCTGTCACTAGGCTTTACTGTCAGTTCCAGCTTAACACACAGAGGTGTTGTCAACCTGCATTTTTATTGCTTATTGTTGGGAACAGAAAGAGCAGAGCCAGAGATCTGGATCAAATAGAGGAAAACTACCCTCCTAAGAACACTATGGAGTTCTTTGGTTTTGTTTGTTTTGGAAGAAGACTTTCTAAGCCAGAAGCAAAGATACGTAGAGTTGTAATTATGCAACAGTCAGGTGTGGGAGAGGCCCAAAGCGTGGGCCCGTAGTTTAGAGGCTTTGACTATGTACTGGGTTAGCCCGAGATAGCTTGGGCTAGCAGTTCATTGGCTGTGTCTGAGTCCTAGTTCTTATCTGTAATATGGGATTCTCACTAGTTACTTATCACACAGCAGTTGACAGCTGTGGATCAACAGCGTATACCTTGCTGTGTGTGGACAACGCAGCATTTCAAAAGATGAAAATCAAAACGGCCACTAGCACAGCGGCCATTATTATCAATAAGTATGTTTTGGTCAAACTGTGGTTTTTGAGGAGAGTTAACAGAGCCTTGGTGAACATTTCAGATTAACCAGAAGAAAATCAGTACTTTGTAAACATTCACATTCAGCATAAGGGCCACTGCAAACACATCTATAGACATTTGCTCGGTATCCATGGTAATAGACAGACAGTGTGGGGACTGTTGCGGTCAAGAGTTTTCCAACCGCTTTCTTTTTAAACCTCCATTTCTATAATAAAATTATAGAACAAAAAGTAACAAAATAAAAAAAATTTCCTGCAAATTCATGAAAACTTTAGTCAGATTTTATAAAATTTGGCTTTTTCTAAACTCCAGTCTCTTCAGCTAAATGTAGTACAAAAATTTACTGTGGTTGTGATCAACTTATTTTAGTCTACAAATATAACTTTGTTTTTTAAAGAGAAGAGTAGTATCACTTCACTTCCGGTGCTAGAAAGCCCAAATTTAATTTGAGTTCATTTGGCACAACAGCTCTTGCCTTAAGTTTCTTTATTCTCCTTGACAGAATTTATGTATTTCACAATGACCTCTTACATCAAAACAGCATATACCTTGCTGTGTGAACTGTGCAGCGTTTTCAAAGAATGAAAGTCAAAATGGTTACTATCACAGTGGCCATTATTACTCATAAGTATGCTTCTGTGAAACTGTGGTTTTCAATCTAGCTTCTCTCCATCGTGAACGTAGATACATAGGAGAGCTGTAGCCAATGCGTATCTGTCAACCCAGCACTTGGGAAGCAGAGGCAGTAGGTTGAGAAATTCAAGGTCCTTCTTGTTGTGTCTAGAATTCAAGACCAGCCTGGCTACATGAAACTATCTCAGAGAGAGAAAGGGGGACAAGGAGGGAAGGAGGGCAGAGAAAGAGAGAAATTATTTTAGATTGAACATTTGTTACTATTCAATCTAAGTCTATATTAAATGGTAATGAATATACTAAAACCTATGAGATAGGACTACATTGGATAAATTCCAAAGGGGAAAAGACCCTTTCAATTGTGCATATATAAGAACTGTGCTACAGCATTGTGTCAATTGTTTGTTTGTGTGTATGTCTTTTTGTATGTCCTGTGTATATGCATGTGTGTGTGTGTACACACATGCAGTGTGTCTCGATGTGTATGTGTCCTGTGCACATGCATGTATTTGTGTGCATATGTGCATGTGTGTGTGTCTATGAATATGTGTCTCTGTGTATGTGACTGTCCATGTGTGTATCTGTGTATGTGTATCTATGAATGAGTGTATGTGCATGTATGTGTCAGTACATGTGAGTATCTGTGTATGTGTATGTGTTTGTGTGTGTATGTGTTTGTGTCTGTGTTTATGTGTGTTATATATGTTTGTGTTCTGTGTATATGTGTGTGTTTGCATGTCTGTATGTTTGTATAGATGGGTATGTTAGTGTATTTCAGTGTATGTATATGTATACATGTATATATAATGTATATGTCAGTGTATGTGTGTATCCTATGTGTGTGCTGTGTATATGTTTGTGTGTGTGTCAGTGTGTGTGTGTGTTGACTATGCTATATTTCATACGTAATTTAGGGACAGTGACATGACAGTAGATGAGCTGATCAGCTTCTCCTCCAAATTAATTAATGACATCATACCCAGGAAGCCCTTAGTGATTTCTTCTAGTAGCTTTAACTCCATCTTCTCATTTTCCAAGAAATACTTTTATTTTAACTGATTGATGCTTCGTTTGGGAGTTTATAGATGTGTGAACATGCTTGAGCAAGTGGATGAAATCTGCTACATGCATGGTTTTCTGTGTTAAGAACTATTTAATGCTCAGTACTTGAATGTGGGACTGTCATAGAGCTAAGAGTGGGTCGAAGCTGGCTTGGAACTCCGAGTCATCCCAGGAGATGAGAACAGTAGGCGTTTGGTTCGGCTGCTCCTCACGTTAGCCCTGGCCAGAACCCAGCTAAATATTAAATATTGCTTTCTTCACAGAAGAAAGGAGTGTGGTTTGGTTGGTGCTTATCTGCCCTGTAGCTGGAAGCATAGGGATGAGTCCATTTACTGATAAGGTGTCTTCCTGTTTTTCCCTGTGAGACCACACCTCACGCAGAAGGTGCTCTTGCAAGACCTTGATGCTTAGACTTGAGCTCCACATGCAAATGAGGCTACTCCAAGATCCTTTTCTTAACCAATGGATCCCAACCCTGGGTACCAAAGACCCTCCCCTGCCTGTACCCTATAAATATAAGCACCCTCGCGTTAATAAATGAGAGAGATGCTCCTCTGAGAGCCTCTCCCGAGAGTCTGATCCACTCTCATGGACTCTTAGTCCTCCAATCTGGGACCTGCGAGGATGCATTGACCCATGCTCTGTGCTTTCCTTCCCAGGGACTGAGCTGATAGCTGAGCCATGGGCTGGGGAGGAAAGCAAGACAAAAAGAAACAACACTTGAAACCAAGTTTTTATATATGATTGGCAATTTAAAGACAATGTTTCAGCTGTAGACAAGAATCTTTCATACCCACTTTGGTTTGGTAAGACACTCCACTTATGAAGAAATTGTATACTGTAATTCCCCTCTCAGAACATCAATATGTCGAGTTTAGAACCAGCCCCTAGGGTGTTAGAACTTTTGCCTTTCTGTGGTGGACAATTTCTTACATAGTATGGTTGCAATAGGGTTAACAGAATCATATGACAGATGTCTGAAAATATCTGAGACATATCTATGGCAGTTTAATGTAACTTTGATTCATAGTATATGAATCAGAATATAACAAACTTACTGTTAATATCACAGGACTTTGATGTACTTGAATGGTGAAAAGAAATCTAAATCTAATGTATCTAATATCCTATATTTAAGATTTTGTCTTTGCATGTATATATGTGTGCGATGTTGATAGTGTGTGTTGGCGTGGTCACACGTATATGGGCACACTTATGCCTGTTTTCTTCAATGGTTTCCTACCTTGTGTATTGAGGCCGTGTTTCTCACTTGAACTCAGAGCTCATCCCACTTTAGCAGGTGTAGCTAGCCAGTTTGACCTGGAGTGTCTGATTCCCAGGATCTGGGATCACAGGTTGACTATAATGCCAGCTGCCGTTTCCATTGGTGCTGGGGATCGAACTCAGGTCCTCATGCTTGTGATGAAAGAGTTTCGCCCACTGAGGCATCTTCCTAGTCCTCTAATGGCCTACTAAGATGAAAATAAAGCAAACAAAAAACCTTCACTTTGATTGGTTAGATTATATGCTTTCCGACTTTAGTTCAAAGCTCATACTTGGCATCTTTAGGAAAGAGGATGATCCTTGCATGTCCTGGTCCAGATGAACTGCTGGTGGTTTTCCTTGTGCATTTATGGTGATTTTCCCTACCAGTCACAATTCTCTTGATTTGTGTATAAGACTCCGAATCACTGGGGCGTCATCACAGGGAGAGGTATACAAAGGGTTCAGACTTCTTTGGTCCCAACATTTTCAGTTATAATTTATTTGACAGTTGCTGCCTCTAACAAGATCAAGTTTGAAGCATGTGTTGGAGGGTGGCGAATTTTTTGTTTTGCCCGGTAGACTGCCGCAGTAAGTTCAAAGAAGTAAAGGAACAGCCCACACTTAATCCCCGCTCAGGGGAAAGAACCTCCTGGTCAGATAAGACATTTGTCACAGCCTGCCCACACAAAGAATCTGGATGCCTGAGCTGCAGGGTAGAGCTGCCACAGGATGCTCTGAACTCCAGAATTAAATAGCAATAAATACAAACGCTTTACTTCTAAAAAAAAAATAACCTATTCTTTTTGTTTACAGAGCATCTTTTTGTTGGTACTGGGCTTTAGCCCAGTCTTCATGACTGGAGAAACCTAAAGACTTGTTTTGATAACTCTGACAACAAGACAGTATGATGAAAGCAATATATGATTTTTTTTTTTAAAGAAATCCTAGCCGCGACTAGAGGCATTCACATCTAATTATGATATTTATATAACCTTAGCTGGTAGTGTAGCTAGGCTGAAGAGAGCTTACTTGACTAGCACGTGTGAACCATTTAATTTCAATCCCCCAGCATCACAAAAAAAAAAAAAAATAGATAAAATAATTTTAGACTTAAAAATGTATTGTTCAAAATGTGATATACTTGGGTTTAAAAAAATAGAGAGAGAGCCAATATGATCTGGAAGGAATATGGGTGAAAATATGTGATCATCTCCAACTCGTCGAGATTTACAAAATAAAAGTTATCATAAATATGCTGAAGTAAATAGTTTCCCAGTAAATTAAAATTCTCTGCTCATGGTTTCTTAATTTCTGGCCATGGCCAATCTAGACAGCTGCTCTATTGGCTTAATGCTTTTCTTACTAGGAATATTTCCATCCTGACTCTATTATAGAGAGATGCCATGACGGAGCTCAGAGACGAGCAGTAAATGGTGCTCTGCCATAGGAAGGGATAAGAACAGGGTGCAAAGGAGTTCGGTGTGTTTTCAGTCCCAGCCAGCTGAGTATGAAAGACTTCTTATGCGTGTATATATTTAAATATACAAAATAATATACAGGTTTGAAAGTGTGCTCGTGTATGTGTGTGCATGTGTGTGTGTGTGTGTGTGTGTGTGTGTGTGCGCGCGCGCACGCGTGGCAGGGGGTGCTTACAGGTCCTGAAAGAGTAGTAAGAGATTGTAATGGAGGGAGAAAAAGAGGGAAATGGAACACGTGACATGAGAGCAGAAGATGGTACTAATTGGGGAGAAGAAAGGGACCAGTTTGGCATGGGGGCGGGGCAATGGGGACTTAAAATTCTAGCATAAATATTCTTATCTATGCATATGAAGTTGTGAAGTAATTATATGACTAGTTCAGTGTATAAGTATAATGTTCACATTTCATATTAAGTGTCTATTTACCTACATATGTTTCATATAATGTGTCATAAATTTCCTTACTATGGGGGATAGTAACAGGTCAGAACAGAGCATTAAGGACACATATAAAAAATACCATGATGACAGGGCCTGGAGAGATGACTCAGTGGTTAAGAGCACTGGCTGCTCTTCCAGAGGACCCAGGTCCAGCTCACAGCACCAGTGTGATGGCTCACAACCATCTATAACTCCAGTCCCAGGAGATCCAACACCTCTTCTGAATTCTGAGGGCACTGCACACATGTGCACAGACATCCATGCAGGCAAAATACTCACATGGATAAAATAAATAGTAAGTAAATAAATCCTAAAAAATAATATGCGTAAATGGATCATATAGAAAGAGGGCTTTTCAGCAGGTCAAGGATGCGATAGTCCAGGGCAGATGCTCAGCATCCATCGGGGAACCGCTGGAAGGTGGGACCTTTGCAAGCTGTCCTTTGATTACCACATAGCTCCTGTCCTGGACTCTGAAACTGTAAGCATGTATTCAAGCCCCTTCCAGGGTCACCCTTGTTGCCCTGGGATGCATATGTTTTGTTCTCATGCCTCGATAACAAACAATGAGGAACGAAGCAGTAGAATAGTTGTGACATTGGGAAGCTGAAGTGTCTGTGGTCCTTGCATGTTACCGACCTGGAGGTAATTTGCAGGGTAACAAGAGCTCCGCATGAAGCACATGCACAAGGTATTCTGGGTCCTCCACTTACAAAAGTTAAAGAGACTTAAATTTTCCCTCCTAATAGATGAAAGCCATGTAGCAGGTTATCGATCGATGCTTGGATGAAAAGCTCTTGTTTTATCATAAGTCCTCTTCTGTGCTTTAGATCCATTGATCTTTTCTGTTGTCTCTGAGTGTGTGGAGATGCGATGGCGCTTCCTGCCTTGTGCATATGATGGGTAGCAGTTTGAATTTGACGTCACCGCAGGTGTGTGATATGATTCGGTCCCTGAACCACGTAAGAAATATTCCGGGGACTGGAGAGGTGCCGCTAGCTGCCTCACTCACACACACAGGGCAGGCTGCCAGGCCTTCTGCACCACGATGAACCACATCTCTGCTTAAGCCATGAGCCTGATCTAACTCTCCCCCTCCCCCCCACTGCTCCTTGTTAGGTATCTGTGCACAGCACAAGAAAAGCAGTGGGCCCAGCCACTTGACTTCCAACCCATGCCCAGGTGAGACTCACACCACACTCTGACTGCCACATTACTTTTTCCAGGTTCTGACTTCCTTTCTCCACTACAACATCAACTAATGTCATGGATTTTTATTGCAGCCTAGGTTCCACGTGGGTATTTCTATTCTAGCATGTGATCACAGAGCCATCACTGGCCACTCTTGGGAGGGCAGAACACTCAGGGCAACTTGCTGCTCAGTCATAGATCAGGGCTCTTCTGGTTTTATAACCATTGCTTGTTCTTTTCAGACCATCAGTCCCCCAGTCTCATTCATAGGTAGAGAAAGACAATCTGTGGTGCTGGAGAGTAAGTGTACACTGAGATTGAGGGTGTGTAACTAGCTTGCCAGGAATTTTGGAGTCTTGCTGTGAGATGAAACACCATCCATTCCTAGCCAGCCTGCAGTGTTTTGACACCTGTGAGCTTGTCAGCTCTGGCCTAAAATATAGGTTCTTAGATCTGTGGCTAGCTAAGATGCTTAAGGACAGGGCCACAGTCCTAGGACAGCCCAGGATAATGGATAACCTCTTCTTATCCGGGTCAGGAGAGCAACAGCAGTGAGCATGCCTCCCAGCATCCTCCTGCCCCTGGAGATGGAATTCCATATCTTCTTGTCTCCGTCCTGCCCCATAGTAGAAATGTTGGGTCAAGAACCGGTCCAGGGGCGGGGCATGTCCAGCCTGCAGCCTGTGGGTCACTTGTACCCCAGGACAGCTGAGAATATTAGCTAACACAAAATCATAAATGTTCTTATTTAAACATAATGAGTTTCATTCAGGCATTATTTTTAACTTTGTAGGTGGCGATGTCCTGTTGCAGTGTCTAAAGCTTGTGCATGCCTTTAAGCAAAGGCTAGAAGCCAGTACCCAAACCAAGTCATGTTACTCTGAACTTCTCCCTTAAAGCACAGCTATTCTGTGAAAAATTCTTCTAATTCTGACAGTTCACTTAGGAATGGAAAACTCGATGATTTTTCCAAATCTGACAAACAGGATTTTTGTAAACATCAAAATTTAAATTTGCAGATAATGAGTTGGGAAGCTGATTTTTCTAACTTTTTAGATTATTTTTTGATTGACCATGCTAGATTAATAACCCCATTGCATTTCTATTCTCACTTTTTGAAAATTCCTAAATTTTGTTTTGGAAGCAGCATTAAAAAAAGTCTAAATCCAAAATCCACAAGGAAGAATAGAATTCAAGCCTATATTTATTTGCATATTGAGACATGGTTTCTCTGTTGTAACTCTGGCTGCCCTGGACTCACTCTGTAGACCAGGCTGGCCTTGAACTCACAGAGATCCACCTGCCTCTGATTCATGAGATCCGGGATTAAAGGCTTGCGCCTGACTTACCACATTATATTTTAATAATTAATTTAGTTTTGTGATGCTTGGATTGAACATAGGACTGCTCACTCACCAGGAGTGTTACTTGCTACTGAGCATCATCTTCAGCATAACTTTCCCCTGCTTAAAAAAAATATTGTTTATTTATGTGTATGTGGGCACACGTGAGCACAACATGTGTATGAGGAGGGTGAAGTTCACCTTGTGAAAGTCAGTTCTCTCCATCCATGAGGGAGGTGCCAGGGATTGAACTCAGTTCATCAGGTGTGGCAGCAAGCTCCTTTACTCTCTGAGCCATCTCTCAGGCCCGAACATCTTAAGTAAAGGAGACGGCTGAAGAATGGATGACTTCAGGGTGATTCAAGGCTCTGCTCTGTATAGTGTGTGAATCTGAACTGGCCAAGTACAAGAGTTCACAGTTTGCCTAAACGTAAAACTGGGAATAGAATTAACATATTAGTATTAACATAAAAATTGAGGTTTTTAGCTCTATTTTTTTTTTTACAGTGTTTTATAGCTCCACGCAATGATGGCCAGGTGAGTGATGGCAGCTAGTGGTGTGTACAGGTACTCAGCGTTGAGAATGAGCAGGGAATGGCTGCAGAAGGCTCACCCAATAGGTCCTCAGAAGACAGTTTTGACCTGAAGTGAGGCGTGGTTGCAGTAATTAAGGACCTTTCAGTTGGTGAAGGAACCGTCGAGATGAGACCATGTTGTTTTTTTCTTATGTCTTTTCCATAACTGATCCTGATTGCCCTATAAAATAGTGAGTGAGACAGGAATATGAGAAGGTAGCTTCTTCTCAGGGTCCTGAATTAGCCATCTTCCCAAGCACCATTTGATAACCAAGGTAAGAGCAGTTCGTGGGAAACTGCTAGAGAGAGCCTACGAATTCCAGAGGTCAGGTCAGCGTGTAACGACTGCAGTAGGCTCTCTGAGAATGTGCGATTGTATTGGCTAATGGCAGCTGACAAGGGGATAAAAATATAGCATAGCCAGGTCCTCATTTTATCAACCTTTAGCCATTCAGAACACTACCAGTTGTAAATACTCTATAGCTGTGATCCATATGTACACACACACACACACACCTATATCTCTATATCTCTCTCTAATTTAAAATGTGATGGAAAGTTGATGGCTACATATTAAAATCAAGGGTCACAGCGTTGCTGAGGATGTATGTCCGTGCATGTGATTGGTGATCGGAAATACAAGTGCAGTGAAACCACTCACAGCCAACTCTCAGGGCTCTCAGTATAAGCCGTTACAATTCAGTGTTCCTGAGACAAAGTTCACAAAGCTATAGGAAAGTCAGTTCAAATATAGGCAGAGCTGTAACTCTGAGGAAGGGGGCATTTGATTATGTGACTGAATTTAGTAAGAGTGTTTAACCAGTGCAGTGTCTGTTGGGAATTATTTCACCTTGAGTGGATCTCACCTACCATGTCCACTTCACCTCCTTTCTTGTTTGTTGCACACCATTAGATGTCAGTCTGCCTGTAGCAGTTAAGCTACTGTGTCCGCTCAGCAAGGAAGACAGGGAGGTATTCTCATAGAGGTAAACCCTTCCAGACATCAGCAGAGGGAACCACCTGTCACGGCAAGCACCATACTGAACAGCGGAACCCTGAGTATCTCATCTCAGGGGTTTTTAATTGATACCTAAGCTCCTCAAGGTTTTCTACTGATAGCACGTGCAGATCATGAGCAATCATTTACAGAAAGAGAACTCCTGCAAACAATACAAATGCCAAGGCCTAGGCAGCCCTTTTCCCATCAGTGCACAAAGCAACCATTTTAAACATAACTAAAAATAAACTTCTGCATTGCCTGTCCATAAAGACAGTCTTGCCGAATAAGAAAAAAGCATTGTGTTCCCAACTTCAAGTCCTTTTCATTGTGGAGTATGCTTCTGATGAGATCTCTGAGCGAGGCAATGTCAATAGAGAATCTCTAGCTCTATCTCATGCTCATTGAGAGCCTCCTTCCCAGGGAAACGGGAGAGAAGGAGAGAGATGGGCTGGCAGCTGCGGCATCTGCCCTAGAAAGCAGCCTGTGTTCCAGCAGGTCTATGTGGGTCTCCTGGGAAGGGACCACCTCTCAGGAGGTGACACCATTCTTGTCACAAGCCCAAACCATAAGCTGTTGATTGATTGTATATAAGCAGCTCCCATCAAAAACACGTGGAACAGAAAATGAAACAAATTAACACTTCAAAAACTTGAAATTTCAAATACATTCTGAGTTGGAAACATGCTACACACATACAAGCTCCCAGACACGTGCACACAGGCATACGCACAAGCATCCACACCCACACAAGTACATGCAGACAGACACGCAAGCAGGTACAAGCAAATACAACACTCCCACACAGACACAAACACAGTGATGCATTGACACACACAAACACACACACAGGCATAGACACAGACAAACACACATGCAGACAGATGAGCACGCACATTACACACACTTCATCCTTGTAACTTCCAAGCACTAGCAGAGTTTGCTCCTTAGCGGGGGGAATAAGTCTACTGGATTTTTCCAGAATGACATCACCTCTTCCCCATCAGGCCCACTTCCTGCCTTAACCACATTCAGGCCTATTGGCAAGAGAATTGAGTGTTTCCATGATATCCGATAGCACTAATTTTAGTCGTTGCTCTCAAGGCAGAAGAATGTAGAATACGGTGTCAAGAAAAATAACTCTCCCCATATGGAAAATGAGAAATTAATTGTTTGAAAATGAGCTGTTTCTAAATGCCTTGGAGAAATTCAAAGCATTTGAACAAATCAATAATGACTTTGCAAGCTATTTTATAAAAAGAGGAACTTAATTTTTTTTTTTTTTAATGACAGCCTTTTATAAGGCACTGAAAATTAAGGAAAATAGGCATTTCTTCATTTACAAGTGTCTGAGGATTGCCAGGTAACTTAAAACGTGAGTACTCGTTCTGTTTCTGTGTGTGTGTGGCCCAGGGAAAGTACTCTGTTACATCACAGAGCCGGCATGGAATTTTCAAATGTGGTAATTTACGGTGTGCAGAGCTTCCAGCTCTTTCCTGAGTTCTCTGGGGCTGGCGTGTGAACGCTTCCTTTGTTTCAGTCAGCAGTTTGGGTATGCTTTCTATATCATGCATGAAGCTGTCTGGGATGCGTTTTGCACCGGCATTATTTCTTTGGTCATGTCTAATTTCACACCAACACAGCCTCTGCCTGTCCGCTGGATGTACTGCGATCATTGCCCCATATTAAAAGTAAACAGTCGAGTGATGCATTGAAGCCAAAGAGGGGAGAATCAAGAAAACTGGCTCAGTAATGGCTGTTAATAAAGAATGAAGTCCTCCAGGTGCAGAGGAAGAAAAGAACCTTACGCTGGGGATGAGTGCAGGAAGTCTGAGCGTGCTCTGTGCTCAGTCTTGTGAGGGATGCTCAAGTCGTCCCTCCAGATCAGAAGTCAGTAGAGCTTCCTGGATCACACTTCCGTCGACAGCAATTGTATGTTGTTTCACATCCTCATAATTGCCATTCCGAAGCTGTTGGAAGACTGGACATCGATGTCTACTCTCCTCACACTTAGTGTCTTGTGCTCTGATAAAATGCAACAAGCATTTCTGAATTGGCCGTCCTGTCAGAAGCGGATCTGACCATCAGGCAATTTAAACCTGAAGTCAGCCCACATCACTCCATTGATCAGACTTCTGCAGTGGAGCCCTCACTGCTTAGAGACAAGCCCAGACCTTTAACCATGGAGAACCACACGCTTTGGTCCACAGCTGCCCATTTGACCCTATCTCCTGGGACCTCTCCTCACTTTCCCTTGCCGCACCAAGGTGGCCTCCTTCCCATTTCATCAGAAAGTTTTTGCAACGGATCTCCTATCTTCCTATGGTTTCACCTGTCGGTAAATGAGACTTTCTCCTCACTCTCAAAAGACATTATCTTTTGCACTAGGACTTCCCTGACTGGTGAACCTGTCATAATTTCCAAGGATGGTTTGTAGCTGATAAGCCTTTAGGTGCTAATTATGTACACAATATTGATAAGTGGAAATATTAAAAACATCACTTTTTGAGAGCTTCTTGCTTAATTAAGTGAATAAAATATGGATATATGAAATTTACTTATCAATGCAAAATAATGACAAGTGGGCTGCTAATGATTCATATATTGTGACACTAAGCAAATTATTCAGTGTATGCACACTGTGTGTTTGATGATATGAGCCAACATGATCGTGCCCTTGTAGTCTATCAGGGGAGAATGACAATAAGCTCATAATTAAACAAATAGCGAATCTCAACTCATAAAAATCCTTGGAAAGTGCAAGTGGCTTAAAGAGAAACACCCAATATAGTTTTGAAGAAAATACATGTTAGATTATTCTGAGATGTGAAAGGGAATTAGCCGAGGAGAGAGGGTACAGTGTTCCAGTCAGGAGCCATGTGGACGGTCGTGGTGACTTCGGGACAGGGAAGAGAGTGTGTCTGCATGCGAGAGGAGAGCCCGAGAAAGTTGGGAGTTGAGAGAAGAGCTGAGACTTTCATGCTTTTGGAGCGTATTACGTACAAATGCCACGAAATCTCGTCATAAGTGACATTGGCTGTGTGAAGGACTGAGTGGTGGGAAGACGTGAAATGGGATGGATTGTCCGGGCCAAGTGAGAAATAACAGAAGTAATAGCCACACTGCCTAAGGCTTTGACAGAGGCACTGGGAGGTCGGTGGCTTCCGCCTGACACTGAGACCAGGTGAGCACGCAACAACCTGAAAATGGTTGTACACTGTGGACACCAAAGATTAGTTTCGGGTTCCAGGAAAACAAACGAATAAAAAGGTCTTGGTGTGCAACTGAAAGGTGGGTGAAGTGTAAGACTGCAGATAAATTGTAGGTTAGCATGCCCATGTCAGCAAACCGTCCTGGGTACCCCAGGTGTGCAGCCTGCGGCTCCCTGTCACATGACTACTTTGTTTACTGCTGGAGGAAACGTACAAGCAAATGAGTAAGGGCATCTTTGTGACAATGAATTTTAGCGTTGGTGTGGAAGAGTGTGTGGGAAAATTGCTTTGGGCCCATGACCTGGCGAAGCTGGCAAGGCTTGAGCCTTTGAACTGCAGTTTGTAGCTGGTGAATAGCAGCATTGCACTTCGCAGGGCTCATCTGATGGCTGTGTGGGGAGACCCAACCCACCCAAGTCAGGGAGGGAGGGATTTTTTTTGGAGTCTACGCATTTTTTAAATGTCTCAGACATTAAAGAGTAGAGTGTCAACACTGTGAGATGGAGTGAAGACTCAGTAACAAATAGAAAGAAGACAGGGATAGTCAGAACAGGCGGGATTGATTTTATCATTGAATATGTGCACTGCATATACGTGCTTCGTTGTGTGTGTGTGTGTGTGTGTGTGTGTGTGTGTGTGTGTGTGTGTGTGTGTATGCACCTGTGTACAGGCAGGAGCGTGTGTGTGTGTGTGTGTGTGTGTGTGTGTGTGTATATGTATGCACCTGTGTACAGGCAGGAGCGCTTGCACACATGCCTTTTAGCTGCCGGCGTATCCTGTTTATGTGTCAGTATCTCTTAAGTTCCGTTTGACAGGTTTTATACCAAGCACTGGGATAAAATTCAGATAAAATGCATCCCGTTCCTCTCAAAACTTACAGTTTGGAGTGAAAGTCAATAGGCTGCAAGAAAAAAAAAAAGAAAAAGAAAAAGAAAAAGAAAAAAAAAATCCAAAGGTATCATGTAGATCTTCCTCAAATGAAAGTAAACTCGAAGGGTTCCACTTTGGGTTGCACTTGACCTGAGGCGAGCATCTAGCTGAGCAGGCAATACTCAGAGGGCAGAGAAAAGGGTGGTGGGAGTCCAGGCTGTAGCGAGGGGCAGCATGACTGTGAGAGAGGTGCGAGGCATGGTGGTAGAGCAAACCTACCAGTGGGAGGGGCCAGGCTCCTGCAAGCTGCGGAAACCATTTCCTGGAAAGGTTTAATTTCATACCATAAGCACTCTGGAGTCACTGAAAAGTATAGGCATGAGAAACAATCAGATTTGCCCTTTGAAATCGCCTCTCTGATTAGAGTAGAAATGAGAGATTCATCACAATACAATGGAGAAAACAGAAGAAGGAAAAAGCAAATCCTAAGTCATCACTGTGAACAGAAAGCATTTGTTTTAAAGCTTAATTTTTCCTGTGCATGTGTTAGCTTACTGTGGTGATTACAGACCTGATAGCTAACACTTAATTACTTATTAGGTTTTATTACTAATTACTTAATCCTTATCATGAATTTTGTAACTGGCCCTGAGTGAAGACATGAGCCTGGGAAAAACCTATCATTGTTGAAAATAAGCGGTGATTTGGGAATTATAGTAGTATCCTCCATGCTGTCTCATTTAATCCTCAGCACAAATGTTGGACCCTAGCTTTAAAAAGTTTAAATAGATTAAATAATTGTTCTTGGCCTCATCTAGTTGGTTGGTGGGCACCTGTGGTATGCCTCCAAAATATTCTGCAGTGCACTGAAATTAGAAAATGCCGGAATACACCTGGAACAACACAGACTCTGTTCAGAATGTTTGTGGATCTACTAACCTCAGTAATAAATGTTGAGCTCCCAGGGCACAGCCACAGAACAGCTTTGAACTCCTGAAGGTGTAGTTCCATTTTGAGTATTTTGAGACGGGTTCTGAGAAGAAACTTACAGAAGGAGTAGGGTTACTGACGGTGAACTCAAAATTTGTTGCCAATATTTTATAAACGATCACATCTTAGACCATACCGAGTATTTCTGAGAAATGATGAATTTAATATCTATTTTTAAAAGAATAGTCTAGCCTACTTCTTTAAGTTAATTCTCTCATTTTGGAGGAATGGCAGGAAATGGATATATATCTTGAAAACACCTTTTAGTCATTTGTTTTGTCCATAATTAAAGATTGCTTGTTCTATTGAGAACATCATATATATATATATATATATATATATATATATATATATATATATATATACACACACATACATACATACGTACATATGAGCTTCTGAGTCATAAACCCCTTTATTATTCTACATTTTCGACAGAGATTGTCAAGTGGCAACCAAATGCCCCTGTTCACATATCTGGCTGTTCAAAAGCAGGGGATTTTTAAATATCTGCATTTACTGATGTCCCTCTAAACTTAGAACCTTACCGAGGGCATAGAACTCTATGGATACTGCGAGTTACAAGAATGAGAGGGGCTGCCTTCTCGGACACCGGATGAGTTCCTTCTTTCCAGGGTCACCAGACTTCTCACAGCACCTTGGAGCTAGCCACTCCTGTCCTTTATGTATCTCCCTTGGCTTCTGCAGGGCCTTCGGAAGCTTGTGACCTTGACCGAGAATACAGTTTTAGAAATACTTGCTGGGTATAAAGACGTCTTATGTTCTTTCTGGCCAGAATTTCTAGTTGCATCATGTCTTATCCTCATCCCTGATGCCCAGTTTGCTCAAGCCTGTCAGGTGTTTCACTTTCTGGAATGCGGTGATCTTTTGGTCAGCTCTTGAGGTCATTCAGCTCTGTAAGTGGCTGATCCTCAGTAAGATGTTCCACGATTGGTGCTTCGTTAGCCTCTTCCAAGAGCTAGGCACAGAACTTTAAAGACCCCAGAAAACTGGATTTAAACCATGGCTTACAAGTCTGCTGTGATTCTTCCTATGTGACCTGAGCCTTTACTCCTCAGCAAGATTGAAGAGCCTAGACAGGAACCTCGGTCACATCTTCTCTTCTTTCTTCTTCTCTAGGGAGAGTTACTGCTGTCACAGAGCTGTGGTTTGGTAAAGACAGGTTGAGCCTAATTAGATCATCTACTGAGTTTTAAAAACAGCTTCCTCAACGAACAGGATTTTAAAGCACAGAAGGAAACTTCCAGAATTTTTCAGAAGCAGATCTCTTTAGCCACACATAAACAGTGATTGGAATAGAAGTTTTGTTTTATAGCACTTGGATAAGGAGTCCCATGTGAGTACACAATATATCAAAACGAAAGAGCTAGACATGGTGTTGCATGCCTTTAATTCTAGCACTTGGAAGACAGAGGCAGACAGATCTCTGTCAGTTCGAGGCTAGCCTGGTGTACAAAGTGAGTTCCAGGACAGCCAGGGCTACATAATAAAGAGACCCTGTTTCAAAAAAAAAAAAGCCAAATGAACAAAATTGGAAGAGTGTATTTATTGTGAAACTATATATAATTGTTTTTCTTTTATTATATATATTATGTATATATGTAATATATATATTTTGACACATAAAATATATATGTAATATATATATATTATGTGTGTGTATATATATGATATATACACACATATTTTATATATATATATATATATATGTATATATATATATATATATATGCTTTGTTTTTCTCCTTTGGAAAATATCTGTTGCATCTTAAGCAACTTAATAACATAAAAAATGTTAAAGATGTCACTTTTTTCAGCCTTACTACAGTATCATTGACAAAAATCGCACATATTTGTGACTTTCAACGTTCAGCATGGATCTGTGTACACACTGGATTTTAGATCAATATAATCAACACCATATTCCTTTCTGCAGTGAGAACATTGCAGATCCTTTCTCTCAGTGATTTTCGAATGTGTAGCTCACTGCAGACCACATCAGTATACTAACTCTTGGACTTTGTGTTCTTTAATAAATGTCTCCCCATTATCACTCTCCCACCCCCACCCCCACAGCCACCAGGGCTCTGTTTTCTACTTTCTATTTTTAAGAGTTTGGCTGTAACAGATTCCAAATGGGAGAGACGTTTTTGGTTTAAATTAAAATTCTGTGGTAGAGTTCATCAGGGTGGTGCATCTATTGTCACCCGTGATTCTGCAGTAACGTATTTTCACCAGCACACAAGATCACCACAGAGTTCACTCTTCTGGTTATGTACTCCATTCATGAATTTTGACAGTATATATTCACAGGTGTCCACTAACACAGCACCATGCAGAGTATCTTACTGGCCTTAAAATCCTAAGATTCCCCTCTTGCCTACTGTCCCCATATCTTTTAAAACAAATTTTATTTTGCTTACTTGTATGCATCTATGTAAGTGTACACACATGTGTGTCTGTGTGAATGTATGCACATATGTATGTTTGAGTACCCAAGGAGGGCAGAAGAGGTCATAAGATCCCCTGGAGCTGGAGTTGCAGACAGTTGTGAGCTGCCTGGTATCCTCACGATCTGTCAGCAAGCGCTAACCACTAAGCCATCTCTTCACCCTCCCAGATCTTTTCACTGTCTTCCTAGCCTTGCCTGTTACAGATTGTTTATGTAGCTGGATCAGTTAGCACGTGTCTTTTCCACATTTCAGATTGGCCTCTCTTACTTAGTAATAGGCTTTAAATTTCTCTCCATGCGTCTCCGTGGCTTGATAGCTTATTTCTGATAATCACTGATTAATGTTTTGTTGTCTATCCACACGACCACTTAATTCCCTACCTCAGCTACCGAAACCATCTTGGTTGCTTCCTTATTAATATTTATGGATGAGCTTCTGTAACTCCTGGGCCTGGTTTTCAGCAGACAGAGCTTACTAACTCATCAATACTCTGTTATTTCCCACATGTCTGCATGTACACCTGCATGCCAGAAGAGGGCATCAGACCCCATTATAGATGGTTATGAGGCACCATGTGGTTTCTGGGAATTGAACTCAGGACCTCTGGAAGAGCAGCCAGTGCTCTTAACCACTGAGCCATCTCTCCAGCCACTCCCACATCGTTTTTAAGTCTGAAGCTTGACTCTAGATGTGATCTTCATTTCCGTCACTTTATGTAATGGCAGAGATTGTAACAAGTACCTCAAAAGATCCATGTGTATAATTTAACTCTAATTTTTGACATTTTATTAATTATTTGGGTTTTTTTTTTTGCAATGTGTTTTGATCATATTCACCCCAGCCCTTCCCCTTTGCTCCTAACAGATCCACCCCCACCTTCCTGTCCTCCAACTTTGTGACCTCTATTCTTTTTTAATTTAATAACTCATGGATTCCAGATGGTTTTATCCATATACTTCTGGCTGTGGGACCCTACACTGGAGTATGGTGGGCCTACTAAGCACGTATCCACACGATTTCAAAGCCTATGGATGCCTGTGCTGTCAGAAAGCTCCATATATTTTTTTTTCCTCATTGAGGATTTTTGTAACATCACAGCATGATGGCCACAAACAGAATTTGCATCAAATGCTCGATTTCTATCTTGTGGAATTTGTCTCATAGAGGAAGCGGAGGGTCCCTGTAGAATTCCAGCCCGACGCTTTCAGGTGCTCCTGTGTTAAATCAGTGTTGAAGTACAAGGTCCTATTACCGAGTTCTAAGAAGAATGGAATGACAAGAAGGATTAATTTTTTTCTCTTTATTTTTTTATATAAATTTTATCTTAAATAATGTGTTCTCATCCTTTAAAAGTTGGTGTTATATTTTAGGTTTCCTTATTCTTTGCGTATAGGGGCCTGTGTGAGTTTATGTACACCGAATACATGCAGTGCCCATGAAGGCTAGAAGAGGGCATTGGATTCCCTGGAACTGGAGTTAGGAGGTGGTTGTGAGCTGTCCTATGTGGGTGCTAGGAACCAAACCTGGGTCCTCCGCTGGATCAGCAAGTGCTCTTTGTCTCCGAGCCATCTCTCCAGGCTGTTACATTTGTGTGTGTGTGTGTGTGTGTGTGTGTGTGTGTGTATGGTGAGTGTGGGTGTGGGCGTGCATGTGCCACTGCACATGTGCGAGGATCAGGGAACAGCTTCCAGGAGCCGGTCCTCGTCTTTCGTCTTGCGGGACTTGGGGATCAAACACAGATCATCACAGCTGGTGGCCAGTGTCTTTTACCCACTGAAGCATCTTGACAAATCTCCCTTTTTATTCTTTCTAAAGTGATATGGTATTTGAATTTACACACTCCGATACTCTAGACGTCAGCAAAAAGTTTTTACTGAGAGATATTACTTTCCAATAAAATATACAAGGAATCAGAGAGCACCAGGGACTCAAATGGAAACGTTATTTCCACCGTGGAAAGAGTGACTTCATTGCCTGCGTATTCGAGCAGCACAGTCCACATACCTTTTGGGAAAGAAATGATATTGCTTCTTGGCCAGTACCACATCATCTTCTGCCTTATGTCTGAAATGTCTGCTTGATGTAATTAAGAGTAGGAGTCTGTTTTGAGCTTTCGTAAAGGAAAAAAAAAACTTATTGAAACTGCCAGAATTAAAATTTCAGTTAGCAAAAAAATTAATAATTAATTTTAAGAAATTAATTATTAATTAAAAATTGATAATAAAGAGAATTAAAGATAGTTCTTTTCCCTCAGTCCTTTTGATTTCCTTTACTCTTTAAGTAACTGTGATGGGTGACAGATAATACCTAGTTCTTCATTTTAATCTCCCTGTCCCAAATTTGGGAAATACCAAATGCTGAAATATACTACATCCAAAGCGTATTTGAGCTATCCTGGAACAGTTGAAGCTTGTGGATGTGAAACTGGGGGATTCAGTTTGAACTGTGACAAGCTCAACTTCCTCATCTGGAAGATGGAGATGCTATACTATTAATTACCTGACTCAAAGTGTTGTGCTTTGACATTTCAGTAGAGTTCCATATGTATTGTGAGCCTCCACTGTAGCAGATGCTGGTTACTTCTTCTTAATGCTACCATGTGTCAGTACTAAGGCTAGTAGCTCCTGTGCATGGCCGCCATGGGCATGACAGAGGCAGTGTACTGTGGACAAGACCCTGCCCCCGTGCACAGATGATGCCTGCATGTGCGTAGAGCAGTCACTGCTACCCCTTTGAAGCTGGAACACCCCTTCACTGTAACAATTCCAACTTTACGCTGAGTGTTCATCCTTTAAGAAAAGTCTGTGGCCTGCACCACTGAGTTTCTTTTTCATATGAACTATGTCTGAAGAAGGAGAGGAGGCATGGAGGTATTACTTGTCTCTTGACAAGTAATTTGACAAGTGGTCAAATGCATTTTATGAAATATCAGGCAACGGTTTCTCTTTCTCATCTAATGTGCAACTTGACACAGTGACCATTATCCACATGTGCCCGTTAGAATCTAAGCTGATCAAAATTGAAAACTGAATTGATTCTCTCTCTGGCCATACTCACCACCACATCTTGATGCTGGCTTTTATCTAACATTAAAAGTCACTCAAAATCCTGCTTAACCACCCAGTCCCTTCTTCAAATGTAATTACTGTCCAATTTGATGCATATTCTCCTTGACATATTAACAATTTTTTATTTTATATGTATATGCATCATAGCATTGTATATGAAATGTAACAATATCCATAGCTCATCTGTGCATATTTGCACACATCATAGAATGAAATAGTAGTACACACATGTAAGTTACTTTCTACCTAAGAGTGTGTTCTGAGCGTATTTATGCCTTAGTACAAGTATGTTTTAGTCTTTTTAGATGATCATGTAGATTCCATTATATTCATATGCTCTGTGTTACTCCACCAGTTCTCTCCTGACACATTATTTTTATTTTTGTTACTTTGTCAATGTTGAACAGTGTATATTGCTGAATTTAAGGACACACAAATTTTGATTTTAAGCTTGAAATACTAATTGATGTTCATAAACAGTCTATAAAGGAGGCATTATACTGTGATGTGTATGGTTGTTTTTGAGACCCATATGTGGAGGCATTTCTTTGAAAACCATTGCTCATATATAAATTAGATCAGTTAATGAGATATCGCTAGGTAGCAAAAAGCAACAGATGATGGTAAGGTTGTTGGGGAGGGGTGGGAAAAGAACCTCATTGGTGGTAAATGTAAATCAACCCAATTACTGTGGAAATCAGTCTGGAAATTCCTCACAAAAATAGAAATAGAACTACCGTATGAGCCAGCTAAAACGGTCCTGGGTGTGTGCTGGAGGGAATCAGTCAGCACAGCACAGAGATGCGTGCACCCTGCCTTACCGAAGCATCATTCAGAAGAGCCAAGCCAGGGATTCAGTCTGCCCATCGAGGGCTTAAAGGAACAATTAAAGAAGATGTGATCTATGCCACACAATGAAGAATTAGACACAGAGAAGAACGGATTATGTCACTGGCAGGGAAGTGGACAGAGTTGGAGATCACCATAGTAAGCAAAATGAGCCAGACACAGAAGACACATGTTGCTTTTGTGGTGTCCAGATTTTACAGAAGATGTGAAAGTTAAAGAGGAGGAGGTATCAGGGATGAGGAAGCAAACTCAGGGAAGGGGGAATGGGATGATGCCTGTCGTAAATATGGTGAAGTACGTTGTACGCATGTGTGGAGATGTCGCAGTGAAACTCATCATTTTGTACAATTAGGATACTCTAATGAAAATCAGAAAGACTGATTGCCATGTAGGCAGCCTAAAGTATGTGATCTACATTAATATATGTCATTTAATATGACTGTAGTGCCTAAAATATATGCATATTTGTGTATTCATGCAAAATTGTCAGGATTGTGTATCCGGTGTCAACTTTAATCTTCAGTGGAAAGATGTGTCTCTCAGACATCGGGCCCTTCTAGGCTGAATAACAACAGACCTTTTTTATTACGTAGCCAAAGACCCTCTTGGTGTGAAGAGCTGTGTCAACTGCACTGATTCAGGCAGGCCACTGTTTGATGTTGTCATACTGTCCTGCAGATGAACTTAGCCTGTGAGGAGAGGACACGCCCGTTCTGAGACTAAATGACCCACTGTCCTCCCTGTATCTTTTTGCCCTTTCAGCAAGGTTCCAAGTAGCTCACATCTAGCACATGTTTGACTCAGGCTTTATTTAACATCACATGAATTCCTTGGCTTCATGTAGCGTTTGGAAACTGGCCCTCCTCTGTTAACGGGAAAGCCTACAGCGCTTGGGCTGTGGTACCAAGCAGTGGTTCCTGGCTAAGATTCTGGGGGTTAATGGCAGCAAGAATGTCTTCTAGGTTCACGTACACCTGTATCCTAAGCATTGCCTTTTATGTCACAGAGAGGGGCCAGAATGTAAATAGTACCTTTAAAGGTAAAAACAGTGAGTTCAGACCCGAGTTATTTTCTATATGGTCAAGCTACATGATCTGTCTAAAGGGAAGGGGCCTGGAAGGGTTACTACAGATTGTTATCTTTAAAGATGTGGAGAGGTGTGAGGCAGAGATCTAGCCTGTTGCCATTTGATTTCCGCTCAGGCGCACTTCCTGTATTTTGTGACCTTTGTGCTGTATCTGCATGCATCTTAGGATGCATTCCTCTCATTTGTAATATCGATATGAAAAAAAAATGCCTTTTACGTACTCTGTGAAGAGGACCGATAGGATATTTAGGTGGAAGAAAAGGCAACAGTAATCACAGGAGAAAAAGAAAAATCAGTCTGCATCGGGGAAAGGGCTTGTGTGTGTTTACTAGTGAGTATTTCTGCGATGAGGGCGTGTGCCAGCTATACGGGCATTCAGCCTCCTGAGTTTTCATAACATTACGTTCGTTTTCTTTGTTCTCCACAAATATGTTTACCTATCAATGTGATAGATTCCAAAGCATTTTGTTGGAAACACAAGTGCGTCTTTAACCTGTGTCTGAGATGACTCTGCCCAGCCTCCCCACCCTACTGAGGTTTCTTTATTTTCCAGACTCTGCCACTGAAGAAGATTCCATGCAAAGCCAGCGCACCCTCAGGCTCCTTTTTTGCCCGAGACAACACAGCCAATTTCTTATCCTGGTGCCGAGATTTGGGGGTGGATGAGACATGTCTTTTTGAATCTGAAGGCCTGGGTATGTATCTCCTTCGGGACTTTAGCTGATGGAATACTATAACTACCTTTTCTCCTAGTGTGCCCACCCACAGTTTTTTTTGTGTGCTGTCATTTTTCAGATTATTTTAAAGAAGTGGGAGTAAATTGAAAGCTTGTAGTTGTGACTTTAGCAGGCTAAGGTAGGAAGAATGCACCTGCCCTCTTACTCTCGGTCACCTGGTTGATAAAATACAGGAGCAGAAGTGGCAGTGATTTTTGAAGCCCGAGCTGAGTGCTGTCAGTGCAAACTGACTGTAGGATTGGAGCCTGCAGGGCTGAATTTTACCACCAGGTTCCAATCCCTGCTCAGAGGGTGATTCCCACTCCACCAAGGGAGGAAAGACTCCAGTGTTGCCACCTCTGTGACAGGCGAAAACTTTGGCTGTCTTTGTTGAAACTGAAGTTTGCTAATTGATGTAGCTAACTGTTTTGAGGGTTAAAAGACAGGTATCCATGAGGGATATTGAAGTTAACTACAGAAGACAGACACCTCAGTGAAAATACCTTTCCAGAGTATTGTTTCCTGGAGTTTTGTCTTCTGATTGAATTTTGGCAATTCCATTTCCAGACCACACAGCGAGATTTTTAATTTCTTGGAAGGAAACATAAGATATATTGGACCAGTGAGAGTTTCCATGCTGCCTGACACTTTGAGATTAAATGTCCCAGCTTACTGCAGAAGTCCCTCTGCAATGTAATTCTACTGTGGAGAATAGTGGAACTAAATCACTCTTAGTGAAACGGACCAAAGTCAGGAATGGAGATATCTAATGGGAAAGAAAAGCTTTGGCTCGATTTGTCTAAGGCTCTAAAAATCAATTTGCGAAATCACATAATACCAAATATTAGCATTAAAGTAAGCCAGCTATCGTTCAGAGAATAAGCGCATACACTACCTTCCACACAGTTAAAAGAGCCTTTGTTCCTGAGCCCTGGATAATGGTATTTCTCTGCTCAACCCAGCCAACTCACAGTGACAGTTGAAACTTGACGTTTCATATGCTAAGGCCATTTATATCTGTTTCAAAATGAGGGGATGCAATGTGAAAAAGATGCCCATTGCACATCAGAGAATTTCCTCAGAAGAGAAGAGAGTAGTATCGGTTCAGTATAGAAGAGTGTTCTAAATTTAAAAGAAAAAGGATGAATCAGAATAACTACACACTAGCGTGGCACATCCAGAAGTGTGCTCCCCAAAGGTTCTTTGAACAAACTTTGGTTATTCTTGCTGACATATACGAACCTCTGTTGAAGGCACCACCCCTTCAGCCCAGTAGCAACTTTACAAATAGATTTCAGCATTTAGTTGTGTAGGAAGTTACGAAGTGGAGAATCATAGGAAGAAAAGGAAGAAGAATGGTTTGAAGACCATTCTTCAATCATGAAGAAGACATCCTATGTCTTACCTGGGACTTGGGACAGTTAACATCATGCTTTGAATTATGAAGTGTCCCTTCATTGGCAAAGAATTGTCACACAGGAGAAACTGCTTTAGCATCTGTGTTAATTTACGAGTTTGTTTATTGCATCGATTTTCATTAAAGATTTTTTTTTTTCACTTACTGGTGAAAAGCCAAATGGGTTACAAGAGCTCTACACATTGCTATGGCCTTGACTTGGTCTTCTCTGAGTCTGTGAGTCATTGTGTTACCTGGACTTTATGTAAAATCCAGGAGAGGTCAATGTGGTACCAGATTTCTCCTTGGAAATATCATCACATTCACATCTATGTGTCTTGATGCTCTGAAAAACTGAACGCAATTTAAGTCATCAATAACACATGTTATCCTGAAACTGTAGACTCTAAAGCAATCTATCCTGTGACCTTAGTGTGTAGCTATATAGCTGTGTCAGAAAAAATTAGATGGCCTACATCTTACTGTTTAGAAGACAGGGTGGTAATAAAAGAAGAAAATCCTTGATAATTTATATATAAAGAAATATTAAATATTCTGTTCCTTAAGCACTTGATTTTTGCTTATCTTAGCTTATAACTTCAAATTAAAAGTTATTTAAATGCCCGAACGGGTTCACTAAATCCAAGATTTCAAGCCTTTAAAAATTTAAAAATTATTTTTAAGATCAGTACCAAAGCAAGTCAGATGATCAGGCCTTCTGTTTTGCTGCTCAATTTAAAATGCATTGCAAATTTCCAGGACTCAGAGTGGGTATAGGGAGACGCAGTATAGGCCCTGGGGAGCCTGTAAGGGGTCAATATTACAGCATTGATTTAGGATTAGCTGGAGAAAGGAAACAGCTGGGCCCGTGGATATTAATGACAATAAAGAGGAAGGACAAAGAGAAATCTCATTTCCCAGAGGAGCCCTTCCTCCCTGGGTGTTTTTATTATTCCCTGTGTTGAGGAGGCAGGCCAGCCAAGCTGCCTGCTTTGGCCTTGGACTTCCCCACAACAATAGTGCTGTGTGCTCTGTTTGATGTCTTTCACACTTCACTTTCGAAAGGGAATTTAGGGCACGGTTTTTCTTTTTTCTTTTCTTTTTTCCTACCTCAAGATTTCGTTTCAGTGGTTGCACGGTGAAGAACATCCTTTGTGCCCCAGTGTTTTGAACAGAGAGCATAATGAAAAGATGCCCTGATGAAGGGGAGAATGTGTCCGAGTGACTGATAAACTAGATCAGGGCGCTGCCTGTGTGAAGAGGCTTCTGTTCACGCTGCCCAGAGGTCTGGGCCCGCAGAGAGAAAGCCTCCTTTTCTTGGTGACAGCCAGTAACTGCTCTGTGTGGCAGGGCAGCAGTGTTCCCTGGTCTTATTTGACAGAAGTTCTCGGACTGTTCCTAGCTGTCTCAGTCTGTTCTCTTCCCACAACAGCGAGTGTTAAAAATCTCCATGGGTGTGTGGCAGGGCAGTTAGGGTGAAATGGGGGGTATGGCAATTGCCAGTTGCAGGTACTGCTCAGGTTTGTTGCATTTCTGATTCATGAGAGACAACATCTTTTGCAGCACAGGGTGCGACCTGCAGGTCGTCCTCTTGTTTATTTTTAAACAGAGACTCATCTCAAGCTGTCTTTGAACTAGCTTTGAACTGGCTTTGTAGCCAAGGATGACCTTGAACTCTTGATCCTTCTGCCTCAGACTTCAAAATGCTGAGATTATATATATGAGCCACCACACTTGGCCTACTTTAGCTCTGAAAGATAATTTTCCTTTGTAAATATCAATTTTTGGGTAGTAAGATAGTTATCTGTACTCAAATATTATTTCAAAAATGAGCAAAAAGAAATGGATTGAAGGTCACGAAGAACCTCCTGATAAAAGACTAAGTTAACTAGTTAACTGAGATATTAAACCACTGGGCACATTGGGAAAAGTTTCCAACACTTCATCAGTGGTAATAAGTAAGAATTATCTGGAACAATGAAGGAAAAGCGAAGAAAAACCTACATGTAGAATTCCCACGTATGTATTTCTGAAGGAGGTTAGGATGGTAGCTTGTCCTTAGATAACATTCGCACACTTTAACAAGTTTCTAAATTCCTACTGACTTCTCTGAAGTGAACCAGAAAAGATGGAAACCGCAGTGTCCACTGATACATTTAAAAAAATAAAAATAAATATCCCTGGCATTAGATGTTAGTTGTGGTCTGTAGATCTCAAAATCACAATCATATTCTTGATACCACATAAGAAATGGGGCCAAAAGGCACAAGGTGAACATTAGGCATGGTTATTTCTGTATATAACAATGAAGGTCACCTCCAGATTATGACAGAAGAATGGAGGTTAATTGGGTTTTAAGTAATATGGTCTTATTAATAAACAGTTACAGCGTGTGGTTAGAAACGTGAAGAACTTAACGTATCTTAAGAAATTAGCACGATTTACACAGAGGATAACTACTGATGTTTCAGACATTAGCGTGCTATGAAAGCCTTTCATCTGAGGCTACACAGGGTTCAGATGACTGAGTACTGCCTGACACCCTGGCACAGAGGGCTGTGTTTCTGCACCCTCTGTGGAGCTCTAGCTCCGATTGTCTCCATGTGACACCCCGACCTGGCTGATTTGCCAAGACTGGTATTAGCCTTCACGGAATGTCTTCTCAGTGTTTATGATTGTGCTTCATATGAAAAAAGATAGCCAGGAATTTTTTTTTTTACTTTAAACATGTGGTTGTTCATCAGCCCAGTATCAAAATAGTCCCCCATTTATTATTTTAGTGATTTTTTTTTTTAAATCATGGAGTAAAATAATCACCGTTTAGAAAGCAGTAAGAATGAATATTTTTTTTTTTTTACTTCACAGAGATAAAGATTACTATGCTATATTTGTCAATAATTCTCCAGTCAGTAATCAATGAATTTTCAAATGTCAATTTCGATATTTTAACCACCTTTAAAACAACGCTGTGACTCATTTTACCATTTAAATTAAAGTCAGAAATATTTGATTTATTCCGAGTTCAAAATATTTTAAAATTGATGCCAAAAAATTGATGTTCTCATGTGATTTTTTTAAAAAGACTTTTAAGGTATAATCCATTCTCTTTAATGGCGATACTCTTATTTAGTAAGGAGTACATGCAACTCACAGTAGCAAACCGTCAACTTTTTTTTTCCCTCCGGGGACATGTTTGATTTTCTTTGTTTGTACACGATTTTGTTATCTGGGAAATGGAGGGGAAGGGTCAGGAACTCTGAAAGCACACAGTTTGCTGGTGTCAATATCACCTTGTTGTTGGCTGATTGTAGGACCTGGAGCGCAATGACTACATCTGTTTCTCAGAGAAAGAATCTGCCCATCAAGAAACGGGTTTGCTGTCTGCCATGTAGCATGCACTGTGTGACCCCTGTGACTGTCACTCTTTAATTCTGCCTCCCCGTGTTTGTGCCTGTGTGGTTTCTGTCCTTTCCATGCACCACCGTGACTAGCAGGGTGTTATTTTTCTTAACAAAGCCTGCAATCTCCATGTTCCAGAGCTTTTGACATTGCAGACCTATGGCCCCACTAAAGTGAAACGGACCCTGTGGAGTCCACGACTAACTGACCTCACCAGATGCTGCGTGGTCACTGGTTGCATCAGAAAAAAAAAAAAAAAATTTGGATGCCTGCTTCCCTTGTGTGACGTGCTCTATTCTTGTTCTTGTTTTTGTCTGCCTTGAAAACTGTAAGAATCTGCCTGTGGGTTAAAGCAAACCAATATAATAATATTTGTTTGTTTTATTACCAATATTCTTATTTGTCAGCTATTAGTATCAATGCAGGGTACCAGTTCAGTGGGACTGATTCAGCTCCAGGTTGTTATATTGGTTTTCCTTTTTCTCTAGGTTTATTTTGGTTTAGATTTCTCTTAGAAACTTCTTTTATTAAAAAAAAAAATACTGTCTTTATTTCTGCACGTTTTGTTTGTTTTTGTTCTTTTTCTCTCTTTCTTGAGAATGGTCTCAAGTGGTCCAGACCAACCTGTGGAAACTTAGTCTGTAGCTGAGGATGATTTGAATTACTAACGCTCCTGCCTCCACCTCTGGGTGCTGGGTTTGGAGATGTGTACCACCATCTTCCAAATCCGCTTTTACACTGAAACTCAATCATCTCTTTTCAGAACAGCTACCTGCACAGTGTCTAGGAAAATGCCCAGGGTGAGAATGGAGACTGTTGAGTTGCTTAGTGGGTGGCTGTTTTCAGGGGCCTGAGGGGGGGGGGGCAGCTCTGTAGCTTTTTTAGGGTAGGCTCTGCAGTGGCCCCGGTTTGATGCTCGTATTTCTGTGCTCAGCAAGGGCAGCTAACACAGCACATGTGTCTCTGCCAGTCTTCGTCACTACACAGAAGCCCGAGACAGGGAAAACCAAATCAGCGTCGCCCCAGGTTAGAACTGCTAAGTGGCCCCGCCAAGGTTTGAATGCAGCTGTATTCACCTCCAAATACCGTATCCCCTTGCAGAAACGAGTACTTTGAATACATCTGTAGAGATGTATATAGGGGTATTTTACGTAAAAGGAGAATAAATAAATGCAAATAAAACCAACTTAGATACACTCGCCCCGTTCCCCATTCCCAGTGCTATGTGCTGACGAATGGGAACCTGTGTTCCATTGCACTTCCTCATCCAGCTTCACTGCGTTCGTCCCATCCGTGGAATCCATCCGCGTTTCCCTCACGGGTGAGAGCACGTGTGGGCACTGTCTTCGCA
Organism: Cricetomys ansorgei; assembly: GCA_026225945.1. Taxonomy (NCBI): domain Eukaryota; kingdom Metazoa; phylum Chordata; class Mammalia; order Rodentia; family Nesomyidae; genus Cricetomys; species Cricetomys ansorgei. Next base: position 2,903,679 of record JAMJFZ010003970.1, read on the forward strand.
TCGTTCGTATGGATGCCTCAGTGCATTTTAAACCATTTATCCGAAAGAACCCCTCCACCACGGGGTGGCTTACTTCTCTGTTGGCTATGCTAAAACACCCTGGCAAAAGCAAACTAAGGGAGAACAGGCTTGTTTGGCTCAGAATTCCGGGTTACCGTGTATATGGCGGGAAGTCACAGGGGCAGGAGCTTGAAAGAACCTGGTCCCTTTACATCCGGAGTCACCAGCAGAGAGCCTTGAGTCAAGGCACACATGCCTATGCTCAGCTTGCCCTCTGCTGTGAAGCCCAGGATTCCTGCTCAGGGAATGGTCCTCCCCCCACCCCCCCAACATAGGTAAGATTTACCCTCATCTGTCAATCAACTCAATCAAGATAATCTCGCGGTCGTTCTCAGAGGTTAACCTTACTCTGAACAATTGTCCTCAGGTGCACCGGTAGGCCTGTCTCCCAGGGATCAGGATGACAATTAATGGTAGCCCTCACTCCCAGCCTCAGTGGCCTGTGAAAGTCTTTCTTCTTAGCTGCAGACCAGTTGTGTTTGTTTGTAGTTCTAGGCAGTGAACCTTTCAGGTTAGTTCTGTGCCTCAGAAATGGCTGCCCTTGACAGCTCTCAGATTGAAATTGGATTTCTCTGTGATCATCATCCAGAATAACAACACACAGGGTACAGTCTGTGGCTGACCCTCCACTTCTCCGGTTCTCAGCCTTTGAATGTATGGACACCAACAAGAGAGAAATGCCCACAAAAATCCTCCAAGACATCGTCCTCACCGTGACTATAGTACTTCTCCTAAGTACAGAGTGTTTCATAAACCCACTGCATGGTTACATATTTTGTTAGTAAATAAAGAAGTCATAGGAAAAGCTTATTGGTTTTGTAATGTTGACGAGCACACTGGTTTTCAGACGTGTCTCTCATCACCTGTAAAGTGCGAGGAAGGATAGATGGTGATCCGTACAGGTGGGATGTTTCTAAAACCTCCCACTGGATAGCTGTACTGTTGACCTCACTCAGGGACCCCATCTCTCTCTCAAGGAACTGACACTAACTGTTGACTCTTGAGCCATGAGATCCCTTTAGAAGGAAGAGGAAGTAGAAGACACAGCAGCCTTTTCCGTGGACACTCAGCAGCCTTGAGCAGAGAGCCTGCCTTTCCATCTCTCAGTGTCTTTCTTTCCTACCTCCCCCTCGGATTTATTAAGACTTATTCTCTACTGTGAAATGGTATTCATCCATAAATTTATGACATATGCCTAATTTTAAAACAATATGTCAGTAGCATTTTTTTCCAGTTTTTCTTCCTAAATAGAAAGCTAAAATGTTTCTCTCCAACTTGCCCAAAATATTGCACTTTAAACGAAGTGTGCATCCAACTTTCTGTGCCATTGTCCATCTGTTAAAGCTTAATGTAGGTAGCTAAACTACACATTCATAACCACACGCACTTTCTTCTTGAAGATTCTGTGACATTTACACTCAGGCTCTATTCCTGGAGTGAGTAACATTCCATCTAGGTTATAAACTAAAGTCCTTCACACTTTTGTCTTTGTTTTTTCTTTTGAGAGAGGGTCTGACTATTACGTAGCCTTGGCTGGCCTGTGATGAGCAGGTTGACCTGCAACTTACAGAGAGCTGCCTGCTTCTGCTTCCGGAGTGCAGGGATTGAAGGTGTGTACCACCACTCCTGTTCCCCTGTAGTTTGGGATGGAGTCTATGCTGCTTTTCCTAGAGATGCTCAATGTCAGAGTTTCTCCTTCCCACGTTTTGAGTAAAAGCCTCTGATGGTGCAGCCTTTTCATATAATAATCACCATCAAACTGAGTGCTGTTTTATTTGTTTTAAAGAGAATTTCCCCAGGGGAAAGACAGCAAGAGGAAATGCCCAGTTCTACCAGTAACTCAAAGTGAAGCACATTTTGTCACAGGACAGAGTTGGGAAACACTCCCTACTGTAAATCTCAGTAGAAGTTTATATTGAAAGGCGACTGACGGAATATGTTTGAAATGGGGACTGCAGGAAACTGAGGCGGGAGCTTCAGCTCACACAGAGCTTCGGACTGTTTCCTGACTGTGCTTTCAGACACAGACTTTCAGTACATTGGTTCCTAAAACACTCAGTATGCACCTAATACATCCAGATTAATTATTGAAAATAGGCTCAACTGAATTGTTTTATTCTCAGGAAAATCAACGTCAAGGTGTTTAGGTCTTAAACACGACTTGTGTATAGATGTAACTAGTACTTACATTTATAACTGGCACAGTCTTGGACTAGCCAAAGTATATGTATGTTATATCAGTCCATGATGTTAAAAATACCCATTGCCATAGGCTGCTCTAAATGAGCATTTCTAAACTAAAAGGTTTTTTTTTTTAAATAAAAATATTTTTTTACCACTGAATATAATAACGATTCACTACAGGGACACAATAAAATTATCATAGGAACAAACAAAAGCAGATTAATATTAACTGACTCAAATAAATGAAAATAATCTTCCTAGGCAAATCGCTAATAACAGCAACCATATGTAACAAGGAAGAAGAGAGCTGCCCTCAGTGAGGCCACTGTTTCCTGTGTGCTAAGTACTGTGCTCAGCGCAGTGTTGCTTTTCCTTAGAAAGGTGAGCATTTGTAGAATCACTCCCCCACATAACACAGATAATACCCATGAGCCTCCACACTCACACCTGGACCTTTGCAACGTCAGTCTGAAACCTCAGCCCCTCTTTCAGTCTGTTCCCTCCAGAGTAGAGCTCCCAGCAATCTGAAAGTCAAGGTTGACTCCGGAGTCTAATACACACACTTCTACTGCTAAAGGGCTCTAAATCCAATTTTATAGCCATGTGCTGGAAGTACTTTTTTGCTTATGAAATGAGCATTTACCTAAGCTGAATTCTTATCATTTCTCTTTTTGTTGTTGTTGTTTGGTTGTTTAGTTGGTTGGTTTGGTTTTTTGAGACAGGGTTTCTCCGTGTAGACCTGGCTGTCTCCATCTGTAAACCAGGAACTCATAGAGATCCACCTGACTCTGCCTCCCAAGGACTGGGATTAACGACGTGTGCCAAAGCAGCCCAGCTAATTTTTGTCATTTCTGAAAGTGCCAGGAAATTTAATCTTTCTAGCTTGTTGTCATCCTTGATGTTCTGACACGTAATTTGGCAGAAGAACCACTTGCAGTGGAAACTGCTGCACTGTGCAACTAAATACATCAGACAGGTCTGCTAGTCATCATTGCTGGGTTCTCTTTGTCTTTTTTTTTTGCCATTTTTGTCAGAGTGTAGTCAATATTTGGAAGGCCATTATGACAGAAGATAATTTTACTATTCCTATAGAAAGGATAATAATTCCTTGACAACTTGAGATTAAACCTCAGTCTCTCTGTGAAATTCTTCCTGAGAGGTGATGTTTTGATTTTTTTCTACTTTGTGTTAATTTTTAAGTTTGTACACAAAGTTATAGATTTTATTATGGCGTTCGCACGCATAAACATCCCTATCCCTTTTGTTTCCATTCATCTGCTTCTCCCATGGCCCTCCTGTCTCAGAGAGCCTTGTTTCTGTTAGAATCTCTGGACTAGTAAGATGATGATGGGAGCTCTTCAGTTTGTTGAACTGATTTCCTCGCATGCCCACGTGGAGTCTGCATCTGAGCTCGGCATGCAAAGCGCTGTACTTGGGCAAATGAGGAAGCTGAAAGATTCGTAAGGATGATGCATCCTTCGTATCAGGTTTCCCATATTATCCCCATTATCCCATTACCGGTCCTCTTCAAAACAAATTTTATTTCTGTGTAAATCTCCTGTTTCCACACCAGTACAAACAGAGTCATCAGGATGCTGGTACTCGTTTGGCAGAATCATGGCAGGTGTGTCAGATGTAGCTTTTCCACAGTCGGTCATTGCCTGCAAGTGATGCACTTGTCCTGGCCATTGGTATTTTGATATAGTTTCCATCCAGGAATGCATGACGTCATATCTGAAGCTCCTGGAGCCCTGGCCTCCTACTTGACACAGCTTTCACTGGAGATGAGGGAATCAGAAGCGCCCTAAAAGCCTTCCTTTCCTCAATTTCATGTGTCCCTTCTCATACTCAAAACTCCATTTTGTTACTGTCGGACCATGTTTGAAAAAGGTGGAATACGAGGAAATCAATGACTTAGATTGATTTCAGTCTTTTGCTTCTGTTTCTGTGATATTCATTATTGTTCTCTGTCTGACATTGCTATCTGTCTAACGTTACATTCTCTAGATCACTGCATTGAAATTGATTTAACACCTTAAGCCTCATGAGATAGCTATTACCCACGCCACATCAGCTGGCACATTCAAAACGAGAAATTGTAATTATTTATGTAAAGACTCTATAGTTAATTAGAAACTAATCAAGGCTTTCTTAGTTAGGTTCCGTGACAGTTCTCCATAGGTCAACTAAAACTAAACTTTGCTTATTGGGAATGGGAATATTTTTTGTTTCAGGTTTTCTATGATCAACTACGTTTTTAGTAAGCATTTATCTTGAGTTTTTTAAGTTTAAAAGTGGCATTTTATAACCAAATAATAATACTTAATTTGAATATCTCTTTAAGCCAAATGAAATGACAAATTTTTATAGACCAAATCCAAATATGTTTAACATTCATGTCCACTCCAAACAAATCCTGTTGTTATCTTTGAACTAAATATTCCTATTACATAATGAGTGGAGACAAGAAACTAGAATATTTAGGTTAAGTAAATAGAGCGATAGCAGAACTTGGATTGTTATGAAATTCTAGCTTAATAATTAGAACAAGATTGGTGTTTTTATTATCAATAAACATTATTTTATTAGAGTAATAACTTTCTGAAGACTTTTCTACATACAAAATTTCCCCACATTATTTATTTTATTTGATGCTGAATATAACATTGTTTGAATGTCCCAATTTAAGTTAGAAGGATAGAGCAAGCACCACGTGCTCCTTTCGTGGGCTCAGAAATGAAAGTATGTCTGATCTGCATTGCTGAACTGCCCCAGCCTTTTCACAGAGAAGCTTCATTATGTAATAGTGTCATTTAAATCAGAAATAGCGACTCAAAGGAGGCTTCTCATTGGCTTATTTGATGGAAAGTGCTGGCTAATGACTAACCTTGTTTATGCACACATGTCTTAAAAATCTGGTCAGTGAAATGTGTCTCTTTCTAAAATATCAATTATTGATTAGGAGAGAACAACCAGTTGTAGGTCACATTTAACAACAGCTTTTATTTGGAGGTGAACAAAGAATCGTAGTTTATATTATAAATTATAAATATAAATGTATTTTATTTTTATTTATTTATATATATAAATATAAATAATAGTTTATAAATTTCTAAATTTTATTCTTATTAATTCATTTCGATGCAAGAATCAGGAGTGTAGACAACATATTCAAAATGTTCATCCTTGCTACATAGTTTTGTGTTTGATATGCTTAATCAGCTTACTTAAATCATAGTTACAGCTACACGTGCATCAAATATAGACCTACCAGTTAATATTAACTAATTGAAAAATATTTTTATAGCGAGAGTTCATTAGGACAACGGGGTTTGGGACCCAGGAAGGGTAGAGTTTCAGGAAGTATTGTGCATCTTCAGTTGAGGGTTTGGTATGAGTCTTATAAATGGCAGAATGAACATCACTGACTGTGAGAGCCACAGGAGGGTCATTAGCAAGCCTGTCACCCATAGATATTTTACAGTCTTTTCTATTGTAAAGGTGTCTACGTCTGTCTTGTCTTCCAGTTCTGCACAAGCAGCCCCGAGAAGTTTGTCTCTGTTTGCTAGAGCTTGGTCGGATTGCAGCCAGGTAGGTAAGACCTCTGCTATCACGTCAAGGCACAGACACACCTCGGTCTCAGGCAACAAAATCATGCTGGCTTCTCATTGCCAAAATTCAAACTGGTTGCTACTTAAGAAACCATTCAGCAAATGGAATTGCTTGGATCATCTCGAGAGCCATAGTTAAAATTAAAAGTACGACTCTGGTACTCGCTACATTGCAATTATGTGATGAGGAGAGTTTTTGCCTAAGCCATCATTGCTACCCTTTAAATAAATGCATTTCCTTTCATGTCTTGATGGAGCGTGGAGGCGAATGCTCTATGCCCTTAAAGTTTATGTATTTAGTTTTGCATATTTTTATTTGTGTGTGTCCACCTGTCTGTGTGTGCATCATGTGCATTTAGGTGTCTGCACCTCCCTGGAACTAGATATACAGACAGTTACGATCTGCCCAATTTGGGTCCTCTGCAAAAGCAGGAGGTGCTTTTTAGCCGTGTAGCCATCTCTGCAGGTCCCGATGTGACATTTTATGGCTCAGTTTACTCAATGGGAAATCTGTTCTCTCTCATCTCCCCCCCCTTCATCCCTTGTTTTCTGTTTAACACATCTTTCTGGATTCTCTTATTAATTTTCATCCCACAGAGCTTTTACTTTCAAATGGAATGGGGCTAATTTTTATTTCACTTTCTATGTTTTTAACAAAGAAAGCCACAGGGTTTTATTTTTATAAGTTTTATTTATTTTATATTTAAAGTAAGTGTATGCATGTATGTCTGTGTGGAGGTCTGAATGTTTGTACAGATGCCTCCAGAGGCCAGAAGAAACTGTCATAGTCCCTGGAGTTGAAGTTGTATGCAGCTGTGTGCCGCCCGGTGTGGGTGCTGGGTACCAAATGTGGGTCCTCTGTCAAAGCAGTGCATGATCTTAACCACTGAGCCATTTCTCTAACCCCCTTTATTCTTATATAAAGGTGTATTTTGAACAGATTTTCCTGCAAGAGAGAACAAAAACAAGTAATTGTTGCAATCACAGCTAAATGAGTTGAGGACGGGTCCCCACTAGCCAAACCAGCTTCCTCTGGGTTTCATGCTTTCCTGTTCGCAACCTTGCAAACCACCAGACAAGGCTTTTGATGGTTCTATGAAATCCAGAGAAGGAGTAATGAGGGTAAAAAGATTTGAGGAGAACTTGAGACAAAATAAATGTTCAGCTAATTAGATGGTTTTCTGATCTAGGTTAAAACTAAAAGTACACCCCCAGTACTCTCAATACTGCAATCATATGGCCAGGACAGTCTGCTTAAGCTGTCATTAGTGGCATTTAATTAAGTGCATTTCTTTTCATATCTTGATGGAGCATGAAGGGGAATCCTCTAGGCCCTTAAAGTTCACGTATTCATTTTTGCTTTTGTTTATGTGTGTGTTCCTGCTTGTGTGTATGTGCACCGCGCACATGTAGGTGTTGAGATCAAATGAGCCAGTAAGATGGAGTGAGAGATAGTAGTAGATAAGCTTAGACAGAGAATTTATGTAGAAAATTAGGAGAAAGAAAACACCAGCTCTGTATGTTGTGAAACTGTAGCCCAGCAACAAACACTGCCAGTGAACATACGTCTTTCTTATTAATAATCAGAAGCAATCCCAAGTTCTTTAAACCACCTTAGTCAATAAAATTTCAGTGAACTATGTAACATAGAGGAATTTTAAAATTTTACTTCAATAAACACAGTGAAAGGGATTGGTTCAATATTTTTAGTTAAAATTAATATTACTGTGTGCCACCCAATGTGGAAGAAAAAAGAAAGAGAGAGAGAGAGAGATTTGAAGATTTCCCTAGCACCAAGCCACTTCCAGATAACTGTGTAAAGGCTTTGGGTGACACCCCTTGTCCTTGATCACTCAGGGATCCATTTCCCAGGCACGGTCTAAGCTTGCATCCCTTGGCCAGTTAGAATGCAGAGGGCCAAGCCTCTTCAGTTCTGTCACATCCTTGAGTTGGGTGGAAGGCAGAGCAGGACAAAGATACCACTGCTTCCAGAGACAAGCCAGCTCCACTAGCTTTGGGCCTTCTGCCCCAATCAGAAGACTGGGGTAGATTCAACATTCGTCATATAGAAGCTATAGACACCAAGACAAAACAATCAATTAGCAGCTACCTCGGAGATACTCAACTAGAAGGGACCTAGGAGGTCTAACAGTTCTATTAAGAAAATTCCATGCGGTATAATTATATGAATAAAATATGAGAAAGATGACAGATTCCACTTGTGCTTAAACCGTGCCGATGGATTCATTAGATGGTCACATTTTGAGAACTGAGAATAACCACAGGAAGGCTGCCTCAGCGCAGTGCCCGGGGCTGTTTACATCCCTCATCTGGCTGATACTCATTCTCCTGCTTTCAGTTTGATTTCATAACTATTTTTCATTAAGTTAATCCTTTAATTCAGAAAGAACATCTCTAGTTATTGCTACTGTGCCAAAGGTGAAGCTTGGCTACCAGCTTTGGATCTGACACCAATTACGTAATGCAGATCTTGGCTAATGAAGAAAAAAAATACCGATAGCTTTCTCAATTTCAATGTAAACTGTCATATGAAGAGTTTCCCCATCGCTACAATTAATTAATTACTTGGTCAGTCAATTAGTTTATTTTGCAACAGGGTCCCACTGTTGCCCAGACTAGCCTCATACTCTGTATAATGGCGAATGACCCTGGTGTTCCACCTCCAACTTCCCAGTGCTAGGATCTCAGGCGCGCACTCCCCAATGAGGAGCACCAGGTGCTGGGGACCCATCCCAGGGCTCTGGTGTGCCGAGCAAACACTCTGTGCTGAGCTACATCTGAAGCCCAGCATAGATATTTCAGGTGGTGATTAATATGTATTGATCTGTACACACCCATATTTTATGACCACGTGAATTAGGATAAAGTCTACATTTATTCTAGAAAGTACACCATGGAAGTCAATAATCTCATGGTGGAAGCTCATGACATAGGATAGCATGAAGGGGTCCCCTCCCCCACCATCTGGTCTTATCTCACATCTAAACTCTGGCTGGGGTTTTGATCTAGGTTTAGACACTTGAAGTCACTCCCTCCTCCTCTGCGTTCACTGCTGGAGTTCACACAGATTAATGAATTTGAACAGCTTCAGCTAGGAGAGGCTTTTGGAGCACACTCAGAAACCACAGTTATCTTCTCCTGTGATGGTGAATTTAACATTACCCAAGTTCCTGAAGTCTCTTGAGTTTTGCATTTTCCGAACAGATAAAGGAGGCCTTTTTTGAAAAGTGATTTACTTAATTTTTTTTTAATTTTATGTACATTCTTGTGATGGTGTCAGATCCTCTGGTACTGGAGTTACAAACAATTGTGAGCTGCCATATGGGTGCTGGGAATTGAACTCAGGTCCTCTGAAAGACTAGCCAGTGCTCTTAATCACCAAGCCCATCTTTCCAGACACAAGGGATGGCTTCTTATACTCCACTCTAAATGTTACCTCCAGATTTCACATGTGTGTTCCCTAGAGAACCAACATTACTTCAGAAACAATTCTGGGAGTGTTTCTGAACCTCTACCACATTCTTCTGCCTGGGAACACTCAGCAGAACTCCTTCAAGAACTGGGGCCTATCTGGACTCTCAGTTGGTGACAATACTTATTTTTGCTCTCATGGTAAAATTTCTTTGTTTTTTTTTAACTGAAAAGAATTGTAATTGTTGGAAGATAAAACCTCTCTGCCAGTATTTCAGAAAATATACATTCTTGAATGCAAAAAAAAAAAAAAATGACCTTGACCAAAGCAACTTAACAAGACCAAACTATTCCTTTGACCAATATTTTAGTATCACTTCCTGCAAAATGAAGAAATTAATAACTACAATTTCAACATCCTTTCAGACTGCGGGATCAAGATCGTCTGTATGATAAAATAAAAGCTTCTGAAACAGCAGCTTGGTGGCAAGGTTTGGTGTCAGCAGCACAGCAATCTTCTCATGACTCTGGTTTTTGGTGTTCCTTTGATCCAGAAGAAGTTTATGACCATTCAAAGGACATATTTTTCAGAACATTTTCTTTAATCTTCCACTTTAGTCATGCTCTCATGAAATGTTACTTAAAAGAAAAGTGATCATATGTTAAGATCACTAATTGATTCACTTGGAGGACCTGCAAAGACTGCTGGGAATTTATGTGTCTTTTCCCATGGCTGGGGCATTTTCCACATATAAATCTAAGTTTACATTGCCTTATAATAGGAAAAAACGGGGCAAAATTATCTGGCGAGAATCTATAAACCATCTGTTACATGGCTTAGAAAGAGGGAGTTTCATTAGTCTATAAAATTTGTCCCTCGACCCTACTACAATGGAACACAGATGTCTTTTGTTGGAAAGCACAGTCTACTAAAGAGTTTGAATAGGTTTTCTGTGTCAGGAATGAGTTTGGTGGTGCATTTATTTCAGTCAGCTTAATCCCAAGCACAGTATCCTGTGCCAGAAAAATGAGAGACCCCTTCCTACATACCGTAGCCAATCCTAAGACTCCCTAACTTGTTACTTTTTAATGAGATGAAAATAAGTGCCCAGCCTCTGAGTATTTAAACTTTGGTTCTCTGGGCTCTGCAGGAATCAGGACTTAGCTTTAGTGAATTTATCTTTCTTGATGACTCCAGTGGACCCTTATTGAGGTTGAGAAAAGGAACCCTCCTCCCCCTTCCAAAAGTCTAGCACCCTGTTCTTGGAAAGAAGGAGAAGTTTAATTTGTGAAAACCTCAGAGAAAGAATGGGTGTGTGAAGAGGTAATAGAAGCTATCACTGATGCTAAAGCAAGGTAGCCTTTTGAAGAACAGAAAAACGCATTTGATGGCCAAGTTGGCTTGCAGGCACAAGTCTCCAGCCTTGGTGGTGGGTCATGGTTTACACCTTCTGATCAACAGGAAGGCAAGTATGTTCAAGTATGCATTCTGGTACTGACCGACTCTGCCCTGAGGAGCTTGAAGAATTCAAAAGCCAGTGTAAGCAGAATTTGGAGGCTCAGTGCTGATGTTCTGTGTCCGTGGCACAGCTAATCCTCAGCTTTCCCAGATAAATAAGAGTCTCCAAGAAAACATTTTCCATGTGAGAGTCTGTTACCAGTTTTATTCAAAGCTTGCCTGTTTGTTTTGTACTGGACATGACTTGAATCAAGTCAGCTGCTACTCCAATAGCATATTTGCTATTGTTTTATTTTTTTTTAAGACCAAGTCTATGCATCTTGTTCTTGGGAGGCAACCTTCATCTACCTGTAGCTGAAAATAAAATATTTTTCAATCTTTCTGATTTGTATTTTCAAATATGATGTGTTCACTTACAGATGACTGTGATCACAGTGCCTCAGATTCCTCCAGACTCACAGCTAGGCTTATGTTATTCTCTTGAGAATATTCAACACAGGCAAGTTTTATACCTTGATGGAGCTAAGAATCTACAGAAGTCTAGAGCAGTTGATGGGGTTGCCTTCCAAAGTCTCTCTAGCCTATTAGTAGCAAAGCTGAGGTTGTTGTAAACCAGACATGGTATTTTCTACCATGATTGTGTCTGTAGTGCACTACGTGTCTCATGATGATGCATTAATTGGCTTATAAATACAGAAGATTAGAAATATGAAATGTGGTGACTAGGTCTTTATAGCAACTGTTTGCTTATTATGGAACAAAACCTACTTAATAGATTAGAGGCTGTTTTGGCATTGTCAGCTGTCTGCACCGAATTCTTAAGCTTTGCAGCTCTCAAAAGGCATCTGACACACAGAACCCTTCTCTACCATCCAAATGCTGAAAAAAAGAAAACGAAAAAGACCGGCATATGAGATACCAAGTGTTTCCTTTATGACTGAGAAGAGCCAAGTTAGCAGTGGTCCTTACTGAGTGTCTATGACTGTACTCTAGAGTCAGGCCATCAGTGTGGGGACTGTGGAGGGAAGATTTCTCCCTAGAGTTGTAAACTGAGTCAAGCCTGATCAGCTTACCCATGATCTTTCATCTCTGCGAGAAGAGTGGATATTGAGCTGAGAGGCCAGGAACTAAATCAACTGGGCCCCTTCTGTCTGAACAAAACAAAACAAAACAGGAGGAAAACTACCTCCTTGGAAATTTTCACTGCCTTTGTGTGCAATGATGTCTGTTAAAGTAGCAAACCACCCCAGGAGGACACATGCATTGGCTGCTGATTTGACACACTGCTCAACCAAAAAACAGTGATTCTCTGCTCATAGGCTACTTACATGGCATGTTATATCTATATCTATATATCTATATATCTATATATCTATATATATATATATATATATATATATATATAACCAAGTGTTTGGTTTCTCTTGTTCTGTCTAGAGACAGGGTCCCCCAGGTAATCTAGACTTAAGATCTTCTTGCTTCTGCCTCCTGCCTCCTGAGTGCTGGATCATACTTGGTTCGCAACAGCCTTTTAATCACCAAGTGACATTTTCTCTTCTTTATAATAAACATACTTAATCAAAAAGTATAGGCAAGCTGACACCAGCAAGTTCTTCTTTGGGATTCTGTTGTGTCTCAATCTTCTGCAGATGTTCATCTTTCCACTAATGAAAGTGTGTGTATAGATTATTTCCTAAATTCCTCAGAGCTCTAAAGTTCTAGAACTATTTTTGGCATTCCCCACTAAGGACTGCTGATATGGACCTATAAAACTCAGTAGATCCTTAAGTTTTAATTAAGGAAAACCTGAGCTAAACGGTGACAGACACTCTCTATCGCTTTCTCTCTTGCCCATCCCTCCTGCTTTCTCCTTCTCTAAGTCTCCTGAACATGTTTGGTTTACAAATCTTTAATTCATTGTTCTGAACTATTCTTATTTCCTTCCCCAGTAATAATGTTTGCGCTTATACTGTGTGATTTCCATGGGCAGAACATATAATATCGTGCAACTGCATGCATTGTTTTTAGTGTATAGGAAACGAACAAATCACAGTAAATCTTTTCTCTGTAGAATCAATTGCTTCTTTTTCTTTAATTTTATTTTCTGTGCATTGCTGTGAGGGTTTCAGATCCCCTGGAACTGGAGTTACAGACAGTTGTGAACTGCCCATGTGGGTGCTGGGAATTGAACCCAGGACCTCTGGAAGGGAGGCTAATGCTCTTAACCACTGAGCTCTCTCTCCAGCTCCCCGCCTCTCTCTACACACACACACACACACACACACACACACACACACACACACACACACACACACTTTACGGTTCTGCTGTTTTAGTTTTGACATCAACTCTCTGATTCTAACCTCTTTCGCTAACAGGCTTATAGTCTAAATAAGGCTTTAATTATAGCACTTAGAGTGTCAATTCTGTTAAATACAAAGAGTTCAAGACGAAATTCCCCATGGGTGTTCATGTTTCTGAGACAGTGATACGTTAAGCTGAGTATTTTTTATATCATGTACATTCTGCACGTGCATTTAACACATACACAGCAGTTAGATGTGTTTTCATGCAGTTCCAAGGTGCTAATTCACAGAGTTCTGCCTCAGTGTCAGAGGGTGCGTGCGTGCCATTTAAAAAAGGCAAGATAGCTTGTGGCATTCATAATCCAAGATCCTTACAAGCTGTTACACTGTTCTAATATGTGTATGCATAACAGTCTCCTGTTCTTGACAGGTATGGTGTGGAGCCTCCTGGTCTGATAAAACTGGAAAAAGAAATTGAGCAAGAAGAGACACTTTCCGCCCCGTCTCCTTCGCCTTCGCCTTCATCAAAGTCTTCGGGAAAGAAGGGCACTGGGAATCTCCTGGACGATGCAGTGAGTGAAGTTTGCAAGTCTTAACAGCAGGGTTTTTTTTTTTTTTCCAACTACAAAACCTTCTGGGCCTTCTCAGATCATTCTGACCTTACTGCATTTCAGCTCCTTTGAATTCATTTTAACGCTGATAAGAAAATTTGTGCTCCAACATCTCATTCTGAAACTCAAAACTGAACCAGTGATTTAACATAAAGTACCACTTAATTTCCACTGAATGGTATCTGAAACCCTAGGAAATGAGTCAAATCCTTGAAAATGGTTTTCGAAAACACTTAAGCCTCATTGTTATTAGTTCCCAGTTCCTCCTTTTGTGGATATAAAACCCGAGGCACAGAATCTTGAGGATTGTTGAGGAAGGGTACAAATTGTCTGTCAGAAAAGATGGCTGTACTTTATTGATTGCCCGGTATTGGCTATTTTTTTCTTGAGAGCTCTTATATCTGAAAGGGAAGGTTGCTTGCAGGGGGAGTCGAAGTCGGGAGTTTCGTGATGCTAAGAGGAGAGGATCTTAAGTTCCAGCAGGTGTTTATCTAACTCTGGAGTCTCTCTATTTCTCTAGGGACAGGCTTTGGTGATTAGGACATTCTTCAGTGACATCTTCATTATAAGGATAAGCAGTTTGGGGGTATATAAAACAATCCTTGCTTATGGTAGTTGGGTGTTGGACCATTTATCCCCATGTGCTCTCATGCTTTTAAATGCATGAAGATATTAATGAACTTGAGAATCCATGAGTTGTCTTGATATTGCTTATGTAAAGTTTGCATTTATGGGTGATAATTGCCTGCAGGCTTATAGGGCATGGCAGTGCTGGAGGGGTAAGACTGAAGTATGTCTTCCCAGAGCGAGCAAAGTCCTTGGAAGACTGGCAGCAGCCTTGATGCCTGCCGTTGATAGGATGCAGGTTCCCAGGACTGCAGGCCTTGATCTCTAGGATCTGAGCTGAGGGAGAATAGGAGAGTGGCTGATGGGCACTCTCAGATGCAGGAGAATGCATACACCCACCTTTTGCTCTTTCCCACACAGTACATTTTAAAAGGAGACACTTAACAACTGCCTGAGCAGCTCTGAGTCCCCACGAAAGGGAACACACACGTAAGCTCGGCCCACCAAGGTATCTCATGCAATACATTTTCATCTGATTTCTTTTCGATAGCTATTCACTCCACTCAGGATGTACAAGCAGCCAGGGAGCTTCATACCACAGGAAAGGTGTTTGGAATCCTTTTAGGATCATTCCCATGCCTTGCATCTCATAAAACTTCATTTTCAAACTTTGCACAGTAATTGGATGATATTATATAATAACAAAGCCCTTGCTGTTCATCTGTCGAGAGTTATTTTTCCATGGTGTTTTATGCTTTTTCTTAAGCGTGAGTTCAGTCTTCTTTGTACAACTGTGTCTGTCTGGGCTGCCACGCCCGTTCTTACTCCTTCCCCTCTCAGCTGTGACATCTACTTACAGTCTTTACTGTACTATATTCCGCCTCTTCTATGGTGCCAGGTCCCGAGAGGGTCTGGCCAGTGTGATATTTATTTCCTAACCACTCAGTCAGGGGAAACTATAGCTCTCACTATGAGGTTCAGGACTATTATTAGCAGAGCAGTGTTTAGCACTAGATTCTCGAAATTTCTCTATGCAAGTATCCATGCTCTGACAGAATTATGCAAATTGGGTTCAGTTATAATTACTATAGGGTCCTGTAGGATCCCCCTGCACCAGTGACACCTCCCAGATGTCTGTTTCCTGACACGGTGTGTTTTCCAGTCCTTCAAGCCGCCTCTTTGACGAGGAGGTATCAGTTGTTTGTTAATCCCTCAACCTACTTCTTGATATTTTTCTTTTAAATGAACATTCAAGTAGATTTCAGTCTTTTAAATATTTAGTTTGTGTTTCCTTTCATAAAAAGATTGTGTGCCTGTGGGGGTGCTTGTACGTACACACATGTGTTCTGCACGCAAAGGCTAGAGTCCTACATTGGTATTCCTCTTTTTAGCTCTTTACCTTATTTTTTTTTTTAAATTCAGGGCTTCCCACTAAACTTTGAATTCACTGTTTTAGGTCAACTGTCTGGCCAGAGAGCTGCAGGGATCCTCCCTTCTCCATTTCCCCCCAGTGCTAGGGTTACAGACACATGCTGGTATTTTTTGACATGGCTGTTGATCCAAATTCAGGTTTTCATATCTTCATGGCAAGCATTTTACCCCCTGAGATATTTCCTCAGCTCACACATAAAGATGTTTCTTGGCATTTCTCACCCTAGATAAATGTGACAGCATACCCCCTGCTGTCTAATGTTTAAGTTCGCAATGACGCAGTTGTCAGCGAGACCTAAATATCCGTTCCTCTCAAGGTGCAGTCTGATTTTCACAGTCAAGTATGGTGCTTTACCAGTCCGCATCTACCCAGCTCTCTTTTACAAATGCTCAGTGTGAACAGTCTCCTCTTTGCCCTCAGTATTTGCTCCTGTGTTCTGAAACATGTGCTGTTTGCGCTGTGCTGCCCTCTTACAGACGGAGGAGGTGCTGCCCTTTGAGGCCATTTATCAGAACCAGGGAGAAGCAGCGGGAATGCGCCCATTTCTTCACTAGCTTGTCTCATGGCTAGCCATTCTTCATCTTTGGGAGATAGGGAGACAATTGAAGTGAAACCCAAGGTGTAGAATAATTCCAGTATTCTAGCTCAGAACAAAAGATCAGTGGCGTAGAGACCTAAGACAGCAGGACCCTCAAACTGCGGCTCTGAGGTCTATTCTTCCAGCTCAAAGCTCTGTGGACACTTCAGAGGAACTGTGAGACTATAACGATCTGTGTAATGGAGGGATGTGCATTAGTGGACACATTTAGGTCACAACATGGACTCATCTGCCTCTTACCAGTGAGAACTCTTGTGTACTATAAATCTTAGCATTTCTCAATGAATGCTTAAGAAACACAACCACTGCATTGCCCTGCTGGGGAAAGATTAGGTTAGTGTGAGAAATGCAAAGTATCGTGTCTCTGCCTGGCATTCAGAAAGCTCGCCAGTGTCACACACAGACCCTGCTGAGCTCCCTCAGAAGATCTAGTTGATCTGGAATCTCTCAAATAGACTTGGACATAGACCCTTCTTACAGTTTCCTCCGGCCTTCAATCTGGTAAACTACACTGGATTTATTTTTGTATCGTGTTTAAGTGACGGTTTTTCACCGAAGTATTTTATTTCAGGGACAGTGGGACAGAAAGAAAAGTAATGGGAGCCTCTTTAATGGTTTAAATCAGACCCCAGATATCTAAAGTAGAAAGAAAATGGTGGCCATTACAACCACACTTTACCACACACCAGGCACATGTAGCCGTTTGGAACTGAAATTGATGGAACCCAATAAATGTACTGGAAAAAAAAAAAAAAGGATTTAAAAAAAAGTTTCCCCTAAGTGTGTAATTAGCACTGGGCTATTTTGTATAAAGTTATTGTATGATACCCCCAAAAAGGAAAGAGAGATGGGAGTACAGAAGAGTAAAGGAAGGAAGCAAAGGAAACAGACACAGAGAAAATGAGAAAGCAAAGGGAGCCCGTGCCAAGGGGATCGTGTTCCAACGCACAGACTTCAGAAAGAGCCAGGACTGAAGGCACCTTTGTTTGCTCACATTTTCTTGTCTGACTCTTAGGGGAGCCGCGGGGAAATAGGTGACCTTTTACGTGGACAAAACAGTCCCCCTTCCTTAATCAAGATCTCACGGAGGAAACACAGTGGTGTCCATTCGGATCGCTTTATTCCGTATGTCCTGATGGAGCGATTCAGCCCCGATAGGCGGGGAGGTCAGCCCAAGCGCGGTCCCTTGTGTTGAGCTCCTTCTCACAGAGAGTTGAATGCAGGCCTAAGAAATGGCTCTTACCATCTCCCTTCCCTCCGTCAACTTCCTCAGTCTGGGCATGGGAGATAGTATAATTCTGAATAACCAGGCCCCTCTTGAAATCTCATTTCAGCCCCTGAAACGGCTGGATTCCTAGCCAAGAACGGAGCACCTGGCAGGCAGGATTACCTCATGGTAATATAAGAAGCAAGGCCATCAATATTCACCGTTAGCAGTGTGTTTCCACTGCCCCTAGTCTGGTCTTTACACTTCAATTTTTGTCTCTGCCTGTGTCACAAAAAAAATAAATAAAAAATAAAAAGCCCTTGATTTAGCAAAACAAACAAACAAAAACAAGTCTATTTTTTTTTTGTAGCGAGGAGGTCATGAAGAAAAGGCAGGCCACTTGAGAAAATGTTTCCCCTGCTTATCTGACACGAACAGGATCTGGTTTTTTGTTTTTTTGTTTTTCTTTTTTCTTTTCCCGAGGATCCTGCAAGAAGGAGATGCTTCCCACGCAGACCAGGATTGTCCCTGTACACAGAAAGCATTGTCCTTTCTCAGTAGAGAACTCGCTCAGTAAGTCGTGATGCCTCGGGCTGCGAACTTTGTTGCTCTCTGGTCTCCTAGGTGACAAAGACCTCACCCTGCCCCCCAGCTCCTCTACGTCACCCTCATTCTTCTCCTCAAAACCCTTAGGGTAGTGGTAGGGATGCCATATGCATATGTGATGTTTTACAAACACCTGCAGGAAGCGATTCAGACAGAAAGACACTGAAAACAGTGCAGAGACCCATTCCAGACCCCGCAGCCTCATGGCTGGTTCAGAACTGTGAGTCTGTCTTGTAATCTGTTTTACTGTCTACCATCATGTACGCCTCTCGCTCTCACATCACCATAACAAGATGGCACAAACTCGGATTTCAGGTCCATGCGTGATTACTAACTGAGTGATAGATGTTCCCTCACTCTCCAGTGAAAGCCGTCTCTCAGGCTGTCTGGATTCAGGCCGCCTATACTCTGGTGATTTCCCTGTGTGTCCTGTGAAGATAAATGTCATTGTTAACATGATTACGTATGTGCCCAGCGTCCACCTGTTGACCTCTTTTCTGTTCTATCACAGTGTCGTGCTTTACGTCTAGGGTTTAAGATGAGAGAAAATATCATGTTAGCCTTTAAGGGCCTAAGCCCAACCAGGAGATGCCTACCTTTGGCCAGTGTTGAGTCACTGGGCTAACATCACAGCAGTAACTCAGAATCCTAGGCTTGTGATGTTGGAAGAACTTAGGGCGGGAGAAGGGACTGATGGGCATGCGTCCTGTGACGTTATTTCTTTCCCTTTCAAAACAGTGTTATTTTTGTTTGCTTCCTGGAGGCACACTTTGGTTGTTATTAAGATAATATTTTCTTGGATTCCCACCCTTCTTGGTTTTCACTCTGCCATCTTTTGCTTCCATGCTTCCGGAACCCTCTATACCCTAGCAAAAATCATTGTGTAATTCTTTCACAACACAAATTGAAGTAGTTCATAAATTAACTTCTCTATGGTTTTTGCCGGATAGAGGAGTGATTGCATTTCAGTCATTGCATCATTAAAAAAGGACGTTTGAGGGCTTGAGTGGAGGCTCAGGGTTGAGATTGCTTACTGTTCCAGCGTGAAGACCCGAGCATGGATGCCCAACCATCTCATAAAAACCAGACCTGATCACACCTGTGCCCGTAACCTCAGTGCTACGGGGGATGGAGACAAGAGGGTCGGATCTCTGGGGCTTGTTGGTCAGTAGCATAGCTCCAGGTTCGGCAAGAGACACAGTCTCAAGGAAATGAGAGATAGAAGAAAGAGATCACCTAGTGTCCTCCTACACACACACACACACACACACACACACACACACACACACACACGCGCGTGCGTTTATGTGTAACCTGTGTGTGTGTGTGTATATATATATACCTATACATATGTATACATATATACATGTATATATACATATGTATACATATACACATATATACATATATAATTATATATATACACACATCATACAGCAACATGCATAAAAGCGCAGAGTAAATGAATAAGTAAAGAAATAACAATGGATTTCTTGATGGTCAGCTCCCAAGTGCCATGACTTTCATATCTGTTGAATTAATTTTTGCAAAATGGTAGCTGTGAACAACTGATCAATTAATTTGAGGAAACTATGGATGAATTATTCGATGTTGAACATATGAGACATCTGGGTTGCTGTGGATTGTCAGAAAAGCCTTCTCATTAAAAACATTCAGAAGTTTCAAGGATTATGAAAAGTAATGATGAATTTTGTAGAGATATTCTTAAGATTTACAGTATTCAGCCCTGTTCAGGAGGACCGTGAAAGAACGTGAACCAGAATCGTGTTAATTCATTTTAAGTATCAGCTAACACTGTATACGATACCCAAGATGGAGCAGAATGCAGATGAGTCTGAGTGATCTGTTGGTGAAATTTCAGGGGAACTTCTTGGAGTTTGAAACAAGACCAAAGAAGGGTTTCCTTAAAAGATAATTTCTTCTGCGTTTATTTCACCATTAAATAGCTTAGCATAGTGAGATTGTACTGCGGAAACATTCAGTGTCGTACGCGTTTGCCCTAGCTTTCAGTATGTTTAGCCTATGCACACTTTTTCTTATCTTTCAATGCCTTTGATGTGTGGACACCACACACATGGTCTTTCTGGCTCTGCAGCTCATGTCTACTGCCATGTCAGCTGACCTCACCTGTTATCCGCTCTCCTCATCAGCTTCATCACCAGCCGTATGCTCAGAGACTCAGATGATGCTCCCGGTCCCTGGCCTTCACACATCAGCCAGGGTCCCTGTGCTCATATCATTTCTGATGTAGAACAAGTCTCCGTGATTGACGGTTCAGCCATGTTTGAGCTCTTGGAGAGTAATCACATGTGACTTTATCAGGGACAATGAATGTGCTCGCTACTCTATTTCAGGTAAAAAGAATCTCTGAAGATCCTCCCTGCAAGTGCCCAACCAAGTTCTGTGTGGAGCGGCTCTCTCAAGGCCGATACCGAGTGGGAGAGAAGATCCTCTTCATCAGGGTAAAGTCCTGTTTCTCCTTCTCAGCTTCTCCTTTCCACACAAGCATTTTCTGAATCTGAGTCAGAGGAAATGTCAAGTGGTCAGGACCGTCCTCTGGTGTCACTGAGGTTGCAGGGTGTGGGTATGTGCAGAGCAGACTTAATAGTGTGCTACTGAAGGCTTGGTGAAGAGAGCACATCTTTACAGATACAGGGCTATCAGCTCCCGCGGGAAAAGGTAGCTCTTTATGTTTCCTGTATCCATTTCATTACTGTAAAATGGAATGAAAGCTCTCTCTTCCAGGACTTTCCATATATCACACTGCGGACATAAATCATCACCCTATTGGTTCTGGGCAGCTTTTCAGATTAGTTCAGCGTGGTTTTTCCACAAGTCTGGATTAGGGACCAATGTGATGAGTTTGACAACTCTGTTTAGGGAACTGGAGATAGAGCAAGTTGGGAAGAGCCTTGCATCGTGGGGTCCGCGGTTGGATCCCCAAAAGCAAAACCCCACAAAATCACTACAGTATCCTGGCTTAACAGTGACTGGCATTTTCCACTCTGAGTTAAGAAAGAGAAAATGAGCCCAACTTAAATCATATCTGTTCTCAGATACTGACAGGGACTCTGTAAGGATGAATTTAAGGTCCTTCTCTCAAAATCTGCTCTCAAAACAAGTTTTTGATATTTGCTAAGACCAAAAATTCTGTTTTATAAAAAATGAGAATATAACTATGTATGTACCCTACGTATATACCCCTAGACATCTTTGGTTCAAAAAGTGCTCTTTCCTGTGTCCTTCTGGTCTCTTCCTAAGGAAAGGATGCTCTGCTCCCATATCTTTTGAACATGTTATAAGAATCTTGTGGCTTGTGTTGTAGATCATCTTAATATATGCATTGAGTGAGACCAAGGAACACTTCAGTTATCTGAAATGACCCATGGGAAACTTTTCAGTGTGATTTTTGTTTTCATTTCAACCTATAACTGAAACGTATTAATGTAGCAGGCTGAGATAAGGATCTGAGACGTGGATGAGGAAATGTTTATCTTCATTTGATCTTAAGTTCTGTCAGTCATTTCATTTTTTACCTAATTTCAGGTTAAGGTTTACTTGATATAAACAAATCCAGGTAACAATAGCTTTTCTGCTTGGGAATGACAGACATGGGATATAAAAACAGACTGGCATTAGAGGTTTCCGCATTAGCCTGGGTCCAGGGCCTCACCAGGAGAGGCAGGAGGCCAGGTTGCCACTGCTGCCTTGTTCTTTGTTGCAAGGGAAAAAGTGCACGTTTAAAACTTAGCTGCCCTATTTCACTTCACCATATCACATCACCATGGTTTAGAGTCTCTGTGGACATATTAACGTTTTACCAGCCCAATCGCTCAGTTGAGAATCAGCCTCTATTAGAATATGTGACCCCAGAGCCACTAGTCAAAACAAAGGGCCTTATTAAACAGCCTGTGCTTTTTGTGATAGAGATGTTAATAACTAAGACACCATTTCCTCAGATGTCACCTAGAGTCTACAGGCAAAAGAATCCAACGTACATACGTAATGTGTCTGATCTTCATGTCTGTACAGTTGTCAAAGACTTTGATATCCGTGTTTATAAACAACAAGATTTTATAGCAATTATCAGGTGAGCCAGTCTTCGATGGTCCATTTTCGTTTTCAGGAAGCATTTCCTTACTGACAATTTTATTCTTCTATTTATAGAAGAATTAGGGTGAATTGTGAGCAAAATCACCAAGTTCCTGAGTGGTGATGGTCTTTTCACTTAGTATTGCACACTCGGGCAAGCCTGTGGAATTGTGGGTCGCAGCGGAATCTCTCACTGCAGCAAGTGTAATATCAGGCAGTTAGGACATGCTTACAGTGGGCTTTAGCCGTAGGCTTCAGCCATAAACCTTGCACTTTCACATAGTTTTACTCTTTTATAACACGTTTCATGTGAACATTGATTTTTATTTTTAAAGTACATTTTCAATGAAGTTTTTGTATCACAGCTCAAGCTGGAAACAAATGCATTCATTTACAAAGCGAAACGCCTTGAACACACGTTCGCAGGTATTTTCGCTAATATTTTTTATTCATGAGAACTTCATGTCCATATTATATTTTCATCGCATCGGTCCTGCTCTCCTTCTGACTCCCCTCCACGCCCCACCTCCGAATGTCATGTCTTTTGTTTTAACAACCAATTGAGTGAGATTTGTGTTGCCTGTATATACACGAGTGTGGGACCTTCCCGTGGAGCACGGTCAACCTCCCAACAGCTGCTTACCTGAAAATAACTGACTCTCCCTCCCCGAGTATCCACCAGCTACTACGAGCTCCTCGGCTCCCCTTCCTCACCCATGCTGGATTATTGACTGGCTCATTCTCGTACACGTAGTCACAGCCTTTGTGAGTTCACAAGTACATCGGCCACGAAGCGTCCAATCTTTCTACCCCCTCTTCCCTGATGCTCCCTGAGCTGTGGTCTAGAGACCCGCTATGGTTAAACACCTCACAGACACCAATTCCCTGCGCTTTGACCAGCAGTCTCTGCAGCGGCTCTCATCCACTGCACAGAGAAGCTTTCGGGGATACAGGATTTTATCGGGAGGCTGTGTCCACCCCTGCGGAACGATCGGAAACTAAGACAACTTTTCCTTGTCCTTAGAGACTGAGGCACCTCATTACACCCTTATTGTAAATTTCTGTTTTTCTCTCTGTGTTGGAGGAGTAGATTGAGAATAACTTGCTGATGCTCTTGTGCCCTGACTGACGCTTTGGATTTGTGTCTGTCTGGGCCCCCGCGGTGGATTGTCATTGTGCTCGGACTGTGCGAGGAAATGGCAGGCGTTGCTCAGAAACTTCAGTGGTGTTGATTTTATGGCTGTAGTAAGTAATATTTTAACAGTGTATTTCTGAACCGTTGGATTAAATGGCAAGCATCAATAGTAGAATCCTCATACACGGGAGGAGGGTAGCCACTCCCAATGGCTTAGTTGCATTTTTTTCGAATGAATATATTTTACATTTTAAATTTCATCACCCCTCTTGAAGCTGTCTAATACGGCTACGTCTTCTTTGATGCATATGTGATTATTATTATATAAGATAGAGATATTATATATATATATATGATAGATTATATTATATAAGACAGAGAAATATATGCTCTATTAGGCTTTATCCTCAGTTATCCATCCATCCTGAGAGTAGCCTTGCTTTCCCAAGGACTCAATGAGTCTGCCAAATTCAAAGAACAACGTAGAGTCACCTAGGGTAACTTGAAACATTGGACTTCAGTCTTAAAGATAACACAGTGATCAAAAACACAGGCTCAGAAAGAATTAGCCCTCAGAAAGTCCTCCACACAGGATTAATAAGTTTATATCTGGTTCAGTAGCCCTTCACTGATACCATTTTGTGACTAGATATGTACATGGGGATATTTTCTCTTTGAACATTAAAAGAAAAATAATGATTTCAAACTAAATAAAAATAAGTAAGAATGCATGTGATATTCAGATAAAGAGCCAGGAAAATATTTTATGCGGTCTTTGCTAAATATATGCATTATTTGTGAGTTTCTAAAAGACAGCATACAACTAAGATGTATTTAAATAGACACCATTAGATGCTTACGTAGACATCTTTGTTCATCTGTGCGTGTGTCTAAAGGGACTGAATTAGTCTTAGCCAAATATAATGAAATTTTAGTACAGGGAACAAACCCTCAGTGGTTTTTTGACTCTGGTTTTAATATACATCTTAGTAATCATCTCCCAAATGAAAGAAAAAAATTGCTTCTACCTGATGAACAACAATTTCTCAAAGCTAGATTTTTTTCCATGTGTCTTTCATGAACAAAATTATGGGGTTGTCTTGGGGAGTTGGAGTAGGGGGGTGGTTTACTGAGAAAAGCTCTTACCACACAAACATCCAAGCATGGGGACCTGGTTTCATCAGATCCTCAGGACCCAGGTAAAGCTGCACTCGGCAGCATCTGTCTGCCAGATCAGCAGGTGGAGACAGGAGAATCCCTAGGAGCTCACAGGCCAGGCAGCCTGCTTAGACAGTAGGAACACAAAAGAGAATCTGTGTTTAAGAAGGTAAAGGGCAAGGACAGACATCTGGGGTTGTTCTGTGACCTCTTATGTGCATTGTGGCATGTGTGCACTTGTGGTCACACTCTAGAACATATGTGCTCATGAACACAAACACACACACAAGGTATTTTTTAAAAAAAAACAAGTTTTTGGTGGCTTTTCTGTTTGTTTGTTTGCTTGCTCCCCACCCCCACCCCCAATCAAAAGCAGCTTGCCATCTATTCTGAAGGTTGAGCCTTACTGTCATCCAAGGTAAATCTCATATTTATTTCAGGATTTGGATGGTCATGACAAAAATCTCTTTAGCAATGTCTGCAGTAACAGAGACGTTAATGTTTCCAGTCAGCCAGATAACGCTTCACTGAAATATGAACCGGTCCGGCTGCTGCCTGGATTCCTGCATGCTCCTTTCTCCTTTCCATCACCTGCTGTCTGATGGGGCCTCCCGTATTGAAAATTCATCTTCGACACAAATCTGTGTGAGCTTGTGGGAAGGGACTTCAGAATCCCCAGTCAGTCGGATGACTAGTGTGCAGTCTTACTGTGACTTGTAACGTGTCCCCAGGTGAGCCACAGCAACGTCTGGGAACCTTATAGAATGCAGGTTTTTGCACCTTCCCAGAGTAAAACAGAGACTCTTAAGGTTAGGGTCAAACAAACTGTGTTTGCACACATCTACAAGTGAGAAACATGTGTCATAGAGCTTGGAAACCATGAATCTTTGCAGAGAAAGAACTCCGCATATGAAGGGAGTCATTGAACTACCTGCCACACAGTCAGAAAGAGGCACACATCTGATCACAAAAAAGCATTAACCTCGAGATACAGAAAACTATCACTTTATTCTACTTAAGCATTTATTTTCGTGTTACGTGTATGGGTGTTTTGCTTTCATCTTAGTCTGCGCACCACGTGTGTACAGTACCATACAGTCCAGAAGAAGGAATCAGATTCCCTGAAATTCAAGTTACTGATGTAAGCCACGATGTAGGTACTAGGAAATGAACCCGGGTTTTCCAGAAGAGCAGCCAGTGCTCTTAATTGTTGAGCCATCTCTCCAGCCTCCAGAAAATGACAGCTTTTAAGACATTTAAATATGGGGGGGAGTGATGGTTAGCTTATATAGTTAAGTAAAAGATAAGCTTTTCAGTTGTGTAAAATAGTTTAGTCATGTGGAAATAGTGTGTGACTAAAAGGGTAATAATTGAAAGAAGATTTAAGTTGCTGATAACATAGAATTTATGAACAAGAAAATTTTTCCTTCTTTATTTTTTTTCTGATGCAGATGATTAAAATATGACCTAAGAGAAGTCAAAAAACTGGTGCAATTATAAGTTTGAAAATAATTCAAGGTCCTTTGAAGGTTATCATTTTAATGGGTCTTTTTCTGAGCTTCCCTCTTCTAGATGATGAGGGCCCTGGACTCTACAGCAGTTCTGTTGCTGTTATCTATGGCCAGAGAGGATTCTGCAGTTCGTTTCAAACTTATTCCGTATTTTTCTCTGGTATGGCTGGTCCCTTTTTCGTTGCTGATGCCTGGTAGAAAACAACCTCTTGGAAGGATTCATTATGGCTCAGAGTCTAAGAGTATGTGGCCAATTGTGGTAGGGTGGTCCGGGACGGGACCTCTGACTGAGGTGATGGCATTGCCCACATTCAAGCTGGGTCTTACCTTCTGAGAATGCCCTTACAGACATGCCCAGATACGTGTCTCCTAGGTGATTCGAAATTCACTCCTGTTGACAGAGAATATGGTGCTTC
The DNA here is from genome assembly GCA_026225945.1 of Cricetomys ansorgei. NCBI lineage: Eukaryota > Metazoa > Chordata > Mammalia > Rodentia > Nesomyidae > Cricetomys > Cricetomys ansorgei. Next base: position 2,930,085 of record JAMJFZ010003970.1, read on the forward strand.
ACACGTGGGCAAAGCTCTTATCTGATGGTGTTTGTATTTCCACTCTCTATTTTGAAATCTTATTTTGTTGATGATGGACCCTGGGAATCTTTCAAACACTTAGTTCCCTCTCTGAGTATTGTGTTTTGTCTCTGCAGACCCCACCAGAGAGCTGTGGCCACAATCTCTTTGGTCACTAATGCTTCAGCTACTTGGTGCCCCTTCTCTATAAAACTTAGCAACTTAGAAATGCACCAAGATAAGAGATGGGTGTGACCAATCTCTGCTGGTGCACAAAATAGTTACAAACTACCAAGCTGAGCCAGTAGATCAGCCCTTGAGGCAAAAATCTCTACAGCTAACAACATTCCTCTAGTGTTATATGGGAGCAGAATGGCATATGCTTTGAGATAACAGAAGCATAAATATGAGAGATTTTTAAATTAACCACAACTAACCCTAACTAACATACTAAATGTGGGCTATTCGAAATATATTCTAAACAACAGCCATTCCAGAAAACGGTCAGCACAGAAAAGAGTTTAACCAGCCTGTTAAATGACTCTAAATATTGATCATTGACTATGTTACCCTCTTCTGAACACTGGGCATATCTTACTGTAATTCCTCACCAGTGTGGGAGAAATACTGTTGCCATTCCCATTTTAAAGTTGAGGAAGCTAAGACACAGGACTCTGATGGTGGTAGCACAGGCCTGGGGCCAGCCTGGGATACATAATGAAGCCTAAGTACCTGTTCCACAAAATAAAGCTGTGTCTCAATTTTTTCAAACCTTTATAAATAGCCAGTGAGAGGTGGAACTGGGGTCCAACCCTGGCAGCCCAGTGCCATCTGTTCTAGGAACTTCCCAAGTACTTTAAATGCTTTGTCTTAGCGATTCACCTCTTTCAGATAGCTGGGAAATTGTTTTAAATTTTTTTGTAGATAAAAGAGTATTTACTGTTTCAAGCAAGTGTTATGTAGATAAAGTTTAAGACCAGGCTCCATAGCGAGCACACTCTACTCCCAGCCTCTACCCCTATTGTAGAATGGCTGTCAAATGCCAGTAGTTTATAAAGTGTGTAAAATGGTGTATACCTGTAATCCCAGCACCTGGGAGGGAGGTGGAGGCAGGTAGATGAGGAGGTGGGGGTCATTCTCAAACTTGCTATTTAGCTGAGGAAATGGAAGACTCTGTTTCAAAGTAGATTAACCTTCTAAAAATGGCCTGTCCATTTATACGACATATTTAAGATTCAACTATAATAAATCACTCTCTGCCATTTTTCCTTAAAGTACTCAGAATGCAAAGGGCACCGCAGTTGCACGATCAACAGAGCTCACTCTACAGCAGCCCATCACCTGCCTACACTAGTCATGGTTATTTATTTTTATTTATTTCATGTTTAGAGACAGGGTTTCTCTGTTGTAACTCTGGCTGTCCTGGAACTCACTCTGTAGACCAGGCTGGCCTCGAACTCACAGAGATCCACCTGCCTCTGCCTCCCGAGCGCTGGGATTAAAGGCGTGCACCACCAACCCCTTGCAGTCATGATCATTACAACTACAGATGCTAACTGAATGGCACTGCTCAGAATTCTTCGTCACAACTGTCAAAATGAACCAGAGCTTCGTGGGATGTAAGACATGCCAATATCTGTTCGAATCCATAGAACTCAAAAATAATTCTCTGATTGCCTGAATCATCTTGTTGAGTCTTCCATTGATAATTGCACAAACTTTAAACTTCACCAATTTTCTTTTGAGACATTTTCTTAGCGTATATCTACATTTTGGTAAAATTTCATGCTCTTCCATCCAAACAAACAAACAACGAAACATCAACAACAACAAAACCCCTCATAGTTCCAGGTCTTTTATTTTTTTATCTTAAGAAATGTGAATACTCAGGATCCCTAAGTAAAAGACAATGAATCACTTAGCTGGCAGTCAGGAGAGGGGCGTGTAGAAACACCTTCTGTGAACGGTCTTTGAATTAAATCGCTGTAGATCAACAGAAGGTCATATACGTTGTTATTTTTTTCTTCTTTACCCTAAAATTTCTTCCGAATACTACACCTCTGTGGTTAAAACCAACTCACTACAGCTGAGTAAGCCAGAGAGGCTCCGAGCTCCGTTGCCATAGCAACGGTCCCTGGCAGTGTCTTCTGGGCCTCTGAGGGGAGGTCCAATGAGAGAGTCCTATTACTGCCTTGCTGCTGTTTTGACACATATTGATTTACTAGGAGTAACAAGTAGCCGGACTCAAATTGCAAACCTCTCCTGGTGATGAAAAATGGGCTGTTGTGCAAAAACTCAGAGTCGTGAATAAGCAGGCAGGAGATTAAAGTCTCCATTTGTCTCAGCGTGAGCATCTCTGATAGATGCTGGATAATGGCTGCTCCGTTACCCAGCACCCAGAAAGCCAAGTTTGTATCCCTCCATCCCGCTCGGGAAATTATGAGAGTGGCGACTGTGTTTTCAAAACTAGATCACGGTCGTGCTTTTTTTTAAGGCCTTGTTTCCGTTTATGTAAGCAAAATCCCAGAACGCACCTACAGTGCTCAGATCCGTGGGAAGGTAAAGAAGCCTTTGTCCGAACAGAACACCTCCCCTTTCTGGCCCGTTTGTTCCAGTGCCGCATCAGTTTAGGCAAAGGAACCAAAACTATTTAAAAAGCATGTAGTACTTTAACGTCAGCATTTAAATTTCCTTCTTTCAGATAATGCATCTGTTCCTTTGAAGAAATTAAATTTGTCATTTACCCATATTCACTGGGGCTAACAGGAGGGTGTAGACTGCACTCTGGAAAAGTCTTTTTAGCACTTAACAGTATGATACCAAATCCTGCTGGCCCTTTCTTTCTGAGAAAGTGAGGTGTGGTAGAGAAATGCAGAATAATTAGTTAAGGAGGTGCTCCAACTGAAAGAACTCAGCTGGTGTATTGTCATTTTGAGATTTCATTTTTGAGATTGAAAAACCATCACTGGAAGTTCAAACCCCGCTTTTATCTAGGATTGTAGCCTGACACTACATCATTTTAGATGACTTTTAGAAGGAAGGAAAATGAAGTTTAATATTTACTGCAAGGCTGGAAAGAATGGTTAATAAGTCTCAACAGGTCACTGTACCCTTAGTGCATCGCATTTTTCCTCTTCTCATTTGATGTAAGACATAAACCTAATGGGTAATAAATAAATGAGGCTGAGAACTAAAAATAATAATTGTCACTTTGGGCTACTTAGCAATATGCTCTTCACTGCTGGACCATCTCTTCAGCCCCAGAACTATTTAATTTTGAGGAAATGTCAGAAAATCTAATTATTTCATTAGGTAATGCAATGATTATGCTCTGTACCCCCAGTTTCAGTAGTGCCAGTTTCATGTGAGGATATGTTTCAATGTTATGTGTGTGGGCATGTATACCTAGATATCCACGTATGTATTTGTAGTGGAAGCAAATTAGTTGATAATTTAGCCCAATAACTTGACATTTTAATCACTTATTAAGAATTATGTGTGAAAAATGTTTCCTCTTTTTCTGTCTGTCTTACACACACGCACACACACACTTAGAATCCAGTGGCCATTTTCTGCATATTAGTTAATTGTGTAAGTGCTTCTCTTGGGCTCATACCCTCGGCACATACAGTTGTTTGAGGCAGACACTGTAATCCCCATTTGAAAAATACGGAAATTAATTACTGGAGGGCCAGTCACTTGTGAGAATCACTCAACTGCTAAGTATCGGAGCCTTTGTCTAAATCGTGTACCCAGTTCAGGGCCCACGGTTCCCACATTTGTGATTCATTCTGGCAGAGCAGTTTACCATTTACCGTTTTGATTATTTCTCCTCAATACATTGGCACCTGTTGGCAACAAATCCTTACTTCATACCTAATGCTCTCACTTGCTAATTCTTTACCTGAGTGCTCCGTCAAAACACAGGATTTATAGCCACTCCTTCTTGAAGACTCCAAAGAAAGAACTCAAAAGAGAAATGAAAACATGGGTTTCTTTTTGCTTTTTTTTTTTTTTTACATGTTTTGTTTGTATATTTTTACATGCTCCACAAACTTAAGCGATTTTCTTTTCAATATATTTACTGTGGTTGGACTTCAAAAGTAAAAACGTATAGTCTGAACAAAAAAAAAATTCTCAGTTTTCGCAATGGCCTTGGATCCCTAGAGATTAAATAAATGCCCTTGCTCTGTTTTCAAATGGAGGGATTCTCTGAGACAGAGAGGAAATGTTGCCTCTTACACCTCTATGTACCAGGATAAAGGGCTGGTGTAGACTCTTCACTGAGTACAAACTCAGCCTTTAGCACAATACTTTGTGATTCTGAAGCACATGCCTGAAATCATCACACATCTTTTTGCAGTAACTGTAGCATCCCTCCATGGGTAGCACCCCTCCATGGGTAGCATCCCTCCATGGGTAGCATCCCTCCATGGGATAGCACCCCTCCATGGGTAGCATCCCTCCATGGGTAGCATCCCTCCATGGGATAGCATCCTCCACAGTGGCAGTGGGTATCTTACTGTGATAGGACTTTCACATCTTCCTTTAGTAGTTTCAGCATCCCTCCTCAGTGGCAGTGGCTATCGGACTTTGACAGGGCTCACCAAAAACGTTGACTTACACATCATCTCATTTTACTACCGTTACCACTCTTTGAGAAAAGCCAGTGTGATCATTAATTCACACATCACACTGGCAGCTAACAGAGGTTTAGTGACCTTGGTGAGGTCATCAAGTAAATCCAGTTTAAATCATAATATAAGATTTTGATATCTGAATTTCATTTTTTAAATCTACACAATAAATTTTCTCTTTGACATTTTCCTTAAAACGAAAATACTTTAAAATTTGTCAGACATTCATCTTAAACAACAAAATGAACACTACACATTACACAGTAATGTGAAATCACAAGCTGATATTTTTTTCTTCCTTTTGTAGTTTTCCCAACAAGAATAGTTTTTGGTTTAAGTCATCTACGCTGGTCCAAACCTGAATTGTGTAGAAGGCAGAGGAATGAAGCAATTGCATATAATGTTCTGCGTTCTTGAATTATTAATGAGTCTTTCCTTGCCTGAGGAAAAAAATACTGTGAAATATCTGTCTTTATAAATCCCATTTAGTCCTCCCCCGGGCTCAGGCTGCATAAACAGAACACAGACAGACCCGTGAAGAAATACATTCACACTGGGCCATCTTGGAACTTGTCGTGGGTGTACACGGGCTGTGTGGCGCAAGTGACACAGTATTTCCAGCAACTGATGCATGGTAGTAATTAATCACTTACCATTTGGTTGCTCATCACATTGCAAAGTAATTTTGTGCCACCATATTAGAGGCAAGAATTTGCGGACCTCTTCCTGTAGCCCATAGGAAGAACAGGGCATAGAAATTTGAATCCGATATCAGCGTTCTTTTCTTGTTGCTAAGTTAAAATACCAGACACAGCAACTTACGGGAAGAAGTGTTTATGTTGGCTACCCTGGGAGAGCTCCACCGTGGTAATGGGGACACGGTGGCTGGAGAGCGAAGCAGCCCCTCACACCGTGTCTGTAGACAGGACGCACAAAGACGTGCATGCCGGAGCTCAGACAGAGGTCCTCTTTCTCCCTTTTATACAGTCCCTCAGTCTGATTTCCCAGACAGTGGGACACTGCTGCACACATTCAGGGTCCCCTACTCAGTTAAGCCTCATGACGCGCCCTCGCAGATGTGCCTAGAGTTGTATCTCCTGGGTGATTCTAAACCAGGTCAGGTCGATAATCACAAGGAACTGTCGGTTGCCCTTCAGATAAACCAGCAGTAGCATTCCTGAAGTTACAAAAGTGAACAAGAAAATTTACAAACAATATTTGCCCTTTCCCCCCTCAGAAAACCCTGGAGGGCGACCGCAGTGTTAAAGCACCCTCTTCTGAACGCAGCTCCCTTCGAGGTGCCAGCTGCCATAAGTCAGCTTCTCCCAGAGGCTCAGGAGCCCGCAGCCGCACACTGGCTACTCTACAGAAATGCCTTTTTTCCTAGCACCGAGTTTCTACAGGGTTATTTGTGATGTAAACAAGACTTAGTGAACCACGAACTCAGTGTAAAATTGTATTCGAGATGCATCCCTGTGAAGGGTTCTTCAGGCTTGGTTTTGTTTTGTTTTCTAACCAACCCATCCAATGTTTCCTTCCCGGCAGCCATCTTGGTTCACGTTTTCTGTCTCTCACTTTGAATGTTGGCATTCACCACATTTTTCCTAAAATCTAGTCTCATAGACTATGAAGGGCAGAGACAATCGAGCCTTTCTTAGGCTTCATTGAAAAGCAGATAAAGGGCACAGCAGGTTTTGAATTTTTCTTGAAACGTTTGCAGTGGGCAGAACGTCTCAGACCTGAGCAATAATACCCTTACAGAATAATATCTTAATTTATCTCCATATCTATGTGTCAGTCGTGGCTGTTACCCAGCCCAGGGGTCATTTTTTCTACTCCTGGTGCTTTGGTGTTCTGGATTATTATGGGAAATGTAGGCCCTCTTTGTGCATACAGTTTTGTCAGTGATGCACTTCTTATCCTAAGAAGACTAAGGATAAGCGACCCAGCCCATGTAATGAGAGGACTCAGAATAAGCTGGATTTTAGCTTTACAGAGGAAGGTATTGCAGACAACCGCGTACACGTCACCAAGCTCCGCTCACAGATGTTCAGAGAACAGCTGCTCACAGCTTGCAGCCACCATGACAAGCGACTCAGGCTCCTCAGCAAGGGAGGTCCCCTTCCACATGCAGGCATCGCATTGATCCTGTGTCTATTTTCTCAGCGTCGTGAACCAAAGACAACGGAATCATTCTTCAGTTAGCCCTTCCAGGGGAGCCTGAATCTCAAGGACATCGTAGCAAAGATACAAATAGGCTTCTCAGAACCGGGTGCCTACCACTGGCGGGTCGGCTGAGGAATACAGGTACCCATCTCCACTGAGGGAAGACTAAAATGAGATACTCAAAGAAGGAAAAGGAAGATGACCTTGACAGATAATCAATAGAATTACAGCCATATTCGTATTCAGTCATAGAATAGGAAGCCCTTATTTCTCTGATGCCTTGGCTTTCCTCCCACACTGTGTTATGCACAGGCTGCAAACTCCAACTCCTACTCCCACTGAACTCTTTACCCAATTGCCCTTCACATAGAACAGATGTCTCCCTGCAGCCCCTGTGACCTCGGGGACCGTCACAGATACATTTTTGACTACAGCAGAAGGGTACCATAGTGAGATAAGACTGCTTTTACATGACACACAGCTTTCTGGTGTGGGGCCTGGTGGGGCAGCGAAGCCACACCAAGATGGCAGGATCCTTTGCCTAACATCCTTCCTAGAATTTTTTTAGGCATCCCCAGGGCTGTGGCGTGTTCCAAGCAGAACTGAGACCTACACCTGGTGTCTACCCTCCCTCCCCACCAGGAAAACTCTTCCCTCACTTGATTGTCTTGTTTTGGAACAGGAGACCACAGGACTCCAGCAAAGGCACCATCCTGACATGTGCCTTTCGAAACACCAGGCATCAACACACTGTGTAATTCTCTGTAATTCTCAGAGGATGTGTGCCTCTCTTCTTAACCACTGTGGACTCCTGTGTGATAAAGCTTCCCTCCACTACAGGAGTTAGAGAGATAGTCACCTACGATGTAACTGCGGAAAAGCTTTCTTGAATCTTGTCACAAAAGATCAGTTTGCATTGTAGGTGCTGTCCGTTCACCCTCTGCAATGGAGCTGGAGAGTGTTTCATGAACCTGTATCTTCTTGTTCCAGTAGGGTCTACATAGTTGTGCCTATGTCTCCACAGCCAAAGCAAAGCAGACACTCAAGGTAATTACCTAGATAATTAGAGTGCATCTCTCCCTTTTACATTCACTGTCGAGTCTTGGCCTCCAATCAAACAAGGGGAGTTGGGCATTCAGGATTTACAGTCACATTATTTTCTTCAGGAAAATATAGAACATTATTTCTCGTTTTTCTATATTTGTAAACAGTTTAAAATTTTACTGTGGGTAGATAGAAAGCAATAACATGGCCACATTTTTGTCTTCTTAGTTAGATCTTCACATTCAGGTGTTTTTCTTTATCGAATTTATTATTGAAATCTCTTGGAAGTTTAAGTCTGGGGTTCGCTTCTATTATACCATCTTACTCTTTGATATTAAATATTTAAGTGAAACTATTTAGATCAAAAATAAATATGAAACAAATACCTAAATAATATTTAAATAGTAAATATTTAAATTAAAAAATTCTTAGAGTTTTAAATAAAAACCATTTAATTTTGGAAGGTTTCTTACTCTGTTGTTTTACACAAATTTCCCTCTGCAGTTTAACACATGTGTGATCTTGTGAGCACTTGCCACATTTCTGTTCTAGCACCATTCCTAGTTCCTGATGCAGCCACCACGCTCCCCACCGTGCTCCCCACCGTGCTCCCCCAGCTCATACATGTGCCCTGGCCTGACTGTAACGTTGCTTACAGGCTTAGGGAAGAAACGGGTTCTAGTTTGAGGTCCTGAGTTTGCCAGTGCACATAGAAGGACTGACTCATTTTCTGTATTTTCTCCCTAGACAAGAATATGATTTAAAAAGAACAGAAAATGTGAAAGAGATTTGTCTCATGTAGAAATACACAGTATTTTTTAAGGAAACTCTTTTGTAACTTTCCTTTACATGAGATGGGATCTCAGAACTACTTTACACGAATCCAGATTTCTGGAGAGAACAGTTAAATACATCGCTTTATCCATCACATGGTCCTGTTTGCACATCACATATGTGTGGGCATTTGTGTGTGCTTATGTGTGTGTGTGTGCATGCATATGTGCTCATTGGTGTGTGTGCATGCATATATGCACGTGTGTGCATAAGCATGGATGTGTGCATGGCTGTCCATGTGCATATGGGTATGTGCATTCTGTACTTGTATGTGTGTATGTGAGTGTGTGTCTTTTCTAAAGACTGCATATAGAACTAGAGAGGTAAGAATGTAATATGAAAATCTCAGTTAGGACTTTTCTATTTTAGAAAACCTTTGAGTGAATGTGATCTTAGAAGCAGGATTTTGCATGGGGAGTTTGTAATGAAGCTGGTATGTTGGCTCTTTGGGGGCAGCTTGGACCCCCTGGGGGTCACTAAGCACTGTGCAGAGTCTACTTTGTTCTTGCTTCTGTGCCACCCTTTTCCTCAGAGAAGATGATAGAAGGGTATACCCTGACAATTTTTGGGAGTCTGTTCCCATCTGGAGTCCTTGTGTATCGTTCTATCTAAGCACAGACACAGAGATGATCCCGGGAGTGTTTTCATGGAAGTTACTAAGCTCAGAAGCAAAGCTAATTCCTATTCTTTTCCAGAGACCATGCAATGCCCAAACAAAGTGTGTGGGGTTGAAATTCAAGACCTGGCTCTCTTCTAGGCATATAATGCTTCAAGGTCTTCAGTGAATGAATTCTACAGAGGTCTGCACAGAATCAGCCTTTCCTCCTTTCTGCTAGCTTTCCTTTCCTCCTCCTGGAAAGCAGACCACAGTTTGTTCTGCTTGAGCACCTGCACTGTGCCCTGGAGTTGGCTTGACCTTCAAGGTTTTCTGGTTACAGTGGAATGCTCGCTAAGCTCGTCCCATCCCTGTGTCTCCTTATTACGCCTCTGCCCACTTTCCTGTTTTCTGTGTTTCGTGTTAAACCACTTTCCACTGATTGAACTCACTCATTTGATCCTTCTCTCCTGTGCCCCCTCTCAGCATCCATTCCTTCTGTTTGGACCATCCTGAACTTGCCACATCTGTATAGGGCTAGAGGAGCCACCCTCCTTTGAGCTGATACAGTATGAAACAGCTTGGTCTCTTGAGTTCTTGCTGCCTGGACAGGCAAGCACATCAATGGTCCAGTTTCTGTGCTACACTGTAAATGTTTCCTGACGTTGTAGCTGTGCTCCGAAGCTGTATTTGTTTGGAGCCAATTGTAACCGTTACTTTTTCACTAGTAACTGAACTCCGCCCCTGGGTTCTTCTCGCCAGGCTACTACTGAGACAGATACTTAACTTGGAGCTTTTTAACTCCCTAGCTCTAAAAGGTTATAAAGGAAAAGATAGAAAGGGAGGTTTCTGCACAGCCCCTTATCTGTTTGAAGCCTGGAGAACTGGACTAACGTTTAACTACTTTTACCCCATTAACCGTCCCATAGCATGTTTTCCCATCAGCTGTCTCTGAGTAACTGTCCTCTGTCCGAGCCTTCCCAGTAACTGCCTTGCTTTCCAGCGATGTCCTCTGCTACTGTCTTTATCTGAGCTTAGCAACTGCTTGCATTCCCATCTTCATCCTCTGGAACTTACTGACAATTCCAGCTGCCACTACCTCTTTTATCCCTCAGCTGTTCCCAGAAGTCCAGAGGCATCCGGTCGTAAGGAAGGCTGCCCAGAGCAGACCTGCTACACTATACATGATGCTTCAGAATCTTTGATGCTTTCTTTGACTACTAAGCAGTGAAACACCCCATGTGCCTTATCTTTACCATGTTCTAACTAACCTTCTTTAAATGAAGGGTTTTCATTACAAGATATATTTTGAGTTTATGACAAGATATGTTTTAATACAAATTAAGAAGTATTTTAATCAAACGGTCTTGTAGCAGAACATTTTAATATATATCTCAGAGACCCAGAGTTGAAGTACTTGGGAGAGTGTTTACAGTGGTATCTGGCACATTGACTTTAGGAGTCGATGTTTTCTTGGGAGAGATTTCAGTGTAACATCACAGAGTTAAGCTCGAGCTGTGCCTTCATTAATCTTTCATGGGATGCATTTCTTGGGGTTAGATTTCTGGTGGGTGTCCCAGAAGAGTTTTTATCAAGACTCAAGAAAGGACATTAGGGAAAGGATGAAGCCTAGAAAGATGCTCAAGGAAAAAAAGCAAATGGCAGTGAAAGAATAGAAAAGGAAGGCCCATCAGGGCTAGAAAGGTCATGTGTAAAGACCCACCAACACCAGAGAAGATGGTATAAGGGAAACAGATATAATCAGACATTATCAAGACTGTTAAAGGGCAGCCCTGAGCCCAGAGAGAAGGGGTGATGAGAGACTGATGTGAAAGGGAGACATAAGATGGGCAGACACACATGGGGGTGCTCACAAAGAGCTTCCTTTACTATAAGAACATCGACTTTCTCTTGAAGCCATAAGGAGATTTTAAAGAACTCTCTAGAATCAGAAAAAACACAAATAGATGACAATCGTCCGTCTGTCTGGTTGTATGGCAGAGAGTGAACTAGAAATGTGGACATTGAGGGAAATGCTAGCCAAACATATTGCACTGGGGAATGTGTGCTTCAGGATTGTGGCAGCTCACCCTGGAGCTCCTGGAGATAAAAGTTCCAGCAAAATGGCTCAGCACATAAAGATGCTTGCTGCCAAGACTAAAGACCTGAGTTTCAGCTAACAACCTGAGTGTGATATCTAAGACCCACAGGTGGAAGGAGCCAACTTATCCTCTGACCTCCGCATGCCTACACACACGCACACACACACACCACGCATGGACACACACAGAGGCACATACACAAGATACAATTGATATCACACACAACTCCATAGGTGCACCTTTACCCCTGTAGATGGGGTTTCTTTTATGTGGAACCACTGAAGCCATCTTTGCACCTTCAACAATAGCAGAAACACAACATCCTGGAATTGGCTGCTTCTGCACCTGTCTGCTTGGCATGGTGTAACCGGCTGGTTCCAGGAGTTTTGTGACTTCCACTTGTTAATAAGGAGTTGCTTTGGTGAGAATTTTATACAAAACAGAGTTGCTGACTACTCACAGAAACTAAAAATAGGATGACAGAAATGGTATTTTTGAACTTTATAATGGTAGGGATTTAAAAAAAAATCTCTGGGTAATATCGGTTGACAAGAGACAAATAAATTAACAAAAGGCACAGAGTGGTGTCCCTATCAACAAGTTTTCAGAAATTTCTCACTCTGACTTTTTATTCTCCAGATGTTACCCAGCCCTGCAGCCCCAGTTTGCCTGATGATTTAGCACGTGTTTCGCTTCACATAACGGGACTATAAAAATGTGCTTCTCTGCCCACTCTAAGGCCCATAGTAAGCCTGTGGCATTTATATTAAAACTGTACCTCGTGCCAAAAATCCTCTCTGGAGAATTCTTCAGCCATTTACAAATTTCTCAGCATGAGTTCATTACACACATGCCCGGAAGCGGTCATTCCAGATGTGTGGCTGAGTTGAGAGCTCTGCATACAAGTAAATACATTTTTCTCTTATGAAGTCTTGTTCATAACCTGCAGATATCCTGCACCTACCATGTGCCTGCCATGGGATCATGAACAGGGCAGTGGAACAAGGCATGTCTTCATGTCCCAGGAGTAGGAGAAAGACGAACAGCACTCAGATCAATGGCCAAAGAATAGAAGTCCAGATTGAATGATTAATGATTTTCCACTTAAAGTATATGGTTTCTGTCCCAGCCACCCCACTTCCTTGTTTTAACTATAACAGGTAATCAGTTACTATAGCCACGTTCTGATAATACTTTACATAGAGCATGATGGGCCAGATTTGTCTTCTGGCCATAGTCTTCTGTGTCCTGACAAAGATCACTGCAACACCATCCTAAATACTAACATGAAAGAATACATGGGAATGAAGAACCAACCATGGCCACTCTGATTGGGTGATTTGGATGTCTGTGGGTGCTCTAATTGGGAGATTTGGAGGTCTTTCAGTACTCTGGGTGGTTTAGAGATCTTCAGGTCACTGGGTGGTTTAGTGGCCTGTGGGTGCTCTGATCGCATGGTTTGGAGGTCTCTGGGTGTGTTGATTGGGTGGTTTGGAAGTCTGAGGGTCACTCTGATTGGTGGTTTGTAGGACTGTAAGTGCTCTGATTGGGTGGAAGTCTGCAGTTTGGTTGCATGAGCAAAGAACTCTTGTCAACATTTCCCATTTCTTCTCCCTTCAAATGTAGGTAAAAGTTATGAAAGTTAGAGACTACAGAATTCGGAGAAGGCAGGAACCATGAAACGCGGAAAACTCAGAGACCCAATGAGTATCGCTCTGTGGTTGAGAAACATTTCCTAAAATAGCCCAGTATTCAGCCTCAGTCATCACCAACCATGCTACCTCTGCATTACATGGAGTTTTCAGAATGAGGTGTTCTTGCCTAGTACTGAGAAGATGCAACTTTTACCACAACATCTCTCTCTCTCTCTCTCTGCTCTGTCATGGGGGACCCGTGGACAGGGTTAGATCTGGTTTCTATCCTGGCTGCCTTGTTTGTTGTTCTCCTGTAGCTGATACAGCATAGTTGTGTCATCATTTTGTGAGTGTCGTGAAAGTTCAAAGGAAGCACTGCTAGACTTCTAAGGAAAGCTCAGAGTGAGGGCTTTTACGCCACATCAGTCCAGGCCAGCGGGGGCACGTAGGACACATTAACTAACGAAAAGGAAGGACGTACTCCTGAAACTCATAAAGCTCCCTGATGCGATTTGAGGGGTTAGTTCTGCCGTGGGTGCAGTTGCTGATCCGCAGACAAAGCTAAGAGTTCGCATTTAATGATGTGCAGTGCTCATGTCCACAGGTTAAAGTATGCGGGCAATAGATAGCTCTTGTGTGTAAGGAGCTGGGTAAGATCCATGGCTTTAGAATACTCAGATCCATCTAGGAAGAGACTCATGGTGAACATAGATAAGACAGAAAGCAAAAGTGCCTGGCTGATTTGAACTAGATTCATGGATTCTCTTGACAACATTTGCTGAGTACTTATAATAGATTTGATATTATATTTTAGATGGATTAGACATAGAGAGATTAGACACATCGATGGATTCAGACAGGTGAGACCAAAGTGCAGAAGATTCGTCTGGAAACTCTTCAAAAACAAGTTTTCCTAATCCATCGGTCTCTTGGGATTTGATTCAGGAGAGGACTTTTAGAGGGTAGTGAAGTGTGTGCCCCCCAGAAATGGGATACAACAATGGCTGGAGAGAATGCAGCAGAAGTTTGAATAGTAGTAGGCTACTTTGGGGAGACTCTAGAGAGAATTCAGAGAAGAGGCGCTACATCCTGGTCAGACTTCTGTTGACGATACAAGGTCACAGAGAAGGGGAGTTGTAATGAAAGCAGCCTCATTTCCATTCTCTCATAATTCTGGAGGTCCAAGGTGATAGAATCACCTCTGATAGTATAGAGCATTACAGGGAGTCAGGGAGCCTACATGTGCATCATTTTATCTCCCTCCCTCTTAATAGGACACTGGTATTGACTCCCAGATCTCCGCCTAATGACCTTCACCTGGCTGTCCTGAAACAGGCCGGCTTCTGAGTATCACCATCATACTAATATTCCACCATATCCATAGCATACAGTAGGGACAGAACTCAGCATCAGTTTGGAAGAACGCACGCAACAAGGAAAAAAGATAGATTACAGATAATCATGGAGAAATCTTGATGTCAAGCCAAAGAAATGGCATTGTGACTTGTAGGTTTTACATTGCAAGCAGCGGAGAGAATGACTAAGTTTAAAGAAAAAGAACCAGATGGAAGTGCATATAATAGTTCAGGGGCTGGCAAGACGGCTTAGCAGGTAAAGATGCTTGTCACCGAGATGGATGACCAGTCCCTAAGACCTACATGGCAGAGGAGGAAACTGACTCCTAAATCTAAATGTTTTCCTCTGACTCCCAGGTGATTGCCATGGCGTGTGTGTGTGTGTGTGTGTGCGTGTGTGTGTGTGTGTGTGTCCACACCCCCTACACATAAATAAAATAAGATACATGTAAATTTTGTAAAGCAGGCTTTCTGGGGTCATGTGCTTCTTCAGTTTGTTTGCTGTATAACCCTGATGGAGCTCGTCAGTCTGTCTGTGACTCACTCGTCTCTCCTTCAAACTGTGACACCTCTTTTCAGAGGTTTGACCATCCAGCAACCATCGGTAAATTAATCTTCTAGTTCTTAAGAATTGCGCTGTGAAAAGGCCCCAGCCTTTAAGGGGTACTCTTTCCTTCGGAAACGCATCCAAGGGAGGAAACACAGAAGGTAGCCTAAGGTTCTGATAAGGGCGAAGGGGAAGGGAGTTCTTGATGCAATTAGAAAAGTCCTCGATGGAGTCCTCTCCCTGAGGAGGGGTGTGATCTGCTTGAGAACAGGAGAGAGAAAAAAAAAATAAGTTCAGATACACGTAACAAGAAAGTAAAGATTGGGGTTTGCTTAGCTGAGGACACGACTAGAGTATTTGTAGCTTGCATTTGAGCATTTCTGGACAATGCCAGCCAAGGCGTGTATACCCGCGTTGCTAACACTTGGTTTTCAGCCTGTGGTTAGAAATCGCCGCTTCAGGAGCGACGCTGCCCTCTAGTGGCCGTCTCTGCTCACTTACAGCCGTTCACAGGCCTTGCTCTGCTCCTTCCCGGTACCAAGGCCCACAGTGTGAAGTGTCGCAGCCCTGTTTGTCCTGTTAAACGCATTCCTATTCCTCACTGTAGAGAAATAACGAGAAGACATTCTGTGGTGGCGGCTACTGTCGAGGAGGATAAATATGTTTATTTTCGAAACCGAGTGGGACTAGAAGCGGGGACAAAGCCTGCTCTGTTGGAGGAGATGACTTGCATATTTCAGTCCCTTCATTATATAAGCGAGGGGAGACAATGGTCCCCTTAAGGCTTATCTGCTTTTCATTTCAGCAGTTTTTCTTTGGCAGTATATAAAAAAAAGAAATCAAACCCTAGATTCAGAGAATAACTTTATTCCGTGATGTGGGTATAAATCCTTTCTCCTCACCCACAAAAAGATTCTGAAAAATGAGGACTGAAATGCTTTCGGTCCCACACCCTGACCGCATTCTTCTTGGTGCCCTCCCTCTGGTGGAGAGGGCTGTGGGAGAGGCAGAGAAGGCGGATTAGACCTACAGCCCTGGCTCTGCCCTAGCGGGATGATGACTCCAGCCAGCCAGCTGCGCTGTCTCCCGTGGAGGGCTTTGGGGGGAAACAAGCTGCTCTTCCTGCAGCGAGCCTCCTCTGCCCGCCCATGCCCTGATACATCCTAGTGTCAGCAGCGTTACTAGTATTGCTGCTATTGTTATTTCAACTCGTCACACCTCCAAGGAGTCTCAGTTTCTCTTTGGTGGGGCTGCTGAGTTAGAGTAGGCTTTGCTTTAGGGTCACACGTATCGGCCGCCTCACCCTGTTCATTGAAGACATTCGGGATGCTGCAGTTACTCTTTGCTTGGTCTTGTTCTTCCGGGGACTACAGGCCTCAAGGTTCAATTTTCATTGCCCTGGAGCAGCGTTCTGTTGTAGCGCAGTGTCCCTTCATTACGACCCCTGGCTTAGGCACCACGTCGATTCATACTCATATATTATTATATATTGTATATAATATTATATATTATCATATATTCATATATTAAATGAGTAGCGCTAAAGTAAACAAATGTGTCCTTGATGCAATATAGAACCTTAGAAAGTTCTGGAACTCTGAAGAAGATGTGGCAAAGTCATATCACTGACTACACCCAGGCTTGGCAGCGATAAATGAATCAACTGGCATCGACGTAGACAGGATAAAATGTTTGTTTGTTTGTTTGTTTGTTTGTTTCGTCACGGAGTTTCTGGTTCTGACACTGCTCCTCAGAGACTTAGTCGTGTCCCCCACCCCCGCCCCCAGCACTCTGCAGTAGTGGTAGGTCTGAAAAAGCACATATGGCCTGAAGTGGCTGTGTCTAGGAAGAAAGATGGAAGGCGGGGAGCACGTGTGGACCCTTAAGGAAGGTTCTGGAACTGTCAACTCCCTTTTCTGAGTATACCTAATCCACTCTAACTAAAGCCTGTGGCCATATCTAGTCTCTTTGGTTGTGTGTTTTGTTTTGTTTTGTGTTTCAAGACAAGATTTCTCTGTTGTAACCCTGGCTGTCCTGGAACTCACTCTGGAGACCAGGCTGGCCTCGAACTCACGGAGATCCTCCTGCCTCTGCCTCCAGAGTTCCAGGATTAAAGGCGTGTGCCACCACCACCAGGCTCATAGGAGATTTTTAAAAGTAGAAAGTAGGCATTGTTCTGCATCTGGAGGAAGAAACAAATGATGCTAGGAGCTGGCTGGTCATTACCAGGAGACCAGGGAGCACATCCCTGTGACTAGGTACCTGGAATGACCCCGTGGCAGGTCACTAAGTATTATCTGAGCCCTGGAGTTAAGGCATCAGCTCTGTGATTGGTGATAGAAATTACAAGGGTGAGAGTTACTAATATTCAAACAATTTTCTTCGGAATGTTTTTAAAGATCTTATTTTTAATCGTGTGTGTGTGTATGTGTGTGTGTCTGTGCGTGTGCGTGCAGTGCCCCCAGGAGCTCGGAGGGTGTGTCAGATTCTCTTGGAGCTGGAGCTCCAGGCGGCTGTGAGCCACTGAACATGAGTATTGGGGAACAAACCTGGGTCTTCTGGAAAAGCAGGACGGTTCCTAACCCACGAACCGTGTCTCTAGCTCCTTGAGTGCTATGTATTTATTTATTTATTTATTTATTTATTTATTTATTTATTTATTTATTTATTTTTGGCTTGTTTTGATATTTTTGGGGAATTAGTATTGGAGAAATGCCAGTCAAGGATAGTTTTAGTAAGGCATAGTATGTACTTATGACAAAATATTCTCTCACAAGCAACTTAATTATACCTTAGACTCAAGACTGAACTCAGTCAGCCATCTGTGTCTGTAACTTTTAAATAGTATATTAGTGAAAGAATGAATGTGATTGAGAAACTATAAAAGAATACTCATGAAAATTTGTGGTTACTTAACGTCTAATGATTTTCAAGGCACTGCAGACTAGGGTAGTTGATCTTACGATGTTTCCTTCACACTAGATATATTTACATTAGAGAGCCTGGGAAGTGAGCAGATCTGCCTAGAGACAGATGATCTGTAAGTGGCAGGGTCAAGACTGAACCATGCTCACGTGGAATTAACTCCCTGTTCTTTCTTTTGACCTGTGGGACTTGTCAGAACCTAAGGGGTGTGTGTGTGTGTGTAGGAGTGGAGGGGGAAATGACACCTCCCCCCTCCTTGCACTTTTCTAGGGAACAACTCTACGGTATTTACGTGGATAGCTAGTTCTCAGATGGGTTGTAACGGGAGTCTTGCTTAATAACCGTGGCGAATAACGGAAGGGGTAAATGGCAGAGTATGTTGTTCTTTGATAAATAAAGGAACCCCCCCTGCCACTAAAACAGTCTGTGGTGTACACTGGGGTGTCACTAAGCAACCAAACATAGGCTTGCTTTGAATTCTGAGCTATTCACGGAGGCAGAGGTTCTCCTTGAAGGCTCTTGAGAACTAGGCCTTGTGGAGAGCTAGATTAAATGGCACGCCAGGGCACGGTGGTGGCTCCTTTCACGGGATGCTTCCTGGCACAGATCCTCGCGCTGCAATTGCAGCAGGTCACGTGGGTGCGGCTGCCACCTGGCCCTATCTAGACTTCCCTCGTCCGAGCTTTAATTAAAATCTTCGGCAAGAGCCATCTATCATTTCTCTTTTGCAATTTCTTTCTGTCAGCGAAAAAAATAAGCTTGGTGCTCAGCCCTTCCCATGGGGTCATGTTCCTTTGTTTCCGTAGGAAGGCTACTGTGAGCCCTTCAACAACTTGTGGGCTCGCACTGGGAACCTCAACAGAAAGAAAGTCATAATTAGTGGTCTGGACTCACAGCTGGAGAAAAGGCGGTGATAAACACAGAGGTTTATTTTTAACTCACTGTGATATATTATCAAGTCAAAAGCAAAGTATCAGCAGGAATCATCTTTATAATGGTCTACCCTGGAAGTTGCATAGTTCTTGGTCTTGAGCATGGAGAAACGGGGACCCTGAGTTAGAAAGTACAGTTGCACTTGTATTTCAGCGATGGCTAGGATGCGTGGGCGCAAAAGATGTCAGGTCAGATTACAACAGCAGTTGATTCTTAATGCGAATCAGTTATTATTCTGCATGGAGTGCACATTGTACACATTTCTGGTCGATTGAAATAGGGACTGTGTTATTTCTTAAGAAGTGAGTTTTGGTGAGGAAATTCTTTCAACCTAATAATGTAGACTAACACAATTTTTTTTTTTTTTTACTAAAAATGTAATGTGGTCCCAGGACGGTTTTGTCAACCTGAGTATGTTATAAAACCACTGCATTCTATCTTCTGCTACCATGTAAGGCCGTTAACCGTCACATCCGGTCTCCCCAGTCTCCCAAAGTTGCTGTTGCCTCTGACTTAAGGCTGGGGTCATAGATCGGATTCATCTGCTCACCACTCCATCTTCTAGGATGACTAAGAGGTTGCAGTAAGCCTGACACAACAGATTCCATGCCACCACGCTGTGAGAACACCCTCATGGGTAGAGGACAAACAGGGAAGTAAGACTAGTAAAACTCCATTACAACCTCAGCGCTAATGTCTCCACTGAGTGAACACTAAAAACACCTTTGTTTGATGTGATGGCAGGGGTTGGGGTGGAGGTATGGGGGGATGTTTCCCCATCCAAGTACAGCCTACATCATTACCAAGGGAGAAGAAAATTGAACAGGCAAATAAAACATGACCAACAAAAACCTGCGCCACACTTCTAAAGTGCATCCTGTAGTCCACATAGGAAAAGAAGATCAAGTGCACACAGCCTGTGGGAGATCTGCCACCCCCTCCTTTTACTCATCCTGGGTGAGGCATAGTCTGTCCTCTGACTCACTCTGATGCATGACCCCATTGGAAATTACCTTTCCTCTCTCCTGACACATCACACTCTAGTAGAGCAGAGTTAGGGAGTGCCAGAGGGCAGTGAACCACGAGATGTTTAATCTCCCAGAACGAGATAGGCCAACACACAATGACAGACTTGTTGATTTTAGGACTTCCCTGGTACCTAGGGTGTCGGGGTGCCTGGATACCTCCACAGTTATGCCTTGCAGATTGTGTGGATTACAACTTTCTTTGCTGCATGGGCCTCCACCATGGCTTTGTGATCACTCCTGCAGAGCTCGTGTGTTTGCCTCAGATTTCTTGCTCCCTAAAGTCCTGGATGAAGGGCAATCTTCACCTGAAGGGCATTTAGAAAGCCTTCCAGTTCCCGTCCTCAGGGAGAAAGAGTCCATAGGAAAGTGAACAGCCAAGAACTTGTGAAGGGTTGACTTAACTTTTATGAGAGAGATGTCATACAAACAGAAGATGTCCTGTTAACACGTATGGGAACTGCTTTTAGGGTAATACTGAAAATGTTGTACGTGCTGACCTGTAATTGAGTCTAAGCAAAGAGGATAACAATCATACAAGTCTGACTTCCCTAAGACCTTCAGAAGGAGTTTTCTGTAGAAGAATATTTAATCCTTTAGTCCATCAGCATGGCTGCTCTAAGGTAGAAAGAATGTTGGTACACAACTTTAATCTCAATATTCAGAAAGCACACACCTTTAATCCTAGTATTCAGAAGGCAGTGGTGATGCATGTCTTTAATCCCAGCACTTGGGAGACAGGAAGCAGAGCTCAGAAGAAGTCAGCATCAGACAGGAAGTGATATCTGAGATGAGTCAGAATGAGGGCAGGAAAACTGATGAATCAGAGGAAGAGTTAGCATGAGTCAGAGTGAGGACAGGTCCAACACTCATGATAAAAAAGCAGGTTCTCAGCTTGGGGAATATGGACAAGACACAGAGACAATGAAGTGGTCTGACTGAGGATAAGGCAGAGAAGCAGAGAGGCTGACTGAGGCAGCATGGGGGAGCTCAAAGAGACACAGAAGCAGTCAGGTACAGAAGCAGGCAGGCCGGGGGAGAGGGACAGAGGATAAAAGACACAGAAACAGTTACAGAGGCTGAGACACAGGAGCAGTCTGAGAAGTCTGAGGCAGAGACACAGAGGCAGTTTGACAGAAGTCAGTATCAGATGGGAAGAGTGAGTCAGCCTGAAGCTGAGGCAAAGAATCAGTCAGAGCCTGCCAGATTCGGAAGAGTTCCGTCAGAAACAGTCAGCCAGCTCAGAAGATCAGTTTGAACCAGGCAGCTTGGAGAAGAGTTTGAGACAGAACAGTGAGTGAGTTGATCAGTAAAGCTCTGAGTTTAGAAGGAGCTGGTTAGAGTGGCTCGGTCAGCAGTAAGTCTCGGAGGCTTAAAGGTTTTAGATTGTATGGAGGCTGAGGCTGAAGCCTTCTAAGTCCTAGCTAACATCTTGAAGATTAGGTTGTAAGGAGGATGAAACACTCCTGGGTTCTAGGTCTAGGACTAGGGATTGCATTAGCCAAAGAGTAAACGGCTTTTGGCCTGAATCAATGGCTACAGTTTTCCATGGAGAGATCTAGTTGCAATTAAAGCAGACCAAACCACCACCCCACAAACTTATGGTCCGCCTTCTATAGATTCTGCTTGAGAGAGCTCTGCCTCCCAGACCTTATGACATCCATCATTTCCTCATCGTTCCATTACAACAATCACCACGTTTGCCTGATGTGTGCTTCTGAAAGCAGATCTGCGTTCGGATCAGTTGAGTTAAAAATTACAAAAAGGAACTTCAAGCTGACGCCGCAAAGGTTATTTGTAAGCAGGAGCTTTAGACCAGTGGGCGTTCTAAGAATTCCTTGAAGTGGGTTTTCAGGATTAACCAATCAGGTTGGTCCTGTGTTCATTGCTTAGTAAATTCCCGTAAGCCCACCCGTCTGCTGGCTTATAGGCAGACATCCACTTACTCATGGTGCAAGAGGTAATTGCTTGTCTGTTATGAAGAAGGGTTGGCTTTTGGTAAGAGTAACATAGATGAAGTTAGCATTAGTAATAACTCACACAGGGCTCCATGCAGGATGGGTAAGTTCCGTAGGACACAGCCACATCCCCAGCCACTTAGAACGTTGAACTGTAGCCATGAATCCCAGCGCCATTGTTAATCACAGCATGTGACCTTGATCAATCTGCTCCATAACACTGGCCCTGGGCTACTAAACCACAAATGAAAACAGCCAGTACCTTCCCTTAGTGTTGACAAAAGCATTGACTGAGATAAAGCACTCTGTACCAGGCAACTGATACTGCAGTTACTGTACTGCGTTCACTCTAATCCTAAAGTTAATTATGTGTCCTGTGTGCAATTAACATACACATGCGCATATATAGTTATAACTACATAGTTTTTGTTTATTACAGATACATACGTTTGCTTTCACACAAAGAAATATTCAGGAGTGAAAAATAGATTCATTCCAAAAGCACAGCAGCTTAAAAGAGTTTTGAGCCTAGTAAATACAAACAAGGTATTGCACTGGTGAGATGTGATGCATGCTGACTTCTTTCACACAGACAGAATTCCAACAAAGCAGTCTAAATTTATTTTTGTGCCCACGCACTTATGTTGCCCCCTACTGCTCAGACTCGGTAACTGCAGTTCTGCTGTGACCGCTCATTGGCAGAAAGCTTCTGGGTACCTTGTTTGTCCCTTCCCTCCCTGCCTCCCGTCCTTCCCTCCCTCCCTTCCTCCCTCACCTTCCCTTCTTCCCTCCTTTTCTACTTCCTTCCCTCTCTCCCTCCTTCCTTCCTTTCTTTAATTTTACATCATTGAGAATCTCCTACATGAGTATGATGCATTTTAATCATATACAGCCTTTTCCTTCCCCCTTTAACTTCAGGGGTGCTGCCTACGTTACGTCTAAAATGCAACATGTCCCTTATATAGGCCCTGGGGATAAGGCTCATTGGAAGAGCACTTTCCTAGCATGTGTTAGGGCCTGGATTTTACAACAGATGCAAAACATATCAAAACACCACATGTCACAGCAAAATGGAAGCCAGTCAACCAATTATTAGAAATGTAGTCATCACACTAGGCCTGTTTCTCTGGCCCTGAAGACACCAGTACTCACTACGTGATATTTTTACCTTGCTATTTTCTAAAATAAGTATTTCATAGGCTAGATGTGTCTGAGGGAATGTATTGCTTCTCCTTTCCTTCTAACGTATGCAACAGTGAATTTGCAGCTGGCTCAATGGAAGGGCTTATTGGCTTCTTGCTGGATATGAGATTCATTCTGTAAGGAGTCCCAGAGTCTCTGGAAGGTGAAATAGACCATACAACTGTGTTCCAGCAAGGCCTGCCTGCTCAGCTTCAAAAAGGATCACACCATTACATCTCCTCTCTTCCCACCGCTGTTATCAAAATATTATTTTGTGAGTCTTGCATGCTAATTATCTCAAGAAGTACAACTGATCCTCAAAGGGAAACCAGGAAGCAGGAGAAAAAAGAAATTATGGTTGAGCTTGGGGAATGATTAAGATGTGAATTGTATGTGTGCTTTCAGGAAACGTTTCTGTATGAGTCGAACCCTCTATTTGAAGCATTCATATGCTGCCAAACTGGGACATAAAACTCTACTATTGACATAGAAATATTTCTTCATTAGGCAAGTACAACTCTCCCCTGCACCACCTTGGAGAGCCAAAAATGTTTGCAGATATTGCTAAATGTCGGACTGGGGATAGAGCTCAGTTGCTGGAGTATTTGCTTAGCACTTAGTTATGGTTCTATCCATAACACTATATAAACTTGGCGTGGTGGTGCACACCTATAATCCCAGTATTTGTTGTAGAGGCAAGAGGATCAGTAGTTCAAAGTCATCTTTGACTTCATAGCAAATTTGAAGGCTGTCTGGGCTGAGAGAGAGAAAAGGAGGGAGAGAAAGAGAGAGAGAAATTTAATTTCTATCTGCCCCCTGGGCTAAGAACCAGAATACAAAAGCTCTCTGTGATGATTATATATGAAGAGTAATTTAATATTTTAACTAGTTTAGGGTTTGTAATAATTGAGGACACATCACGTATCATCCAGTGACTTGCTGGAAAATCCCACCAGTCTCCCCAATTATTCGCGTATTCGTATTTGTGACAGAGTCAGAATCAAATGACAGTAGGTTATGAGTTCGGGTTTGTGGAACTCCACCCAGTCTTCGGGCTCCCCTCAGGACAAGGTCTCTTCATTTTCTTCACCATCATCACCAAGTTCTCTGCTGTAGCATCTTCAGCAAGCCTAATACTTCATTCCATTTAGATACCTGCGGTTGCTTCCCCCTGCCTGATCATCACACACACACACATCCCTAAGGCTTGGTAGAAAAAGATTCCTCTCCCATGCAGCTGCTTGACGGTCACTGTGCTTTTTAGTTTCCATTGGATACACTTCTTTTATGTAATATAAGTGCATGAAACAGATTATTATTATTATTATTGTTGTTGTTATTATTATTTTACTGTTGGTTAAATGTCATAATACTGTGATGTTCGAAGATCAGTCATGGCTACCAGTATATCCTTGCTACAGTGACCCTATCAGAGACAAGGGCTTGACTGTGTTCTGTCCTGCTGTCCTTCGTATGTTGCTTGCATTTCTTTCTTTATGCCCACTATGTGGCTGCTGCAGGCTGGAGCTGAAGCCATCACATCTGAGTTTCCAGATTGGAAAAAAAAGGGGGGGAGGATAGAGATAGCCAGGACTTCCTTCTAGACATCTCCATATGGCTTGTGGGTGAGGAGAGCCATATGGCTAACCAGCTGCAAAGAAAACTGAGAAACGGAGTCTTTTCAGCTCCCTGCCTCTAGAGCAGAAGCCAGAATGAGAGGACAGTGAGGTTGAATGTGAGTCTGTGACCCTAAATTGCGTTTCAGAGCTTGAGGACCCATCTCCCAGCCTCCGGGACTTGCTCATGTGTATCCACTTGATGTCAGTCTACGTAATGGACTGTCATACGATATATATAATGTAAGCTACAGTATATAATATTATATATAAGTTATATATATATATGTATGTTATAATATATAAGTTAATAGTTAATATAACTATCTGTTATTCGTTAAGCAATAATTGCTTAGTCAATACCTTTTGAAGAGTGAATGAAGTCTGAGGGACCTAATGTTGGGCATTGGATAGGTAGACTTAAGTAATCTCTTAGCAATAAGTGCTGCTTCTGTGTTCTCCATCTTCCTTAAGGAGATAGAGAAAATGAATAGATTTCAAACCATCCTCTATATCCTTGGAAGTATTCTATTCTATTTAGGGGGAAGAAATGACAGTGATCAAGAAACAGGAAATCATATGGTTTGTCTGAGCCTGAGTTACACTATCATATAGGGGAAGAAAGTAAGAAGTCAGGGTCAGCCATTCTTTCCTAAACTCTAGAACATGTGGGAGGTTTCCCAGGAAAAGGCAGTTCTACCTTATAACACACGGAGGAGGAGAGACTGGCCAAGGCTTGGGTTGAAAGGCAGAAATACCTCTCAGCGACCATTCTGCTGTTCAGGAACTACACAAACCACTTAATCCCGGGTCATCTGTAACAGAGGCAACTTCAAACTAGGAGCATTTAGCTACAAATCATCCATCACCTTGAACCGACCTCCCTCCCCAGACCTGGTTTTTGTAATCCTAGGGTTTGGAAGAGTTTTTCTTGGAGATGCATTAGTCGAAGTCTGAATCCATAATGGAGGGATTTTGTGCCTGAACAAGGCACTTGCACAGCGTGGAAAGAAGGTGGAGAGGTCAAAAACCCAACTCGGTCTAGGCAATTTACCAAGCCTTATGGACTTCAATCCTCTCCCATAGTTCCTGCTATCATCGCTCAGGTCAGATCCTTGGTCTCTCCTTTTTAATCCATCTGCCTTTCTTTTTGTAGCTTCTGTACACAAGACCCTTGCACCTCACAGACTAAACTAAAGATATTCCCAGTGCCCTCCTCTGCAAAGGTTTATCAGAGCAAACTTGACCATAGGTATGCCAGAGATAATTAAAATTACGTTACAATAAAAATACATTTAAAACAGTATCCATACATAGAAGACCGGTTTTTGTTGTTTGGTATCAAAGAAAATTGGAAGTAAAACAGCTATGCAAATGGGCTTCAGAGAGAAAATAAAAATAACATCAGGAGCAGAGGTAGTAACAAAACTCAAATGCTGAGGAAAGTCAGGCAGAAATTACTATGACCAGAAACGAGATAGATTCCAGACGGAAAGGGAAGAAAGGTGAATCAGATAAAATTAAACTCTGTCGCAATGGCCTCCTGGGGCCTGGGAGAGATGCAGGAGAAAGAGCGCTGGGGTTGACATTTGAGAATGAATAGATGAAGACACCGAGAGACTGCGTGGTGGACTTTCTGAGGGATTGTGTGAACTGGGGAGAGGCGGAGAAAGGCAGCGTTTTCTACAGGGGCACTAGGTGTCTTAGGGTTTCTGTTGATGCGATGAAACACCATGACCAAAACACAAGTTGGGGAGGAAACGGTTGATTTGGCTTACACTTCCACAGCACTGTTCGTCATTGGAGGAGCTCATTCAGGGAAGGATTCTGGAGACAGGAGCTGATGCAGAGGACATGGAGGGGTGCTACTTACTGCTTTGCTTCCCATGGCTTGCTCAGCCTGCTTTTTTTTTGTAGAACCCAGGACCACCAGCCCAAGAACGGAACCATGCAAAATAGGCTGGACCTTCCTTAGTCAATAATTAACTAAGAAAATACTGTACAGTCAGATCTTATGGAGGCATGCTCTCAATTGAGGTTCCCTCCTTTCAGATAACTCTACCCTGTGTGGAGTTACATAAGGCTAGCCAGCACACAGGGAAATCAGAAGAAGCTTGCTAGGTGCTAGTGTCACGTGATAGAGACCCTTCCTGGAGGTGTTGACTGAAGGTGCATCTCAGCTGCCAGACTTCATGTCTGAAGTCTCGTGAACCAAGAGCTATAATGTTTATTATGAGGGAACCAGTGGCCCAAGGATGCAATGACCTTGCCCATTACAGAGGTCTGTATTAACAGTAGCATGTCTAAAAAGAATAAAGGAGGTGATTTTAGGTATGGGAACCATTCAAAGTGACTTTAACATAATTATAAAACAGTTGCTTTGATTTTTGTTGTATGTGCTAGCTAGATACTAAAGCATCATGAGTTTTGAATAAATGAACTTAAAGATGCTAAAATAAAGAGAAGAATGCATTTGAGGCAATAAGAGGGGGCTGGAGAGATGGCTCAGTGGCTAAGAACGCTAACAACCACCTGCCACTCCAGCTCCAGGGGTCAGATGAATTACCCTGGCCTCTGCAGGCACCTGTGTTCATGTGCATGAGCTCACACATGGACACATAGTTAAAAATAGTAAATTTAAAGGGACAATAGGAAGAAGGAACAAGGTGAGTAGGCCCCATCAACATCTTCATCCTGAAGCTTCTGCCTCGGATAAGGGTGTGGCTTCGTGCCACAACAACTGGGACAGTTCTGTTAGCAAGCTAGAGAGCGGTCTGTGTAAGAGGCTGTTCAGTGAACAGGTACATCTAACTGAACTCTTGCTCCTGATTTTGTAACTGAAATCTGCTCTCCTAGTTCTCCTGTTCTACTTGTAACAGAATCCTCTTGTTCTCTCTACTCCACTTGTAACTGAAGGCTGTTCTCCTGCCCGGAAAACTGTTTTCTTGCCATACCCTGGAGTGCCTCTTTTAACTGAATGTTACTGTGACAGATTCCCAATTGGTTACTAAATCCTAACTTGTAACAGGTTATTCTCACCATGCCTTTCTTACCCTCACTAGCTCAGTAAAGACAGAAAGAGAGAAGGGAATATTCACAGCCCCTTTTGGCTGCCCTTATCTGTCTGAAGCCTGGAGAACTGGGCTAGTGTCTATCATACCACCCCACCAACTGTCACTGCCAACGGCCTCCACCTCTTCTACATCCTAAGCCGTTCCCAGAAGTCCAAGCAGCATCCACTCATAAGGAAGGCTGCACAGGACAGACTTTGTGACAAAGTTCCGCCACAGGCACACTGCTGAGGGCCAAGTGAAATGGAAGGAAAGCGTAACAGGCTGACATGCTCAGTCATAAGAAAGCACGGGTGTTCTTTCTATATCATGATTACACTGAACGGGACACCAGATGGGGTTTATCAGAAAGCCCATGCACTCACTGATGAGGGAGATGGAGTCTTCGTGGGGCAGTTTCTGAGCTTTGTGACTTTGCAAACAAGAACATATTTTTTGTTGTTGTCTGGAGCAGGTTGGTGGGGAGAGAAAGGAAGTGGGTGAGGAAACCATGTCCTAAGAATTGTCACAGTGGGGCTGAAGTGAGGGCTCTGCCATTAATAGCTAGAACTACTCTAACAGAGGACCCAAGTTTGGACCTCACACCACATCTGGCACATAACATCTTCTTCTAACTCTAGTTCCAAAGGCTCTAATTCCTTTCTCTAGCATCCGAGGGCATCCGTACTCAAATGTTGATGCTTACACCGACACACATATAGACACACGATTGCATATGAAAATAAATATATTTTAAAAGATTTGTGAGATGCATACTCTTATGTCTTTATTATTTTGTGTATGTGGATGTCTTACCTGTGTGTATGTCTGTGCACCACACGCACACGGTGCCTGCAGAGGCCCGAAGAGGTCCCAGGTCACCTGGGACTGGAGATTCAGGCAGTTGGGAACTGCTGTGGTACTGGGAATCAAAGCTTTTCCTCTGTAAAAGCGGCAAGTGCTCTCAAGCCAGTGCTGCAGCTCCCCGTAATATGAATTTTATCACGTGACATTACATATCCTGTGGAAGACGTGGATTTAAAAACAGGAAGTGGTCGTCATGTGCTGACCCACTGCAGTTGGACAAATACGAGGTGTTCCCTTTCACAATCAATGAAGGGAAAAGGCCGGGGAGTGGGGCAGGTAGGTATTTACTGCAGAGGGGCCGCGCATAGGGAGAGCTTTTCTGTAAGTTCACACGTGTATGGCACGACTCTGCCTGTCCCCGTACATAGGAAAGGCTTGAGGAATTTGTAAACAAATGTGTAGTTAAGAGAATACAGAAATGAGAAGTTGTGGAATCGCAAAATAGAAGGCCTGATGAAAAATATACACTTGTAAATGAAAATAATCAGTAGAATCCCTCAAGGCGAAAATAAACTCAAGAGCAGGAAAACAGTCGGTGTGGTAGACCTGCGAGTCTGTGTCTGCAGATCGAACACTGGTTTCCCCGGGGACGTTCTCAAGGGCCTTAGTTATGTGTGGCATTATAAGCAGGGCCTGGGCCTTCCTCCCTTGGGAAACTGAGAGGCCCGTGAAACAGAAGTCTCATTTATACGCTAACATGTGACCAGCCTTGCAAGAGCTGTTAGGGATGAATTCTCAGTTCTCTGTTTTTCAGATCTAAGGAGACTGGACACTGTGGAGAGCACTCCAGTCTTCACCTACTCAGACGGAGAATGAATATATATAGGAATATTCCTATATATAAATATATAGACATATTCCATAGGCTTCAGATTCGGAGCAGAGACTATCATCTACATGGAACAATGACCGTAGCTGTGTAGAAGATGAAAACAGAAGATTTTTGTTATCCATCTATCATCTAGGGCTGATACCCTGTGGCCAGTCGTGTTAGGCATTTTGACCCCTCGCCCAGTCGTCGGTTTCTGTGATGGTCTCCACTGCAAAAATTAGCTTCTTGGATGAGGGCGAGAGACACACTTACCCCTGGACACGAGGACAAGTGTTTGGAAAACAGTTGGGAATTTTACTGGTTCAGGAAAGCGGCAGTAGCAGGCTCTCCTCACCAGCCGCAGGTAGTGGCTAAGTTTACAGTGTCAGGCATGGTTTCCCTCCTGCTGAGTAGGCCTGAAGTTCAATTAGACAGCTATTGGTTACCACTAAGATGTGAGCGCCATCCTTGGGTATATCTTGCTGTTCTGGTCATTGTTATGGTTCATAGGCTTTACAGCTGGGAGGAAATGTAAAAAGTAAATTAAAAGGACCCTTTGTATGGTTTATTTTTTTTTCAAGACAGGTTTTCTCTGCTGTAACTCTGGCCGTCCTGGAACTCACTCTGTAGACCAGGCTGGCCTCGAACTCAGAGATCTGCCTGCCTCTGCTCCGCCCCCCTCTCCACCCACCGAGTGCTAGGATTAAAGTCGTGTACCACCACCGCCCAGCATTGAAAGTATTTTGGAAAGACCATATATAGGAAGGAAATGTTTACCTATGTATTTAGGTTTATAAATTTTGTCTAAACTCATGAGCTATCTAGTTGTTTAAGATTTTGGAAGAATTTGCCAAAAAGTGTATTCTAGACTAAAAATGATTTAGAGATGGAGTTAGACAAGAAAGAAAGCGTTGACCCAGAGAAAGCTTGTTTGGTGCCTAATAGGATCAGAGACAACCCAGTGATGAAGTCAGGAGAAATAGGAAGAAATGGGAATCCTGGTCTTGGGATGAAGGTGGGCGGGAGGGAGGGAGAGCCAGGGGCCATAATGTGACCTGCATCTTACAGCAGAAAGAGCGTAAAACAAGGGATGCTTCACTTCATGGACCGATCTGAGGGTGCTGAGAAGGTCCTGTGCAGATGGGAAAGTGCAAATGACGGGTAATAATCAAAACAGCCCTAGGATAAGCAGCATCAGAAAGGACTTTGAAACCACAGGCTCCACTCACCTGTTGGTAAATAGATTTTTGACTAAGTGGCTGGATTTCTCCATTATCCAAACCTCTTGAAGTTTGTTAACGGGGAGTCCAGTATCCTTGTTCGCTTACAGTGATTTCAGGAGAAGCTGCATCTTTATTATAATTGCCCAGTTGAGAGGATACTGCGGGACAAGGTGGTCGCCATAGTCCAGGTAAGGTTAGCAGAAACCTGTCCCCTGAGAAGGGGACGGCTGTGGAGCTGGAGTCTCCCCTCCAGCATTCTGTGAAAAACTTCCCAACACACTAAGCAGTAAAGGCCCACGTTCTCACTGTCTGGGACGGCAGCAAGGATCCGACCGCCTTTGCTCTCGGCCTTTCCAGTCCTCCGTCCATCCGCTGGGCTGGAGTAGCTCTGGCTCAGTTTCTGCAGACCCAGCCCTTCTGTGACCTGCCGTGGTGGCGCACATTGAGTCTGTGGGACCCAACAGCCCTCACATACAGTGTCATGCTGTTGTCTTTTCGGCCACCCTTCTTCCCTCTGCATCTAATGGAGGTAGTAACAAGCTGTTCTAAAACATGAGTTTTCTGCACATCCCAGGAATCATTTGTTTAGCTCTTTTTGGAGAGCCTTCCCTGCAGGCTTGTAGCCCCAGCTGTCCCATCCCTTTTCAGGTAAAATCTGTTTGCATTCGGAGGGTGGGACCCAGGGCCTTGTGCACAGTGGAGAAGCACTCTACGGCTGCCTACAGCATCAGCTTTTCCTCTGGTTTCTGCATTCTAAAAATGTGTCCATTTTTCTAATTTCCTATTTTTATCTCCCCCAATTCTCCTTTTTTTTCTATGGCTTTACACCATTTCGTTCATTGCCTTTCATTTGGATGGGTCATTGACGGGAATGATGCCTTTCGAACATTTTGTCCAAAAAGAGTTGGATACATTCAGAAACACCCAATCTTCCATTTCGTGTTTCCCTCTACTAAAATCGCTGGCAAGTTCATGGTCTTTTCAGAGGATCTGTCTGGACGATTAAGTCTGTTGTTACCATTCAAGAGCCGGCAGGACATCAGCTGGGTACTATTCTCGTGCAGCAGTGAACTTTGGCTCTTCCCTGGCTTACTCTGGGTTTAGAAGATACATCATGGAATTGGGTTTGAATGAGCAAAACCTGGTATTACTCAGGATCTTGGTGTGTGTGTGTGTGTGTGTGTGTGTGTGTGTGTGTTTGTATGTGTATATGTGTGTGTATGTGTGTGTATATGTGTGTGTATGTGTGTGTATGTGTGTATATGTGTGTGTATGTGTGTGTATGTGTGTGTGTATATGTGTGTATGTGTGTGTATATGTGTGTGTATGTGTGTGTGTATGTGTGTTTATGTGTGTGTGTATGTGTGTGTGTGTATGTGTGTGTATGTGTGTGTGTGTCTGTGTGTATATGTGTGTGTATGTGTGTGTATATGTGTGTGTGTGTATGTGTATGTGTGTGTGTGTATGCGTGTGTGTGTATATGTGTGTGTATGTGTGTGTGTGTGTGTATGTGTGTGTGTATGTGTGTGTTACTGTTGAAGTCTGACTCCATTCCTTGAAGAGATTTGCTATCCTTGCAGCAGTTGGATTCCTGGTCCTAGTCTGGAAAAAAACTGACTACAGATCCTTCCTCTAGACACCGCTTCCCCTTCCGGCAGCACTGCTTTCCACTTGGGTGCTTTTGCCGCGCTGACTGTCCCGTAAAATATTTATTATGACATTGTCTCCTCTGTCGCTGGTGATTAGGTTGCAGCTAAGCCCTCTTAATTGCATGTGGGGCAGAGCTGGGTGCAAAGATCCCTTACACAGGGAGTCTACGGGAATTGAGAGGAGCCGGTGCTAAGTGTTCCCACACAGTCTCCAGCAGATGCAGCTAGAATGCTCTGCCATCCGTCACCTGCATGTCTTCTGTGAGCTGCGTGTCTCATACTTGCTTCCAGAAAGAAGCTGGAGCCATTTGACTCTAAATGAGACCCAGACACTTACATTTCTTCTCCGAAGGAAATAACAACAGGCCAGAAATACTTTTCATCCAGCCTCAGTAGAATCTTTGTGACACAAAGCTTATTCCTGTTGGGGAATTGGCTCTCAACGTTTTGGGACACTACAGTAATTCAGCCTTCAAACAAAGGCATGGGGGCTACTTTACCCTGCTGTATGATTTACTGTGAGAGAGGCTGGGCCACACTCCTGGTCATCAGAAGCCAAGTGTGCCATGAGTCCTTGAGTCATGCCTGAGGCTCCAGTTCCCTCCAGATAGAGGTGACAGCTTGCCCAGGTGAAGCCTCTGTGATGACAGATGCAACAAAGCCAGTATCTTGATAAGATATGAGTCTGTAGCTGTCAGAGCAAAGCATTCAACTTTCTACAGCTACTAAGTCCCCTCTGTGCCTCAGGCATGCTGTCTTCATGTTCACACATCAATACCTCCGTCTCATCGACTCTAGGAGGAAATGTCCATTGTTCAGAAGGAAAACTGAGGCACAGGGAGAATGCACACAATTGTCAAGACCACACAGAGTTAGTGGAGGTTTCAACTTGGCACTCTCGGTAGAGAATGAACAAATGATAGCTTTCTCTCTGGTTCCCGTTATTCATCTCTCTGAAGTTTATGACAGAAAAGGTGGAATGCATCAAAGGCACTCTGGGGAGTTAGCTGAGGTTATAAACACAGAGGACTGATTTCATGAGCTGGTTTATCAGGGCTGTGGTTAGCGGTTTCATGATTACACAAAGATGAAATCCTCACCTCTGGCAAGGAAGGCGGCAGCAACCCCGCGCTTTGTCACTGGTGCTTCAGTTTACCCTGCAGACTTATGACCCATCACTTGTTGTGAAAATCCTGGCATCAAACCATCTGCTGCACACCTGCCATCTCATCCCTAAATCTGTCGAGAACCTCAGACAGACAGCTGAACACCCCCCCCCCCCCGTTGTCTAATTGTAACATATGCCATTTCAGAGTGCAGTAAAACTACGATAGGGTTTGCAGTCCCACAAATTATTCTCTGGAGAACAGACGAGTGCCTTCTAAAAGCAATATTTGTGCTCAAGTTACGATGCCTTGTGAAAACACACAGCGAACAGGGTTGGCTCGGTGTTAGGGAGCATCTCCGGATCTAAATTTGGTGACCCAGCTCCTGTAGGCAGTGTTGTCAAGGCAGCGCCACCCACTCCAGTGGAGAGCAGTCAACAGAGAGTGTTGAAATGTGAGCATATGGATCCATTGAGAGGAGAAAGGCTTAATGAGAGCCACAGAGGTGCTGAGTGACCCCAGGCTAAATGACACGTGCCCACGCAGACAGCATGGAGGGCATGGGTGTAGAAACTCGGTTGAGCAATTTATTCCTACTGTTTGCCATTAAAAAAAAAATGTGTTAGAGGTAAGGACGATTCATGAAGGATCATTCCAAGGGACAGAGACTTCATCTCTCTGCATCCAGTCACAGTGCATCTTTCTCGCCCTCTCCATCTCCTCTCTCCCCCCTCCACAGCTGTCCTGATTCACCCTCCCATCCTCTCTCCCCTCCCACAGTTCCCCTTACAGCTCCACTTTCAGACTCCAGACGTGCCTTTCTCTCAGTGAAGCTCTGTACACAGAAGTCCGATAAGGAGTTTCCACACCCAGACTTTCTAAAAGAAAGACGAAACTTTTCACCTTGCTCTATCATTCCATGGATAATGCAGATATATTTCAAGCAGGCGGAAGGATGCTTGGGCGGAGCAGTATTAAGCATCCATCTTGTTGATTCATTCGATGAGCGTTATTCACCCAGTGTCCATTTAAAGTATATTCGGTAAGCCTTGTGTGGCTAACGCTGTGAAGAGCCTGTAGGGTGTTGCTGGGTACTCAGACGATGGTTGTCGGACGGCCAAAGGAAGGCATGGACTTAATTTCTCTTTGATGTCTCTGAATGTGGAGCAGCTCTGTATATGTAGAAAGGTGTGTGAGGTTTTGAACGTTTCAAAATAATGAAGGAAGTTTGGAGTTTAGGCTCCAGCAAAGACAAGCAGGACCACTGACCAGCTGTGCTTGCGGTATCTAAGATGGTGACAAAGAAGGAGAGAACTGGCAACAGGCTCCTCGGGTGACTCATGCGCCAGGTACCACCGCAGGGAGGGGGAGGAAGGAGGCGTCAGAATGGCGTCAGAAGATTATTAAAGACCTGCTACCCTGAAGACGTCAAATCTGCCTGGACCACTGCTGCCACCTCATCCCTTCCTGGCTGCAAAGCCACTGCTTTGAGGAGGGCAAGTCCTGGCCTCAGGCAGGAGCACAGCAATCAGAGAAGGAACCCCTCTCAGAGGCTCCAGTGAGGCTGCGAATTGGGGAAGATTCTCTGCGGCAGAGAGCAAGGATTAGGGCACCTCCAGCAAAGGCTCTGACCACTTGAGCGGAGCTCCTGCTGCTCTTGGTGTGGGTAGGCACCAGCAGGAGCAGAGCTAGAGCAAAACAGGTTTGGCAGAGTTCACCCTGAGAAGAGAAGGCACCTAGAGCATTTCATAGGGATTTGGGACTGGGACTGGGACAGGCACAGCTATTTGTGCAGACTTCTGCCAGAGACGTCAATGAACAAAACCAGCTAATGAGCATGAAGCCTTTAGCATTAAATTTTGTTCATTGAAAACTGTTTCCCACTTGATGTTCTTCATCTCTTCTGAGGTGATTCTGCCTGCGCTCTGTGTGACAGAGCATATTTGCACAAAGAATGGTCACCTTGAAGCACAAGTGAGTTACCAGTAAACCCCTGACAGTCTTCTAGCTGCTTTGTTTGACTGTTTTTGTCACTTAGTGAAACATGTAGTTATCTGTCATCTATATAGATAAAGACTTTCCCTTTCAAATGAAAAAGTGAGGTGGTTTGTTTCTATTTCTAAGCACTAATTAATGTCTCTGAGAAGAGGGAAGAAAATGTTTCTGGTTGCTGAGGCTCTTGGGACCTACACATCACTTGATTCCTGTCTGCCTCTCCAGGTTAGGTAATTAGAAAGAAAGAAGCCCGCTTTCTGGAATCTTGTTACATATGCAAGCCAGAGCACTGGGCCCTTTGGAAGAGCAGAGGCATGCAGACACCTTTCTGTGAATGGGACTCATCCTGTCACTACACTTGGGATGCTTGTTACTAAGTAACCAGAACCATAGCCGGGCCGTCATCTGAAATTAAACATGGTTTATTAGGAGGCATCTATAAACTATGTTAAGAGAGCTCAGTTAATCTGCTTAAACTTCTTATTGCTATTTCTGAGATCGATGATGTCTGTGATGGGCTAATCCCCCCACCCACCCGTGGCCAATGACTATGCTTTGTAGCATGAAAACCAAAGACCCTACTGCAGAAACATTGAATGTGATAAGAAAGGATTGGGGGTGATAAGAAAGGAGCCTTCTGCTCCCAGTTCTGCTCACTGGTTTCTTTACGACCCCACCCAGGTCGCTCACCTTCTAATAGCCTTGGCTCTCCTATCCATAAAACGGAGCTCTGGTAATGGCGCCGTCGTTTACAGAAAGCAAGTGTAACGTATGAGAGCTTCGTGCAGGTACGCTATTGGCAGTGCTGTGAGATTGTGTACATGTGATTCTAAAACCAAGAGCTCGGGTGTTACAAAAGGAACATGTGTGTTAGCTGTTCTCCCATCACATGAGCAAACAGCAAAGGAGAGCACCACTGAAGGGCTTATTCTAGCTCAGTGCTTGAGCCGTCTCAGTTAGGAGTCCTTGGATCTGTTGAACCTGGGTCCCTGAGGGGGCGGGGCACTGCAGAGGGAGGAGTGTGTGGCAGAGACTGCTCACTTCCGGGTGGACAGAAAGCAGAGAGAGGATATGGAGGGGGCGCCCTAGTGACCCACGTCCTGTATTTGATCACCTCTCAGTAACCGCCATCATGTGATGAATCCATCCAAAAGGGCTAGGCTGGGGCTCCCAGGAGGAGCAAATTCAGAGCAATCGGGCTTATAGCAGGTTCATTCGCTTTTAGGTTGAAACATACAGGTTTTGTTCATGGAGATGCAGTGGGCACAATACTCTCCTTTGAAAATGAGCACATACTTGAAAGGAAGCCGGCTTGGGACTTAAAGCTCTGGAATCAGTTATCAGTCACTGCGACCTTCATATCTTAATCCCATACCTGAAAGTCTAGCACATTACAGTAATGTCTAATGTAAGAACGCCTCCGTGGGACAGTCCTGAGCCTCTTGTCTCACAAAGAGCTGGAGATATGTGATTGTGGAGATTTCCATAGAAACCTAGTAGAGTCATGAGAAAAACCCTCTGGCTCCCTGCTGTGGTGACGTTGAGGCATGAGAGAAGATAATGCACCCAAGCCCTCGTGCAGTCAGTAGTCTTTGAAGGGTGAAGTATTATAGATGAAGCGTGTCCAGGGCTCACAGTGCTTAGAGCGCTGATAGGAACACCCTCAAGGAAGCTTTCAGAGCTGCTGTTGTTTGCTTATGCATTCCTTTTGTTGTTACTTGTGATGTAGCTTAGTTTAGGGGCAGAAGAGAAAAAGAAGACAACACACACACACACACACACACACACACACATACACAACTTGTTTCAAAGCAAAAGAGAAGCATTTTACAGTTCTGAGAAATGAAGGGGGAAAAAAAAAAGCAGGGGAAATTTTTTTGAGAAAACAAATCACATTATTGACCCCTGTGTTAGTAATGCCCTAATTCTTGTGGTGTCAAATGTCTCTCAGTGTCTGGTGTAGATCCTTCAAAGTATTTTATAGGCACTTAGCCTTATCTGTTTCTAAATGGGAAGAATCTCTAATTCTGTGGTAAGCATGTTTAAATATAGCCATGCATGATAGCGAATGTTCACATTTCCTTTAATGGTTTAGGAGCAGGTCAGTCTTTGGAGTCACCTCTCCTGTGATTACCTTCAGACTGCAATAAAAAACAAAAATAAAGATCAGCAGGAAATCCAGTGTCAGATTTCCAAATGAGAAAATAAATGCATGCCTTCCCCCCTCTCCAATCCTCACAATCATTAATGAAGCTTTTAGAATCTGGAAAAACACAACTGACTTTCAACTGTGGTGTCACTAACACCACTTCCCTCTGCTGAAGCCAGACTCAGGACTCTAGGTTACACCCAGACGTACAGTTAGGCCCAATAGTCTATGGTGACCAAGCCAGAAGAGTGAACCTAGACCAGTTGCAAGGCTATTTCCTGGTAATCCTCAGCTGTTGGCTGTGGCAACAATATTGTGCAGAGATCCCCATCTACAGAGGTTGCAGAAGAGGAGGTGAGCCGTTTATTTCCTGTGTTCTTCATGCTCAGTAGACTATATTTCATATTTCAGTTTTGCAAGCTTCTGCCGATTTGTTTAAAAAAAAAAAAAAAAAAAAAAAAAGCAAGCCTTCAGAGTGTGTTTACGTGATGAGAATACTCCAGGCTGAAAAGGGCTTTTCACGCTTTCCCAGAGTTCAAAATCTGCCTTGGGGCTGGGGATGCAGCTAGCTGTTTGTAGAGTTGCCTAGCATGCTTGATGCCCTGGGTTCAGTCCCTAGCTCCATGTCCCCAGGTGTGGTGGCACCTTCCTGGGAGTGTAGCACTGGACAGGTAGAAGGCTGGAGCTCTGGAGGGCTCCCTGGCCTAGAGGTAAGTTTCTGTTTTCTTTATCATTTGGGTTTTTTGTGTGTATGTTTTGTGTGTGCGTGCTAATTTTTTGTTTTGGCTTTGTTAACTTTAATAAATGTATTCCGAAGTAATTTGGAAGAATACGGTCAATGAAAAATAAGCTTATCACTCCTTGAAAGGCTCGATGAATCAAACACACCCTATTTTTTTTCTGAGTTCATTTTCATTTGATTTTGAAGCGTATAAATGTGTGTGGCTGTTAACTCGTTTATTAATATTAGCTCAACACCAGAGACTTCCATGGTCTCTTTAGTTCTGGCGGAAGGGAAATGACCCAGTGGGAAGAATGGAACAGGGATGTGAGTTGAGGTAGTGATGAGTGTTAGTGGTCCACTGGGCATCACAGGGAAGCTTTCAGATGCACTGAGGCACAGACATGCAGGCAGATGCTCCATGCTGGATGAACGTTAAGATTCCAGATGTTTTCCCGAGATTCACCAGCACACATGATTTCTTCCACAAGTCTAGTCCCAAGCAGACAGCATGCAGCACATAGACAAACAAAGGCCATGGATGTAAGGCAAGCAACGCTAATTTCACTAGACCTGGGGGTTGCTGTGAGGCCTGGTGTGAACTCTCCGAACCTGACTGCTTTACCGGTTTCTCCTTCCCCTTCCAGATGCTGCACAACAAGCACGTGATGGTCCGCGTGGGAGGAGGCTGGGAGACCTTCGCAGGCTATCTGCTCAAGCATGACCCCTGCCGCATGCTGCAGATCTCCCGTGTGGACGGCAAGACATCCCCGGTCCAGAGTAAATCCCCAACCCTCAAGGACATGAACCCCGATAATTACCTGGTGGTCTCTGCCAGCTACAAGGCTAAGAAGGAGATTAAATGAAACTGGCCTGTGTAAGGGGACTCACGCAATGACCTGTGCCTCCATCACAGTGTAGTCAGTGTAGTTCACACGCTCTGAAAAACCACACATATCACCAGGCAGGAAAAATACTGAAAAGGTAGCACTATTTATTTTTAATGCATCTGTAGAACTTCACCTAACAGGAAAAAAATAATCTAAACTCAGAAAGAAATCAGACAAATTGTAAGAAAAATCCTTCTTTTTCAAGATGTAAACATAGCATTTAGAACAAACCTTATTAGGAACTCAGTTCTAGGTATAGCCAGCAAAGGAGAACATGCCCAGGGATCTGTACTTAGTGTGTAATGGATAGGTCAACAGAATTGCCTGCTGTATGTCTAGGAGCTAAAGTACCCCAGATACTTTTATAATGGTGGGATTTTATAGTTATTTTTTTACAAAATGCCAATGTGATCACGTGCTACTCAATTTGTCCGACAACACCGACCAGTCCAGTCTTCACAGCCGTAATACTTAACTGGAAAGGCCACGTCAGAGACGTTTGCATTCACTTGGAAGATTGCCTTAAAGTACATCTCTGATCCCTGACCAAAGCAACCTCTGGGGTACTTTTGGATGTTTCTTGTGCGGCCCCTTAGGAATAGCAGGTACCTTTCACACACCCCTAAGCACACAGCAGCTGTGTTTAGGATGACTAGAATAATCACTTAGTGAAACCCATGTGCATAAGCCGGTGGTATACATTCACATTTTGATGTGTGGACTGCACAGTCAAATGTTCATCAACTCTGTGATTTTGTTTATTTTCTTTTTCAATCTTCAATCAGTTGCTTATTAAACTATATCTTTAGGTAGTCCTATTCTGCTATTCTGTCTCATGAAGTAAATTCACTGTAGTGAACGATGTTACAGACTTGT
This sequence comes from Cricetomys ansorgei, assembly GCA_026225945.1. NCBI lineage: Eukaryota > Metazoa > Chordata > Mammalia > Rodentia > Nesomyidae > Cricetomys > Cricetomys ansorgei. The sequence continues at coordinate 2,969,975 of JAMJFZ010003970.1, forward strand.
GTAACTGGGACAGGGCTGTTTTGTACCAAAGAACAGCAAGATATTGTCCATACTGATGTAAGAATTAAAAACAAAAAAAACAAAACAAAAACCCCACATATTATTTGTCTCTGTATCAGTGTTTCAACCTAAAATAAAGTTAATCTTCAAACTAGTAATTTCCCAGCAAATACAAGGAGGGTCAACTTATGGCTGTGTAGCACATCTTCTCGTGGAGGACGAGGCTGAAAGTGGTGTTTGTTGTCAGTACCAAGGGATGTACACCTGTCCGTGGGAAGGACCTTAAGTGTCACCATGAAAAAAAAACTTTTAAATGATGGAGTTCAGCCATCATTGCACTATTTTCCAAGAAGAAACTTTCCTTTTCCCCTCTCCAGAATCTCACAGAGGAAGCATCTGTATGTCGTGACCCATTCAGCCAGGCATCCGGGGGAAGGGTTTAGCAGTCATGGTGTGGTTCACTAGCATTGAGAAGGTGTCACGAGTCTGGAAAAGCATGCCCACGCAAAACTGAAAACGAATAAAGCCACTGACAACTTCTGTGCCAGGTCAAATGATCTTGGCCTCATCAATAACTCTACTTGTTCTTTGGAATGGGACACTTAGTCACATACTCTTTATCAATTAAAATCAACATTGAGTTTTTGCACTGTTATTGACAATCTTTCCTTCAAAACGTTTTCCTGTCTCTCTAACTTTGTCTTTGAAGGATGAAAATTTTAGTTAGAACTAAGTGTAGCTTAAAAAAAATATAACGCGGACCCCATTACAGCATGAGTTATCATACGGTGATTCTACTGTCAGAAGTTCAGCATGGTCCTCAAAGCTGTTTGCAGTTCTTCCTGCAGACTTAAGGAGAGAATCCATTTCTACCATCCTTTTCTACCTTCCAGAGGCAACTTGCAATCCTTGGCCAATGGCCATCAACGCAGCATGGGATTTCAAGGACCCGTCGTCTCTCTTCTCTTCTCTTCTTTTGGCCAGAGGTTGGAAAAGTCTTCAGTTCTTAAGACTGTGATTTAGATCGGCTCTATCTAGGTTAACCTTTAAAAATACCTAAATAAGGCAAAACAACCCATGGTGCTAAGGATAGGACATCATCATACTTGTGGGTCCTTAAGGATTATTATTTATACAACATCAACTGTGGTCTTTCAAGTGTGTCTAAGAACGTGTTCAAAACTGACATGGGACTAGCTGCTAGCTCATCCGTACCAAGGGGGACATGGAAAAAAGGACTGCACCCAGAAGGACATGTCCAATGTCCATGACAGATGGATCTTACTGAGAATGTGGAGCCTCAGGAGATCCAGCATTAGTTTCTCAGCTAGGGTAACATCCAAGGGAAGACAATGGGACAGAGGTACAGGATTAAAGATCTGAGTGTCCCTGTGATCCTACAGAGAGCAGCAACCAAATACACAAGCAGAGACCAGGCCAGGTGGCGATGCAGCCTTTAAGAGGTCCTGACATATCCCATTTCCTGAAGTATGGGAGGGTGCCAGACATGTGTAGCTGCTGCAGGTCAGACGGCAGAAGCACCCGAGTAACTGGTGACTAAGAGAAAGTAATTATTTCAGGGGTTCATTTTTACCATCAGCTGGGAGAATTCTTTGCTGGTTTGCTGTTGCTTTATGGTTAGCCAAAACGATAGATGCAGGGTCAATGAGAAGAAACTTCTACCCATCCATGTAACTCAAAGGAAGGAACACTAGAAGAAAAAGTCCCTAAGTTGCAATGCTCACTTTGTAAATTGCTGGACAGTATGTCACTAAGAAGAAAATGTCTCTTTCTTCCCTTAAAATTCATACACAGGTCAAAGGCAATCTCACTAAAGCAGCCAGTGCTCTTACACTCAGGCCAAGGAGTTTGTGTACAATTAGTTCATAGATCATGGTAGTCACAGTTTGATGCAATATTTGCAAAATAAACCATAAAAGGAAGAACACTGTAGCAAAAATCCACACTGGAGGAGAACTGAAATTTCAGGTTGGCGATACAAATTTCTATAACAGAAAACAAAACTACTTTAAAACCCTGCTATACACACAACTGGCATTTATAGGTAGGGTTTTTTTTTTGTTTGTTTCTTTTTTATGTTTGATTTGTTGGTTTTAGAAAATCAATGCATAGGACCTCATTGCCATATGGGAATCAGGTAACTGTAGTTGTACGCCTATTGTGTGGGCTCACCAAGAGAGATAAGGAGGCATTTTTCATAGGTACAAACTCTGCCAGACCTCAGCAGAGGGAACCACCATCCTAGCAAGTTCCATCCTGGACAGTGGAACCCTGAGCATCTGAGCTCAGGGGTTTTTCATTGATACAGAACTCCTCAGGTGTTCTACTGATGGCACATGCACATCCTGAGAAATCAAACATCCCCCACATAAATCCAACATCTGCAGACAATACAAAATGCCAGTACCTAAGCAGCTTTTGTGCACCCAATAGTGCACAAAACAATATTTTAAACAAAACTAAACTTCTACCACAGCTTACAGTTGTGTGTGTGTGTGTGTGTGTGTGGTGTATCAGGGAATCTGAGATGTTTACTTAAAGAAGAAGGAAATAGATGGTGATTAACAAAGAGATTTGCAATTGGTAACTGGATGACATTCTGAGAATAACAGACCCCAGAATGCTCAACTCTAAACAGGATGTCTCTTTCACAGTGCCCCCTAAGGCTCATGGATCACCATGAAAGAGGGGAAGGGCAATTTTAAGAGTAGGAGGTGGCGTTGAGGACAAGGAAAGTTTTTTGAACAGTTCCACAGCTTACAGGTGCTATGACACTATGTGCAAACCTGTGCAAGCTCAAGGCAGACAAAATCCAAGCATACTGTAGGGGGTGAGCACAGACACCCATGCCTAGCCAATGGTATCTGATAGACGTTGAGAGAGGAAAAGTCAGTTTTAAGAGTGTGAATTTCGGTAGGTAGGTCAACCACACTCCAGGGCAAGCCCCACAACCACGAGTGTTTGAATAGCATAAACAGGACTCTATGGTTAGTTTTTAAAAGAAAAAAAAATAGCAGAATGAGATTGGGTGGATAGGGAGATTGGGGTGGGTCGAGGGGTGGATATAATCAAGCAACATTGTGTGAAATTCTCAAGAACTTTATAAAAAAATATTACTTTATAAAGGAAATATCCCTTTTCTCTCAAAACAGGAAAACAGGCATATCCACCCGACTCTTGCCAATCTGTTAAATTATACTTTATTCAAAATTGACAAGATATACTTTCATCTTCCAAGAACACAGTATAATTCTTATCAGTGAAAATAAGTCCAACTTTTGGCTTAAAGATAAATTCAAAGACCTTGTCAATTTCCCAGGGTTCTGGGGATGACGCACAGAGCCTTTTTACAGTGCTGATTATGTAAAAAGGCAAGAATGGTACCAACGTAACAACAACATTTCTCTTTTACAGGATAAGGCAAGAAACATGCCCACCCCAGACAGCCATTAGTTCACTTTCTGTTATTAATCCCAGGGCTATAAAAGTATTCCTAACCACAAAGACAGCTCCTAATTTGTTTAAGATAGAGGAGAGACACTTTGCTTAAAGAGGTGGCCAGAGGGAACTTTCATATAGGAAGATGTATATTCATATACCCAAGACAATGCAGAATACGTAACACGTGGTCTCATAATATGTTTTTAGAACTAATACATCACATTTCAGATATAATCATGGAACAAACTGGATAAAAGGCCTTCTTTACAGATGTTTCTAAAATATTCAACGTATCTCAAGAGACCTTCTGTAACAATATTTAACTCTTCTATCATCTGCTATCTCAATTTTAGAATTAAGATTTGCAGCTTCCATACACTGGTTACCTTTCTGCATCAAATGGTGTCTCTTATGTTCTAGTAATTTGGCCATAAAATTCGGAAGAAATATTCAACATTATAATGTCTTTGTTACTCAAGTTGTAAATTCTAGAAAACGCGCCTCTACGTCACTGCCTAAAACCTATGCAAAACGTTTTAGATGTACACACAGTTCTTTCCACAGCCATTTCATAGTTTCTTGCAAAGCATACTATTTCCTCGTGTCCTCTTGTTCATCACGTTCATGATATTCAAGTCACCATTTAGTGCCTATGACCTGTGTGGCCTTGGGGAGGGCTGAGCACATCATCGTATTTGGGGGGCAGGCCATGGCCATGCACATGGCCTTGGGAAGGCGGAGGCAGCCCGCAGCTGGCAAAAGCAGTGTATCCCACGCATCCCAAGCAAACAATACACCAGTGTGCCACGTGCGCTTCGATAAGGGGTAAGCATGCCGATTGGCTCTAAACTCTGTCGTAAATGCAGCACTGCCTCCTGAAAGCGAGCCTTCTCTTTGCACAGCCCGAGTTCTAATTCTTCAAGAGGAAGAGGATGGGGTGTCTGTGCTAACAGGAGGGAGGCTTCCTACAGAGAAGGGTGGTGTGCGCTACCTCTCTCTCCATTCGGCTATTAGAGATCCTTCCTAGGTTAGAAACACTAATCACCAAAATCAACTACTAAAAATGATTTCTAAAATTCAGTGACTTTCACTATCCTTTATGAAGAGAATGCCACTAATCTGTAAATGAAGAAAACTGAGCGGATACAATTGTCTTTCCTAGATAGTCACAAAATATTTTGAAAAGTAATTCTTCAGGCGTTGTGAGACCTGTATTATATCTCAGACTCTTTTACACTGTCAAATACCTTGTGGGAGGGACAGGAGAGCCGGTGGCTCAGTTTCCTTTTTCGGCTGCGACCTGGCCTACTTCACTGAGATTCCTGACTGGCATTTCGAATCTATAAACTCTACGGTGGAGGCCGGGTGTTGGTATTGTAAGGTCTTAGCATCCGTCCTCGCCGCTTTGTTCATAATGTAGTGAGAATAAAAAAACAAGCCACAAGGTCAGTAAGTCCAGTCTCTTAATGGACGGAGATCTGCAGACCTCTTGTCTGACTATCACAGCAGGCTGCCTCCTGATACCCGTGTGTGCTTGAAGGCCACCTTTCCAGGAACAGAACTTATGTATTTCTCTTTCATACTTTCCTTGGCAACATCGTGTCTGTATAGATCTTCCAGTTATTCTTTAAGAGATACAGAAGAAGAACGCTTGTGAAATCTGAACAAATATGTTATCCCTGGTTATCACCGACCTAATTCTCAGTCGCCCTCATCCCATCACACAATACACCGTGCTTCTTGCAGGACACTTTAGAAGGACACTGAGCTCTGGTGCGCTGCTGACACGTTACTTCAAGTTAATATCACACGGCAGAGGCATAGAAAATAAATTAGCAGAAAGTCAACGCTGGCCTACAAATGTTCATTTCTTTAGTTATGTTACAAAAATAAAGACTTCCTTCACCTGAAGTCCTTCAAATGCATCTTTAGGATTTTCCCTGGTGATCAGCTTAAAGGCACTAAGTCTGGAAGTTGAAGCCAAAGTCTTCCTAGACAGCTAAACAGAAACAGCCAGAAGGCTGTGCCAGATGACCATAAGTTGCAAGGTTACTTATAAAGCAGAGGTATAACAGCAAATTTAACGTCGAAGATATATGTGGGACCAGAACATGCCATGCATCTATACCTTTGGGTTCCATATTTTAACTACAAAAATTAAAAAAAAAAAAACAAAACGGAAAGTTATTTCTTGCAGAAGAGAAAATAAATGGAGGGAAAGTTGAACTGAATGAAAAGCCAGGTCATTGTAAGTTTGAAAATCAAAAATTTTACCAATATTTTCTAGTACAGTTTTAGCTGCATTCAAGCGCACTAAGGGTACAAAGTCTGACTCTCCATCAGTACAAAGAAGAGACCAAAATCCATCTGACTGCAGATGCTGGAGTTAGTGGCTGGATTCTCCTGCTGGTATTCATGACATGCTTCATGACACCGTCCACTAGAAAAAGTGAAAATATGCAGCCATCAGTAAAATCATTTAAATCATGTAGTGATATTCTAATGGATAAACAAAATTATGGGACAAAGGAATGCAAAAAACGAATTTTTTTTTTTTTTTTTTGCAAATAGCCATGGACAATACAATTTTATATTCCAGACAACAATCTGAAATAAGAGAGCAGCTTAAAAATACAGGCAAGACAATGTTTTGGAGTAGATAAAAGAGTTGCCTCGGATGAGTCAAGTTTTCTTGAATGAACATCCCTGTTTTTTGAGGCTCCCTCAAGAGCAGCCAGAGGCTATGACGTCCTGGAACAGGGGTGGGGAGTGGCTAGAAGAGCCAGTACCCTGTTACTGGATCTCCTTCAATGCTGTAACTACACAAGTCATGATGTCCCCAAGATACAGGGCCCAGAGTGGGCTGCTTTCCAATGGTCTTCCTTGGCCCTCTACCTGATCTGAGGAGCTCTTCTGACCCAGAATTCACCCCTCAGGTTTCTGTTGTCCCATGAAGTAATAAACCCATGCCACATACCTGGTCATATGAGTGAGTGGCTGTCTCACCAGACTCAGGAGCTGGCAAGTACTGAGCCTGCTTCATTAGCTATATCCCAAACACTCAGCACGGTGAAGGGAAATAACGGCATCAGTAAAGCCACAAGATGAAAACGAAAAACAAGAAAGGAATCCTTTCTTCTTGAGCCGGGGCCCAAGAAAAAAATAGTTATTAAATAATGTTGTGTTAAGACCTTTTCCTTTCTTCAGTGAGAAAACACTCTTGTTTGCTGGTTTGTTTCACAATCTATAAGTCTGTGATAGTAGGTTATAAAAAAAAAATCTTCCAAGTTAAGGACAATAAATATTTGCAGTGGCCTGAGTACTACCTTCAAACTGTGTCCAAGAAATAGTTAGTGCTAAGGGTTTTTTAGATCATTATTTCAATACATTTCCAAAATTAAGGTTTAGTAGGAGTTTAACCTGCTTGGATTTATTACAGGACTTATTTGAGCCCTGAATATCATGTGTGCTTTAGTCTGCTAGAGAGAAGTATAGGGCTGGAGAGAGCTCAGTGGTACCGGACATGCACTGCTCTCCTACAAGACCTGATCCCAATCCCCAGCACCCGCATTGGGTGGTTCACAACCACCTGCAACTCTAGCTTCAGGGAATCCAATGCCTCTGGCCTCTGAGGGCATCTGCACTCACCTGCACATATCAACCTCCCCCTGCCCGGCCCCAACATATATCATTAAAAATAAGCCTTTCAAAAGTAATGTGGTACAGTCTACAACACAGGTGGGATACATCCTGTACTTTTCAGGATCTTTAAAGATAGGTCTCTAACAGTTTCTTTTAAGACTAGTGTTAATACAGCATTGGACATTCACAACCTGCCTTTACACAGTGCCTATACTGGGAAGATAAACATCTCTGTGCACTACTTCTCTCTCAGGGACACTGCTTATTAACAGACACAGCCCTGGCTGAGACCTCAGCGCTGCACCTTGGCCACGGCTCCTGCATTACCGTGTCCTCTATGGATTTGGTGGAGTCGTGGACCCCGGTGAGGGCATTGACCCCAGTGTGGGCGGGTGTCATAGGGCTTCTTCAGGTAAGCCCCTTTCTATAAGACTCTGAGCACTGTCTGAGCCACCTCTGGGGACAGGAAGATGATGGATATAAATATATGGGGAGGAAACATTTTTCTCATACAAGAAATCTTCCTGGTCATCTTCCTGGTCTATAGGGTCCTCTGATGCACGGACCAAGGCGGCTCTGGAGGACCCAGCAAGGATGACCAAGCCTCCATTGTGCTTAGGCTCCTGCTATACCCAAGGCCCTAACAAATCCCTTTTGAACTTCCTGCTTTAAGTGCTAGTTGGGTGGCTCCGGGGACAGAATACACTCCCTGAAGCAGCTGAGAAAGGGTGGCCAGGACTAAGACACACTGGGCAGCAGCAGAGCACTGGGGGAGTCATTCCTTTTGAGAAAACCCTGCAGCTACTTTGTGGCTCGATGCTCATGACAGGTAACTAAGGAAATCAGACAGATTTCCAGAAGAAACACCATGAAAGGATAACCATGGAAATGTTTTCTGTTTCCGAGCTCTTCCGAGATGCCCGAAGTAACCGGACGCGTAGAAGTAACACGAGGCCTTAGTATCTTTTCAATCTACGAGCTTCAGACTGAGAAAGCTTCAGATTGAATTAAGAGAGCCTGGTTCTTAGAGTCGAAGAGCAAATGGTAGGTTCCTTAGGCTATACCATGTGAAATCAATGTTCTCTTAATTCTGTCTACATGGATGTTGGCTCTGTCAACTAAACTTAGCACTTAACAGTCTCCGTGAACTTAACTCAGCACCTCTGCTCCTATCAGGAAACAGTGGATCTCAACATTACTCCTAGAGCTATGATTTGCTTTTTATGTTTCTTGCTTTTGAGAACGCTATTTGAATTAAACGTAACGGCAGCTTTTTATCTTACTAGGAAAAAAGAAGAAACATGTTTCTGATAAGGATTTGAGCGTGTTAGCTATCAAAATTACACTCGGTCTACTACTGCCTTCTTTTCAAATCTAGGAAATGACATCAACAAAAATGACCACATGACATAGCTGAATACTGAACCCAGCTATTTTGTAAGTTATTGAAAGTCCACCGTAAAGAAAAGCGGTTTTCTTTTCATTTAATGCACTAAGTGAACCCAATAAAGTAACTTATAAGTGGTAAACAGCACAGCTAACTGCCATCTCTGGGAGACATTTCTGGGCCTGAATCAGCTCTGCTCAAGGTGGTCCTAAGCCTCCTGCCCCACAGGTTTTGGCAATGCAGATATATGGCTGAGAGTACATGTGTGTGTGGTTCTGAGAAACAAAACAAAACAAAACAAAAAAAACAAATGAAATTTCAAAGAGTAATTAACCAAAAAGCTGAAAGCAATTAAAGGCACTGCTTTCCATGATTATCCCTGTGCTAAAAGGAGTGCTTCCTGTGAAATGCACCTGTAAAATCACACTATCTAAACTGCTACTTTCCTGAGCAGCAACATGTACAATAAAACCTTTACACTTCTGCTAGACTCCAGCCATCAGTTGAAGGACCTCCCGTGCTTAGCCCGCCCACCAAGGGCACACCCAGGGTCTATTCAGAGGCGTGGACACTGGGAGGAATACGTGCCACCCACTGCTGTGCAACACTCCGTCTACATTTACACTTGCATAATTAAGGTAACAGGAGGATCAGAGTTCCTGAAAGCCCACATGGGCTTTAATGGAAAGTGCAGGCATGGGGATAAGGAGCTCAGGGCTATCCTTGACTACATAGTGAGTCTGAAGCAAGCATAAGCTGCAGGAGATCATGTCTCAAAAACAAACAAAAAATCAAAATACAAAAAAAGCCCACAAAGAAACAAACAAACAACAACAACAACAAAAAAAAAAAACCAAACCAAGCACAAAACTAAAGATCCCAAAACCTGAAGTGAGAGCTTTTAAGCGACTTTGACACACTGAGGATTAGAATTACATATAAAACTATTAAGAGACTGTGCTTAGAAGGGAGATCTAATTTTGTTTTGAAAAAGAAAAAGAAAACAAAGCTATTCCAATAGTATTGAAATAAACCGACACTTCCTCTAATCTCTTCTCTCAAATTACTTGGACTCTTTCTCAAGGTGCGTGTCCAGGGGGAATTACTGAATGAACTGCCTTGTGATACTCACTCTAAGTCCACCTGCTGGTGGCCCAGACGTTTCCATCTGCTTTTCTAACTGTTCTTTCTTCTTCCTCTTTGCCTCCACCGATTGAATATCCACAATCCCCCGAGATGCAGCCTTTAAGAAATTCAACAAGGGGTGATTACAGGAAAAAAGAAAAAAAAAAAGTATCTGGTTTCCAGAGCTGTTTTTGTTTTGCTTTTTTAGCTTTTCCTTTGTGGGTGGGGAGTTGGTTTGGTTTGGGTAACAGGGCAGTTTGCTACAACAACCTTGCATAAGACACAGTCATTTCTTCGGGGTGCACATTTTTTGACCACGTGGAATTCTTCCTTACACCTAATTCCACACTCGTCAGCATGGCGGGTTTATCCAGAGGAAGAATGTTATCATGGTTCAAATGCAAAAGTCA